>CAMZMU010000047.1:29464255-30127734 GCA_947311845.1 Poa pratensis
TCAAAAGAAATTGCGTATTTAAAACCTGGAAGCAGATAGCTACGGATCTGTTTGGTGACACACTATATTACAACGGATTTCTTCGATCTTCAACAACCGGAGAAAACGATCTGAGTGGAGCGGTCAAACGAGTGAGTGGCAAGAGCAGACGAGATGGGGCAGAGCAGAAAGGCACAGCACACCAGGACGGAAGGTTCCCACGAACACGCCGCAAAGGTTAGGAGCCCCCCACGGCGTGCGCCGGCGCCGGCGCCGGCATGGCAGTTGGCCTCTAGTTATTGCGAGCGACTTGCGTGCTCGCGCCGCGTCCCCACGGTCGCGTCCTTCTCGATGGGAAGACGATGGCTGTTGGCTTCGCTCGTGTGGTCGTGGTGGGGCGGAAAACAGGGCCGGAATCGTTGACGCCATGATGAGCTGAGCTGACCTCTGACCCTTCAGGACGAGGGTGAGCAAGCAGCGGCTGAGGGACAGGGACAAGGACAAGGCCAAGAGGCATATGCATTCACGGAAGACGCGTCCACATGTGCCGTCGCTGTACCATGGAGATTAGGCGCGACCGTAACGACCAAAATTTAGAATTTGCTTTGCTGACTCTTGCTCTCACCATCCCACCAGGATCTGTTGTTATCTTTTTTTGAATTTTTGATCTGTTGTTATCTTGACGCTTACATGATCTGGTCAACTTCACACTACTTTTAAGGTTAAGCCGCCCACACAATTCTTATATACGCACACAAAATGGAGAGGACAGGTTAATTAGGAGAAATTCTACACTTCCGGGCATGTTACGGACGCAACGTGGAGCAACGCGATTGGGTCAAACAGGTGTGGCAACACCAGTAGCAGTACAAGTGGCACTGACGCTATAGGGCGTCCGCCTCAACCTCAATTCACCACTGTGTGCAGCAGGCACGGGGTAGTCCGATGTTGTTCCCCAACCAAACCATGGCGCCGCTCCTCCTCCTGCTCCTCTTCCTCTGCCTCCGCCCGGCGGCGTCAGCGGACGAGCAGTTCGTCTTCGACGGCTTCACGGGCGCCAACCTCACCCTGGACGGGATGGCCACGGTGACCCCGAACGGGCTGCTCCAGCTGAGCAACGCCACCAGCCAGCTCAAGGGCCACGCCTTCTTCCCGACGCCGCTCCAGTTCCACCCTTCCCCCAACAGCACGGCGATGCACTCCTTCTCCACGGCCTTCGTCATCGGCATCATCGGCGCCTACGAGCAGCTCAGCAGCCACGGCATGGCCTTCGTCGTCTCCAAGACCACCAACTTCACCTCGGCCCTCCCGGGCAGTTCCTCGGCCTCGTCGGCTCCGCCAACAACGGCAACGCCACCAACCACCTCTTCGCCGTCGAGTTCGACACCATCCTCAACTCCGAGTTCAACGACATGAGCGGCAACCACGTCGGCATCGACGTCGATGGGCTCAACTCCGTCGACGCCGACAACGCGGGGTACTACGACGACGGTACCGGCGCGTTCAGGAACATGAGCCTGGTGGACCGCAAGCCGATGCAGGTGTGGGTGGACTTCGACGGCCGGACCATGCAGGTCAATGTCACCATGGCGCCCTGCAGGTGGCCCGGCCCAAGAAGCCGCTGCTCTCCACCACCGTCAACCTCTCCTCCGTCATCGACGGCACGGCCTACGTCGGGTTCTCGTCCTCCAGCGGCATCCTCTTCTGCCGCCACTACGTGCTCGGCTGGAGCTTCAAGATGAACGGCGCCGCCCCGGCGCTTAACATTTCCTCGCTGCCATCCATGCCGGTCACGTTCCCCAAGCCGCGGTCCAAGACGCTCGAGATCGTGCTGCCCATAGCGTCCGCGCTGCTCGTCTTCGCGGTGGCCGCCGCCGTGTTCGTGTTCATGCGGAGGCGGCGCATGTTCGCGGAGCTCAAGGAGGACTGGGAGGTAACCTTCGGGCCGCACAGGTTCTCGTACAAGGACCTCTTCCACGCCACCGACGGTTTCAGCGACAGGCGGCTGCTGGGCATCGGCGGGTTCGGGAGGGTGTACCGGGGCTCGCTCCCAAAGTCCAAGGAGGCTGAGATCGCGGTGAAGAAGGTGGCCCACGGGTCGAGGCAGGGGATGAGGGAGTTCGTGGCCGAGGTGGTCACCATCGGCCGGCTCCGGCACCGCAACCTCGTGCAGCTGCTCGGCTACTGCCGGCGCAAGGGCGAGCTGCTCCTGGTGTACGACTACATGCCCAACGGCAGCCTCGACAAGCACCTGTACGACCAGGAGAAGATCGCCCTGAGCTGGGGGCAGAGGTTCCGAATCATCAAGGGCGTCGCGTCTGGGATGCTGTACCTCCACGAGGACTGGGAGCAGGTGGTGGTGCACCGCGACATCAAGGCCAGCAACGTGCTGCTGGACGCCGACATGAACGCCCGCCTCGGCGACTTCGGCCTGGCGCGGCTCTACGACCATGGCACCGACCCGCACACCACGCACGTCGTCGGCACCATGGGGTACCTGGCGCCGGAGGTCGGGCACACCGGCAAGGCCTCCAAGGCGTCGGACGTGTTCGCGTTCGGGGCGTTCATGCTGGAGGTGGCCTGCGGGCGGAAGCCCGTGGTGCAGGACGCGCGCGACAACCACCTGGTGCTCGTGGACTGGGTGCTCGACCAGTGGCGCGCCGGCACGGTCACCGGCGCCGTCGACCCGCGCCTGGGCGGCGACTTCGTGGAGCACGAGGCCAGCCTGGTGCTCAGGCTCGGCCTGCTGTGCTCGCACCCGCTGCCCGGCGCGCGGCCGACCACCAGGCAGGTCGCGCAGTACCTCGACGGCGACCTGAAGCTGCCGGAGCTGTCGCCGACGTACCAGAGCTTCAACATGCTGGCGCTCATGCAGGACCAGGGGTTCGACCCCTACGTCATGTCCTACCCTATGACGTCCATCACCGCCGGCACCATGTCTCAGATGTCCGACCTCTCCGGGGGGAGATGAGCCGCCGTCGCTTCGTGTCTAATTAGTGCTAGTAATTAGTCTCTCTCTGGTTATATGTCGTGTATGTTCAGAACTGGGTGCGTATTTCGTGTAGAGTGAATCGATAGACCCTGGATGTAAAGTGCTGTGCACTCGTGTTCAGCATAGTTTGATATTCAGTTCAGAGATTACAGACCAAAGATAGAGATTTTGATGTTTGATCTACCACTGCTAGGGATGTTGATTCTGATCCCCTCAAGATCTGTAACCAGAGTTGAGTCTGCATATTTCGTCTATGCGGTCATATTTATCACTTCACCCCCAAGAGGCAAGAGGCAAGAGGCTCATTTTTCACTTAGTAGAGATCCGTCCTGGCGTTCCCAAATTACTAGGTTATGCCATATATTCTGTGCAGCTAATCACCCATGGCACAAGATACAGAGCTTCTGCACTAATTTCAAACTACTGAACATATTTTAACTTAGATCTATGAACATCTTTCGGGCGTAATTATGGTTTAACTGCACCAGTTTCTATTGAACTAGATGAAAATTGGATAGTAAGAGGTTTTGTTTTTGTTGATAAAGTTGGGTCTTGCTTAAAACAGGAATTTGTGTCTTTTGATGGAAATATTGCTCACTAACATTTGTTTGGGCGTGTCTAGAAGACAGACAACCAGAGCAAATAATTGGTCCGTTGCAACAATAATCCGAAAGAGATTCAATGGTAGTATATCAAAAATATCATCAACAAGCAACAAGTCCTTTCAGAAGCAATACCATGTGATGTACAGTAGTATCTATGATATCTCTGATATCACGGGTGATCCAGACTTTGTGCTTCCAGAATCAATAACACGAGAAAATTTTGAGCCCTAACCTTTGTGCTGTCAAAGGCTATACAGGAGGACAAAAGCAGACATAGCGGCCAGAAGATATTTAAAAGGGCAAACAAAACAAAGTCTGAGGCCAAAATGCTTGTGAATTCTACACAATTACCAATACCATGTTTGCAGGAATCCCACATAATGGGAAAGCATATAAAAATAGGACTGAAAAAACATAAAAGTATTCCGGAGGGAGATGAGCCGCCGTCACTCGTGTCTAAAATTAATTAGTCTCTCGTTATATGTTGTGTATGTTCAGAACTGGGTGCGTCTTTCATGTACAGTGGATCGATAACCTGGATGTGAAGTGCTGTGCACTCGTGTTCAGCATAGTTTGATGTTCAGTTGAGAGATTACCAACTAAAGATGGAGCTGTGGGTACTTGATCTACCACTGCTAGAAATTTCTAAATGTAAACCATGATTTTGGTCCCACAAGATCTGCAAATAATTGGTCCCCGTGGCAACAATTATCCGAATGAGATACTATGGTAGTATATATATAAATATCATCAACAAGCAGCAAGTCCTTTCAGAAGAAATACCATGTGATACACTGTATCTATGATACCATGTGATAGACTGTGCTTTCTGAATAAATAACACAGGAGGAAATTTCGAGCCCCAGCCTTGGTTCTGTCAGAGGGTATACATGAGGACAACAGGAAAAGTCTGGCTAATAACTGTTTTGGGGTACTTGAAAAGCGGCCAGAACATATTTAAAAGGACGAACAAAACCAGTCCAAGGCTAAAATGCCTGTGAATTTTACGGAATAACATAGACAAAGAACTCATGATTTGCAAGAATCCTACATGATGGGAAAAGCAAGTAAAAATAGGACTGAAAAAAACATAAAAATATTTCGAAGAGGTTTGGGTCATAAAAGATCCCTACAACTATAATCGTTAAGAAACACATATGGATTAAGGTGTACCTGGACTTTCCAAAGTACATGATTTCCACAAGTAATACATGACAGCCTTTCGGCGATCCGGATCAGCAAGAGAACTAAGATATATAAGCTTACAGCAATGGTGTTTAATTAATTTCAAGCATCCGAGTCTATCTTTTGCCAGTACAGTATCTCAAAATGCTTCTAGATTCCTATTAGTCTAAATCAACAGCCTTTCTCAAACAATTCTATAATAACACATTGCAAAACTGTAACCAACCAAATAAGGAATCAGTGAATCCTCACTTCATCTTGATGCAAAACTAGGATGGCTCAGTGCAAAAATCAAAACTTGCACACCTCGTATTGTTTGGTGATGCAATAAATTTGTCCAAAACTCAGTCAAAAATCTCCGGAAAAACCATTCGACAGGGATCCAAGCAGAAGCTGTCAAAAAACATGAAATTAGAAAAACAAGGATGAAAAAAACACATTAATAATTTAAGGGACCGATAGGATTAATGGAACAGCGTAGGCCAAATAAAGTGCAAGGAACATTGATCAAATCTAGAGCTAAAATAGAAAACTTTAAATGTTTTTGGCATAAGGGTTTGCCCCTCGCATCAGGGGTCACAGTCCACGATCCCAATTATGTCAGCCCACGAGTCATTAAAACTAAGGCTTACCGATTTATTGGCAAGCCTTGCTATCAGTTCTGAAGCAATTTTTACGAAGTTGCAACTTGGACACTTCAGGTCCAAGATTCGATGTATTGTTCCAAATGGTGTTATCTAACAACGCCTTCATATTCTAGAAAGACTGTCCAATTTTGCATGGTCCAGGAAACCACAGCACATACACACAAACGTGCACAGCAAGTTGCAACTCAGAATCATGTACCGGTTCCCACTTACTCCCCTCCAATCTATACACTATATGACTATACATACTGGCCAATACCAGTTACAGCGTCAATGGAAATGAAACTGGGACAGTACAGGTTTTGAAATCCTGTTTACTAGAATTTCTTGAGCACATTATCAAATTTGCAAGAGAAAACGAAATTATATAACTGCTTGCATGATGTACTATATGAAATAGATACCTGGGTCACATGAGACATTAGCAAAATCCTGTTTTATTCATTTCCAATTTGAAACAACATAATTATAGTAATCTTCTTCATTGTAAAGTCTCCTGGAAATGTGAGAAGAATAAGCGTTAAGATAGCTGCCAATTAAGGAATTAACATAATACGAATGAGGACGATTACAAGAAACCACAGTGGAGCCACTGGAAATATATCATAGTATAATAAAACCAACAAATCTATCTCCAGCTTGATAAAGATGTCAGATGAACTCTCAACTGGCAATATTAGCAGTACAAAAAATCCTTTCCGTCTATATTTGATAGGTCGAACTTTGCTAAAAAACTATTATTTCTCTCTTAAGCCAAATATTTCAGCATGCTAATGTAATTGATATCCCTATGTGAAAGTACTTCCAAATCAAAATCTAACAATATTATTTTTGTGTGGCCAAATGAAAATGACAGGAATTAGCCCCCCACACACCTCACCACCGCCATCCTGCTGTCGGGTGAATGGGCCCGTTTCAAGAGGACTGATAACATGAATTTTGCAGTATTATAGAAGGGCAATGCATCTCCAAATATGGTGCTACGTGAGCTCATGATTTGCAAACGAAAATAAATAGGGACTTGGCTTCACTTACGCTACATCTGCCGATGAACCACACTTTATCACACCTTTCCCTTCAGCGAGTTCAAGGTTAGTATAGTGCGTTATTATTTCTCTCAATGTTGTCTTTGTGCTCTTAATATCATTGTCCCACAAAATAGTCTGTTCAAAAGATAAAAAATGTAAAGAAATATCGATCCGACAAGTAAAACATGACAATTTAACTTTCTATGCTGGGAGCAACAGTTAAATACCTTTCTCACGTACTCTCTTTTGAAATCCTCCCAAGGTATTTTGCCTTTGGCACTGAAAATGGAGGCATTCCACAAGGCGCCTCTAGCAGCCATTACAGATGCGGCACCTAGTAGTGAAAGTAATCAAGACACAACCCATTGTTAGAAACAACAAGATGCTGGTGCACTCCAACTCACCAAGGAGATTTGTGGGTTTTCAAAATAATCTGATTATGCATGCTTTTTTCTGAAGGAATACTTTGATTTTCCAGAAACTCAGATGTTTATAGCCATTTGGCGCTTTGAAAAGATATAGTACTATGGCAATCAATGTACATTGAGATTTCTTTTTTCTTTGGTTGGGAGCAATATTTCAAAGATGATATAGCCGGCTATAGCTCCACTATAGCAGTTTGAGAAAGTTGCCAGATATAGACGCATTTAGCTCCGCTATAGCTATTTTGGAGGGCAGCTGCTATTTGTCATAGCCCGCTATTTATTTATTTTTGTTTAGGATTAAAGTAAGTGAAATATTGATAACTGGCATGCGAAGAAACCAAGATTAGTGAGAGTGAAGCTGACAACAATTTATGTATTTCTCTTTGATATACTCTACCAAAAATAGCAAACTAATAATAAGAGCATATAATATGAATCGAACATACAAACCTGTAGCATCTTTGATTCTCTTAAAATCTTCGTACTCAAATACATCTCCATTAGCTATAACTGGAATTGACAGTGCGGACACAACATCAGCTATCTCATCCCACTTAGCCGGATCTCTTGGCCTGTCTTTAATCGTTCTGCATTTTTTAAAGGCCGACAAGGAAAACTATTACTTAAAAACGATCCTAGGACCCATAAAAAATGGAAGATTGATGTATGCACCAAGCCACCAAATCATATTTCAATTTATTACTGTAAAAACCAAACCCAATGAATTACAAAGAAAATCTACAAGGTAGTTAATGCAAAGCACGGACGTTGGAACATAAAACTAGTGTGAAAAAATTCGGAGCAGGTCCTGAACTTTCCATGTATTTAAGTTGTATCAATTTGGATAATTCTAATAAATCCGAATTGTAGTGCATATGAATATAAGTTTCACCAGGATTTGCAATCTTGGGTGTTAAATTTAGTTGACGCCATTATAATGTATGGATGGTAAATTGGGCATTTTCAAGCAAGATAAGACTCAGAATTCAATTGTATATGTGCTTACCTTCCATGGACAGCCAGAGCTGGAACACCAGTTTTCTCAATCCGGCGTGCCAACTCCACAGTGTCCTCACGTTTGCTCAGAAGACGGATTTTACATGTCACTGGTGTGTTCAAGTTTCTCCGCAATGTGGTCAAAATCTACATGGAAAATTTTACAATAGCCTGAATAAGCACAGAAAAGTACAGGATATGAAATTAGGAGAATAAATAAGACCATGTAGACACATACATCATGTATAAGCTCAGGTTTGGTGAGTAATGCAGCACCCATTCCTCCACTGATAGAAAAAGCCTTTGGACAACCCATATTGATATCTATAGCAGCAACATCATTACACCTGGTGAGGATGAAAAGCTATGATTAAAGAGAAGATGCAAATCAACATGTGTTTTGAAGCTAATTCAATGGCTTGATCAAATGATCAGCCAAACAATTTAGCTAGCGCTCTTCTTTTCCCCAATAACACAGTGAACTTCAATTTATTTGCTGTTACAGAAACTCAGAAATAAGGCTTACACAATCTCAGCAGCTTTGAGTGCTCTCACGGCATCTGATGTGCCCATTTGAAAGACAACCCTGTCCCTTTCTTGTGGGCATGTTCGAAAAACTACACTACCAGTCCCTTTCTCCACGAAATCAGTAGTCCCAAGAGATTCTGATCAATGATGAATACCATAATTAGAATGAATGAAACCATATACCACAAATTTGGACAACATGGGGAACAAATAAAGTGGCATTAACTTGTCCTTGAATTACAAACTTGTACATTAAGTTGTCCTTAAATTTTTTTCCTTTTATCTTCAATACTCAAAAAAAAAGACATTCAAAATCATGTGAAATAAATGCTTGGAGTCACCAACTTCAAATGCAACATTATTGGAGTAAAGCTATCGACGATACTATGATATATGTGTAAAGCCGCAGTTTATGCTCAGAACATAACCATCGATGTGGCAGAAATAGTTGTGAGATCATACTAGACTGTCAAATATAAATTGAACAGACAATACCATTTGTAGCACGTTGACAGTGCACAAACTTGTGATCTATTATTTCCTCTCCGTATGTGATATCAGCACCATATTCAGCAGCCAGTAGCCTAAGCGGCAGAGCGCCCTGCAAAAGCCATTGACAGAGTAAGGTAGGTACAACATACAACTATGTAAGGATGTTGAGGGAAATCCCATACAGCTATGTGATAATAAATCAAGGATATCGTCTGGAAATAACCGTGAATTGTGGAAGACAACTACTCTGTATTCAGGAATCCAGCATGGGGTAAGTAAGAACCATCTAAAGAGCTAAATCAGTTCATCCATAGGGATGTAGTGCTGTTTATTCAATTCTGACAGAAAGATATGTAAAGCCATTAATCGCAGGTTCGGAGGACACGCTATGGTTCCTCGGTCCCCAGAGCTGCATCCATAGAAACCCTGATTTCCAACTGGAGATCTCCCAGGCTTCGTTTTAATTAACACCGCAACCGCACATCGAGCAACGCGCGGAGAAGGCGAGCTACTCACTCACCCCCAGCACGGAATAAAGCTTCCGGCGCTAGATTCAGGCTGAAATCTAGGGCCCGGTGCTCCGGGAACTGAAACCCGTGTGGACGCTGCTGTGAATCAAAGGTAGGAGGGTTTGGAGGAGTTACCGCGCGGACCATGGGCGCGAGCACCATCTTGTTGCGGTAATCCATCTCTTGCATCGCGTCTCCGCGTCTGCTCCGCCGGAAATTTTGGAGGACGAGGGTCCTCCGCTTTGAGTGCCGCCGAGAACAGAAGGCGATGCTGGCGGCGACCGCTCTGTTCCGTGTAAGAACAGAGCACTGCGTCGTCTCCAGAGTCCGGACCGGATCCTCTCGCACGTGAAATATTGGGTCGGGCCGCTGAAAAGCCCAAATGTTCGTGTTCTTTAGCTGGGTTGGGCTGACGCGATTATAAAGCATGTCCTTGCTTTTTTTTTTCTAAAGTTGCATGAAGTTTTCATCATTTCAATTACATTTCTTAGGGTCCTTTGATTCGCAAGAATTATAGAACACATGAATAGGAAATATATAAAATATTATAGGAAAATACATTATCAGAATTTCATGTCCACTTCATTCCTACAGGTTTGGAATACTACACGATTAGCACAAAAGAATGTTTGACACATCACAAGAAAAAGAAACAATGTAGCAAAATGTTTGAGTGGATGAAATTTTACTCTAAAATAAACCATAGAAAAATTCCTAAGAATACAAATTTTATTAATAAAACGGCTCACGCAGGAAAATACCTTTGAATCAAAGCACGTATAACTTACCCACCAAAAGCACTATTCTTTCAAAAATTGTATACCTTTAAAAGTGGCTTCAATGTAAAAAAATTAGATTTAAAAAAAATCATTCAATCAAAGATCAAACACATTGATTCTACTGAATCATAAGATATTTATACATGATGGGTGCTTTTGTAAGCCATGTGCTGCGTCTCAGTGCTTGGCCGTGGGCCGTTTCAGAATTTTAGTTGCTCTCTATTAGCTCATGTTGCTCAGTTGGGGACTGATTTTACTGTCAACCCTGCCTTCACTTTTCCAGTCTGAATGTTGTAAGGCGTGAACCTGATGGTTTCGTTTCATCAAATGGAACTGTGGGGTGGGGTCCCTGTGGTCCTTTTATCTCCAAGAATTATAGAACACATGAATACTAAAAAATACATATTCTTTTCTAAAAAAAGGAGAAATACATTATCATAATTTAAAAAAAAATTAGCTAAATGTTTGAGTGGATGAAATTTTACTCTAAAATAAAGTAAAAAATATCCATACAGATATTACCAAGAATACAAATTGTATTAATAAATCGGCTCACACTGGAAAATTTTCAAAGGTACAAATAATTTGAAATACCTTTGAATCAAAGCACAAATAAATTAACTACCAAAAGCACTATTCTTTTATTAAATGTCTACCTTTCAAAGTGGCTTCGGTGTACAATTTAAGATTTACAAAAACATTCAAACAAAGATCAATAAAACATTAATTCTATTGAATCATAAGATATTTATACCCTCAATGGATCATAGCATACATAAATGGTCTACATACATCAACACAAACACCCATGCATTGGATAACAATATTTTTACAACATATTGTTCAAAGTGGCCATATGGCTCTCTTGAAATCCATCCTCACAAGAATGGTTTTATCATATGTCGGCCTTCACTCTCAAAATGGACTAATAAATTGTCATATGTAGAAGGTGAAAGGGCATGTGTTGCCCCATGCGTGGTTTTGGTAATTAATGACAATCCTTATGGACTAATGTTTGCATTGAGATATACTTGTAGATCTTGTCCATAGGTAAAGATTGGAGTTCATGTGTTGGACTCTTGAAGATTTCATGATGACCAAGGTTCCATCCAAGGGTTTATATGAAGAATGGTCATGTGAAGAGTTGAGCTTATTGCAAGCATGGCTTGGAAAAGAAGATTGAGTGAACTTCATGTTTATCTCCAAGCCATCATCTATATCAAGATAAGAAGATGAAGTGCAAGTGGTTTCATGAAGACGGAGTTTAGCAAGGCTCTCCCATAATGGTGTATGGGAGAGTATTTGGAGAAGTCTTCATCAAGCATGTGCTAGCAAGCACAATCAAGAAAGGTGTTCCAACTTGAGAGAGTCAAGATCGTCATCATCGAGCTCAAGTGGAATGCGCAAGGCAAAGGTATGATCTTGATAGGTTTTCTATTTTACCGGTCTCGTGGTGTTAGTGGGAGACCGGGTTATAGGATAGACGACGTACTATCAAGAGGGACTCTCAAGTGAGTAACTTGATCGCACCTTTGTGGATAGCTCAAACCTTTGCATATTTGGCATATCATCTTTCTTGGTTCTTATTTGGCTTTAATTCATGTGAGAATTTAGAGCTTGTGTTCATCTCCATACCAAGCTCTAGTTCATCAAAAACGGATTTCATTTGGATATCTTGTGGTGTTTTTGATGTTGGAGGATTTACCGGTTCGTCTCTTGTAGAGAGGTCAAACTCTCCTCTGTGTTATCCTCCTCACATGATGGACTATGATGTGTATATGCATGATCTTGTTGTGCTTGTGATTATCTTCGGAGCAAGCCCAAGATCATTAAAAACGGAGTCCGGATGGAAAACTTGTTGCGTTCTCGGTGATGGAAGAAAACTCTTGTCGCTACCTTTCCAACCTCGTTGGTTTCATCTCGTTTGGAGCTTCCTTGCAAAAGTTATTGCGGTTTTCGTTATCTGTTTCTGCAGTTTCTTCTTAGGCCGGTAGTACCGATCCAAGCCCGGTACTACCGGATGACCCCGTCTTTTTGGCCGTGCGGCACTACCGCAGGCAGTACCGGGTCACTACCGCATCTCCGGGAGGCTTTCTGTATTCGAGGATTTTTTAACCGGTAGTTGCCCCGGTAGTGGTGCGGTACTACCGGGGGTGCGGTACTACCGCGTGTCTTCGTCCGTACTACCGCTGCGGCGGTGAGCGAGGCCCGTTGACCTTCATCGACGTCGACTGCTCCTGCCCCGGTCGGTAGTACCGGCTGAGGCCCGGTACTACCGCTGCGGCCCTGTTTCGCCTGCAACGGCCAGATTTTTGAGGGAACTATTTAAGGGGCTTTCTTCCCAAACGGTTCGATGATTCTTTGAGCTCGTTTTTCCCCTCTCTCACCTCCATTGTTGACCTTTGGAAAAGCTTGCCTTCCTCTCTATCCCTCCCATGATTCTTGCATATCTTTGAGGGAAATTGAGAGGAGATCTAGATCTACATATATTCATCCAATCCTTTCCTCCTCTAAGTGAGGGGAACCTAGTAGATCTTGATCTTGAAGTTCCATTTGTTGTGTTCTTCGTTGTTCTTCCTCTCTTCTCCCCCATAAGTATTAGTTGCTTGTGGTGGGATTTGAGAGTGAAGGATTCGAGCCTTGTGCTCTTGCCATTGCTTCGTTGCATCGGTTAGTGCTCTCCACGAGGATTCGTGGAAGTTGAAAGCTTGTGAACTTGTTACTCTTGGGTCCTTGGACCCTAGACGCCCGTGTGGTGGTTGAGACCCTTGTGTGGTCACTTGTAGCTGTTCGGGAGCCCCAATCCCGTTGTGGGTTGTGCCCCGGATCGTTGTTGAAAGGGTTCGGATTTCCGCTTCGAAGGATTCGATAGTGGAAGGTGAACCAAACCTTTGTGGTGCGGTTCATCGGAGAAGAAGGTGAAATCTTTGTGGTTGTTGAACCATTGTGTTGGTTCACACCTCTCCAACGAGACGTACTCCCTTAACAAGGAGGAACTCGGGAATACATCCTCGTCTCCGCGTGCCTCGGTTATTTCTATACCTGAGCTTTTTACTTATGCACTTTACATTGTGATAGCCTTCGTGCTTGAAGTATTCTATATTTCTATCACCTTGTTGCTTGTCTTGCTTAGCATAAGTTGTTGGTGCACATAGGTGAACCTAGTTTAATTAGGTTGTTGGCTTGTTAATTTAAACACATAGTTTTATTCCGCAATTATCAAGCCTATACCGGAAAAGTTTTTAATCGCCTATTCACCCCCCCCCCCTCTAGGCGACATCTTTGTCCTTTCAGATGGTTTTCATTTTGAAGGGTGGTGATAGGGACAAAACAAAGTGGTTGTCATTCGCTTGTGAATTGAGAAAATGTGTGCTTCCCCAAGGACCTTAGACAGGGCTGGTGTTTATAATTTTTCCAAGATGCTAGTTCGACACATATGGGAGGTGCCAATAAGGTTTCTTTTGACAAAACTGAAAGAACACAAATGTCGCCTAGAGGGGGGATGAATAGGCGATTAAAATTATTACGGTTTAGGCTTTAATAAATGCGGAATAAAACTAGCGTTAATTTATCAAGCACGAAACCTAAACAAGCTAGGTTTACCTATGTGCACCAACAACTTATGCTAATCAAGATAAACAACTAAGTGATAGCAAGATATATAACTTCAAGCTCGATGGCTATCACAAAGTAAATTGCATAAGTAAGGAGCTCGGGTATAGAAATACCGAGGCACTTGGAGACGATGATTTATCCCAAGTTCACTTCCCAATGGAAGCTAGTCTTTGTTGGAGTGGTGCGGAGTCACAAAGTGATCCCCGAATAGCCGTCAATGGCACACCGTAATCTCCTTCGTGCCTCCACCAATGTGGAGTGCCACGAACAACTATGGGACACTTTAGGGTGGTCACTGAACCCGTAAAAGGATGAGGCACACTCCACAACTTAATTGGAGGCTCTTACCGAATTCCCGCGGCTCCCAAAGCCCAAGAATCACAAGGTTGAGGCACACTTCACAACTTAATTGGAGGCTCCCAACTATCCCGCGAGCCACCAAAACTCCGAGATCAACAAGGACCGTCTAGGGCACTCCAAGTACCCAAGAGGATAAGCTCTAGGGCCAAGTACCCAAGAGTAACAAGCTTCGCAACTTCAACTTCCACGTATCACCGTGGAGAACTCAAATCAATGCAACCGATGCAATGGGCAAGACCACTAGAAGTGGCCAAATCTTTCACTCTTAAATCCCACCAAAGTAATTAATCCAAGATCCCTCCAAGATCTAGATCCAAAAGCTTCCCCTCACTTAAAGGAGAGATTGATTGGTGGAATGGTAGATCTAGATCTCCTCTCTCTTTTCCGTCTAATTAGAGGCAAGAATCATGGAGGAATATAGAGAAAGCAAAGCTTCAAAATGTCAACAATGGAGGGCAAGCGTGCTCGAAAGTTAGGGAACCGTTGGGAAGAAGGCCCCATTATATGGGTCCCAAAAATCCGACCGTTTGGGACAGATTCGTGCCGTTTGGAGTGAATCTGGATTTGGTTCGGAATTCCGGATTTTCGAAATATTCTGGATGTCTACCAACTAGATTCCGAACAAAAACAGTACCCGGAGGCACTAGTTTGGAACCCGTTCGGAATGAGTCCGGAAAATTCCGACCGTTCGGAATTTGTCCGGAATAATCCGAGTCACCCGGAATTCCAGAAACACACATACGAAAAACGTGATATCTTTTACATACGAACTCCGTTTTCGATGTTCTTGGGCTCATTGGAATCACCACAACGAGCATTACAAGATCATGCAGAGAAACATCATAGTCCAACATGGGAGGATAAAACCAAATGTAGAAAGGTAAAACCTCCCTATAAAAGAACTACCGGTAAAACCTCCAACGTAAAAAACGCAACAAGTTTTTCATGTGAAATCTGTTTTTGATGAACTTGAGCTTGTTATGAGGATCATAACAAGCTCCAAAACCCCACACCGAGAAAAGCCAAATAAGAACCAAGAAATATGATGTCAAGTATGCAAAGGTTTGAGCTCTCTCTAATTGATACGTTAAATCTCAATTGGGAGCCCCTCTTGATAGTATGGTATCTATCCTATGATGTAGTGCGACCTAGGCCACCGACACCAACTACGCCAAATGGACCAATGACAAGATCAAGAGTCAAAGCACTTCATGAAAAGGTGACCTCGCTCCTCTCTATGTGTGATTTCGACACTCCCTTGAATGGCTTGCTAATTCATTCGGATACCTTGTGCATACTCAGGAATGGAACCTACCAGGAGCCCCGAGGAATGGCCGAAGATGGAGAAGAGACGACCGAAGGAGAAGAAGATGAAGCTGCCTGGAGCATGGCCGGTACTACCGGGCCGGGTCGGTACTACCGCCAGCCCGGTACTACCGTGCCGTCCGGTACTGCTAGGTTTGCCGAAGTAATTCGAGAGTCGGCTGGATCTTCGTCGGTACTACCGGACCGGAAGTCCCGGTACTACCGCACTGAAGCCGAAGCCGGTACTACCGCGTCGTCCGGTACTGCTAGGTTAGCCGAAGTGCTTCGGGACTCGGCTGGATCTTCGTCAGTACTACCGGATCGGAAGTCCCGATACTACCGCGCTGAAGCCGAAGCCGGTACTACCGGACGCCGTCCAGTACTACCGACCAAGCCCGTGCCTGCGAGGTGAAATGTCCCACGTGTCATGTAATCTTATCCCTTCACCTACCCTTTCGTCCTCTAGAGTATAAATAGCTTTCTCCTACCTAGGGTTAGGGTTAGACTGAGATTAGACTTGAGTTGAGCTTTGCTCCTTTCCACCCCTTGTTGGTGTTGCCTCCTATGGAGATGAATCAAGGCCTCCCCATGTGGAGATGAACCAAGACCTCCCCTTGTGGAGAAGATCCCTTTAGTGGATTCCAAGGCCTCATCTTGTAGTTGCGATTACTTGCCAATCATTCATCTTCGGGTGACTCTATTGAAACGGTTGGATTGACCGTTGAGAGAAATAATCCTAAGAGTAAGGTGTGTTTGGAGAAGGAGAATCGGGGGACTATCCTTGGGGACTTGTTACCGGTTGACTTTGGCCGAATTATGCTTTGCTAGTTATCTTTACTTGCTTTTCCCCTTTTGTGTTCTTGCGTTCATCGTGTTCATCGTTCATCCACCCTCAATCCGTGAAAATCGGGACCCTACCCCACATCATCCTATAACCCGGTCTCCTGACTAGAACCATGAAACCGGTAAAATAGAAACCCTATCAACATCATACCTTTGCCTTTCGCATTCCACTTGAGCTAGATGATGCCGATCTTGATCTCATCAAGTGGACCACCTTTTTTGATTGTGCTTCGCTTGGTGAAGTCTCACATATTGCTCCCCCATACTCCACTATGGGAGAGCCTCTCATAGCACATCTTCACTTGACCATTATCTCCAAATGGGTGGCAAGCTTCAAGCATAGGATTTATTTGAGACACTTCTCTTGAACTTGCACTTTTCAATCTTGATGACGATCACCACTTGATGTCATCAACCATGGGCTATATAAAATCTTCCTTTTGATGCATCTCCATGGAACGATACCTAAGCACTCATAGAAATACCACACACACATTCATGGGTTAGTTCACAAAGCTATATGGACAAGTGCTTACCATACCAAGAGATACATGATTCAACTTGATACATCTTGTAGCTTTGCGTGTTGATCAATATCTTGATCAACCTTGTATCTTTTCTTCTTTCTTCATTAGATAATGTCTTGAAGATAACCATGAATGATAACGTAATACATTTCTTCAAGACATACTTGCACTATGCTCAACTCTCTCATGACCAATCATTGGATAACTCTTCGAACCACAACTTGGTCATCACATACTCTTCTTCTTGATCATATCAAATATATCCATACAACTTGATGATCTTGATGCCAAAGACTCCATTATATCACTATCTTAATAGCATCAACCTTGAATCCAACATATGGAGTTCAAGCCTTGTTTATGGACAAACACTACAAGTATAACTCAATGCAACCATTAGTCCATAGAGATTGTCATTAATTACCAAAACCACACATGGGGTGCCATGCCCTTTCAAAAACAAGTTTCTAATCGGTAATCAGGCTCCAATTAAAATTGAGCCAGATTTTTCTTACTTTTCTTACACAATGGAAGTAACACATTGATGACTGAGTAACTAATGGCGTGTAGTTGACGGAAAAATATTCTGCAGGAAGCTTCGTATCTTCCCCTGCTACGGCGCCAGAAAGCACTCTTGATGGCCCTTCACGTAGTTACCTGCGTGAAAAGTAAATGGGTTAGGTTGAGACTCCAAGTGCAGAGTGTGTAGTAAGTGGAAGACGTGTTTTCCCCACGAGGGGTGACTCGAGGGTTTAATATCGAACTCTCGGGGAATCAGTAGTGAAGATTTATCTTTCCTATCCTTCTTTTGGTTACCTACAAAACAAAGTAAATGTTTTGGTCCTCAACCTCACCTAGTGGTTGTCAAGCACAAGGTGTGAGAATGATATCAAGATAATATGCAATGCAAACAAGAAATAAATATGCAATGGTGGTAAATAAATATGCAAGGATGGTGGTAGCAATGATAAATGATATTTTTGGGTTTTATATGATGAATGCAAGATGTAAAAGTGTTTTTGTATTTTCGGATTTTTAAATGGCAGAAAATGGAAAAGTGGTAAAAGTGGTTGGAAAGGTGTTTCTTATGATTAAAAATGGACCGGGGTTCATGGTTTCACAAATGCACTCTCTCTTTAATAAAGTGGTAGACAATGGAACACTAGAGTTGACATATGAGATTGCAACACAACAGTTTAATGACAAGTTATAATTATATGGGCATCACGTCCTAACATAGAGACCTTTTGGTTATTAGTCTCTCTTATACTCCACCAAGATGCGAACTAAATCATAACACCTCAGTAATTAAGATAACTCAGAGTATAGCAATAAGTATCATGACATGAAGTTAAAATAAGAACATGCTAGATCTAGTCATGGAGTAGTGGCAATGGTCACACCCACATCTCCGGTAGCATGGTATTTCTTTTTATCCCTAGTGAGGCAACAAAGTAAGGTAAAACACCCAAGTGGATCGCAGAACTTTCTCTCACGTTCACTGCACTAGCCACCCCCCGTTACTCCAACTAATGCACACGTTCCCCCTCACACGCTCTCATAAACATGCTTGATCATGACAAGTAAATAAGAACGGGGTACATAATATGCATCTACTTTCATAACTGAAACAAAACCATTGCAATCTCAAACATATATTAACTCATAAAAAGATCCACCACAAAGGTATTACATAGATGACCGTAATCATGTTCAGCAGCTCATACGGTACTAATTAGTGAAGCTCGAGAGAGAGAGATACATAAGTTACTTCCACAAACCCATAGTCCAGAGGTGGACTACTCCCTCTTCATCATGGAGACGGTGGAGAAGTCGTTGGAGAAGATGGAGACCACGCCGGCAGCGCCCCGCCGGAGTTTTCCCCCTCCAATCTGCAACTCCAGGTCTCTGTTTCGGTGTTTCTGTGTTTCTGCGGCGCTCCTTCCAGAGAACGTCGGGGGACTATTTTTATAGGCGTTTTTAGGTCAAAACGGAGTCGGTGGAGGAAAGATCGACGGCAACGGAGCTCGAGGCCAAAGGGGGGTCCCACGCGGCCAGGTACTGGGCCGCGTGGGCCCACTCTTGGCCCTCGGGCCTCCGCTTGTTTGCTTCCTTCGCTCCCACGCTTGTTCCTTCCAAAAATGATGCTCGTAAATTTCCAGGTCATTTGGACGTCGTTTGGGTCCCTGAAACATTAAAATATAGAAATAGGGTTTTCTGCCTGCGCAGGGTTAATTCCATAAAAATAGGAAACATATCAAATATTCCCAAAATCATTATAAAACAGTGATATAACCCTTATATGATGCAAATATGACTGGAATATAAGTAAAATAATGCAAAGTTCATGTATGCATTTTACATGCATCAACATCCCCAAGCTTAACCTATACTCGTCCTCGAGTATGAAGGTGATAAAACTAACATGGACTTTGCAATTTAATACTATCAATGGATATCAAAGATGATTACTATTGCTACATAGAGTCAAATGATTCATTCTTAAAAGGAGTAGCAATATGCAAGATAGTTTATGAAGTGATATCAAGTATTCAATGCAAGGATGTTCAATGATAATTCACAAAGTGTAACATAAGAGAAAAGTACTATGGACCACATGTATGCATAATGATAAGTAAGAACATCCTACAATGGTCATAGAGTATTGATGAAAATCTGAATATAAAAGGTGGACACTTTGGAAAGATATATATATGAGTAGAGGTAAAGCATGAATAAATTTCATCTAACTTCTGAACTTCTCTACTTAAGTCAATGATTGTAATATGGTAATCCTTGGTGTCAAGCTCTCATTCCCCTATCATAGCATCTTGAATGATTAAGTTTAAAGTGAAAGCAATACGAGTAGTGTGCTTGACAAAGTACAGGTTGAAAGTCTCATGCCCCTTGAATACAAGTACCTACTCCATGTGTTACTCAACTTGGAAAACAAAGCAAGTTCAAGTTAAATATCATTGTAAGTAATAATAGTATCATTAAGAGCGTCAACTGGGGTACCTCTTGTCCCAGGATATGGAACAAGCCCATATCAAAATGACAAGACAAACAAACACAATGAACAATCTCAACACCCTTTTTATTTACCATTGGATAGCTTTTTATTGTAAGGTGTATCACAGAAGGTTCACCATAGCATGTAAGTAAATTTCCACCATGAATGATGCATGGCTTAGATTAGCGGCCCAGGCGTCTCTCTAACCATTTATACAAACTCATTTAAACTCACTTCATTTCCCATTTATTTCACCCATGGTAAGCATCCATAAACAAAAGTACATGATATCAACTAAATGAGATGATGTGCAATGTTGAAAGCTTGCCATGTGACAGCACATATGAGCTAACTCTCAACCAAAGACATTTGTCAAGTCCACAACATCATAATTTTAATCACAATGGGTCATATTTTATTTATGCAATGAAAGTAAAGTGTGCATCAAGTTCGAGAGAGCTATATAACCAACTTTTCCCACAACAATTAACAACATAAGCATTTTCATTCAGAGGTATAGATAACACAAATATCATGATAAACATACTCGGAATAGCATAAAGCTAATAGGTAGATATGGTGGACTCACTGGAAAAACTTTGGTTGAAGGTGTTGGAAACAAGTTTTTGCTTGTTGGAATTTTTGGGCTAGCAAGAGGGAGAAAGTTGACCATCTAAATGCATGCATGAGTGTCCATAGAACTAACTAATCCATGTTAAAACAAGGTAAATAACATTTAGCATCAAAACATGAATAAAAGATAGCTCTTGATAAAATATTTGCAAATTATTACTCATTAACAAGCTCATGAATCATGCAATTATATGTATCTTTTAAAATTAACTCAACATCCCTTTTCCCAATCTTATAATAGCATCCAACATAATTCAACCCAAATTTCCAGTAGCTCTCTCATATATAAATGATAGTGTGGTGGTCTCACAAAATAAAAATCTAACCTAAACAAACAAAAAGACGCTCCAAGTTTATGCGATAAAGTGTTTCGATCGAAAAACAGAAGTTAGACGTGTGCAAACCGAGAGTGTGTAGGTCCAGTGGGGTTGTCTTCACATCCCCAAGCTTATGGTCTTCACCATCCTTGGATAGCTCTTGGTGCATCTCCTCTAATCCCTGTGAAAAAACTTCAAAACACCGTTTCTCCCATTTCTTTTTCTGTGGGGCACATTAGTAGTGATAAACAAATAGATTTCTTGCTGCATATAATCCTTAGACAAAAATTCATATGAATGTCCAGAAATGTATAATGTTGTATGCCTACTCATAAACTCAATTGGATCAAAAAGATTCATGTTAAAAGTTCTAAGCATGCATCAAACAAAATGGGACAGAATCTGTCCAGAAAAACAGCAGCAGCTAAACGTATTTTTCTACCCTACTTAACTTTGTCGGAAAATTCCGAAAAATTCATGCATACAGAGGATGAAAAGTTGCACTACAGTTTAAATATGAGCTCATTCGGAGTTACAGAATAAGAATTAAAAATCATACCGTGCACAGATTCGTGCAGGAATAATATCTCCGAACGCTATAAGCAACTTTTCATACCAAAATGAGTAAAACTTGGCACTTTATTAAAAATTCCAGAAACTAAACTAAACACTAAGTCTCTTGTTACAGCAAGAGGACACAAAGAAAATCACAAATAAAAACAACCGGGTTGCCTCCCGTAAAGCGCTTTCTTTATAGCCATATAGCTAGGCTTCTTACTTGATGTTTATTGTGGACGAAGCTCATGAGGGAGCTTGAACGATGTGTGTCCCTCTTCCTTGGGAAGTGTTCCATACTTCTTGTGTGGAAACTGAAACTTCACATTCCCTTCTTTTGAATCAATGATAGCACCTGTAGTACGAAGAAAAGGTCTTCCAAGAATAATTGGACTAGAGGTTTTATTCCCCATATCCATGATTAGAAAATCAACAGGCACAAATGTCATATGTAACTCTACCATAACATCACTTACTTTCCTAAAGCATGTTTAATGGAATCATCAGCAAGTGCAAGTTCAATAGAGCATTTTTCAAGATTTTTCAATTCAAGTACTTCATATAGTTCTTTAGATAAAACAGAGACACTAGATCCTAGATCAAGTATAGCATGGTGTGTCTCTTTTCCAATGGTTACTAGGACTTTGGGAATCCATACATCCCCAAGCTTAGGTGGTATCATAGCCTCTTGGTTGTACCTAGCAATCTTTTCTTTTAAGACATGATTAGCAATATAAGAACCAAAACCAGCTTGGTTAAGTTGATGGAAGGATCACTTGCAAATTTTTGTAAGATAGATATTAATTCATGCAAGCTACAATTCTAAGTCAAGCAATGGTTCCTTGACTTCACTAAGCATTTTAACTTCCTCAACTTTCTCTCTTTCAACCATAATAGTTTCCTTAGCAATTCTCTCTTGCTCATGAATATGTTCCCAAGATTTATTTATAACCTCTTGACAATATTTAATTGTTTCCTCATGTTTTTGAGCTATAATGGTGTTCTTTAATGAGGAAACTTCCTTAGTGAGCTGATCTACCCTTTCAAACAAAGAGTCTTGTTTTTCAAACTTAGATATAAATTCCTTATTAAGCTCCTTTTGAGTAGATATAAATGATCTAATGGTGTTTTCCAAATCACTAGAAACATTACTACTAGTGGCATATTTGTTTGGCACATATGGGGGTTTATTATAAGAGTTATAATTGTTGTTACCATACCCATTATTACCATAGTTCCTAATGAAGTTGACATCAATATTTTCAGGATTATTACCAACTAGTTCTTGCAAAGGCACATTTTCAATATTTTGTTTATTAATGAAAGCAAGAATAGTATCCATTTTAGATGACAAATCATTTGTTTCTTCTATGGAGTTCACTTTCTTAGAAGGATTAGGTGCTCTATCAGTATGCCATTGACTATAGTTTTGCAAAATGCTCCCAATATGTTCTTAGCTTCTACTATAGTTTTTCCCATAAAAGCACCTCCAGCAGCAGAATCAAGAATATTTCTAGACATGTAATTTAGACCATTGTAAAAAGAGTGTATATGGTCCATTCGTTGACCCCATGTGATGGACAAGTTCTAAGCATAAGTTTAATCCTATCCCAAGCCATAGCAACATGTTCATTTTCATTTTGCCTAAAAGAAAGAATGTTGTTTCTATTTTGCAAAATTTTAACAGGGGATAGTATTTCTTAATGAAAGCTTCTTTTAAATCATCCCAAGTTTTAATGCTATCAATAGGTAATGAATGCAGCCACTCTTTAGCTTTTCCTCTAAGTGAGAAAGGAAATAACTTCAGTTTTAGAATATCACTTTCCATGTCGAGGTGTGCCCTCGGCAATTCCCATGGTTGCTATACCTAGGGTTGATTGTGTGGTAGAGAACGCGTAGTATCGTTGGAATCGACGGCTGACAAGCTGGATTTACCCAGGTTCAGGGCCCTCGAGTGAGGTAAAACCCTTACTTCCTGCTTGTCTGTGTTTATGGTATGAATATTAGGGTTACAAGGGTTCGACGAGCTGCTGATCTCGTCGAGATTCTGGTGGCTATGGATTGCTTGTCCTTGATCGATCACCCTCCAAGCCTTTATATAGGAGGCTAGGTCCCGGGAAATATAACCGACCAAGGTTACATGTATGGAAAGTCTTAACCGACTATTATTTGATCTAGCTTGGAAAACACTCTTCGTCTTGGGCCTTTCTTCATGGGCTTCGATTAATCCTTGGGCTTCTTTGGTCATCACGTGCACCAGGTACCCTTATGCTGGGGTACCCACAGAGTATAACCTCGTCATTAGCCCTGAGTACTTGCTTGGCTCGAAGAGTCGAGCATGTGCTCTCTTCATCGTGCACGTCATAGTTTTCTTAGCTTGTTCTTCTGACCCGATGTAATTCTTTGAGCTCTAATTTGTTTCAATTGTATGTGTATGCTAACCGAGGGATACTGACATAGTAGGCCTGATTCACTCGAATATCGGGCTCAGTTAACCGCACATTTGGGCGAAACCATACTAGTCTTCAGTCAGACCCGAGTCCCCGGGCTCGAGCCTGGAATGCAGTCGAAATATTTTGCCTAGGGATATTGACATAGTAGGCCTGATTCACTCGAAAATCGAGCTCAGTTAACCGCACATTCGGGCGAAACCACACTAGTCTTCAATCAGGTTCGAGTCCCCGGACCCGAAGCTGGAACACTTTTGAAACTTTTGCCTAGGGATATTGACATAGTAGGCCTGATTCACTCGAAAATCGAGCTCAGTTAACCGCGCATTCGGGCGAAACCATACTAGCCTTCAATCAGGTTCGAATCCCCAGACCCGAAGCTGGAACACTTTTGAAACTTTTGCCTAGGGATATTGACATAGTAGGCCTGATTCACTCGAAAATCGAGCTCAGTTAACCGCGCATTCAGGCGAAACCATACTAGCCTTCAATCAGGTTCGAGTCCCCGGACTCGAAGCTGGAACATACTGGACAGACTCGACTCAGGCCGTTGTAGGTCTTACTGATTCGTTCTGCAGTTTAACTTTTGATACCTAACGCGTCCGTCAGGATTTTCATCATGTCTGTTGACACGGAAAATTTCAAGGGAAAACACTGTTGGAGCGTCCCTCGGCCCATCTCGATTGCTCGGCGGGTCTTACCTTTACATTTGCGTATGCAGCATCCGAAACATCTGCGATTGGCATAGTTCGAGAATTTATGAAGTTTGATTCTTTGCTTTGTGAGGTACTTAATGCTTTCAATCGAGCCTGTATTCGAGTGAATTTTTCTTACCTTGTTTGGAAATCTATGGGAGCGCGTCAGCGCTCCCATGGGAGTAGCCCCCGAGATTGTGGTTTATTGTCTTGCAATAGAGGACAATCTCAAATCATCTTTTACTCTGCTCTTTGTCAATCGAAATATTTTGTCTTTGAAATCTATGGGAGCGCGTCAGCGCTCCCATGGGAGTAGCCCCCGAGATTATGCTTTATTTCGTTTGAAGTAGAGGATATGCTCCCATGGGAGTACCTTTGCTAGTCAAATCCTTGCATCGATTGTAGTCTCTAACCCACCACTCGAATGTGGACGTTATCACTGTCCCTGACGTCATTTATGACGTGTTTGGCGTGCGCCCGCCAATTTGACAAGACCTGTCTGTGTGGGCCCAATTTTCAAACTTTTGACCGCAGAAGACGCCATTTTTATTTTGGACCTGACTTATCATGGTATAATCAAGATAGTTCTCAGGTAACACATCTGTGTTTTTGATTTACCAGGTCCCAAGTTTTTCGAGTGGGTTTGTGTTTCCTGTTTAACTCAGCCCCCGAGCATGATTTTCGGTTTTCTGTTTGACCCAGCCCCCGAGCATGTCGAGTGAGATTTGGGTTTCTGTTTGACCCAGCCCCCGAGCATGTCGAGTGGGATTTGGGTTGTCCTTGTGCTCACTGATTTTTGAGCTAGAATTTTGAAGCTTATGTTTTTACGATCGAGTTCCCGATTGGTTGAGTAGCGTAAAAGCATATATGAGAAATATGGAGGAACATGTATCTTTATTCAAAATATGTGTTCTATCAGCAAGCCGCCTCATTAAAACCTTCCAGTCCCCTTAGGTACCCTGGTAAGGGAAAAGAGTGCGTCTGAAACTTGCTGATTCTTTGGCCTTATGTGCTATTACATACGAGGTTAAAGATCTATGCATAGAATCGACGCAGGTGCGCCACGTTCCATGGGTTTGATGCTACTTCGCCCGTCTTTGCGTTCTTCAATCGATAGGCTCCTCCTTCGATGACTTCTGTGATAATGTAAGGTCCTTCCCAAGGTGATGCAAGTTTATGGACTTTCTTCTGTTTCTCTCGCAACACCAAGTCTCCCACCATGAAAGACCGTGTGCGTAATCGACGACTATGGTAGTTGCGGAGGTCTTGTTGATAAACGGCTGTTCGTGCCAAAGCCGTATTGCGTGCTTCTTCCAGCAAATCGGCTGCATCTTCGAGTGCCTTGTTCGCGTCGTTTTCTTCATATGCTTCCACTCGTGGTGCATTAAACTTGACGTCAGATGGTAATACTGCCTCCGCACCATAGACCATGAAGAACGGTGTATACTGTGTGGAGGCGTTTGGAGTGGTCCGTAAGCTCCATAATACTGATGGAAGTTCTTCTACCCATGCACCCGCGGCCCTTTTGAGTGGTACTAAGAGTCTCTTTTTGATGCCACTGCATACGAGTCCATTGGCCTTTTCAACCTGCCCATTGGATTGTGGATGTGCCACAGAGGCGTAGTTTAATTTGATGTTTTGTTCCTTGCAAAAGGATTTGAACTCTTCCGCCGTGAAGTTTGTACCATTATCAGTGATGATGCTATCCATTACTCCAAATCGATACATGATCGATTGTATGAAACGAACTGCCGTAGAAGCTGTTGAGCTTGCGATAGGGATTGCTTCGATCCATTTGGTGAATTTGTCGACTGCCACTAGCAAGTGAGTATGACCTCCTTTTGATGATTTTTCAGTGGTCCCACCATGTCAAGCCCCCATTGGGCAAAAGGCCATGCTAATGGTATGGTTTTTAGTGCTGACGGGTGCATGTGGCTTGGAAGCGAACTTCTGGCAACCAATGCATCTTTTGACTATGTCCTCTGCATCCCTTAGCGCTGTAGGCCAGTAAAACCCTGCTCGGAAGGCTTTGGCTACGAGTGATCGACTGCCCGCGTGATGCCCGCAAGTACCGGCATGAATGTCCGAAGGAGATCCTTGCCATCTTCGAGTGCAATGCATCTTTGGAACATACCTGAGGTGCTGCGTTTGTACAACTCACCGTTTATGATGGTGTATGCTTTTGCCCGTCGAGTGACACGTCTGGCCTCGTTTGTATCTTCTGGTAGTTCATTGCGAAGTATGTATGCGAGAAAAGGTTGAGTCCATATTGGCTCAATGAGAAGTACTTCAATCGGAGGATCCTCTGTGCTTGGCGCTTTGCTTTTGTCTGTAGCTGTCGTCGTAGCCGATGGTCGTTTGTCGATTGACCTACGTTCTATTCGTTCAAAGAAAACACCCGGCGGGACTGTGCTTTTGTGGAAGCAATGTTGGCTAATTTGTCGGCCTCTTCATTGCTTTCTCTCCCTATGTCGTAGTTCACAGCCATCGAAGCTGCCCTCCATTATGTTGTACAAATCCCGATAAGCGATCATGTTGTCTGCGATTGCATCACATGCCTTCATTGTTTGCTGCACAACCAAGTTAGAGTCGCCATAAATCATTAGTCGAGTACATCCCATGGCTTTTGCCATGCGCATGCCATGGATTAGACCTTCGTATTCGGCCTCGTTATTTGATGGGAACTCGAAACCCATTTGCAAGATATAGCGCAGTTTGTCGCCTTTTGGTGATATGAGTATGACGCCCGCTCCTGCTCCTTCATTCTTTTTGGACCCATCGAAATACATTGTCCAGGAATTTGATACGTCAGGTACCCCTGGCAATTGGGCTTCTACCCACTCGGTGTGAAAATCGGGTAGGACTTGTGATTTGATGGCTTTCGGGTGTTCGTACTTGATTCCTAGTGGCCCCAGCTCGATGAGCCATTTTGCTACGCGCCCCGTTGCGTTGGGGTTTGTGAGGACGTCTCCAATCGCTGATTTATTGACCACCGTTATCGGGTGTTCTGTGAAGTAGTGCGCCAGCTTTCTTGAGTCATGAATACGGCGTACGCCAATTTCTGATATTGTGGGTACCGCTGTTTGGACGGGGAAAGAACTTCACTTACGTAATATACTGGCCTCTGTATGCTTTGACTATGTCCTTCTTCCATGCGGTCGACCACCAGCACTGTGCTGACCACTCGGTTGGTGGCTGAGATATATAGGTAGAGTGGCTCATTTTCCTTAGGTGCTACGAGGATTGGCGGGCTTGTGAGCATCTTTTTGAGTTCGAGAAAAGCGGCTTCAGCTTCATCCGTCCACTCGAACTTGTCTGCTTTCTTCATCAATTTGTAAAATGGAAGTGCTTTTTCGCCTAGTTTACTGATGAATCGACTGAGTGCTGCTACTCGACCAGCTAGCTGCTGTACCTCATGGAGTTTGGTAGGTCTATTCATTGTGAGTATAGCTTGTATCTTTTCTGGGTCTGCTTCGATTCCACGTGCAGATATCAAATAACCCAAGAGTTGTCCAGCTGGGACACCGAAGGTGCATTTCTTTGGGTTAAGCTTGATGTTGTATCGATTGAGATTCTTGAATGTCTCCTGTAGATCACTGATTAATGTGTCCTCCTTTTCAGTCTTGATGACGATGTCGTCGACGTAGACCTGAACATTGCGTCCTATCTGTTCTTGTAGACAGTTTTGCATCATGCGCTGGTAGGTTGCGCCTGCGTTTTTGAGCCCGAAAGGCATGGTTGTGTAGCAGTAGACCCCGAGTGGGGTTATGAATGCTGTTTTGTCTTCGTCTTCTTCTTTCATCCGAATTTGATGGTATCCTGAATATGCATCCAAAAATGATAACCGAGCGCATCCTGCTGTTGAGTCGATGATCTGATCGATTCGTGGTAATGGAAAGTGATCTTTTGGACAGCATTTGTTTAGGGCTGTAAAATCTACACACATCCGCAGGGTGTCTGAGTGCTTCTTTTCGACCAGTACTGGGTTAGCAACCCAGTCTGCCTTTTTGATTTCTCGAATGAACTTTGCAGCAAGTAACCTATCAACTTCTGCCTCGATTGCACCTCTTTTGGGATCGGAAACACGGCGCATAGTTTGCTTGACTGGTCTAGACCCTGGCTTGAGTTGTAGAGAATGCTCGGCGAACTCTCTGGGGACACCTGGCATATCAGCTGGGCACCATGCGAATATTTCCCAGTTTTTACGGAGAAATTCGACGAGTGCATTTTCCTGTTCGCTGGTAAGACTCGATGATATGTTGACTGTTTTTGAGGGATCAGTTGGGTGCACTTGATGCTTTTTGTGTCGTTGGTTGCATTGAATTGTCTGTCGGATGCTAACCTCTTGTGTTCCGGCAGAAGTGTGCGGTCGTTAGAAACCTCGAGTTTGGCGAATGATTGCTCCATCCCATACATCTCTGAGATTTTGCTGAAGTCACGGTCACATGAATCTGACCTTTGAAAGTTCCCGTTGATCGTGATGACTCCTTTTGGTCCTGGCATTTTGAGCTTGAGGTAGGCGTAGTGTGGGACGGCCATGAATCGAGCGAAAGTGGGGCGCCCAAGTATTGCATGGTATTGTGACTTCCAATCGACCACTTCGAACTCAATCGACTCGGTTCTGAAGTGAGTAGGATCTCCAAACGTAACATCGAGTTGTATAACGCCTTCTGGGAGCACTGCTTTGCCTGGAACGATACCGTGGAAGGTATTTGCGGATTTTGGCAGATTTTCGACTGGTTTGTTCATTCTGCGTAGCGTATCTGCAAAGATTATGTTGAGACCACTACCTCCGTCCATGAAGACCTTGGTCATGGCGTAGCCTCCAATTTGGGCGTCGAGTACCAAGGCTGCATGCCCTGGTCGATATACTGCGGGTGGGTGGTCCTCTCGATTGAAGATAATCGGAGTTTCTGATCCTTTCAAAAAATTGTGATGGCTGGGGGTGCCATGACCGCCATATTGACGTGTCGAGTGTGTAATTTTTGCTCTCTTTTGGAGGGACGTCCTCGCTGGATCATGTTCATCTGCCGCGAGTTACGGGATATTTTTGTTCATCTCCCTGCTGCATCTGGTGCACGGCTGCTGCCATTTGTGTTCCCGTAACGGGTTGTGCTGGCACCATGTATACTGGTGTCGGTTGCGCTGGTGCTGGTGCAGTATACACCTGAGTAGGCTGTGTTTGCGGTGGTATGGAATATAACTGTGCTTGTTGTACTTGTTGCGGTGCTGGATATGCTTGAACAGGCTGTGCTTGTGATGTAGTTGATGGAGCGTGCGTCAGTTGAGGAGGTGCACGTCCTTCTCTTTGCATTCGTGATATATGTTCAATCGCGAGTTGATCGAATTCCCTGCAATTTCTCAGCGAGTGGCTAGAGCGAAGCTTACCATCATCCCCTCTGTAAAGATGGAATCTGCAATAATCGTTCATCCTCTCTTCGACTGAGCGCTCAGGCTCTTTGTCTGCTCGCCTGCGCCATTCGGTCTCTTGTAGCTATCGCGGTCGTCGCGTCTGTGTTCGACTGTCACGATCGTCTGTACGGTGGTCTCGATTACCTCGGCGGTCGTCGTATGATGATCTCGATTATCACGATGATCGTCGGCTCGTCTGTCAGTTTGGTCGCGACTGTCCCTTGACTGGACAAAGCCTGCTGCAATGAAGTTTGGATGGTCATCGTCGTGATAACGATTCTTGCGTTTGCGCCTTCGATCATCTCTGTAGCTATCTCTGCGGTCTCGACTGCCCCCTCGTGATTTTCATGTGATGCTACAGGTCGATTGCCTCGTACGGAGTCTTCTCCGTCTGCCCACTTTGTTGCGAGTACCATGAGTGCGGCCATTGTTTTGGGTCTTCTCGACCAAGTGTTTCTTTGAAGTCTTCCCTCCAGAGTCCGTTTTTGAAGGCGTCGATTGCCCTATCTTCTGATACGTTGCCTACTGAGTTACGGATGGTGGTCCACCGCCGTATGTACGATCTCAGAGATTCATCTGACTTTTGCTTGCAGGTCCGGAGCTCCTCGAAGGTTTTGGGGCGCTCACATAGAGGCTCGAAGTATTTGATGAAATCACCCTTGAAGTGTTCCCACGAATCGTAGTATGATTCGGGTAGCGATTTGAGCCAATCGCGAGCCGTTCCTTCCATCATAAGTTGTATGTACTGCATAGCTGTAGTTGTGGTACCGCGCTGACATCCGACTGCCAGCCTGTAATCTTCTAGCCAGCCTGATGGCTCTTGTTTGCAGTTGAACTTAGGCGTGGTAGCTAGCGAAAATTTCTTGGGCATACGAGCCTCCCGGATCCGTCGAGTGAAGCATAGCGCTCCACATGGCCCGATTTCTGCTTCCGAGTCTGAGCTGTTGCTGTATGACCTCCTCGAGTGGCTCCTACTGGAACGATGACGACGTGAGCTTTTTCGACTGCTCCTTCCCCGAGGGCTTCGACTGCGACGATCCCGATCTGTATCTCTCCTTGGAGTTGCTTGTGGATGCTGTATGGCTTGTGCTGCTATTGCAGTTGTTTGTACAGTTGGAGGTGCTGATCCCTCTTTGGGTCTCCTGCAGGAGGTTCGATTGTTCTGAGGTAGGTGCCTAGCGTCATCAGCGCCCCGGCTGGCTCAGTAGGTATGGGAACTCCTTCCGCGTCGACTGCCATGAAGGCTGGGTTTAGGTTCCGAGTGACCGCTGCACGATCTGCGTCTCCGAGGTTGATGAATCGTGACCTATTCGCGGGGTCGTTTCTGCCCGTTGAACTCGTAGACAATGCTCTTCGCCGGCACTCGATATGCTGGCTTGCTTTTTGCGTTCTTCGAGTACTGCTCGGTAGTTTTTAACCGTATCGATTCTTGCCATTGGAAATATTGTAAGGTTAATACCTCTTCTGGAGTTGCGTTTGCTGGTAGCATCGTGCAGCTCTCGATTACTTTGCTCACTTTCTCCGCCATCTCTGCGGTGATGGTCAGCGTGGTTGTTCCATCTGGCATGGTGACTGTGCAAGGGTATTCTGTAGGTCGACGGCATGTTGCGGCTGCTGATGTTTCTGCTGTACTCGCGGTATATACCTGATACGGTACCACCCGATCCTCCATCCATGTGCTGCTGATGCGTTTTATGGATTCGGCGTCGTCGTCCAGGCTCATGTTGGAGTTGCTTTGCTTGTTGGGGTTTCCGCCACAATCGAGTATGTTTCGAGTGCTTTGTCCAGGCTGTCTGCGTCGCAGGTGAATATCTCGTGGCTAGCACGGATTTCTGGGCCGTTTAGATCGGCGAGATATATGTTGTCGTCTATGTTCTCTTCGTTCCCCGCGACGTCATTGCAGTCGACGATGTCGTCGAGTGACTCGATTGAGTTGTTTGGGCGGTACGCAGATTCGATCTCGCTTCTTCCAAATCTTTTTGCCACCTCGTTACGGAACTCTTGCGAGGTCATGGACGTGGCAGAGTCGCTTGGCGATTGGATCGGGACGATCTGTGACGATGTTGCGCCCAAGATGGATAGTGTTGCAGTCGAAGCGTTGTCGAGTGTCTCCACGTCGAGTGGATCTAACAGGTCCTGCACACCATCTTTATCGACAAAGAAGTTAAATTTTCCAACCGTAATATCCAAACCTGATTCGAGTCCGGCGAAGGCTTGTTGAGCTTCCATCGAGTGCGGCGTGAGCCTCCTTGGAGATTTTGGCGAGTGATCGCTTTTTGAATTGATGCTGGTGGATCTTGCCGGCGAGTTGCTGTTTGCAACGGTGGTTGGTGATTTGCTTTTTGATGATGCAGTAGGCGAGTTACCTTGTGCAGATGCGATCATCGGGTGGCCGCTTGATGATGAAACCGGCGAAACCGTGAGCCCAATACTACCTTTCCCACAGACGGCGCCAATTGTCGAGGTGTGCCCTCGGCAATTCCCATGGTTGCTATACCTAGGGTTGATTGTGTGGTAGAGAACGCGTAGTATCGGTGGAATCGACGGCTGACAAGCTGGATTTACCCAGGTTCAGGGCCCTCGAGTGAGGTAAAACCCTACTTCCTGCTTGTCTGTGTTTATGGTATGAATATTAGGGTTACAAGGGTTCGACGAGCTGCTGATCTCGTCGAGATTCTGGTGGCTATGGATTGCTTGTCCTTGATCGATCACCCTCCCAGCCTTTATATAGGAGGCTAGGTCCCGGGAAACACAACCGACCAAGGTTACATGTATGGAAAGTCTTAACCGACTATTATTTGATCTAGCTTGGAAAACACTCTTCGTCTTGGGCCTTTCTTCATGGGCTTCGATTAATCCTTGGGCTTCTTTGGTCATCACGTGTACCAGGTACCCTTATGCTGGGGTACCCACAGAGTATAACCTCGTCATTCCACATTTTTAAATTTCTGCATGTCACATATTTCAACAAAATCATGAAGATGCATAGAGGCATCCTCCATAGCACTACCACCAAATTGTTCCCTAGTTATCAAGTTCAACAAACTAGGACTTACTTCATAACTCTCAGCATTTATCTTAGGTGTGGCAATGGGCCTAGCAATAAATTGATCATTTGGAGTGTTTGTGTAATCACACAACTTAGTTCTTTCTCCCATTTTAGCAAGTTTTTTATTTTATTTTATTTTTTATGCAAAACTGAAAATAAATATGCAAGACAATGACAAAACAAGATAAATTGCTTTGAAGGTAAAGATGGATAAGATGATGCTCACGTAGGTGCAACCTCCCCAAGCTTAGGTGTTAGCACAAGTTGGTGATGAAGTTGACTTGGTGAGATATCCTTGGATAAATCCAGCACCAAAAAACAGAGCTAGTGCAGGGGACCCTTGGATAAACCTTTCAGCAATGATTCCCCGGCAACGGCGCCAGAAAACAGTCTTGATGGCGTGTAGTTGACGGGAAAAATATTCTGCAGGAAGCTTCGTATCTTCCCCTGCTACGGCGCCAGAAAGCACTCTTGATGGCCCTTCACGTAGTTACCTGCGTGAAAAGTAAATGGGTTAGGTTGAGACTCCAAGTGCAGAGTGTGTAGTGTGACACCCCTCCCTGGCACATATCACCTGAGAGGCAGTCGTCCCGTGCGCCATCCCAAGACAACTGGCCGCACGTCACAACAGTGTAACATAATGGAAATCATTACACAATCAGGCACATCAGTGCTACAAATGGTTTACAAGGCCATCAAGGGATGACGAAATATCAATCCCAGCATGGCACGATACAGAGTTTTAACTGGCAGCGGAAGACGACTAAGGCAACGGCTTGGAGCGGCTCCACTCCACAGGTATCTGGCTGGGCTACTGATCCAAGCACGCTCTTGCTTCAAAATCCTCGCTAAGGTAGAAGATGGATCCTTGCCAAAATCTGGCCACAATCACAAGGCCCGTGAGTACATTATTATGCACTCAGCAAGAATTCGCCACTTACTACAAACAATCCAACAATCATGCAGCAAGATATACATTTGAAATAAAATCCTACACATGGCAAGAGTCTACTCTAGGTACTTGACATAAAAGTAGCATGGCATCACAAGCAAAACATGGCATAGGAAAACAATGGGGTATCACCAGTGCAGAGTCCAAGCCAGGTGGGGTTGGATCGTGCACCGGCAATCACACAACGAGCTTACCTGTGACGAGTAGACGAGTGTACCAGTTGGTACCACATAATACACGACATCACCTGTGATCACTGCTAGGCCCACTAGCCTCATCTTTCCACTCTAGGCATGCACGGTTGATGTTGGCTCAGGCCTAACTCTAGGCTCCCAACGATCACACCGTCATCCTCAAACACAGTAACCCTCAACAGCTCAAGTAACATTCCCTGCATCATCTTATTTGTTCATTTAGTGTAATCAGGTCGTTCACTAATTATTTAAACAAACAAAACTTAAGTTTAACCTCCGGACACGACGAGGACACACAGTGTGACCGACACTGAACTGTTGTTCCATATCCCAAGAACAGGGCTAGCTGGCTAGGTTGATGCTCTCGAGAGTTTGCTCTACCACCTATCAGAATGCACCCCACTCAGCCGGCACCTCAGGTTTATCACGCCCAAAGTCGTACTAAGCAAAACACACTCTCGTGACGGTCCACCTGCTGGGACACTCTCCTGCCCCACCCTATACACGTGGTACAACGGGCAAGTAAGTCCGGCACATATCCCTCGGCGCGACCGAGTATGCCTAGCTCCGGACTCCTTATCGCGAGTCACTCGACTGCGCCCAATGGATGGTGCAAAAGAGGCTCAACAACCTACTAGGTCACGGTTTCCATGGGACAACGGTGGTATCGCATGCAAGGGTTCAGATTAGTGGCACTATGAACGGACCTTATCGCTGTTTGGAGGGTGTTTCATTTAATCAAGTTTCATCACAACAAGTTCCAAAACAGAGGATTAGTCCAGCATAATAATCACGACATCAATATCATATATCAACAACAACAAGGCATTAGCAACATAATGCTTGCACGCATAGATAACAACATCACAATAATAATAATACCCGGGTGACTGTGGCGGGAGACCCGGCCGGTGTCACTCGGGGGTTAGTGTTCACAGAATAATCGCATAATGTTTCAAACGGATGACGGTGGCGAGAGACCCGGCCGGTGTCACCGTAAAAGAATGAACCGAAAAGCACTCATAAAAATGAGAGAGCATCTATTCCACTCGAGGGTTACCCCGACGTGGTGTCAGCAACCTCGGCAATAAGAACCAAATGGAAAGTCAGCCCCCAGCGTCGCAGTCCGGAGGGTCTATGCCAACCATATTTGACGGAGGGACAAGGCAAATAACTCTTTGGCGAATGCCCCCAACTCCGAGGATCATAAGACGACATTCGTCCGCTCCTCACCTCGGCGAAGAAGAAAGAAGCAAACAAAGCCCCGCAAGCGCGAGACGCACAGTTGTAATAATTACCCCATTCCTTTGACTGAGGCGGTACCACCGGCCATTGTCTCGGGATGTGAGTGATGCACAGATAAGCAGTTATATGGTAATGCAATAACTTAAAATGCAACATGATAAACATACAACAATACAAGGCTTATATAAAATATGGACAACATACAGACATGCAATGATAATAGCAGGCAGACATAACAATATAACAGAAGACAGACATAACACCCGGCATGGTATTAAGCAATCAAACAAACAAGCATTGCATGATGGCTCGTAGCAAGTGGTTAGCTTGCCTGCGAAGACCGGAACCGTTTGGCTTGGAGGGTCACGAACGTCACGATTCAGGGGCTCGGTTTGCCGGTACCGCGGGATACCCTATACACGCATACAAGGTGCTGAGTATACAAATGTTTTACAACAAGGGTAAGACTAGCTCCATTGGACAGATCGTTACAAACTCGGAATTTACAAATTTGAATCGACTAAAACGGAGCTACGGTTTAGAAACTACGGGCGTTTGAAATTACTCACCGGAAGAAAAGGGAAAAAGAATTCCCAAAAAAAAACGGAACGGGCCGCTCCACCGCGCTACTGGGCCGTCGCTGGGCCATCGCGCGTCCGCGCGTGTGCGCGCACCTTGCTGGGCCGAGAGCAGGCTGCAGCCTGCTGCACCTTAGCAGGCCGTGGCTGGGTCGCTCTCTGGACTGGGCTGGGCTGAAAAAAACGTTCCACAGAACGCATCGGAGAGAAAAAAAATGACCCGGTCGTCTTCCTCGCGCGTTCGTGCGCGCACGCGAGCAGGAGGCTCGGGTGGCGCTGCCCGCCGGTGCCGGAGGTGGCTGGGCCGCCGACCGACGGCGGAGACGGCCTCACCGGGCCCTACCACGCTCGGGTCGAGTGCCGGGGTGGACGGGGACGTCCTCGGGAGGTGAGGCCCCGAACCCACCGAGCTTGGCCATGGAGGCCTTCTTCGATCTCACGCCCCCATTGCTCCAAGGATGAACAGAGGGAGGGGGAGGGACTGCGGTGGCGTACCGCGGCTAGGGGAGGGCGAGGCCGAGGCGGGGGTCGCCTCTAACGCACGCACACGAGCTCGAGGAGCTCCGGCCATGGTGGTGATTTTGTGGAGATTTTTGGTGGCTCCTCTCTCGGGTTCTTGCACTGAATGGAGAGGGCAGGGAAGAGGGAATGGGGTGGAGTGGCTAGGGTTCGCTCGGGGGCTGCTGGGGTGGATTAATATAGAGAGGAAGGAGGAGAAGTAGGTGGTGGCCGGTGCTGCCATTAATGGCCACCGAGGTCACCCGTGACGTTTCCCTCCACAGGGAGGGGATAAGGGCGGCGCTGGTCCGAGCTAGGGGAGCAGGAGAGGGCTGGGTCGCGGCCAGGTTGGGCTGGGACGCGGGAACAGCAGGGGGAGCCAGCGGAGCAATGCGGTGGTGCCGCCTGGCTGGGCCACGTCGGTGGTGATCACGCCACTGGTCATGCCGACATCGGCATCAAGATGGTGCTCTCACCCTAGGGCTCTAGAGGAGAAACTAACCGCGTCACTTTGCGCCAAATTCGATTCCCAACAACTTTGCTGACCAAAGTTTCTGCAAATTTGCAAGTTGGTGCGACTACAATTTTTGAAATACAGTACTGGTCCATTTTGAAAACTGATGTTTGGAGAGGCAAACCATTTTAGGTTTGAACAAGACTTGGTCCAGAGGTGTAGGATCTCCTAGTGCTTGCATCTAGGTGCTCACTTCCCACAACAAAAATCATTTGGTGTGTTTTCGAACACAAATAGGTTTTAGGGCAGAAACTTGCACAGTGAAAAAGTCCAACACTTTCCTAGCAAGGTGCCAAATATTTTTGTATAAATGGGTTACATACAGCTTAGGGATCATCCCCTAATTTTCTTAGAATTTTTGAAGACATAAAACTAGGGGTTCCTTTGGAAATTGCAAAAAGGCATGAAAAGGGCATTACAAAGGAAGTACCTCAAATATTGCTCAAATTAGGTTGGGGCAATGGAGTGAAATGTTCAGGAGGTGAAATCATGCACCTTCCCAAAATGGCATAATTTTTGGATGAGTGTAGGGTGTCTAGATAATTTCTGGATCAGAAATGGCATTTTAGAGAATAATGTCCAACTTGGAAATATTGCATTGGAGTATGCAATATTTTTGCAGGGAATGTCTTTATATGGATGTGGGAGTCCTCTGGTAGTTTTAGTGGAATTTATCTAGCTATGAAAACGGACTTCCCTTTTGTAGGTGGAGGAAAAGGTTTAAACGGTTCGATAATTAGGGCTAGGGTTTTCGAGAGAAAACCTAAGCAACAAAAATTACCCTGGGTATTGGAGTGGTTCGTGGATCACCGGGAAAATTTTGAGAGAGCAATTCCAAAGTCAAATTATCCCAAAAGATTTGAAGAAACATTTAGGAAAACAGAAAAAGTTTTTCTGGCGTCAGAAAACACCGCTAAAATCAGGTTCGAATTTTCTGGGTGTTACATGTAGTAAGTGGAAGACGTGTTTTCCCCACGAGGGGTGACTCGAGGGTTTAATATCGAACTCTCGGGGAATCAGTAGTGAAGATTTATCTTTCCTATCCTTCTTTTGGTTACCTACAAAAGAAAGTAAATGTTTTGGTCCTCAACTCACCTAGTGGTTGTCAAGCACAAGGTGTGAGAATGATATCAAGATAATATGCAATGCAAACAAGAAATAAATATGCAGTGGTGGTAAATAAATATGCAAGGATGGTGGTAGCAATGATAAATGATATTTTTGGGTTTTATATGATGAATGCAAGATGTAAAAGTGTTTTTGTATTTTCGGATTTTTAAATGGCAGAAAATGAAAAAGTGATAAAGTGGTTGGAAAGGTGTTTCTTATGATTAAAAATGGACCGGGGTTCATGGTTTCACAAATGCACTCTCTCTTTAATAAAGTGGTAGACAATAGAACACTAGAGGTTACATATGAGATTGCAACACAACAGTTTAATGACAAGTTATAATTATATGGGCATCACGTCCTAACATAGAGACCTTTTGGTTATTAGTCTCTCTTATACTCCACCAAGATGCGAACTAAATCATAACACCTCAGTAATTAAGATAACTCAGAGTATAGCAATAAGTATCATGACATGAAGTTAAAATAAGAACATGCTAGATCTAGTCATGGAGTAGTGGCAATGGTCACACCCACATCTCCGGTAGCATGGTATTTCTTTTTATCCCTAGTGAGGCAACAAAGTAAGGTAAAACACCCAAGTGGATCGCAGAACTTTCTCGCACGTTCACTACACTAGCCACCCCCCGTTACTCCAACTAATGCACACGTCCCCCCTCACGCGCTCTCATAAACATGCTTGATCATGACAAGTAAATAAGAACGGGGTACATAATATGCATCTACTTTCATAACTGAAACAAAACCATTACAATCTCAAACATATATTAACTCATAAAAAGATCCACCACAAAGGTATTACATAGATGACCGTAATCATGTTCAGCAGCTCATACGGTACTAATTAGTGAAGCTCGAGAGAGAGATACATAAGTTACTTCTACAAACCCATAGTCCAGAGGTGGACTACTCCCTCTTCATCATGGAGACGATGGCACTAGTACAGAACGACACATCGGATACCCCTCTATGGCAACGGCAGGAGTTAGGCGACGGTAAATCGCGACATCCCCCGCGTGCCCGCACTGGGCCGTAAAGCAGGCCCACAACATCGGCAACGGGTGAATAGTGAAATATATGTTGGCAACGGAGGTTAGTTTACCTCCGTTACCGATGTGTGCTCCTCGCACACAGACAGTTTCATAATCTCCGTTGCCATTAGAAGCAGCCCGACAGCCGGCCTATAAGAACCTACTATGCCCTTCACTCTCACTCTTACTCACTTCCAACCCTAGCCGCCGCACAGTCTCCTCTCTCTCCACTCTCTCGCATGGCTTCCACCGTCGGCGCTGGTAGATCCGGCCATCGCGGCCGTGACCGCGGCCGCCCCACCCTCCGGGCCTTCAGGCAGCAGCAGCGTCAGCTGGTGTTGCGGGACGAGCTTGCGGAACAGGCCGCCGCCGATCCGTCCCCCGCGGGCCGGTCCCGCAGCCTTGGCGCTCGTCCGCACGGTGAAGGCTCCGGCCGCACCCGCTCATTTGGCCACCATTGTAGCTACCGCGAGATCTGCCAGGCGATGTACCCCGGCCGCCATCCGTCTTCCTCCTCCTCCTCGTCCTCGTCCTCCGACGAGGAGGAAGAGGAAGAGGAAGAGGAGGAGGATCGTGATCTGGAGATCGCTTGCCAACTCTCCCGCGCCGATTTCGAGCGCGAGGACGCCAAGCGGCGGTCCTCCTCTCCGAGGCGTCGACCCAGGTCGAACGCGCCGAGAAGGCGGTCTACCAGTCTGACCTCCGGGCCGCCATAGCCCTCTCTTTGGTCCACGGCGAGGGCAAGGCGCCGCCAGGGGAGGCCGGCGCTAGCTCCGTCGCCGGCGGCGACGCTAAGCGAGCCCGCCTCGCCTAATGTAAGACCCCAGTTCAGTAGGATAGCTGTTTTCTAGTTGTAAGTAGCTAATTATTTATCCATAGATTTGCTCTGTTTTTAGTAGACATTGTTTACACATAGATTTTAGCTGTTTTCTAGTTGTAAGTAGCTAATTGTTTATCCATAGATTTGATCTGTTTTTAGTAGGCATTGTTTACACATAGATTTTAGCTGTTTTCTAGTTGTAAGTAGCTAATTGTTTATCCATAGATTTGCTCTGTTTTTAGTAGGCATTGTTTACACATATATTTTAGCTGTTTTCTAGTTCTAAGTAGCTAATTGTTTATCCATATATTTGCTCTGTTTTTCGTATGCATTGTTTACACATAGATTTTAGCTGTTTTCTAGTTGTAAGTAGCTAATTGTTTATCCATAGATTTGCTCTGTTTTTAGTAGGCATTGTTTACACATAGATTTTAGCTGTTTTCTAGTTATAAGTAGCTAATTGTTTATCCATAGATTTGCTCTGTTTTTAGTAGGCATTGTTTACACATAGATTTTAGCTGTTTTCTAGTTATAAGTAGCTAATTGTTTATCCATAGATTTGCTCTGTTTTTAGTAGGCATTGTTTACACATAGATTTTAGCTGTTTTCTAGTTGTAAGTAGCTAATTGTTTATCCATAGATTTGCTCTGTTTTTAGTAGGCATTGTTTACACATAGATTTTAGTTGTTTTCTAGTTGTAAGTAGCTAATTGTTTATCCATAGATTTGTTCTGTTTTTAGTAGGCATTGTTTACACATAGATTTTAGTTGTTTTCTAGTTGTAAGTAGCTAATTGTTTATCCATCGATATGCTCTGTTTTTAGTAGGCATTTGCTCTGATTTTAGCTTTGTTTCTGTTATGCCGATGATTAAAATTAGGTGACACCGTGTGATCCGGGGGTGGCGCTAGTGATCCTTGTGATATGCACAAATACACATCGATCTTGTGCATCCTACTTGGCTCGCTTGCTCCATCCCTGGAATTTGTGTGTCCAATCTACCTATATATGAGGCATTGTTTAGGCTATGTTCTAGTTGTAATTAGTTCTATATTTTCTGTAATGCCGATGAAGAAGCATATGTCTTGTGTATAGAGATGAAGGAGCTTACATTTTGATTTTTTTTCATCTCCTTTAGGGCGAGGAGGAAACCTGGAGACTATGCGGCGGCCGTGAAGACGTAGGAGCGGGGCTCCGTCCACACGGTCCACTGAAGTCGGCGCCTCCAGGAGCAAGACTTTTGTGCAGTACTAAATAGGTAGAAGAAGACCACGCAATGAAGCTGGGCGAAGAGGAAGGTGAAGAACCGGCGGCCGTCAAGCAGGAACCACAGGGCTCCGTCGACGGTGCAGCAGGCGTCACCGGCTTTTTTTTGTTTCCTTTAGCCCTCATTACAAACGGTCAAAAACTAATCTCCGTATCTGATGTAAAGACTAAAGGCAACGGTTATATATTATGCCCGTTGCTAAACTTATTGCAAACAATAAAAATCTCCGTTGCCATTGTGAGGCTTCACATCAGTGACAGAGGCGGGGACACGGACCCTTTCTCCGTTGCCGAAGGGGTTTTTGGCCCGTTTCCGATGTGTCGTTCTGTACTAGTGTGGAGAAGTCGTTGGAGAAGATGGTGACCACGCCGGCAGCGCCCCGCCGGAGTTTTCCCCCTCCAATTTGCAACTCCAGGTCTCTGTTTCGGTGTTTCTGTGTTTCTGCGGCGCTCCTTCCAGAGAACGTCGGGGGACTATTTTTATAGGCGTTTTTAGGTCAAAACGGAGTCGGTGGAGGAAAGATCGACGGCAACGGAGCTTCGAGGGCCAAAGTGGGGGGTCCCATGCGGCCAGGTACTCGGGCCGCGTGGGCCCACTCATCTGGGCCCTCGGGCCTCCTCTTGTTTGCTTCTTTCGCTCCCACGCTTTGTTCCTTCCAAAAAATGATGCTCGTAAATTTCCAGCTCATTTGGACGTCGTTTGGGTCCCTGAAACATTAAAATATAGAAATAGGGTTTTCTGCCTGCGCAGGGTTAATTCCATAAAAAATAGGAAACATATCAAATATTCCCAAAATCATTATAAAACAGTGATATAACCCTTATATGATGCAAATATGACTGAAATATAAGTAAAAATAATGCAAAGTTCATGTATGCATTTTACATGCATCAGTAACCATGTGTAACTCAAAGTGTGATTCACTATTGTGGATATGCAGTCGGTGTGCGATCAAACTTTTCAGCCTCACACTATTCATGGTGTGGTTGAGGGTCAATGCATGGTAAAGCCTCGATAACATCTGCTTACATTAGTTTGACGGCACTTTGGCCCCTTTTGATGGTTCTAAGATTTGAAGAACCGATGGAGCTTGGATGCGAACTTGCAGCTGATAAACTTCTTGTTGGGGCTGGGATCAACTTTTTTTTTACTATACGACATTGAGTTTGAGACCAGCGATCACCGTGCTCGAGAGTGCATCTCTTTTCATAGGCCTATGGCCCTATGTGGAATTGCCTCCCTTTGGCAAGTAATCAACATAAATTCTTTGTTGGACATTTGATCACTCGATGAGTGCTAGGACAGCACGCAACTTACGAGATTTAGATAAGTTCAGTGAAACGTTTGGCTTGAGCACTATCGCCGAATTATCCAGCAAAAATCACCCGAGCAATGTACTGCATGTGCTCCTTTTCTCCAACACATGGATACAAACTGCTCCAATGTACGAGCAATGTACTGTTGTGGCCTTGGCCTCCACAACATCTGGGCTCTCAATGACGCTTTGCGCATCAGGTGGCGCTGGTTAGAGAAGGAGGGGCAGCTACGAGCATGGAGCGGTCTGAAGTTCAAGCTGTCAGCGGAGGCGGAGGCGATGTTCACCGCTGCCACTGATTGCACGGTGGGCAATTTGGAACGTACCTCTTTCTGGCATGATAGATGAATAAATGGACGCAGTGCGAAGAATATTGCGCCTCAGCTAGTTGATTTCGTCAGGCCGAGCGGTGCGCTAGAGTGGACAGTTGCGCACGCGTTAGCAGGAAACAGATGGATTGAGAGCATCCAGGGCGCGCTCTCGGTGGTGGCTATCGTCCAATTTGTGCAGTTGTGGCAAGAGATTCAGGAAATCCCTAATCTCACGGATGAGCTGGACAAGTTTAGATGGCTCCTTACTGCTAATGGCAAATACTCAGCGAAATCTGCCTACCAAGCCTTCTTCTTGGGTTCGGTCCAAGCTGATTATGCCGACCTCGTGTGGAGCAGCTGGGCGCCCATGAAAGAAAAGCTCTTTATGTGGATTGCGCTCCGGAACAGAAGTTGGACAGGTGAAAGGCTAGCGGCAAGAGGGCTTCAAGGCCCGGCTCGGTGTTTGCTTTGTGGTCAGCATACAGAATCTATAGACCACCTCATGGTGCAGTGTCCTACCTCGAGATCAATTTGGTTCCAAATTCTGACAGAGGCATGGTTCAATCGTTTTCAGCCACAGTTGGGCACAAATTTCAGAGATTGGTGGTGCGCGCTGAGCAGTTGCAGGCCCAAGAAGAAGAGGAAGGAGCTCGCCTCACTAAGCATTGCGTGCTGTAGGCGGTTATGGCTGGAAAGGAACGATCACTGTCGTGGTGGTATCACGGCAGATGCCATAGGATGGCTTGAGTTGGGGCCGATGGACGCTGGTGGAACCGGGGAGGGATAGCGCGCTAAGGAGCGCACACAGAAGACACAAAGCACACCACAATCTACCCAGGTTCAGGGCCCTCGTGAGGAGGTAAGACCCCTACTCCTGCCTGTTTGTCTCAGTATATCGGGTATCGAGAATACAAAGGTGCTCCTCGAGCTGTATGCTCTCTGCTATGGTGAAGCTCTCAAGGAAGAAGAAGGAAGCTATGGGGGAAAGATCTCTCTGCCATCGTCCCTCACGCAGGAGGGGGAAGGGCTCTCTTTATAGCCTAACCCGAGCAATGGTCTTGTCTCCGTACCGGCACTGTAGCCATGCGTGCCTGCATCAACAGCTTGGTCATGATTGTGTCCTCTGCCACGGACAGGACGTGGCCTGCCCATGCCTCGCACTCTGTTCCCACGTACGCCCGTGGTCAGCGTTAGGTGTGACCGGTCACCTCGTACCCGCGCCATACCGCCTGCCATGCTCCCGTGTCAGGCGGGATGTGACCTTTGCCTTGACTTTCAACCGGCATAAGGCGCCTCTTCTCTTTAACCCGGCATAGATATGCCGGATTCCCCTTCATTGGTTATCCTCCACTGCACATAAGAGAAGACACGAAGATGTCGGTCAGTATATGTCGGTCAGTATATGTCGGTTTGCACCAGCATCATATCCCGGCTCCTTCTGGGACTGGTTATGTCGGTCTTATTGTACCTCGGTCCACTCTTGGACATAGCTTATACCATACCTTGACCCTATCCCGGGTAGCCCCCGACAATCGCCATGTCGACAGATGTTACACGACGGAGGAGGTTGTATGTTGTAGGATTAGAGATGAGTTTCAGCTATGGCGGTTAGCCAGAAAACCTGCATAGAGAAAGGAGGAGTAGTTCTCTTAGCGGGTGCGTGTGGCGGGTGTAAATCTGTAACATTTCAAACTCTCTATCTTAATGTCATGACATCTTGAAAAAATAACCAAAAAAATTCCAAAACACGCATGCAGGATACAGCTTGCACATCACATCACACGAGGAGCAAGGTTAGCTGTTTTTCCTATAGTCAACCGGCCGTAGCCACCACAGAAAAGTCTCAATCATCTCCCTCCCCTCCTGGTCACTGCCCATACGAACAATACACGCTATAGATCGGAAACGGCCATCTTGTTAGTAGCACCTACGGCACAACACAACAAGGCACCCTTCCCCCCCAAACACTGCTCGGCCTAGCTCGCATCCATTACATAGACGCAGCTACGCACAAGTACAGAACCCACCTCCCTCTTCTTCCGGGAGGCCAGCCAGCCAGCTAGAGCTAGCCCACTCCTCCCCCCTTCTCCCATCCCTGTCCTTAGCATGGTGCGGGACACCGGCGGCGGCGCCCTGCAGCTACTGGCAATGCTTCTCCTCCTGCTAGCGTCCGAGCTCGCCACCTTCAGCTGCGGCCACAGGATCCCCAGAGCAGACGTCGCGTCCTGGAAGCTCGGCGCGACGCCGACGCGGACCGCACGCACGGCGTCCACGAAGACAACGGCGACTGGCGCCGGCCAAGCAGCGGCGGCAGCGGCAGCGGGGCTGGATGACTCCAAGAGGCTGGTCCCGCGCGGCCCTAATCCGCTGCACAACTAGCGCCGCTCAGGTTCTTCTTCGCCTCCATTTTTCTCGCGCAGAGTGCTGAGTAGCGCCCGATACAACCAGTGAGTGCTGAGTAGCGCCCGATACAGTCGCATACACTGCTCTCACTTTGTATGCAATTGTATCGGGCACGGAGCATGTGAGCGCTGAGTAGTGAGTAACTGTAATTACCTAGTAGCACATTAGAGCTGATCTGGAGTCTGGAACCTGAATCCAGGTAGAGTGTAATTACATGTATCATCTTTTTGTTCTTCATCGAGCGAAGATCTGAAATTGCAGGACAATGATTGATCTGAAAGACTTTTTTTTTTTTGAACGGGAAACGCCCCGAAGGGGCTAGATGCTGCATTTATAACCAAGCGGTGGGATTACATTTTACAATAAGGACCTCCATAAGATAGAAAATAACAATACAGTCCTCAACATTTGCACCATAGACCCTAGTAAAAAGTTGCAAAAAGCAATCAAGTCCACCGCCATTGATTCACAGGTTGAAGAACCAGGCACGGGCATCAGCTTCGTCGCCGGGGACGGCACCACTTGGGACGGAGCTGGCAAGGGTCGCCGCCCTGGATCTTGAAGGCCTCCGCGTCGGCACACAGGCCTGGAGGTTGAGGATGACACCGGAATGCAGCGTCAATTGCGACCACCTGATGGTCTTCACGGTCGGCAGCCAAACAAGGGCCACCGAGATTGTTCTCCAAAACTCCGCAGCTTCAATTCCCCGCCGCCATCCTGCTCGCTTCCAGGATCGAGCCTGGCCCCTACTCCCGCCAGCACCTTGCTGCCATGGACCAGAGGAAAACCTCGATCTGCAAAGAAGAACAAGATCGCACCTAGAACTATGGACCTTATTTACGGAGATGCCGGTGAAGCTCTGCTTCCCCGCCTCCGGCTCTGACCGATAGAGCTCCACGGGAAGAAGAAGAATCACCAGAATGCGCGGGATCTGGTCCAGGAGACCCAGCACTCAACTCCAAAGCAACGGCATAGCGCCAAGACCAGCATAAAGCCGAAAACCAACACTAGACCTACACCTACAGCACCTACTCTGTACAGATCGGACTCCGGTGCCTTTCCTTAGCCACCTCCGGCCGGCAACGCCGTCGCGGAAGGCGCCAGAACGGCTCGGGACACGAAGGTCGACTCTCAAAAAGGCAGGAGCGAGGGAGCTTTTGAGAGGGGAAAAGAAATCCTAACTCTAGGGATGCAATCCTAGCTACTGGAACTATCTGAAAGCCTGAAAGTAGCTTTGCAATCTGCTGTTTGTTGCGAGAGCTGGGAACGGTCAATGGCCTTGTGTGCTTGATTTTCGGGAGCGTTAAGGGTCATTTCACATGGGCGAAGGGAATAGCAAAGGGACAAGCGAGCAACGACAAGCTGGAGCTTTGTCGCGCCTCGGCTAAAATAAGATGCATGGATCCTTTACTAGCCATTTTTGTTCGCTTATGCCATTTTTGTTCGCTTATGCGCACTAATCTCGAGATCAGTGCGCCTTGTTGTTATCTTACCCCTCACATGCAAGAACCGTCGCGTAGGAGATTAAAAATTGTCATCAGTCTCTTGATTCGACAATAGATAGGGAGGCAATAGTTCGGCCGTGTAGTGCAGGTCAAATCAAGAACAGTCTCTGCAGTTTGAGTCAGTGTACATTAAACCATAATCTACTCTCTTTCGTCAGAAAGACATGTTTGGAGAACATGCCTGGATCATGGTGCTGATTACAGCAGGGACGTTTCTTCGTTATATTACTACAAGAGGATTTCTTCTTCGCCTCCTTGCCAGGTGGAGCACCGAAAACCCAACGGTAAAGGAAAACGTGCCCCATAACCTTATATATAAAGGAGCGACACGACCTCGGCGTCTCCCGTGAGCCACGTCGCCCGTTTTCCGCTGACCGTCCGATCGCCGCGATGGACGGCTCAGATGAAGCCACATCGTCCTCAAAACGCGGTACTGTTCCTAGGAACAGTACACACGCCCCCGCACCAATCGCATCGCGCCACGTCATCCGGTTCTCGCCGGTGGAAACGGTGATCAACCGGTTGCCCCGCTCGCACGATATTTGGCGCAAATATTTACGAAACCCCCCCGAAAAGGACTGAAATGTAATATTGGAAATCCATAGGGACTTCCGTGTAAAATGGCGCCACATCTCCCCTTCTTGTCCTCCTTCTCCCGCGACGTCGGAGCTCACCGGCGCCGCCGACGTCTGCCACCGCCGTTCTGCTTCCCCTCGCTCAGATCGACGACTACGAAGACATTCGCCGTCGCCTCCTCTTCTTTCTCACCAAATATCAGCAGCTGGGACGTTGCAGGCTCGCCGGAATCGACGTCGCCGTCGCTCCCAGGCCGCCACCGCATCCGCGCGTCGCCGGTGCCGCTCCGGCGACCAAAGCGAGGCGGCGCCGCCACTCCCGCGTAGCTCGCCTCCGGCGCGTCGGACGCGCCCGTCCGCGCATCACGGCTCGCCGTCGCGCAGCGCCGGCGTCGGCATCGCCGCCGTGGCGGCTCCGCCCCCTGGTGACGTCATCACGTCATCAGGCGGGTTTGGGCTGGCCGGCTGGGCCGCTCGCGGGCTGGGCCAGCTGCTCTGCGGCTGGCCGGCCTTTTTCTTTTTTTTTTCTTTTTTCCTTTTTTCTTTTTCCGAAAACTTTTGTAGTTTCTGAAATACAATTCCAAATTAATTTGAATATTTTCAATTTGCTAAATATCTTGAAATATGTTAAAATATATCAAAATACTCGAAAAAAGGCAACAAATTTGAAAATTGTAAACTATTAAAGAACATAAAAAAACACATTTCAATTTTATAGAAAATTAGAAATTCGCTAAAATATGACAAAATGCTCGAAAAAAAAATGCAACTTATTTGAACATTTAAAAATATTAAAGGAATTTTTTTTAAGCTCTTAAAAAATAAATGCAACTTATTTGAACATTTGAAATTACTAAAGGAATTTTTTTTAAGCTCTTAAAAAAATATCAGCATACTCAAATTTCAATTTGCTAAAAAAAATATATACTCTAAAATATATCAAGACAATCTAAATCTATTTCCCCTAATTACATTGAATCAAATTTTATAAATGCTCACATATTGCATTCTCCCTAATTATAAAATTAAAATAAATATTTACAGAGAAAAAATTACAAATTGCTGCTTTTCTTTTACAAATTGTAGAAATTAAAATAGTCATTTTAAATACATTGGGACCTTTTCAACTTTATTTCAAATCTTAATAATTTTAAGTAATACATAAAGGCCCATTTGATAAAAAAAAATAGATTTTATAATTCACTTTCGATCTTAAATAAAAATCCAGGAAAACAATATCAGTTGTATCATTCAATATGATAATCCCAACAAAAATAATTTAAACAATTTAAATATATTGTTTTAAAATATTTAAACAATTTTCCAAATGCTATTAGATAATGTATATTTCAAATTTACAAACACCTTCCAAATCTAAGCACTTTGCAAACGTGAAAACAATTCAAACATAACTAACTTCCTAAATTTACTAATTTTCTAAAATCTAAACAATTAATAAATGTAATTTTTTTTTTAGATTCCAACAGTTTTAAAATATGAACAATTTTTTTAATGTAGACAATTCCAAATATGAATTTTTCCACACGAGCGCGGCATGTCGACGCGCCATTTTGTCTAGTATACGAGAAGAGCAGACACGACGGATCGATAAATTCAATTTTGGTTGTTCAAATTTAAACCAACAGCAAACATAAAAGTGGAAAACTGAAAATGTGCCTCGAAATCCGGCCAGGGTACTACCCGAGCAGACATCATGCCAATGGCGCCCACCACGTCGCAGTCACCACCGCCAGAGGAGCAACAAATCACCCCACCGTCGCCTAAACCCAGATCTGGCATGAGATCCGCTGAGACCTGCCTACGCGCCTCGAGTTCCGGCCCGGCACTGCCCTCGCAGCCACCGCGAACGTCGTACTCGACGGAAATTACCCGAGGCCGTCGCCCTTCTCCACCGCCTGCAGCTCGCCGTCCAAGATGCCACACCAGCCGGAAACCCCCGTGCGCGAGGGTGGGCGACGATGCGGCTCGTCCGTGTTGTCCCCGGGAGTGACGCGGACGTGAGACTCATATCTATAGCAATTAAGTTACATATATGGCCACACAAGTGTTAGCCAACTAAATATAACAACGATCAAACAACTTCGTATGTGCATTTGTATGTCCATTTTTTTTGCGAAACACAGTACAAACACAGACGCTCACATACACGTGCACACACTCACCCGTATGAACGCACGCACACCCTACCCCTATGAGCACCTTCGATAGACTGAGCCGGCGGTCGAGTCTTGAGATTGACGAAGTCACCACAGCCGTCTCGCTGTCGACGGGAACGTCGCCTCTCACTGAAGAATAATCTGCCTAAATGAGAAACAACAATGTCAAACCTGGTGTTTGAACTCTGGTGGACTGGGGTACAACCACCCTTCTAACCATCATACCACAGGCAAATTCTCCATTTGTATGTCCATTTAACCATGTTCTTGAGTAGTTCATGTGTATGTGCATGCATATGTCCATTTAGTGATCGTTGTTTGCTAATTCCATGTTTGAGCGAGAAAAAAAAAGCAACGTATACAACCATGGAGATATGTATGCCACTATACACTATCCATATGAATTTTTCTGTAGAATTTTTTTGGGTGTTCATGAACACCCATGACGCATGGTGGATCCGTTCATGCTGATTACCTAAACGTAGCAGAGGCCCCGGGTCGCTCACGACTCGCCTATGACAGCTCGGGTTGCGGCCACGCACATCAATCGCGAAGGACAAGCAATTTCAACACAACTTTGAGATTTGTTGATAAGGTCCCGAAGCACACATCAATCACACAAGGACAAGCAATTACAACACGACTTTGAAATTCCTTGATGAAAGTTGGTAAACTCGGCTACTTGATGTGACATGATCACGGACATTCCATCAATGTACCGAATCGACATAATACACGTGATGTTAAAGTCCGTCGAGACCATTAGACCCATCTCCATCACCGTGCTATGATCGATTCGGCTACCCCTTCCAGAGGTGCCCGTGCCATCACCTCGTGATCTTGTGTCTAGATTAACAACTTTTGTTGGGTATGTTTTGGTTATGACTTCATATATTAGGCTTCAGTTACACATGTTCGACTATAAGTCCTATTACAAGTCCAACTCGGCCTAAAGATTGTTGGCCTGGTTAGCAGATTTAGTGATTTCGGTGAACCACATACTCTTCCAAGCTTACCTCATGAATCTCATATGCAAGGTCCTTTGGTCTTTGCGTCGTATGTGGCACGTTCTCTCTTGGGCATGTAGTGCACCTTTAGTGTTACGTGTTCTACTCTAGTATATCAAGACCGTCATGAAATGCTGAAAACAACACTGTGAAATTTCGGGACAACATCATCATAAGACTCCAGCTTATGGCGCTCCTTGAGTTTCACCCTTAGTTTTTTTTTTTGCGGGTAAAACAGACCTGACCTAACAATGGAACGAGACATATGCATCGAAGCGACATCCTTCCTCTCCAAGAAGACGTTGCTTTGGATAACAATTGTGCTATTGTCAAACGCTAGAGATGGATGTTGAATTTTGTTGTTGCCAATGTACACGCTACGATAGTTGTGGCATAGGGCTGGAAAATCTTTATTCATCCTGATGTGTGCTGCTTAAAAAAATCTACGAGATGAGCAGAGAAGAGATACTTTGTATAGTGGTGTTGTATAAGATATAGGCTTAGTGGTCATTAAAGAGAGCGGTTCCTTAGTACATAGAATGGCAAAAAACGTTATTACAAATTTAGATACCGGGAAATGATACAAATTAATCTGGGGACTTTCAGTTATCATAACGGAGGAAATAATGGCGAAGTACATTAACTTGGTTCTAGCACACGACATTGCAGTTCAACAAAGCATCTGCTTCTTCCACGACGATGATTGTGTACACCCACCATAGTTTTCCTTGCGTAAATCTTAATCACGCTCACGCTGTCAACAGATGGATAATTTCGTCAAAATGATATGTTGATATCAGCATAAACATTCTGTACCCCCGCAAAAGGAAAAAGAAGAAACATTTTCTCCAAATGTAGGTATTGAGATCACAACAGCAGTGGCGAAGCCAGTGGCAAAAATTTATTGGGTTAAATTGTTTAGATACAAGGGACCAAGAAAAACATATCCATAATTTAAAGGGGGTTTTATAGAAAAATTGTCGAACACGTAAGAAGAACATGGGACAGCTCGTTCATATTCATGGCATTGGGAAAAAGTATATTAATTTTTTAATTTGTGGCTACGGAAATTAAAAGTCGAAAGACACTGGAGGTAAGAGTGAATAAGATATATAAAGTTTGCATCTACAGTTTACTACTCCCTCCGTTTCTTAATATAAGATGTTTTCCATAGTTTAATGACTACGTACATAATGAAATGAGTAAATATACACATTCAAATATGTCTAGATACGCATGGATCTAGAAAAAAATTAAAACATCTTATATTTATATTTAGAAACAGAGGGAGAGGGAGTAATACACTTTAGTTAGACACGCGAGAAAGATGGACACACGTGTAGCCAATATGGCAGACATCATCTGAGTCGAGGATAACGGAGCGTGTAATCTTTGATCATAAAGGTGAGACAATTACCTCCGGAGTGAACGTCAGACCAATTTTGATTTCTCCACGGTACTCTTCGTCTTTGACAACTGTTTGATGTGTTTTTGTGCTAAAATATATGGCGATCAATTGCTGAATATATATATGCATGTTAAGCATATCCAAGTATAGGTTTCAAAATGCCTCTTTGATCAGCTTGGAGCCGTCATGCATGAATGCATCGTATGTGTGGAGCGGTACGGCCTAATTGCCGGATGTTAATCAGTCCATCAGATTAATGATGCTCATGTGCTTTTGTTATATGGGCTAAGCCCGTGATTCTCTTTCCCATAACGTGATTAGCTGATGGCCTTTTTCCAAGGCCCGCTGATGTACGCAGGCAAAGGATAAACGGGATCATGAGGAAATTGACTTGGATACGTAGAAGATATACGTGCAGTACACGGAAGATCGATCGGATCCTAACTGATCAATACTTGTTGGCGGCGCCGAAACGTGCGGCAGCCCAACTTCACCAACCGACCTAGCTAGGTTTCGCTGCCTATATAAACAGGGCATCGACCCACGCGAGAGGAGAGACCCAGCCGGAAGAATACGCACATACCATACGTGAAGCAACGCAAGCGACCTGAGATCCAATCTCAGGTTACGATCGTCTTCCTCTCGTGCAGGCGGCCGAGGGGAGAAGGCGATTGGTGTGCGCCGTGAGGAGCACGGGCGCATCGCAGGCTAGCCAGCTTGTTGTGCACGACGACGAGATCATGGCAGTCTTCTCCAACGGTGAGGAACTCTACTAATCTATGTTCTTCTTTTCTTTGCATCTAGCATGGCGTGGTATCGGTGTTGGAGCTGCTGGCGTATAATCGCTGGCGTCTCCACCTCCACGTTATCGACTGCCGGAGATCAGCCGGCGTCATCTCCCTCTACGGTGTCTCCTCGCGGTGGTTGTCTTCACCTCGACGTCGGGCTGCCAGTGTGCATCCCGGTGTAGTCTCCAATTCCGCGACGGCGTCGTCGGGGCTGCTGGCGTGCAGCCCGGCGCCGTCTCCACTCCATCCATGCGACGGCGCCGTCGCCGTCGTGGTTGCCGGCGGGTAGACCGGTGTCTTCATCTCCACGGCAACGTTGTCGGCAGCTCGGCGTGATGGCGCCAGGGCGGCCGGCGTGCAGCTCATCATCGTCTGCGCCACCATGGCTTACCACTAGCCCAATCTCATGGACGCTGTCCTGGGCTGTGATGCCGAGGCGTCGTGCTGGCCGTGAACGGCCACACACGGAGCATGGTCGAGTGCCCGCGCTGGGGCACACTTCTGCATGGCTGTGGGCGCATCTCGTGCGCCTGCTTACAAGCAGCCTTCGTCGGCCGGGCGCGTCGTCTACCCACGACCGGCATCATTCGTCTTCCTGCCTGCTGGGTTGTCCCAGCGGCATACATCGGCCGTAGTCTCGGCGCTCGTACTACGTGTGCATGCGTGTGTGTATGTGCCAGCAAGTGCCAAATCCTGGACGTGAGCATGCTTTGCATGGCTGCTCTTCAAAGTCTTACCTGCATGGGCTAGCTACGTGAACTAGCTGATGTATGTGCCCAGCTCTTGTGCTATTTTGCATGAGCATGAAGATCGGCGCCGACGAGGCAGCGGTTTGCTGCTGTGGCGCCGTTCAGCTCCTCGGCCCTCACGGGCCCGATGCCTGTCTACACGTGTGAACTGCCGCCCTAGTTGGCGACGAACTCGGCGACACTTTCCAGATGTGCACCCGCGGTGGTGCATGTCCTTATTCTCATATGTCTCTATACACCATGTGTACTTCCGCGGGGAATACCCCTCGCACTTCCGGCGAATCTACAAGATCATCGTAACGTCTACGCCAAGCACAACCCATGCACTCCGCTACTACTTCAACATCAACGCCGTCAAGACCGATGAGGCAAGACAGCGAGGCGGGCATGGCCGATATAAAGGCCATGCTATCCACGGCGCGTGTACCGATGAGGACACGGCTCTGCCGACGCCAACATACATCACCACCTCATGCATGGAGAACGCGAAGCGAAGACCAAGACGACGACCAAGCAGCTTAATCGGAGGTGTCCCACGGTACAATCCGTGGGAGTAATTAACCGGGAGCTTTCCGAGGCCCCGGGAACCAAGAGACTACAATCGCCTTGTCACGTTGGCCGCGTCAGTAGGCCACACGGAGCGCACACTTGGGATTAGTCTATTAGTCATCATGATTAATGTGTATCTTTTCCCTCATTTTATTTTGTGTACTTAGTACACTGGCACGCCCGCACTATGTATTACCCCGGTGTATGAGAGACGCTTTCGCCATGTAAAAAGCGTTTTCTCGTGTCAAACAAAATGGCACGCCCGGTGGGACCTGGTTCTCCTCCCATCTCTGCTGCGCATGGTCGCGCGACTTGGTCTTTGCCCGTTCATCACAACACACTGCATGATGCATGAAGATCATTGGCGTGGAATTCCGCTGATCGACGACATCTTCTTGCAGGTGGATTTGCTGACATCAAGGATGATGAGGTGCCGACTGCGATCCAATTTGGGTCGCTTCCACCCATGATCATGTTCAAGCATGGAGACAAGGTCTACATGCATCAGGCGCAAGAGCCGGCCCAATTCCAAGTGATGGAATCCAAGAAGGCACAAAAGAGGGCGGTCGCCAAGGCAAAGAGGGAACGCCGCGAGCTTATGCTTGAGGCACGCACTCTCTTAAAGAACTCTGTGATGGCAGAGATGAAAGGGAACACGGAGGCTTCTCAACGCCTACGTGTCCAGGCTGCCAATAGGCGGGTGGCCGCTGCTTCGGTTCATGCCCCAACCCCGGGCAACGAACCGGAGCTCGCTAAGCCGACAACACAGCGCACTGAAGTTGAGCTACTCGAGGCTCTCGAGGCTGTATCCTTCGACCTCCGGAGGCTGATGACAAACGCTCGTTTGTCTCACAATCCCAATCGTCTTCGCAACCATAGAAGGAAGTACCAAAAGGTACAACGCCTTCATCGACTGATCAGCTCTCGCATGGCCCAGAGTGCTGTCCTTGAGGAGGATTGGTCTCTTGGCGCAATAGAGCTTGCCCACAAGGTGTTCGATTATCGCAATACCTTGACCCCTCCATACGACTTGTTCCCCGATCAATGGGCGAACGAGCCGTCAAAGGTCAAGGAGTTGGTACGACGGGCAATCATGAAGGAGTTTTGGAAGCGGCGCTCTCGCAAGGAGCCCGTTCTTCCTGGCAAAACTACATCTTTCAACCTTGACGACGGCTATCTCCGTCAACCAAGCATGTGGGCATCATGCCTTCATACATCGGCGGGAGATGGGAGAACCTTCTCCAACAACAACAGGTTCTCCATGCTTCGGAATGAGGCTCCTGCACCACGCGAGGATGACCTGCGACAAGAACTTCTCCAACTCCAAAACCAGATGAGCTACCTTCAAAGGCGGCTCGAAGGTCCAGGCGAGCGGGCGGAATCATCTGCGCAGGGTGCAAGGAGGAACATGCGCCCCGTTCAAAGTCATCGCCCTCAACATGAGCGCCAAACTTTGGCGCCTCGGCGACATCCTTCCCCACCACGCACTAACCTGCGGGGGCGTAACGTGTTGCCTCCACAGGGAAGTAGGGGACCTCGACGACATGACAACGAGCCAAACCTCCGTCCCGTGCAACAATGGCGACCGCGGAGCCTTCCGCGGGCACCAGTGCCTACTCGTCCGCCTCCACCTCCTCCAAGGCGCGAGGAACAACTACGGGAACGTACCGCAAGGGGAGCGGAGGCTCCACCAACTCAGCAAGGTGTACCGCCTCTTCTACCTACACCACCAGTCCCGCCCAGGGTTCACGGTGCTCTTACCGAGAACCAGCGTAAACGGGAACGGCGCCGGAGGAATCGTCATGTGCTCTACAAGGAGCTTGAGGACTTGGTTCTTAGGCACACGCAAGTTCGTGTTCGAGCTGATGGTGATGTTGTTCAAGAGAACGACAAAATCGCATTCCGTATCTCCCCCGACTTGGAGCGGCATGAGAGGTACATCTACCTTCTCAGTAGACTGACTCCAAAACAACGCAAGGCACAATCGAGTGCCGCGGAGCAAAAAGAAGGTGCGACATCATCGTCGCCTCCCTTGACCATCCTTAGGCGGGATAGCGAGCAACGGAGTGTTGCTCCAGCTCCTCCGCAAAAGGAAGCACAAGAACAAAATGTCTTCCCCATGGAGGGCATCGAGAAGTCGCCTGAGGAGCACACCAGTGTTGCCCTCAAAGAAGACTCAACTCTCAAGTCAAGCTCAGGAGGGACTACTGAGGTGCAACCCACGATTGCCCTCCCAACCAATGACGCCATGGAGGAAGATTCACCCCTTGGCACCCCAAGCAGGGTAGAACAAGAAGTTGAGGCTATGTCGCCACTGGAGGTGGACGACAAAGGCGATGCCGAGAAGAACACGGCCTCGTGCGGCACTCTTGTAGTGCGCACCAGGATAGATGAGGATGATGGGTGGCAACCGCCAAACGTTACCCACGACTTCTCGTATCCATCCGATGAGGAGATTGTGCCAAACCCAAAGGTCAATTTCCGTACCAACTTGTTGCCCCGGTTGGACCATGTTCGCTCATGGTTCAAAGGCACCGAGGCAGCAGCAAACTCAAGCACTTCAACATCCGAAGAGGGAGCAAGGTCGAATGCCCCATGTCTTCCCGTCACGAGACGAGATCGGGATATATCCCCGGTTCGCTACGCCGACATGGCGTCTCGACTTCCTCAAAACCAAGCCGAGCTACAACAAGTTGCAGGTCGCCCTGGAGCTGGAACACGGCTAAGGGTGATGGCACAACGAGGAGTGGCGAGAACCGCGACAGGACTGCAAGAGCCACTTGAGGCTCATAGTGATGAGGAGGAGACTTCCGACGTGGCCTCTTCCTCGTCGCTAGAGATGCTCCCTACTTCGCCTCATTACGCTGAACTTGCACCGTCTATCCCCTCGGATGACGACGGTTGTCTTGAAGATCTTCATACCGCACCGGCGCATATGACGGTAGATGGTGACCCTGACGCTACAAGGGCCGCCGAACTTGAAAAACTAAAGGCCGTCGAGGCTTCTAACTCTTCCAATGATGCTGGCAAAGGGATACAATCTGAGGAAACCTTAGCCAATCAAGTGCGCGAGCAAGGCCGCACCATCAATGAGCTAACGTCGAAGGTCAACAAGTTCATCGAGTACATGATGAACAATGCGCCGACAGCACCGGGGACACCACGGCGAATGGCGGACCCTCAAGAGGCAGAGCTTCTAGCCGGGGGCATGGCTAACATGCTTGCCGGTGATGAACATCAACGACAAGACTTGGGCACACAAGCTCGACCAATGGTCTCATCTGCTGGTCCTTCTAATGCAGCACCACATCCGAGTGTGCTGAAGGACTACCACGACATCGTGGAGGACATGGTGGCCAAGAAGCTGAAACAAATGTCTCTCGAGCAGGCCCCTCGCTCTTCGGAGAGTGAGCTGGAGAAGCCATATGAGGCATGGCATGACCTAGTGCCGTTCCCATCTGGATGGCACCCACCAAAGTTCCGTCAGTTTGACGGGACTGGCGATGCAAGGGAGCACTTGGCGTACTTTGAGGCGGCTTGTGGGGACACTGCCAACACCTCTTCCCTTCTCCTTCGACAATTCTCGGGGTCATTGACCGGCCCCGCCTTCCACTGGTATAGTCGTTTACCGGTGGGATCCATCATCAGCTGGGCGAACATGAAGGAAGTCTTCAAAAAGCACTTCGTCGCCATGAAGAAAGACTTCTCCGTCGTCGAGCTGGGGCAAGTTCGCCAGCGACGAGAAGAGTCTATCGACGACTACATCGTCCGCTTCCGCAACAGCTACGTGCGTCTTGCTAGGGAGATGCACCTCGAGGACGCCATCGAAATGTGTGTCCACGGCATGCAGCAACATTGGTCGCTTGAGGTATCTCGGCGTGAGCCCAAGAACTTTAGCACTCTCAGCTCGGCTGTAGCAGCCACGAAGCTAGAGTTTGAGAAGTCGCCGCAAATCATGGAGCTCTACAAGAACGCCAGCGCCTACGACCCCGTCAAGCGGTTCAACTCCACGTCCAAGCCACCTGTCAATGCTGGCAAACCAAAGGCGGTGGCAGAGACGAATGCCACTAGAGTATTCACCTCTGCACCACGAGGCAGTGTACCCTTCTTGGGGGCAAGGAATGATCAAGCGGGTGAAAGGCAACGGCCATCCCTTCAAGAAATGCTTAAGAAGCAATACATCTTCCGTCGGGAGTTGGTGAACGATTTGTTCAACCAACTAATGGAGCATCGGGCACTGAACCTGCCAGACCCGCAGCGGCCTGATCAGGTAAACATGGTTAATAATCCTTTGTATTGCCCATACCACAGGTATGTTGGCCATACAATAGAGGACTGCATCCCCTTCAAGGAATGGCTCCAGCGAGCCGTCAAGGATAAGAAGATCAATCTGGATGCTGAAGCTCTCAACCCGGATTACCACGCGGTGAATGTGGTGACCGTGGAGTCGCCATCTTTCAAGATTCAAGCCAAGGAGAGCGGGGCATCATGGGTCCCGCTTTCACAAGTCGAGCGTCGACTATCTGACCTCGTCTTGGCATCAGCTATGCCACCCTCTATCGTGATGCAGGGGACATCACATGCTGCTCCCCACGAGGAACCTTGGAGCACGGTTCGGCGAAGACCTCATTCCATGGGCTTACCTCCGAGACCCCCTCATCGGGTACTTCGGGTAGAGCCTGCCTTACCAGCGCGTCGGCGCTTCGACCCGAGTCGGCGTCGCCCTCCACCAAGATTCGTGCCCGAGTCAGAAGGTGACGAGTCCTTCCCTAGAAGGGCGCATGTGTTGCCTACTCTAGAGAAATTTATGCCACGCGGTTGGGGTCAAACCCCAATGAAGGAAGTGGAGGATCAAGAAGAATGTAGCACCTCTCAATCCCTGAATGTTGAGAGTTGCAACGTCATCCTCGACTACAGCAGCGAGCCTACCTCTAGCTCTGAGTCGGAAGACATGTTCACCGCCCTAGAGCAAGAAGCTCTCTATGCGGAGGGCACCGTGAAGGAGCAAAAACTTGAAGAAGTCAACATGAACCTGCGTGGGGGCAAGGTTCTAGCAGAGCTAGCAAAGGCGAAGCTGCCTAAAGCCGACAAGACGGCCGCCTCAAAAGAGGCGCCATTAGCGGGAGGTGCCTCGGGTCCACAAGACAACGAGAAGTCGACATCTCAAGACATCGACTACAACATCGTCGCTCACCTTAAGAGAATTCCGGCACTGCTGAGTGTTTATGACGCTCTCATGCTGGTGCCGGATCTACGTCAAGCTCTTGTCAAGGCCCTTCAAGCGCCGGAAGTTTATGAGGTGGCCATGGCGAAGTATCGCCTCTTCTCGAACCCGTTGTTCGTGAATGAGATCACGTTCGACGATGAAGACAGACTCCTAGAAGAAGGAGATCACAACCGTCCACTTTATGTGGAGGGAAACGTCGGGACTGCACACCTTCGGCGAGTCCTAATCGACCCAGGATCCGCTGTGAACATACTGCCCCTGAGGAGCTTGAAACGGGCAGGTTTCACGGTGGACGACCTGGAACCGACCGACGTGATGATTTGTGGCTTCGACAACCAAGGCAAGCCCACCTTGGGCGCCATCACGGTGAAAATCCAAATGTCCACGTTCAGCTTCAAGGTGCGGTTCTTTGTCATTGAGGCAAATACCTCATACTCCGCCCTCTTAGGAAGGCCATGGCTCCACAAGTACCGAGTGGTGCCATCCACCCTTCATCAGTGTCTGAAATTCTTGGACGGTAGCGGCACACAACAACGCATCGTCGGCAACGCCTCTCCCTATACTGTGCAGGAGTCGCATCATGCCGATGCGAAGTACTACTTCCCCGCCGACGACATTGACAAAAAGTTGAAGGGAGCGACACCGGCAGCCAGCGTCGCTCCCAACGCTGGCGCTACTCATTCAGGTGAGGGGAAGCGCCTCATCATGCCATTTTCCACCGCCAGCACGGGCGGCCTCGTCTCCCATAGTCACAGAGGCGGTGACCATAGGCGGTCGCCTCCACAGGGGGCAAGCTCTTCTACGCCTACCCCTACAACTCCGTTGTTGTTGAAGGCAAGGTTTCCTGGGTCAACACCTATCAACCCAAGGTCAACCACGAAGCCCTCGACTGATCCTACCTCTTCTTCTTCAACATCAGCACGGTTAGAGTCCAAAGCTTTAACGCTTAGAGATTCTACAGGTGCTCAAGGCTGCAACCCGCTGGAAACAGGCAAGAATGCGCCGCTAACACTTCGAGCACGTGGTGCTCCCAAGGAGGAGCCCGCTCCTTCCAAAGGAGAAGCTAAAAAGGAAGGAGTAATTGAGGAAGCACTAAGGGGAGCTCAAGATGTACAGCCCCCTTCGCTTTACATATCGGTAACTTCCCCACTTGAAGTTTGGGCAATTCGAAGCTCGGCTGGGTCTAGAATCAAGACTTTGCTTTACAATGTCCCTCAAATTAAAGATTGTGATTCTATATTTGAACTCCCTAATCCTTGTCCTGACACAGATGATGCGCTATCAACAATGAAGGTTGAGCCTAAGATGGCTCGGCTCTTAGCAAGCGCTGGGATCTCGCTCCAGCGGAACAATAGGATGCCCCCACCGCCCTCCATATGCGAGGAGTGGTGGAGGCAATCACAAGCCCTTGCTGAGCGAAAGGGCAAGGCGCAGCCCAAATATGGGCTTGGCTACATCGACCTTCATGCCTCAGATAAAAGAGGCGAGAAGGATGGTGGAAAGACACGAGTAACATGCCACACCACGTCCGTCACCTTAGGAGAGGAAGCTGACGCTGATGGCGAGCAACCTGAGTTGTACGATGAAATCAGTGTCACTCCAGCTCCTGAAGAACTTGAAGATGGTGGGCAACCCACCGTCGATGAGCTCGTGGAAATTAACCTCGGGACTAAAGAAGATCCGCGCCCCACTTTTGTCAGCGCCACGCTGACTGAAGAGGAGCGTGAAAGCTATCGAAACTTCTTGATGGAGTATCGAGACTGCTTCGCCTGGAGCTACAAGGAGATGCCGGGGCTCGATCCCCGTGTTGCTACACACAAGCTAGCAATTGACCCACAATGTCGTCCCATCAAGCAGGCGCCACGCCACTTGCGGCAAGAATTTGAAGAACGAGTCATCGCTGAGGTAGATAAACTAATTGCTTCAGGTTTCATCAAGGAGGCGCAATATACACGGTGGCTATCTAACATTGTCCCCGTTGAGAAGAAAACGCTTCAAGAGGGAAGCGAGCATGAACCAAAGAAGACGCGTCAGGTTCGCATATGCGTTGACTTCCGCGACGTGAATCGTGCATGCCCCAAGGACGATTTCCCCATTCCGATCACGGAAATCATCGTCGACTCCACCACGGGGCATGGCGCGCTGTCCTTTATGGACGGCTCGTCAGGCTATAACCAGATCAAGATGGATCCAGATGACGCTATCCACACCGCGTTCAGGACACCGCGAGGCAACTTCTACTACACCGTCATGCCTTTTGGGTTGAAGAACGCCGGCGCCACATATCAGCGTGCCATGACACGCGTCCTCGGCGACCTGATCCACCACAAGGTGGAGTGCTATGTCGATGACATGGTGGTCAAAACAAAAGACCGCCAGCATCATCAAGAAGACCTCCGCGTGATCTTCGAGCGACTACGTCAACACCAGCTCAAGATGAACCCGCTCAAGTGTGCATTCGCTGTGCAGTCCGGCCTCTTTCTCGGCTTCGTGGTTCGCCATCGAGGAATTGAGGTTGAGCCGAAGAAGATCAAGGCCATCATCGACATGCCAGCACCCCAAAACCTCAAGGAGTTGAGAACTCTACAGGGGAAGCTGGCATACATACGACGCTTCATCTCCAATCTCTCTGGACGCATTCAGCCCTTTTCGCATCTTGTGAAGAAAGGAGCTCCGTTTGTGTGGGACGAGGGATGCCAGAGTGCCTTTGATAGCATCAAAAGGTACTTACTCAACCCTCCTCTATTGGCAGCTCCTGTCAAAGGGCGCCCACTCATACTCTACATTGCAGCACTTCCTAATTCCTTGGGCGCTTTGCTTGCCCAACACAACGATGAAGGCAAGGAGGTGGCTTGCTACTACTTGAGCCGCACCATGGTAGGTGCCGAGCGCAACTACTCTGCAATAGAGAAGTTGTGCTTGTCCTTGATGTTCTCACTAAAGAAGTTAAGGCACTACATGCTAAATCACGAAATCCAGCTCGTTGCAAGGGCGGATCCCATAAGGTATGTGCTAAGTCAGCCTGCACTCATGGGGCGACTGGGAAAGTGGGCTGTCCTAATGATGGAGTTTGATCTCATCTTCGTGTCACAGAAGGCTATAAAAGGTCAAGCCTTGGCGGAGTTCCTGGCAGCTCATCCAGTGCCAGATGACTCCCCACTCATCACCGACCTTCCCGACGAGGAGGTCTTCACCATCGAGCCTGAAGCGCCATGGACGCTCTACTTCGACGGTGCCTCGCGCACTGAGACTGATCCTGATGGCACCCCTAGGCGGCGAGCGGGTGCTGGCTTGGTGTTCAAGACTCCACAAGGAGGGGTGATTTATCACTCTTTCTCCCTCATGAAGGAGGAGTGCTCCAACAATGAGGCGGAATACGAGGCGCTCATCTTCGGCCTCCTTCTCGCGCTATCCATGGAGGTGCGATCATTACAGGCCTATGGGGACTCTCAACTCATAGTCCGCCAAGTTAACAACATCTACGAGGTTCGCAAGCCTGAGCTTGTACCTTATTATGAGGCGGCTCGGAAACTCATGGACAAGTTCGAACATGTCGAAGTCCTCCATGTCCCACGGAGCAGAAATGCACCGGCGGACGCATTGGCAAAGCTTGCCTCTGCGCTGGTTTTACCCGAGGGTAAACCTGCGCAAGTCGCTATTGAAGAGAGGTGGCTTCTTCCCGCAGTCCTCGAACTCATTCCAGAGGACTGCAACGTCAGCACCATAACGACGAACGTGGTCGAAGAAGGAGAGTGGCTACAGCCGTTCCTCGACTACTTCAAGCATGGCCGCCTCCCAGATGACCCTGTCGAGAGGCGCCAAGTGCAACGGCGACTCCCACTCTATGTCTATAAGGCTGGTGTCTTGTACAAACGGTCTTATGGGCAGGAGATTCTCCTTCGGTGTGTAAACCGAGCAGAGGCTGACAAGATCCTGCAAGAGGTACACCATGGAGTGTGCGGAGGCCATCAAAGTGGCGCCAAGATGTACCACAGTATCCGGTTAGCCGGGTATTACTGGCCTGGCATCATGGTTGATTGCCTTCGGGTAGCCAAGTCATGCCACGGCTGCCAAATCCATGGAGACTTCAAACATCAACCTCCCGCTCCTCTACACCCGACGGTCCCCTCTTGGCCGTTCGATGCCTGGGGCATTGATGTCATAGGCCCCATCGATCCGCCCACATCACGGGGGCACCGCTTCATTCTGGCGGCGACGGACTACTTCTCCAAGTGGGCGGAGGCTGTCCCACTACGAGAGGTGAAGAGCGACAACGTCATCAACTTCCTAGAGCGGCACATTATATACCGCTTTGGGATACCACACCGCATCACCTCCGACAACGGCAAGGCCTTCAAATCCCAGAAGATGTACAAGTTCATGGCGAAATACAAGATCAAGTGGACCTACTCCACTGGCTACTACCCTCAAGCCAATGGCGCAATCGAGGCCTTCAATAAAACCCTCGGCAAGATACTCAAGAAGACAGTTACAAGGCATCGAAGGGACTGGCATGACCGTCTCTACGAGTCCTTGTGGGCGTACCGATGTACAGTGCGTACCCCAACGCAGGCGACACCATACTCCCTCGTGTATGGGAGTGAGGCAGTGTTGCCATTGGAAGTCCAGCTACCCTCACTAAGGGTGGCCATTCATGAAGAGCTCACACATGATGAGCAAATTCAGCTGAGATACCAGGAGCTCGACGCCCTCGAGGAGGAGCGACTTCACGCGGTGCAAAACCTGGAGTTGTATCGCCAAAACATGGTGAGAGCCTATGACAAGCTCGTCAAGCGGCGAGTATTCAGAAAAGGTGAATTGGTCCTTGTGCTTCGTCGCCCTATCGTCGTTACACATAAGACGAGGGGCAAGTTCGAGCCAAAATGGGAAGGGCCCTACGCAATTGAACAGGCGTACGACGGAGGTGCATATCAGCTGGTTGATCCTCAAGGAGCCCGGCCAATGCCTCCAATCAATGGAAGGTTTTTGAAAAAGTATTTCGCCTGATTTCATCAACCTTTTCATTTTTTTTTCTCCCCTTTCTTTTTGGGTTCTCTCTTTGCTTTTTGCAAGAAGGGGATTTTCGGTTGCCTATCAAAGTCTACGGTGCACCTTTAATTGCATAATGTAGACTTACATGACGTATTTTTGTTTCCCCTTTTTATGGACTGCAAAGTCCTACACAAAAATGGCTTTTCCCAATCGCACAAAGCTCGTGACGGAAGATTGGGCTGCCTTAGGACTTTTCCAGCGGAAGCACGGTGTATCACATGGTAAGTGAAGCGGCACATACACCCACAGCACACCACATGCACCGCATTACATGCCCCGAGAGGCGACGGAGAGGACTACTTGGGTGACTTCTAGCAATGAGGTCCCACACCCCCATGCTTCCGGATGTGTCTCAAGTTCACAGAGACATCACGCCCCAGGGAAAATCCTAGGAAAAGATCATAAAGGGCGGCTCAACCCGACAACAGTCGGACTTGATGCGTAGCCACTTGACAACCCTGGGGCGTGCCACCAAAAGCCCCACATAATATGCCTGAGGGTTTTAGGACCACGGTGGATGACTCTCTTCCAAATTCTCAGGGTGTTTCCCTAAGGAAACGCCATTTCTTCAAGCAATCAAACAACGAACTAAGGAAGTAAGAGAGGTTGACAACTCCGCTAGCCAATGAACGATCTACTCAGAGTGTAAGCTCAGATTTCGGCTATGAGTTGATTAAACATCTGTAACAGAAATGTTATGATGGGTAAAAGTATCAACTTGCTCATGGGTTTGCGTTTATCTACGCGAATAGGGACACTCCAGAAGTCCACACAAGGCGAAAATGTCCATCAACTCCACAAGCAAGTCCAGTAACTCCAAGCAGCAAGTGTACCATCGAGAAGAAGGCGGTGGGCAGTCATTCACCACCCCTCGATAAGGCATGACAAAAATTTCCAAGCCGTTGTCCCAAAAACATTACCCTGATTCCTCCTCACCCATGTTTGTGGGTCCTTGAGGCATGGAAGGAAGAGTGGTGGAGCTATGGGATACTCATTGCTCTGATGGGCTAGGGTACGATTCTTTGTTGCCTCTCGGGATTCTCCTAAACACATCACCCACATACACACACTCATATGAATGGATAGGTTGTTGGATTGCAATCGTCATGGTTTTCGACGGTTCCCAGTGACTTAGTCCTTCGGCAGCCTTTTCCGATGTCACACTCGTAGCTAGTGCCTACCGGAAAAGCCAACATTTTCAAAACAAAAACACCAACCATTTGTTTTTCTTGCTCCTTCGAACATATTTTATTTGCCTCTTCTTGTTGCAATGGTGTTCTAACTTTGTGCAGCCATCATCAAGAAGGAAGCAAGTCAATGGACTCTCACGTGTCCATGCATCTACGTGGGCGTTCGTCGCCCATCATCGGTTCCGAGGAGCACCGTTGACCTTCCTCGACATGGCGTCCACAATTTGGCGCCTTCTCTTCGAATGGCAGAGGGGGCTGGCGTCCTCTCTTGGCAAAGGAGGCGCGGGGCAACATACGCATTGCCATCGTTACCGCGCCACCTCTGCAACGACAACACAAGGGGCACCGTTACCGGCCCCCAAAACATCCATAACGGTGAAGGCATTCCACCGCACGATCATCCTCCTTACCCGGTTGACATTAGCTCGGGATGGCATGATGCACAAACAAGTTGAGTTATCGATGGGTGTTCCGATATCTCATCTCTTTTGGCTCCACCAAGCCTCATAGTGGGAACAGTGTAGTGCGCCAGTGCGGCTAGCACGAAGCTGTGAAACCCTTCGATCTTGTCGGTCGGTACCGCAGCAGTTAAGCGGTCACGACTTGATCGATAAACGCCTTCAAGGAGCGGCATGGTGTTCGTCGCTAATTGAGGATGACATGTGGATACTTGGTTGTTAGTCGTCGTCGTGACTATACGGCCCAACGAAGTATCTGATACTCTCTTGGCTTCAGCATGCTAATTCGCTAAGTTCAAGAGAATGTTATTCCGCACACATTACACGCGTGAACCTTTAGTTAAGGGTTCATGCTTGGAGGCTGCAATAAAAATATTGCGCCGCCACCTCGATGCTTGCTTCTTCTCTCATCAAGTCAAGCCCGATCGGCTCTGCGCTCACGCTCGACTTGATGTGGGGGCATTCGTTTGTTACATACAATTTTTCTTTTGTGATATCTTAGTAAGTATGCATGGAGCATTTGGTTGCCCGCGAGCATATAAGCACGAAATACATTAAAAAAAAAAAAAAACGCATGCATGACCCATGCAAGGGGTACGTCCCTGGCTAGCACTTGCTGCTGGGGGCAACTCTGGATACAAGAAGCAGCGCGCTAGTATATATGAGCCAGCTGCTGCACTTCAGTTGAAATTTGCACCAACGATGAGCGCGTCTCGTTGATCCTATCTCGTCTAAAGGATCAGCACGAATGCGTTTCGTTGGTCAGCTGAAGTTGGAAAATTTCAGCAAATCAAATCCGAAACCGTGTGTAAAGGCAGTATCTTTTGCGCCTTGGTGTTGCCGAGGCCTTAACCCAAAAGTCGCCGATCGTCGGAGATCGCTGGCCGGAGCGCGCGCGGCGCCGACGGCCGGATGTAAACAACAAGTATAAACACGGTGCAAGTGAAAGAAAATACGCTGCCCTTTATTCATTTATTAAAAGAGATAACAGACTGATAAACGAGTTGGTATTGCAACTGACTCGATCAAACACAAATTCTGGACTCGATGGAAATAACGGTGCACTGAAGGTGCCTACTAAACCTAAAAATATCTTTCTGTTCACACTTCTAGCTTTTGTCTAAATGAGGCTAATATAAAGCACGGACGCGGCTGTAGATCAGGTTAACTCTGGAGGGTCGCAAATGTAACTCAGGATGAGAGCTGCTTCGGGTGGTTCCTCGGCTTTAGCTTTTTTCTTCTCCTCGTTGAAAAGCTTCAAGAATTGAGTAACCTTGGTCTCACGTAGCTTCAGCTCCTTATTCTGCGTACGGAAGGTACTGATTGCGATCTTGAGGCATTCACGTCTTGCAGCCGCGGTTCTTTGCTGGTTCCGAAACTCTTTCGCTTTCTTCCTTGCTTCCGCTACTTGGCGTTCAAGTTCTTCCGCCCGCTGCTCCTGCTCGTCCTCAAGGGCCTTCATTGCTAGTAGATCCTTGTCCAGACTGGGCACCTCTTCGTCAAGGAGCCTTACTTCCTCGGTGATAGACGTAACTGCAACTTTAAGTTTCTCCAGCAAGGGGCGAGCCTCTTTGTTCGCCAAGGTAGCGGTCTCTTCGCCAAAGAGGCTAGGAGGTGTCTTCCCTTCAAGACGCATTCCCAAGGTCTCAAAGAGAGAGATGAGGTATTTTACGACATCCGGGACTGATCCCCCATACTGTGTAGTCCATGCAGAAGTGGAAGCCTCCATCGCCTCTAGGAGACCAGCTTTATTGAGTGGTTTCTGTTGGAGGAGCTTCTGAACTTCTTCAAGACCCATACGCACACACCCGGCTTGGAGTCGTGCTGCAAGATTAGCCTCAGGGAGGTCAAGGCGGCGCGGCCCTTGGACGTTTGATGCTGGAAGAAGGGCAGTGGGAAGCTCCGGTCCTTCGTATTTGAGTGTTTGAAGGCAATCCTCTACCATACCCTTGACCCTCTTTGCACGAGGAGAAAGGAATTTGTTGATCATCTCATCATTCAAATCTGAAAAGTGTGCAAGAAAATTGCGCCTTGATTACATGATGCCATTAAAATTTTCTTTGGAACAAAAATAATAAAAAAAAGATGTTCCTATAATTACCAGAAGGTTGTGGCGACTGTTGTTGCTGAACTTCATTGGGTGATTCCGACCTTTTCTTTGTATTGCCAAGTATGGCTGGAGGCGTTGCAGAGGCCTCCCGGACAGGTGGAATCTGCGATGGTGGGCACGAAGAGTCAAAGAAAAACTCAGCCTCAAAGTCTGCCCATTCCGATTCAGTTAAGAAATTGGCAACAAAGGACCAGTCTTCCTATACAAGTAGGGGACAAATTGGAACACAATATGCACACACAAAAAAAAAAAAGAGCAAAGCGAATTGAAGAGTTAGCAACAGTGCCATACCTTGTCGAGATCTGAGAGGGTAACCTCCTCAGCGTCTTCTGAGCCACCATTGTGGCTGGCTGAAGGAATGTCTTCGCTGAACGGCTTGACAGATTGGACTGGGTTTGCGCCCGTCTTGCTCTTAGCTATGACAGGCAGAGCCAACACAGCGTCCTCTGGCCGATCAGATCGCTCGCTCCTGTTGCCCCGAGGAGGTGACGGTGACGGGGTTGGCGACGCTGCAACATAACGCCTTGGAATCACATTGCCTGTCAAAGGCGGTGCAGGCGGCAGAACTTCCTTGCCATGGGGGCGCTCGCGATTCCCGCCCGATGGTTCACCTTTGGAGGCTGTCGAGAGGCGTCGCTCTAAGCGGTGCTTCTCCTCCTCGCTGATTGCCTTCTTCTTGGAGCAACCTTCGCGACCCATGGCCTTCCTGCAGTTCCAACGGAGCAAGCTTGAGTGTTCATACTGAACAAAAGAAGGCAACAATAATATATAGTACTACATGCAGTTAGACGCATGGCCTGCTAAGATGGAAAAGGCAGCAATGTATGGTACAGACTGGTAGTGCCTGCTTGCGCCAATAGCGGATGATTCCGACGGCCGCCGGCCGGCGTCGAAGTTAAGATGTATAAACACAAGCAAAACTTGGACGAATAGATATACAAGTACAAAGTAATGATGAGGAGGGAGAGCGTTACTGTGGTCTTTTCCCTGGAGCTCTGCTTTCAATGGTCGGCGAGTTGTTCGATCGATTTCCTGATATGCTGCTCGGCAATGATCGACGACTTGTGATCACGAAAGCCTTGGTGGTGTGGAGGTCTATACGAGGGGCTGCATATTTATTGGCCCCGGATATGGAAGTCTGGTCTTGTACGACACCGGCTCGTGCAAAACAATGAGACAGAAGTTCAGCTAGCCTTGGAAAAGGACTCCGTTCCTACTGACTGAATCCGGTACGGCTTGTCTTTAAAATTATATCTCTCTTTTCTTTTTCTTTTTTTTAAAAAAGGACAGCATACCTTTGCGTCTGATATTCCTGAGAAAATTTCTACACCAAGTCAAATTCGATTCGCTTCGCATTCGAACCTGACTTGGTGTGGGGCATTTGTTTGATGTGTTTTTGTGCTAAAATATATGGCGATCAATTGCTGAATATATATGCATGTTAAGCATATCCAAGTATAGGTTTCAAAATGCCTCTTTGATCAGCTTGGAGCCGTCATGCATGAATGCATCGTATGTGTGGAGCGGTACGGCCTAATTGCCGGATGTTAATCAGTCCATCAGATTAATGATGCTCATGTGCTTTTGTTATATGGGCTAAGCCCGTGATTCTCTTTCCCATAACGTGATTAGCTGATGGCCTTTTTCCAAGGCCCGCTGATGTACGCAGGCAAAGGATAAACGGGATCATGAGGAAATTGACTTGGATACGTAGAAGATATACGTGCAGTACACGGAAGATCGATCGGATCCTAACTGATCAATACTTGTTGGCGGCGCCGAAACGTGCGGCAGCCCAACTTCACCAACCGACCTAGCTAGGTTTCGCTGCCTATATAAACAGGGCATCGACCCACGCGAGAGGAGAGACCCAGCCGGAAGAATACGCACATACCATACGTGAAGCAACGCAAGCGACCTGAGATCCAATCTCAGGTTACGATCGTCTTCCTCTCGTGCAGGCGGCCGAGGGGAGAAGGCGATCTGGTGTGCGCCGTGAGGAGCACGGGCGCATCGCAGGCTAGCCAGCTTGTTGTGCACGACGACGAGATCATGGCAGTCATCTTCTCCAACGGTGAGGAACTCTACTAATCTATGTTCTTCTTTTCTTTGCATCTAGCATGGCGTGGTATCGGTGTTGGAGCTGCTGGCGTATAATCGCTGGCGTCTCCACCTCCACGTTATCGACTGCCGGAGATCAGCCGGCGTCATCTCCCTCTACGGTGTCTCCTCGCGGTGGTTGTCTTCACCTCGACGTCGGGCTGCCAGTGTGCATCCCGGTGTAGTCTCCAATTCCGCGACGGCGTCGTCGGGGCTGCTGGCGTGCAGCCCGGCGCCGTCTCCACTCCATCCATGCGACGGCGCCGTCGCCGTCGTGGTTGCCGGCGGGTAGACCGGTGTCTTCATCTCCACGGCAACGTTGTCGGCAGCTCGGCGTGATGGCGCCAGGGCGGCCGGCGTGCAGCTCATCATCGTCTGCGCCACCATGGCTTACCACTAGCCCAATCTCATGGACGCTGTCCTGGGCTGTGATGCCGAGGCGTCGTGCTGGCCGTGAACGGCCACACACGGAGCATGGTCGAGTGCCCGCGCTGGGGCACACTTCTGCATGGCTGTGGGCGCATCTCGTGCGCCTGCTTACAAGCAGCCTTCGTCGGCCGGGCGCGTCGTCTACCCACGACCGGCATCATTCGTCTTCCTGCCTGCTGGGTTGTCCCAGCGGCATACATCGGCCGTAGTCTCGGCGCTCGTACTACGTGTGCATGCGTGTGTGTATGTGCCAGCAAGTGCCAAATCCTGGACGTGAGCATGCTTTGCATGGCTGCTCTTCAAAGTCTTACCTGCATGGGCTAGCTACGTGAACTAGCTGATGTATGTGCCCAGCTCTTGTGCTATTTTGCATGAGCATGAAGATCGGCGCCGACGAGGCAGCGGTTTGCTGCTGTGGCGCCGTTCAGCTCCTCGGCCCTCACGGGCCCGATGCCTGTCTACACGTGTGAACTGCCGCCCTAGTTGGCGACGAACTCGGCGACACTTTCCAGATGTGCACCCGCGGTGGTGCATGTCCTTATTCTCATATGTCTCTATACACCATGTGTACTTCCGCGGGGAATACCCCTCGCACTTCCGGCGAATCTACAAGATCATCGTAACGTCTACGCCAAGCACAACCCATGCACTCCGCTACTACTTCAACATCAACGCCGTCAAGACCGATGAGGCAAGACAGCGAGGCGGGCATGGCCGATATAAAGGCCATGCTATCCACGGCGCGTGTACCGATGAGGACACGGCTCTGCCGACGCCAACATACATCACCACCTTCATGCATGGAGAACGCGAAGCGAAGACCAAGACGACGACCAAGCAGCTTAATCGGAGGTGTCCCACGGTACAATCCGTGGGAGTAATTAACCGGGAGCTTTCCGAGGCCCCGGGAACCAAGAGACTACAATCGCCTTGTCACGTTGGCCGCGTCAGTAGGCCACACGGAGCGCATACTTGGGATTAGTCTATTAGTCATCATGATTAATGTGTATCTTTTCCCTTCTTTTATTTTGTGTACTTAGTACACTGGCACGCCCGCACTATGTATTGCCCCCGGTGTATGAGAGATGCTTTGCTCATGTAAAAAGCGTTTCTCGTGTCAAACAACAACATTGTAAACTTTTGGTGCTATGTTTCCTTCACAATAGATCGCATCCAATGGGATCCTGCAAGAATCAGCTACCCGGTTAGAGTGAACGATCATATTAACCTGCAAACATCCAGGTTGCGTGCGGCGAGGCCGCGAACTGAAATGCAAACTGCAAGTATTTCAGCGCAGATTTCGTCAGTCGAGGTTGAAGATACTTTGATGGAAGAGCTTCAATCCCACAAACAAGCCATAGGAACATTTGGGTTTCACCACATGTTCAGAAGAAACTGACAAAAGATGAAGAAATAGCTATCTCAGGTCGGCTTAGATTAGCCTATAACTTACGTTGCTTCACCAACAATGTCGTCTTCCGTGCCAGCATCATTGTCGAAGAGCTTGATGATGAGATCAGTTGCGTTCTCAGAGGTTGTGAACACAAAGGTTTCGTTCCATTCAGGTTCACTTCCTTTGCCTGCATGAACCGAATGAATTCAAGTTACACAGTCGACATGGAGGTCAATGGAAAACATGCACACCACCATTGAGATGCATGACGCTACTCGTTATTAAGCATGTCTTGATGGATCCCACTTTTCTTTTGTGGAAGGCTTAACGGTTCATGTCAGTTGTGGTAGACGATGCGGTAAATTATTAAGACGTATTAACTAGTTGTGTGTGCTTTTGCAGCATTTCGAATCGAATTGCGCCTTCTTACCATGATCGCTTAAATTTTTAGTTGTTAACCATACTATCAGCATGCCAAAGCTAGGACTTATTCAGTATGGCAAAGCAATTCCTAGATTCACCACAAAATTTTGGCATGCTTAAATTTTTAAGTTACTGATACTTCAATTTTGGGGAGTAGCTTCTATCAGCATGCCAAAGGTAGGACTTATTCAGGGTTCGTTTTGAAAACTATCAAGTTTAGTTCTCGAAAAAAACTGTCAAGTTTCAAATTAAGGATGCGATCGTTGTACAATTGGCTGTTCGGAAGCAGACATGTCTGACCGGGCCCAAAGATACCTTAAATACGGTCATAGCTCACAAAAATGCATACTAGCTGGACTACGATGTAGCTTCAAGAGCGATCTTCCAATTTTGCACACTACTAATGAACGTGAAATGTTCGGCGACATTGGAGAGGTAATTTTTTGGATCATCAGAGTATGTAAAGCAAAGCTAAACAAAGGAAGACATTTACCTGACGCGACGCTGCTCTTCTGCTCATCGGAGGTGCATTGAAGAACCGCATACGGATCCATGTTGCCTGCAGGATAATGATTTGTCAAACGAGAATCGATCCTAGTAACTTTCGACAGCAGCTAAAGCGAAAAAACGAGAAGCACCGCGCGCAATTCTCCAGATTCGCATGATCCAGACCGAATTGATCGACCCGGGAACGGGAAATCGCAAGGGGCCGGGGAGGGGAAAGGCTGAAGGTATAGCGTACGTACACAGGTAGTCGGTGTTCTCGAGGCCCTTGGCTCCGACGAGCAGCACCTCCAGCGTCCCCGCCTGCGCCATCTTCGTCGCTCTCTGTCTGATCTCGCCTTCCTGATCTACAGCTCGATCGATCGATCGATTAGGAACTGCGCTGAGTACCCTCCGCACGACTAAACGAGACGATCGCGAGATCCAAGCTGAGGGGGTGGGGGCGCTATATGTATAGGCGTTGAAAATGGAAACACTCGCGCGTCTTCCTCCCCTCACATCGCATCACATGGAGTAGTGGTGTGGTAGGGCTCCTCTAGGCAACTTGCGCAAAAGTAGGTCGAATCAATGCGCCGCTGCCCATGAGGGCATGAGGGATTCCGGGAGACTTCTTCCGCCGGTTTCGCGGGTGCCAAAGCCTTTAGATACGCGTTTACGCCGGCCACGGCGACCGGGTGATGATATTATACACCGTCCCGTTCGAGTTTTGATGCGTCCGTTTGTCACCGTCCCCCGTCCGAGTGATCGTGCTGCCGGTGCGGCCGTGCGGGGCACGTTCCATCCATGGACGGTGGCCGGGGTTGGTAGGGGTGCTGGTTTAGTCCGGTACCGATCCAGTCGGCCCGAACCTGCCTATATGGACCTTCTGGACTAGATTTGGAAGTGGTGAAAGATCATGCCAGGCCTCAAGAAGAAAAAAGTATAGAATTCACCCCCAAATCCACCCTGATGGATCCATAACCCCTTGAACTCGAAATTGGTACTCCCTCCGATCCATATTAGTGGGCATAGCTTTGTCTAAATTCATATGTATCTAGTTAAGTATTTAGACTAGATACATGTGTATCTAGACAAAGTTGTGCCCACTAATATGGATCGGAGGGAGTATAATTTTCACCCTCAAATTAAGAAAACCGGGCAAATGGCCCCCCATGGCGGTTTTGTATCATATCAATAGTGGTTTTGCAGCCTCGCATGATGGCCTAACTGCCTAAGCCAGGTACTGCAGCTCCCCGGTGGCGCCGCTGCCGTTCGCTTTAATGCGGCAATGCTACTGCATCACTGGCATGGACATGTCGCAACCCATGAGCTCCTGCAGAAGCACGACGCCGTCTGCCGCTGCGAAGCCGTTGTTGTTGGCGTCCAGGTGCCGGAGCATGTGGGCGATGTTAGTGCTGTTCGGAAGCCACTAATGGCGGTGGCTGACCGGCCAGGTGGTGTTCTTGACACGGCACGCCAGCTGCCTCTGCAGTATCAGAAGTGGCATTGAAGAAGATGAATCAGCACACGCGTGTGCGTCCATGGCAGGCGCGACGTGGTTGATCGGAGAGCGTTCCGGCCTGTGCCTGGCGGTGCGCCTATATCACCAAGTGCGTGCTGCACTCTGCGCACCACACGTACCACTCGCCAAGCTAGCTAGCTCCCCCGTACGCACGCACGCGGACACAGCTCGTCATGGAGGTCAGCACTCAGCAGCTCGCTGCAGGAGTACCTCGGCGACAGCTTCTCCCACGGGTGGCTCAAGCAGGCGCCGCCGCCGTCCTTCGCCGCCGAAACGGACTGTTCCTTCGGGAGCTCGAGGCGCTCCTTCGCCGACCTCTTCTCGATGGGCGAATGGGCTGGATGACGACGGAGAGCGACCGACTCCGTCTGCGTCGCGCAAGAACACGGCGACCTCGTGAGCGTCGTCCCGACCGCGCCGTGGATGTCCGCTTCGTCGTCGCTGCTATTCCACTCCCGCAGAGCACGCCGTAGACGAGGTCATGGAGCTAGAGGACAAACCTGCAGCAGCAGTTGGCGTCAGGTAGGTCATAGGTGGATGGCCGAGCGCCCGGGCGTACTTCCCGCTCGCACTGCCGTCGCCACAGAAAATTGCTCGCATCGCACGTCACTACCACATCATCAAACAAATTAGCTTTTTTTTAGGGAATCAAACAAATTATCTCATTTGATGCAAAACCACTATTGATATGACAAAAACCGCTGTGGGGGGTTATTTGCCTGGTTTTGTCAATTTGAGGGTTCAAATTATACCAATTCTGAGCTTAGGGGGTTATGTATCCGGTGGGGTGGATTTGAGGGTGATTTATATACTTTTTTCCCTCAAGAAATATTGGGAGGGAGTAGCAGGGCCATGCTGTGGGCTTCCGATAGGACAATCCATGGAGCTTGTGCATCCTGGAGCAATTGTAGGTTTGGCACTAAGGGTATGCCAAATTGGAGTGCCAAATAGCAAATTTGGTTTTGGGAGCCGGTTCCCTACATTGTGGAGTAGTGCCAAAGCCAAATATAGCCACGGTATACTGTGACCGCGCGTCCTGCGAGAGGGGGCACACAGCATCTAAGGCGTTGGGACGCATCTGACGTGTGGGGTGGGCTTGTCGGAAAATCAACTGGGTGAACCCCGGTTACCCGCAAACTAGCCCCCAACAAAAGACCTTGGGTTAACATGAGTGCTTGTTTGGAGGTTATGGATAGTCTTAACACTAGATATTTGTGTCGATATAATATGCATTATGGTGAACCCAGCATTTTGAAACTGGGTGGTCCACCTTAACACATTTTTTATACCACAAACAGTACCTTACGACCATATTATAAAACACAATATTTTTTCATAAAAGAGGCATATGTGCCATCAAAAGGTCAATTTTGCATAGCTAGCTTATATATGGACATGAAACATTAATTATAACATTGTATCTTGAGTTTGCTCTTCCGCCATAAGGATATTGGTTATTCAATCTATTAAACAATCAAATTATAATTTTGGGCACAATTTATTGGACCACAAACTTAATCTCCTAAGCAATCAATTAGTATAAGTATGGCTACATGGACGCAAGTACTTGAATTGAAAATTTTGGAGGTTGGGAGCAAACCTTGAAGCCAGGACAAGAGCATCATCCGACCGTGAGCGCGGAGCGCATCCTGGCCTTGCAGATGCACTTCAATGGCTATGAGAAGAACAAGAATTCAACTGGCGTCGTCCGCCGGGATGCCGAGCGGGCGCCTACGGTCCTCCCTGCTCTTGCACTCGCTACATTTAGGGAAGGGCGCCATTTTGGCCCTTTTGTATCCGCGGCCCGGCAAAGACCTGACCCTGGAAAAACGCGTCCTGAGCCACGTTGTGCAACCCATTTAGTTGCCAACAAAGTACCAGCCAGACCCGTTTGACTCGGACCAAGGAAAATAAGCCTTAATGTTTGGTCGCGTGTACGTGCAACACAAATGCAAATACCGGTTGTTTGGTTACATGCGCGCGCACACATACTCTCACCACTTGCTCGAGTCGTGAGATTACCATCATAGTTGGCTCAAAGAACTAGGACTAAGTAGGAAGGACATAAAACAAGCACATCAATTAGGGGTTTAGTATCATGTCCTAAACAGTTCACAAAATACCAGTGGACCAAAAATTCAGCACAACAACAACTGATGATGCACCACAAGTTCATCATCTAAGGGTTTAGTACATACCGTCTTGTAAAATATAAATATCTCGCATCAGTTTTAGTAAGTACTATATAATAGAGGGGATCAAGGTCATGTCATCACATAAAACACGTCATTAGCAACAACGTCATCACCTCATCACATGTAGTGCTTGCGAAGAAAGGAATTGAACCACTGGTTCTTCTGTTCAGGGGTCATCACAAGATAGGCGATACGTTCTTCTTCGTTGTTCATGAGGTAGCTTAGAGCGAGTTGCACAATCTCAACCTGACAGGATTCTTGAGACGAATCTTGTCAAAGATGATCTTCATATGATCATAGTTCTGAATTGGCTTATTGATGAAACATTCATCCTTGGAGTGTGTACGCCCCAAAATCGGTACTATGTATATTTTAGCGATCCCGCCAAAACCCGAAAAATAACGATCTTAGGACGCCCACCAAGCATAACGCGCACGCCGAAACATACATGTTATGCGGGTAGAGGTGTGATAACATTACAACGGTTCACGCACCCGCAACAACAAAAGAAGATATATACAACAACCACCCCATGAGTCAATATACAACTGATACAATACAAAGATACAAATCACAACGAATACAAAATAGTATCCGACTACGGATAAGATGGAAATGAGACTAAGAGTCCTGAAGATAAACGATGACGTCCATATCCCTGCCCAGGCCAAGCCGGAGGAATTCCCAAGCTAACGTCGTCAGAGTTCAAACATTTTAATCGCACGGTGAGTTCAACCCAAAATGGGTTAGTACATTGAATGTACACTACAAGCATTGCAAAGAGAGTTCAAGATGGCTTAGCGGCAGCGAGCAAGCACTAAACAATCTATAGAGACACGCTACAACTTCCTATTAGAGAATGGTAAGAGAGCGCATAACGAACAACTAGCTACATAACATCAAACATAACCTACAGATCTACTCAAATCTACCACATGATCACAAATCTAGATTGCATGTTACTTACAACCATGACAGCAATGGGGGAGGAAGAGGACATCTCAGAGAAGAGGAGGACGAAGGGTTTGCCCTGACGACCACCGCGGACCAGAGGAGGAGATGTCGCAGCTTACCTGCTCCTCGGTGAAAAAAGCAGTCAGGGGGAAGAGCTCGAGGGGGGGGGGGGGGGGGGGGGGTGGTCGGGAGTTTCGGCGGTGAACCGGTGGGGGGTGAAATAGAGGGGCGTAAATGGTGGGCGATGACTAAATATCCCCCGCCGAATTTTCGCGTGAACGCGCCAGCTTGCGCCATCTCCATGTTCGCACGAGTTCGACACCGTGTTTCCAACCCTGCCTGAGAATGCGCGTGAAAAGGATGGATGAAGGGTGCTTTAAGTTCCGTATGGGACAACAACACGGAGCTGGTCAGACGAGCAAACGGCCATTTTTCACATCCAGGTCCTGGTTGAGGGGCTTCCACGTAACCAAACACGCCCAGACCAGAGTGACCGCGGGGTGAGAGAAAAATAATGCAGTTTGTGGCTAACGGCTAAGCAATCTTTGACACCAAACAGGCAGACGCTAACCAAATCTCGTGATGCTAACTTTTGTTGCGCTGTGTCGGTCACTGAAACTCAGGAGCCTCCAATTCACGTATTTTTTATCGAATCTGGCCTTTTTGTCAGGCTAATCATATATGTGGCCTTTTTATGAAACTATTGCCCAAATCTAGCCTCTGGGCTCGGCGCCAAATGGACCGGCGCCGACATTGTGCACCTCGGCGCCACGATGAGCCAGTGCGGCAGTGCCGAACCAGGTCGGCGCCAGCTCATTTGGCGCCGAGCTGCACAAATTCAGCGCTGGCCCATTTGGCGCCGAGCTCAGAGGCCAGATTTGGGGCAATAGTTCCATAAAGAGGCCAAATGCATAGTTAATTCAACCATTTTTGAAAGAAAAAATACCCAATTCACGCGACAAGTCGGTGTCATCCTCTGATTCGCAGTAAGCCTGCACAAAGCAAACATCTGGCGACAACATCACACTCTCACTCGAGTGAACGTCCCTTTACCAACCATCGACACTCTCACTCGGGAAAAGGCGGAAAACAATTGAACCCTTTCTTTGGTCTCTCGGGCACGAGACGCGAGAAGGAATTGATTTCTCCGCCTTTACGAAAAAAGATCCAATCGAGCACTTGGCAACCGACCATTCACATGGCAACAAACCACGAACTAAACTAATCATTCAGGATCTATCATGCTTTGTTAAACCAAAGTGGAAAAGTCGGATCAGATTCCTGAAATCTGGAGCCCCAGATTTGAGATTTGCCCCCACAAAACGACATGTAGTTAGCTGCTCTCAATGAACTAAAGAAAATGTCATTAGAATCTCATCTCCCGAGGACTCTTTGTTCCCTCGACTGATCGACTACTCTTAACCTAGGCTGACGAAAGTACAACATACTGCAAACACACCTCAAATTATTCCCTTGATTACTCTTGATAGTGTTATATATTGCTATATGAAGTTCGTACATCCAACAAATCCATAAATCCTAACAGAAACGAATGAAATCAATGGACTATTCCCCAACAGGCAAAAAAAGAACAGCTGTACACAACCCATCGCTGCATCTGAGCCGGCATCATCTTGCCTCAGCAGAGCACGGGTCCTTCCTCCCCAAACTCTCCACAAAACCTTGACATCCAACATGGTGTCAATGCCGATAGGACCACTCCACCATAGCCATAATACTGTCCACGTGGGCCCGCGCCGGGGCTGTCATCCTGTGAGGCCACGAGGGCCGGCGTGCGCGTGTCACTGCCCCTGGACCGACACCGACCCCAGCGACGGCGACGCCGCAACCAAGCCGATTGTGATCCCAACTCGAACAATTGATTGAATTCAGGCGATGCGGGCCGCACATTGTCAGGCGACTGCGGCTAGGAGTTCGTCGCGGGCGCCGTGGCGGCGTAGCAGGTCGTAGGGAGCCCAGAGCGCGTCGAGCGGGCAAGGCCTGCCGGCGTCGAGCCTTAGCCAGGGCTTCCCCTTGCCGCTCCAGTGCAGCAGGCTGACCGGCCCCGGGTGCAGCTCCCGGCACTGTCCCGCCACGTTATCCCCGCCGAGGCCGTGCTGGTTCCACCTGTGCTGCACGGCCTTGACGTCGCCCGCGAACACCAGGAGGAACGGCGGGAGGGAGCCGAGCTCGTAAATCCTGGCCTCCTGCTTCTGCACGTCCATCCAGTACTCGAGCTTGGCGGTGTAGTCCCCGGCGCGCCAGCGGTCGAGGTCGATGACCATGACGCCCGTGTTGAAGTAGCACGGCTCCCGCGTGCGGTTGGCGAAGACGGAGGGGTAGTCGGGGTGGCGCCAGAAGGCGTCGGTGAAGTACGAGGTGAGGTTGGCGTGGCAGTACTCGGGCGCGGCGAGGGCGGCGCGCGGGCCGAGGTCGGTGGCCCAGAGGCGCGCGACGTCGTCGACGAGGAGGAGGTCGGAGTCGAGGTAGAGGACGCGGGGCACGGCGCGCGGGAGGATGTCCGCGAGGTAGATGCGCGCGTAGTTGAGCGGCTGGTCGAGCGCGCGGCGGACCGACGAGGAGATCTTGCCGCGGACGAGGCGGGCGTCGAAGCGGTGGATGGTTGTGGGGAGGGTGGGGAAGGCGGTGGAGAGGGCGGCGCGGAGGATGGCGAGGCGGCGCGGCGGGGCGGCCGAGGAGGCGACGAAGTGGAAGGCGATGGACTCCGGGCAGGCGGCGTGGCGGAGGACTGAGAGGACGCCGGCGAGGGAGCCACGGAGGTAGGTGCCGTCGAGCGTCATCGCGATGTGGATCGTGGGGGAGTCCAAGCACCCCGCGCCGTTGCGGAAGGCAGGGGCCTCCCTGAACTCCGGCAGTTCGGCCGCCGCTGCGGCGGCGGCGAAGAGGAGGAGCGCGGCGGCGAGGAGGCGGCGCATTGCGGAGTGCGGGGGTAGATGGGAGTGTGGTTTGATTATTATTCCCCTCCCATCCGAATCCGGGGAGATGGGCACGGCACCGTCGGCACGGGGTGAGATGAGATGGGGATGATGGATGCAGAGTTAAGAGGCGGAGACGGCGGAGGGGGGCGACAGGCTGGAAAGAGGGCGACGTGTGAGGTTTCCGCGTGTTTTTTTCGGCCTTCTCGTTGGGATTTTTTGAGTTTTCCGGACGTTGGGCTCTTCTTGGTCGGTTACTTTGTTTCCAGTGCGACGGAGAAGGCGAGGCGGACGGAACATGGCCGTCGTTGCCCGCAGGCCTACCATGGGTCAAGTTTGGGTGCCCGCTACGGCCTCTCTCTTCGCGTGCGCTTTTTTTTCGTGGTTGCCGTTAGCCGTTTAGGCCCATAGGCTCGGCCGTTTTAGCTGGGCACGAAGGTGTACCTCATCTTCTCACATGCCAAAAAAAAAAAAAACTTCTCACATGCACACTCGATGTACTGGATGTGAAGTATCATTGTACTTTGAAAAATGTCTACGTTCTTCCGATGAATCATGCCCCAAACAAACGTTAGGCACATGCTTATGCGAGCTCCGGTTGTTGATTGCCTTCCTTCCGTCCATGGCCGCATTGGCTCTCACCATTCGGTTTTAGCCCCACTCCGCTGAGCAGTGCGTGTCTTTTGCAAGTACAACATCACTTGGCTGTTGGGGTGTCCCTGTTTTTGGTGCCCACTAATCTCCCTTCTTGTGTGCATTTTCTTGTTTAACAATATTGTGGAAATATCACGTCTTGTGTGCTTTCATTCTCATAAGTAACTGCGCATGCAAAATGATAATTTTACTGCAAGGTAGAGGGGGTAGAGTATCGTACGTGACCGGGACCAGTATGATCCGTAAACTAGTTTTTCTTTTTGACGTTGTAAACTAGATTGGTTGGAGTTGTAGCTTCCGCTAGTACCTAAAAATTTAAGCATATAACATACTCTCTGAGTCCCCCCGGTCAGTATGCATTAGTTCACGGATCATTATGCATTAGTTTACGGTAGTACACAAATAGTCCAACCACGTTCGAAGATAACAAAGCAACAAAGTTCGTCAAAATCAGTCCATGTGTAGCCAGTAATGTGGCACATGAGCTTGCAATATTAGCCCTTAGAGATCATGCCGATATATGCATGGATGATCCTCGTGTGGCAGTTGTGCCTCTTTTGGTTCATAATATAACCATTTTATGTGAAGAAAAGATGTTTTTAATGGTCAAAGAGAAAACAATCTTGGCTACCTTGCAGATAGTAAAATAATTCTAGGTTTGGTGTAGGATTATAATATTATATGCAAATAATTCTGGAACTATCAAAACCATCTATAGTTAAGTCCCTTGCCGCACCAAAGTAATGACAATAGTATGGGGAAAGTAGAAAAATCTAATTTTGTTACGAAACTTGAAAAACCGAAATGAATCATTCGAATTTGATAGCCTCACATGACACTTTTTTAGAACTCCCACACACGACAACCTTTAACCTTGCCTATAACCGTCTGAGCCAATGGTGTTGCTACTCTGTTCCACATTCTTGGAAGTGCATATAATGTCCTCTTACGTGACTTTTGGATGATAAGCAATAACATGATTAAGGGATTAATATATATTGTGTGAGAAGTGTTTTGTTTTTGCTGGGATCTAGAGACATGCATGTTCTTAGTCTTACCACATGGGGTATCCAGTCTAGTTTAGTGATAAACCTATAATAGGTAATTAAATTGAAGATTTTGCTAGTAGGTGACCATTTTATTGGAGATAAGGTTGCAGCACTTAGTTAATAAGCATGGTTTTGCATTGCACCGGTTTTCAACTTTTGGACTTCCACTGTCTTTTGTGTTTTGAACCAAGATTACTAATCTTTTCATGGTCTTGAATTAGTCTCTGTTACAAGGGTGGCTTTAAAGAGCACAACTATGTCTACCAGCCTTTTGAGGCAACCACGGCCGATCCATAGGCAGGCCAAGAAGGGCGACCGCCTAGGGCCTCTAGAAGAGAAGGGCCCAAAATGGTAAATTATATAGTAATCACTATGCTATATTATCCATTACACCCATGAAACTATTTAATAATAATGGTGAAAATTTAAAGTATGATGCCCTTTACGGGTCAACAGAGAACAATTTTAAGTATGATTTTACTTATAATATATTTAAAATACTATAAATACATATAAAACGTATTCCACAAGACAACATGCAACATTTCTGTTTATACAATCTCAATCCATTCACTTTCGATATTATTAGTGGTCAAAGACAGAATTAAGAATGGTGAAAATAATGCTTGCCTTACATTTTGGAACTTGGAGGAAGAATCTTAACACAAAAACCTGGTTCATTTGCGGAAGGAAATGCACACCACGAGCCTCTTAGGACGTAAGAACAAACAAATGTGACATGCGACAACAAGTTTAGTTAGCATGTAAATTCTTTTTCCGATGGAAGTCCTGCGGACTTTACGGAAATATATGTAACTATATTTTGAGATTTAATCCGTGTAGCTTTTTTATTTCATAAACTGACGAGAGACTTGTGTACATCATAAGATAACAAGCATGTTGCATAAGAACATATCAAATAATAAAATCTACCTATGCAAACATATTAGATTACATACTATTTCACTTTTACTGGTGATTACTCTAAACAATATTTGTTTCGACACCAAGTATAGAGCATGCACACTTTGTTCAATTTTGAGCACGAAAAAATAGTGTAATTGGTTTAATATATACTATGTAAGTTTATGTGAATGGGCGTAATTAATCATACACTAGAAATCACTATTGAAAATATTTATTTTTACTATAAATATATGTAAATCATATAGATTATGCATTACAGAAATATAATTGTAAAACAGTCTCTTTTTTTCCAAATATTCACTACGAACAAAAACCACACCAACTAGTATTTAGTAATATTCCTAGGTATGTAGTTAAACTATGCGATTTATAGTTGTAATACTATACATTCTAAAAGTAAGAACCCGAGAAGTATAAAAGTTGAGTACAAATTATATTATAATTGATTGGTACTAGGCCTAGATTTTCTTTGGACCGGACCTGGAGGCAACAGGAAGTGCCCTCTACAATCTAGGTGCAATCTTTATTACACCAAGAAGACAATCAAATATAAGAGAAGCGAATCTTTGTTGCACCTTTGTTTCGGGCCTATACATTGTTAACAAACCTAGCCAACATGCCAGCCCAGGTCCGGCACGTCAACTGCCTATAAGTGCCCTGAACAACCCTGTTCACTATGACCCGTTTATACACGTGTCGTGCTAGCACGCGGGAAGTAGACAGAGGCTCATGCACAACACGTTGGCTAAACATGCGGGAGGTAGAGGTACACCACGACTAAACAGGTCGGCCCTCGGCACGGCTGGCCCTTATGGGCCATTGTTTTACACACATGTTGTGCCAGATTAGACCTAGTTATGTCGAAAAAATTAGAAACAAATGTAGAAAAATGTAAAATATAAGTAAAATGAGGAAACGTGTGATGTGAGATTAAAAAAAGTGAGCGTTATTCATTGATGTCCCATTCAAACAAATGTAGAAAAATGTAAAATATAAGTAAAATGAGGAATCGTTTCGGAGTTTTTGCCTTTTTTTGGATTACTATTTTTTTTACATATCGGGTGCACCCGTACCCATGTCCACCAACATATTTTTGTATAGGCAAGCACTAGGAATCGGACGCCGATTCTTTGCTTCCCATCGGACCTTGCCTGTACCGTCGGATTAGAAGCAAACAAGCCGTTCGATTTTTAACTGGACCCGCGCGTCTAATTTCCTATCAGATCCGCGTTTGGTGCATCAGCTGGGCCCGCGCATGATCTATGCTTCCGTTAAAAACCACCCCGTAATTCATGCGTTGGATTTTCAACGAGGCCCACGCTATGCATGCTTCCATGAAATAACGGTCTGACTGCATTATTCCGCAACGCATGCTCCCGTATTGACAACCTTCCCTATAATTGTTCCACATATTTAGGAAATGAAATCATATTCGAAGGGAACTACCAACTTTAGCAAATTATCAGGTATGCGGATTTGCTTCTATGAGAAGCAAAATTTTAATTTCCTGTGTTATTAATTTTGCTTCCTTTGTAACTAATGTTTGCTTCGATTACAAATGAATTTTGCTTCAATATTTAAATATTTTTTAAACATATCAATATATGTTTATATGGATAACAGAACATTGCTTCCATGGTGAGTGGATTTTCTTGGATGTAGAATACAAAAAATTGTGCCGTGTGTAACGGGATATATGGAAGCACATAACTAGAAACTTCATTCATATAGCTAGGAAGCATAGTGAACTAATGTTGGAAGCATGATTCGTGTGTTAACTAAACTTTTTTCAAATTCTTAGGAAGCACATGTGTATTGTGCAATTTGCAGCATTTGTTTTTTGTGTGATTCATTCCTATGCTTCGAGAGAAAATTTAGTGCTTCATACATTCACTTGAAATATTTCGAACAAAATACAAATTTGCTTCCTTGAAGTCGTTATATACATGCTGTACATTCATATCACATGTTTCTAAATGTTACAAATTTGATGCATTTTACAGGACGATATGTTTCCTGGATGCATCGTGTGTTAACCAAGATTTGTTTTTGTGTGAGGCTGTTGTAGCATAACCCACTTGCGATGCTCATAGATATGTGGTCGCAGGACACCGCCTGAAGGTGCATGCCGGTTGCAGACATGGCCTGGCCTCGCTTGCGTTGGTGGAAGCACGCATGTCCGGCCTTGAAACAATCCACAAGTATGATGGAAACTCGTCCCTTGCAGCCACATATATTCTACGACAAATAAAAGGCAGGAATAAGAAAGCACGTGTGACAAACAATAGAAGCATCTATGCTAAATTAAGGAAGCATGTCAAATATGTGGTTATCTCTTGCTACAGTAGAGACAGGCGGAGGAGGGGCGACTCGCAGGTCCCAGCTTCTCGCCGGCGATTCCGTCGCTCCCCTCCGCCTCCGGTCGCCGGTTCGGCACCGCGAGGCGGGGGGAGCCCTGGTTATCGCTCGGGCGTGTAGATAGGTAGTAGTTAGGCTTGTAGGTGTGAGTTCCTCTCGGCGTCACCGAGACGGCGGCGATGGCGCTGGTGAGTGGGGTGTGGTCCATCCCCTCCGATCCCGTTCCGGCCTTCGGGCTGGGGAGGTCGTGATGGTTCTTCGTCGGCCACGCTCGTCTGTCTGCGCTTCTCCGGCCGGCCGTGGAGGCGAGGGGAGAAGCGGGTGGTTGGGCGTGTTCCGCTTTTGTTGTTGGTGCAGCTGGTGGTCGTCGTCTTCGGCGTCTCTGCTCTGGCCGGCCTCGGTGGCGGGGGGAGCGGTGTCTGCAGAAGGCTGGGTGGCGAGGATGGTTGGCCTGGGCGGCGCTGCGGTGGCGGGAAGAAGGGTGGAGCTCGGGAGCTGGTGTTCTGGCCGTGTCCGTTCATCGAGGCCAAATTCCGTCGCACGGCGGCGGATGGATGTTGCGGTCGTCTACAACATGTGGTGGCACCTCCTCCCTGGCGGCAAGTGGTACGGCATCGCCGGCGGCGGCTAGGTTCTTCGGGAGCGCGGCGGAGGGTCTGATCGTGTTTCTCCCAGGATGCTCGGGGTGCTTCGTGCAATTTGCAGGGTCCTCTTTGTAATTTCTTTTCTTTGTTGGACTTTTTTGTAAGTTGTACTGAGCATGCTGTTTATATGGATCGGATCCTTACCTCAAAAAAAAAAAAAGTGACCGACATGCCGGCGTCGAGCGTGCCGAGCCGCGTACACGCGCCGAGGATGGCGATGAACGTCGAGTCGTTGGAGGGGCGCCCTGCCACAACTGCACCAGCGCCTCCCGGTGTTCGCCGGCGCGAGCCTGCGCGGATATCATCGTGTTCCAGGATACCACGTACTTGGCCGGCGACATGACCCGGAAGCACTGGAGCGTGGCCGTCGCTCGCCGCGCTTGGCATACATGTGGACCAGCACGTTCCGTGCGATGACGTGTAGAGGGTCATCCCCGCGACGACCACACGCCGGTGCACCTCCTTAGCCAGCAGGAGGTCCCGGCGGCGGCCACATCTTCTGCCATGGATGTCCAGTAGACCATGTCCAGTGTCCGTCCACCGCCCGTGAAGACGGCGCGCGGCGCAGCGCCGGACGCACACGAAGTAGTGTGCGATGAGGGGTCGAGGACGCCGCGGTGGCGTCGGTCGAGGCTAAGCTTCGTGGCGTGGGCGAGCAGCGCCGGCGCGGCCTCCCAGGCGCCGGGGAGGACGCGGTGTCCAGGCGCTTCGCAGATGCCCGGAGCTCGCCGGCCGGGGGCTTGTTGCAGCTTGCTTTCCGCGCGGGTGGATAAGGTGCGTCCATGCCGCGCGTCGTCGGCTGATTTCGTGGCGTCTGGGGAGGTGCCCATGGGAGCGATCTGGGGATCTAGGTGACCTAGCGTTGTTTGCGGGATTGAATGGAATTGATCCCGTTGTGAACGACGGGAAATAATGAGAAAATCATGGCCGTTTGATGGAGTTGATCTGGACGGCGTCGAAGCAGTCCGAAACTTTCTTTCCCATCGGCCTCAGATAGGTAGTATTTACCTTTTGTATATGCATATTGCTAGTCTAAATTACTCCTCATTATGACCAGCCTTACCCATGATGAGGCAATGTGGCAACTAAAAAGTGAGATTTGTTATGCAACGTTAAAATCATGTTATGCACGTGCACACTAATTAGTATCAACATAACTGAATTGATGGACACAAAAATGATAGTGCACACGGCAATGTTGACCGAAGGTTTGCCTCCTAATTTGACCCACCATATAAATCAGTTTTTCGTAAACTTTTATAGAACACATTGAACACTAGTACAAGGTGAGGTAAATTCGAAACAACACGATACAAATGGTGCCAAAATGCGCAAATTAAACGTAAGAAACTAACTGCAACCCGAACAGTCTCACGCCACAAGGAATCACTCAACTCTTATTCTCACAATTGCGAGAGCTCAACCGTAAACAAGTCCTGTTAAAAAAAAACCGTAAACAAGTCAAAAAAAAAAACTCAGAGCTGTCATTTACTTGGTACTTAGTAAAAAAGACGCAGACACCTAAACCCTATAAAAACACATTCATCCAAAATAGTACGTACGAATTATCCAAATGAAAATGAGAACCGATCTCGCACGCTATTCGGTGCCTCGTCAGAAAAAGAAAGAAATTTTATTGCTGCATCTAGCTTGACCCTTTGAAAGCTCGCTCGGATTAGCGGGGATCTGCTAAAGAAACATTATAGAATAGCACCTTTGATGGAGAAATGCACAAGAGAACCTGCTCCCGCTCGCTCCCCACATCTGGACCATCCACCCATTAGAGATTCGGAATGTACAACGTATTCTATGTGGTATATTTCCATATATTAATACAATGTAGGTTGTGTACTAAATTATACATTCAGTGAGGTGGTCCTAACATGTTGACTAAATTGGCCACGGTTGTTAATTTTGGTCAGTTTTTTGCAGAACTCAATACGGTACAACCAGACCATCATAATTGATAAATAGTGCACTCAGTTAATGCCAACCTGCCTCCTGCTATAACACGTACACTTAGCCATGCAATTTTCCCTCCAGTAGATTCAAACTAAGTTTTGACATACATATTATTTAATTAGTGACAACATTATTTAAGATCAAAATTTCAAAAATAATATTTCATGCTTTTGAAATTTAACCCAAGGTTTTATGGAACAGAATATTTTAAGACTCCAAACTATAAATCCCCATTCATCATTCTTCCCTATCAATTAATAATGAAAATTGAAAACAAGCATGGAAATTTTTTTGATTAGTTGAAAATCAAGTAGAATTCAGAAGTTTTTGTAATATTTTTAAAATATTCCGCAAATATATTTCGAGAGAATAATCCCTATCCTTGAAAAACAAACAAACCATTAAGTATTTCGAGTTTCAACATTCTCAAAGATTCAATATTTTAGCTAGAACTAGAATTGAATCTCGATAGGAAATTGCTATAAAAGAAATAAGTTGGCACTTTTAAAACAACATTAAGTGTGCTCATTTACTAAATGCATACTGAGTACTCCCTCCGTTTAGGTGTGTTAGGCCCCTAATGAAAATCTATTTGTTCCGAACTATACAGAAATAAGGCCCCGTTTTGCAATTAAGAGGTGCTATTAATTAGGGCCCCTATTAATTTTCTCTCTTTTTATGCTTGGTTTGCACGAGTTGACCAATGCATGCACGATTTACTCCTATGAATTATTTTCATTTGGGCCAAGACGTCTGTTGGGATGCTCTATTTAATTGTTCTGCATGCAAAACCGGTTTTGATTGGAGGAAATCGATTGATAGATGAGTCGTTAGTAGCCAGTAATCAGTCGCCTTGGTCGCAGAGTCTTTTCGTAGGGGCCTAACACACCTAAACGGAGGGAGTAGTACTTTGCTAGAAAAACTGGAGAGCCATAAATTGTTCAGGTCTCCCTGGTCCCCCAGCTGTAGTATTTCGTGGGATATTTCACATGTACTCAATTCGTACTTAATAATTCCTTACATTAGGTTCAGATCTCAAAGCGAGTATGTGTGGCCTTGATATAGTCCTCGAGCGCCATCATGTTCACCAAATTCACGTTCACCCTTGATGTCACTATCCTCATAACCTCCAAGCGGCCTACCTATCCATCCACTATCCTCCGCGCCCTCACTATGCTACTGATGCTGTATATGATGGAGGCGCGATGCCAAGCACGCAAAGTGTTCGACCGAATTCCCCGCCATGCATCCCCCCTTCCTCCTCCTGCTCATCGTCGCCGGCGCCGGCGCCGGAGCCGGAGCCGCCACGCCGCCGAATGCGTACCCGTGCGCGGCCAACTCGTACCCCTTCTGCAACGGCTCGCTCTCGTTCCCCGCCCGCGCGCGCGCCCTCGTCTCGCTCCTCACCCTCGACGAGAAGATAGCGCAGCTCTCCAACACCGCGGCGGGCGCGCCGCGCCTCGGGGTCCCGCCCTACCAGTGGTGGTCCGAGTCCCTCCACGGCCTCGCGGACAACGGGCCGGGCGTCAACTTCTCCTCGGGCCCCGTCGTCGCCGCCACCATGTTCCCGCAGGTCATCCTCTCCGCCGCCTCCTTCAACCGCTCGCTGTGGCGCGCGCTGGCCGAGGCCATCGCGGTGGAGGCGCGCGCCATGCACAACGCCGGGCAGGCAGGGCTCACCTACTGGGCGCCCAACATCAACGTGTTCCGCGACCCTCGCTGGGGCCGCGGCCAGGAGACGCCCGGCGAGGACCCCGCCGTCATCGCCGCCTACTCTGTCGAGTACGTCAAGGGGTTCCAGGGGGAGTACGGCGACGCCAAGGAAGGCAGGATGATGCTCTCCGCCTGCTGCAAGCACTACGTCGCCTATGATTTGGAGAAATGGGAGGGCTTCACCCGGTACACCTTCAATGCCAAGGTGAAGCGTTTGCTCTTATGAATCTTTCTGTCTCATTTTGATTTTTGCACAGTACTATCTAACTTACTATACTATGCTGGCTGTTTGCTTCATTAAGCATGACAGACTATATCAGCTCATGATTATACATCTATTTTTCAGAACTTAATACCAGGCTAGCACACTGATCTACTAGTCCGTGCACAGAAAAAAAAAACTACATACAGACAATTTAATTATTTATATACCCAAAAACCTCTGAGTTAAGTGATGCTGAGAACCAAGTGCCAAATGCGTGCCAGGTGCGAGCTTAAAAAACTTATATTCATTGACGGAGTCGCCTATGTGAACAATATATCCAATCAAAGAATTATTATATTAGCTTGGAATCTGGTGAAGAATTGTTTTGAACTTCTAATTCAATTTTAAATTGGTGCGTCCATTGTTGGTAGGTAAATGAGCAAGATTTTGAGGACACATACGAGCCTCCTTTCAAGAGCTGCATCCAGGAGGGCCGTGCAAGTTGCTTGATGTGTTCATACAATCAGGTGAATGGTGTGCCAGCATGCGCACGCAAAGATCTACTACAGAAAATTAGGAATGAATGGGGATTTCAAGGGTACTGCTTGCTCTTCTTTGAACTGTTGTCTATTGCATAGCCTTGAACTTATACCAGTGCTTATTATTTTTGAAGGTATATCGTATCTGACTGTGATGCTGTGGGAATAATTCATGAAAACCAGTCATACACAACTTCAGATGAAGATTCAGTAGCGATTGTTCTTAAGGCTGGTAAGTGGCCTGAAACCACCTCTTTCTCTGAGCATCACATTAGGGATTTTATTAGCATGTTGCTGTCTTTCTAGACTAGGACTTAAAGAGTTCTCAGCGCAATAATCATTCCAAAAAGCAAAGATTAGAGACATAAAAATTAATTTTCGAGTCCGACTAATCTGAAGTCCATTTCGAGGCTTCCACTTTCTGCTTTCAGCGTGACACCTTCCCAAAACAAAATTTGAACTGAAACACCTTGAACACCTTGCCAAAATTAACATGAGGAAGGTGCAACATTTCGAGGCTTCCACTTTCTGCTTTCCGTTTGACACCTTCCCAAAAAAAAAAAATTTGAACTGAAACACATTGCTAAAATTAGCATGATGAAGGTGCAACGTTTCGAGGCTTCCACTTTCTGGTTTCAGTGTGACACCTTCCCAAAACAAATTTTGAACTGAAACACCTTGCCAAAATTAGCATGAGGCATCTTCTTGAAATAGATTTCTTCAACCACCTTCTGTATATCATTCTACCAAGTGGAGTTTATTGCTGAAATTGATTCCTGTTTTTCAAGGAATGGATATCAACTGTGGGTCATTCCTGGTTTTGCGTACAAAGTCAGCACTTGAGAAAGGAAAGATACAAGAAGAAGATATCGACCATGCTCTTTTTAACCTGTTTTCTGTTCAGTTACGTCTTGGCCTTTTTGATAAAGCCAGTGGGAATGAATGGTTCACTCAACTCGGCCCCAGCAATATTTGCACAAGGGAGCACAGGGAGCTTGCAGTAGAAGCTGTAAGGCAGGGTATTGTCTTGTTGAAGAATGATAACAGTTTCTTGCCTCTGAAGAGAAGCGAAGTTAGTCATATTGCTATCATTGGACCGGCAGCAAGTGATGCATACATAATGGGTGGCGATTACACAGGTCTAAGTCACTGGACTCATTTAAGCACCCCTTATTTTTCCATCCTACATAACCTAATGTTAGTTTCACTATGTTCAGGTGTTCCCTGTGACCCTATCACCTTTCTTAAAGGCATGAAAGCCTTTGTTCCGCAAACAACCGTCGCTGGTGGATGTAAGGATATATCTTGTAACTCAACAGAGGGATTTGGCGAAGCCATTGAAGCAGCTAGAAGAGCTGATATTGTTGTTGTGATTGCTGGGTTGAACCTGACTCAGGAGACCGAAGATCTTGATAGAGTGACCCTTCTCCTTCCGGGCAAGCAGATGGATCTCGTAAATAGCGTTGCTAGTGTAACAAAGAAGCCCATCGTGTTGGTTATCACGGGCGGTGGTCCTGTTGATGTTTCTTTTGCAAAGCAAGATCCAAGAATTGCAAGCATCCTGTGGATCGGATATCCAGGTGAAGTTGGCGGGCAAGTTCTCCCAGAAACTCTCTTTGGAGAGCACAATCCAGGTCAGTGAAAGACTTACAGCTGTATGCGGTCTAATGAATAACTTGTATGGTGGCTAATCTAGTACACACTGATGACAGGAGGAAAATTGCCTATTACATGGTATCCTGAATCCTTCACCGCGGTTCCAATGAACGATATGAACATGAGAGCCGACCCTTCACGCGGTTACCCCGGGAGAACATACCGGTTTTACACGGGAGATGTGGTATATCCTTTTGGATACGGCTTGAGCTACTCAAAATACTCATACACCATCTCACAGGCCCCAAGGAGAATCAGCCTGTCACACTCGACAGTTCCAGATCTCATCAGCAGGAAGCCTGCATACACACGGAGAGACGGCCTAGACTACGTCCAGGTCAAAGACATCGCGTCATGTGAATCCTTAGCATTTTCCGTCCACATCTCGGTCGCCAACGAGGGTGCCATGGACGGGAGCCATGCCGTTCTGCTGTTCGCGATATCGAAGTCGAGCGCTCCAGGCTTCCCTCTGAAACAGCTGGCTGCCTTTGAGCGCGTCTACACGGCCGCTGGCAGATCAACCACTGTGGAGATCAGTGTGGATCCCTGCAAGGTTATGAGCGCGGCCAACACTGAAGGCAGAAGGGTGCTGCTCCTGGGATCCCATCAGCTGATGGTGGGAGACGAGGAGCACGAGTTCGTCATCGAAGCATGAGAAGGAAGCTTATATGGACCGTGTTATTTGTGGCTGCTGGATTCGGAACAGTCGGAGTACACTTGTGCAGGGCCGGGCCCACTGTGGTGCTGACTGTGCCCGCGGCACAGGGCCCACGAATTTGGGGCCCCAAATTTTATATATGTCTATATATCTATATCTACTAGGAAACATGCCCGTGCGTTGCGACGGGAGAGAAAATACACAAACAAAAGAAAACATAAAAATCATTTTCCTTCAAATCACACAACATAATTCTCAGTGCATAAAGCTATACAAATACATGTAGAGAAGAACTAACTGGCAGATTTAAAATAACTGAGAACACAACCTCCATGTTTTTTCTTGCTAAGGTACCGTCACGGTCACGCGCTCTTTACATCTGCCTGTTTCCAACCTAAAGAAAAATTCTGATATTGAGTAACCATTAATTGTTATAGTAGAAGTAAGGCTGTTAAACAAAGAACTGTGCATATATACATATGTATGAACCTATTTTGGGAACGATTAACACAAATATGTATTTGGATAAATTGATTGAGTTTACTCAACAAGATAGCTAGAGCTTGACATTATCAATTTATGAAATACGTGAAAATTAATCCAGACCATAAATAAGGACATGAAGAGCAACTGAAAGAGTCCTAGCTTGATCTCCACGAGTGATGTTTCCCAAGGGAGCTGAAGCTGGCAGACTCAGCCAATCCTTTATCCCTTCCAGTTCAACATATTTCTTCCATGACAAAAACTCCTTTGTCGAGCCTATAAATACCAACATACTCACAAAACTTCCCGGTGCTCTAAATATTTCTTTCGAAAAGAACCCGGTGCTATAAACAGACCCGTAGTAGCATTACATCCAGATTTGAACAATCCCTTATGGTAACATGCTCGTGTGTGGGTTGATCTTTATTGACCAGTGCTTTTAACATTATTGTCCTACTCAGCAGGTTTGCTCATTGCCCTCACAATCAGAGCTAACAAGAAAAGCAATACATGTATATCAGTCAACATAGTCTACTTGTGCTAGACAACACAGAGCTCAAAGAGATATGAACACTGCAACTGACAGTGTACAACTAAATCATCAGGATTCTTTATATTCGCTCGTCGCCTCGTCCTGTACCATGGGATTTGTAACCGCTAAAACTTATTCAGAGTAAGTAGATTACATACAAGTTAAGCTGGTAACAGGTACACAATGATGGCATGATTAATGAACTGTTAAGACAGTAGGAAGACAGAGTGCAATTGAAAAGAAAAGGCATAAAAGAATATGCTTGAGTTTGCTCCTACCACAAAAACAACAACACCCATAGCAACCTATCTTGCATATGCCTTTCAGAAATACATTTCGTCAAAGTTCGGTGTCCTATCCACTGAAATTAGCTGCAAATAAATACGCAGAGGTATGATGACTTAATAAAAGGATGAGGCTACAACTTAGTTTCCAAATTACCACTAAACATAAGCCTCACATCTATCCAGATATGGTCAGAGAATATGAATGCAACAACTCTATCTTGAAAAAGGATGAACAATATGACCAAGAAGCTTCAGTATGCATGAGAGCAAGGAAAGCATGGCTGTTTGCAATGGCATGAACAATCAGCTCTGCATTTTTATTATCACCCTGTTGTTTAGAGAGAACAAAAGCAAAATTCTAGTAGTAGATTAAAACTGGGCGATTACCATAGATTCAGAACAACTAAATAAATAACACCTACTGATTATATCAAACATTTACAGAACTTGAAGACACACACCCCAAGTCCACTCTCCACAACATATATAGAAGATTTTCCTTTGCAAGCACGTGCTGACAATTCTTACGGTATGATCTGATGTGCTCACCTCAACAGAAAGAAGATATACCTTGTCTTACAAATAGCAAAAATAGACATCTCACTCAAATAGTATGAACATCTCCAAGGAGAATAAACGAATACATGAAGAGTAGTCTTTATGTAACTAAGGGAGATTGAACAACGATTTAAAATTAAAGATGGCATTGATCTGTGAGTTTCTTCCAACATGACTGCCTCGGTGCTGTCCTAAAAAAGGTAAAAATCATATTATAACATTGAAGGGGAGGCACAACTAAAAACATGTCATATCTCGATTGGCCGCCTTACATAATTTTTTTAATTTATGATGACATAGTTGGCAGTGAAGATCAACCCACATAGTAGTGCATATCAGGAGTCCAGTTTTTTTAGATAAAGGGATTTTATTACTTAAGAGTTTTAAGCATTACACCCGGCCTCTGCATAGCTAGATGCACACAGCCACCAGTTCACCAGTAACCAATTCAGAACAAAAAGTAAAAAAGGCGAATTACATATCATAATGAGAAATTGTAGATCCGCCTAAGATGCTGGTAGGTCTATCCGGAGTCTATGTTGCCATCCATGCCGGGAGAATAACTCCCTGGCCGCAGCCTCCAGCCTCAACGCCACCTCCAAAAATAAGTCTCGGTGCTCCACACGCTGCAGGGCCGACCATGCTCGTAGCGTAGCTGTACACCGATAGATAACCTGCATAACAGAAGCATTTTTATCGTTAAAAACCTTGTCATTTCTACATAGCCACAGCGACCAAATAATGGCAATCGCGCCCATCCTACAGAAGAGTTTAAACCTAGATCCACGCCATTTAACCAGTTGCCAAAAATGTTTGCAACAGTACGCGGTGGATGTAAGGTAGAACCTATCTGGACGGCTGACCATATAGACCTGGCGAATTCGCACTGGAAGAATAAGTGTGTAATGGTCTCGTCATGTTGACAGAAAACACACTTTTTACTTCCGTGCCAATTACGCTTGGCAAGGTTGTCTTTTGTAAGAATTACACCCCGACGAAGATACCACGCAAACACTTTAGTTTTAAGCGGTATCTTCATCTTCCAAATTTTGTTATTATCCTTAATATCGACTGGCACTTCGGGTAGAATTAGTGCTCTATACATAGAATCAACCGAGAATTTACCATTCTTCGTAAGATTCCATTGAAATTTATCTGGACCTTCCGACAATTGGACAGAATCCAATCGGATGAGCAAGGCATTCCAGGATGCTTGTCTTGTTCCAAGTAAACTTCTTCTGAACGAAACATCTGGTGGGGAGGTACCCAACACCTTCGCGATCGTGTCGCTTTTGTTTCGTACAATAGTGTACAGAGCCGGATATTGTTCTCTAAGGGTAGATTGGCCTAGCCATTTATCCTCCCAGAAACGAATTTCCGATCCATCCCTAATTGAGAAAATCCATGTTGGAAAAAAAACTTCTTTGTAGCCATGAGGCCAGCCCAGAAGTGTGAATCGCCAGGTTTCCAAAGAACCTGAGAAACAGCTTGATCTCCCACATACTTTCTCCTAAGGAGGGTTTGCCAAACTCCATCTTCCGATAGAAGTTTGAAGAGCCATTTACCTAGCAAGGCTCTATTCTTGACCTCAAGGTCATGAACTCCGAGCCCTCCTTGGTCTTTAGGGCAGCAAACCACACTCCATTTAGTCAGTCGATATTTTTTCTTCTCACAATCCCCTTGCCAAAAGAATCTAGATCGGAAATAATCCAATCGTTTTAAGACTCCTTTAGGCAATTGGAAGAATGAAATCATATACAGTACCATGTTTGTTAGTACCGAGTTTATGAGAACCAATCTTCCACCCAGGGATAAGAGTTTGCCTTTCCAGCTATTTAAGCGTAATTGAAGTCTTTCCTCCACCTTTTTCCATTCAGCATTTGTAAGTTTCCGATAATGAATCGGAATACCCAAATAGTTGATAGGAAATTGACCTTGCTCACAGCCAAAAAGTTCAGCATACAAGGCGGCGTTTTCTTGAGCCTCGCCAAAACAAAACAATTCACTTTTATGGAAATTTATCTTAAGACCCGAAAGTTGCTCGAATGCTGACAAGATCAGCTTAAGGTTACGAGCTTTTTCGATGTCATGTTCCATAAAAAGAATTGTATCGTCAGCATATTGAAGAATCGATAAACCACCATCACAAGATGTGGAATCACTCCTTCAATTTGACCCTCAGATTTAGCGCGTTCGATCAAGATAGCCAACATATCAGCCACTATATTAAATAGTATTGGCGATAACGGGTCACCCTGTCTGAGGCCTTTTTTCGTTTGAAAGTATTTGCCAGTGTCATCATTGACCTTAATGGCTACACTTCCTCCCGAAACAAAGCTATTAATTAACGCGCACCACTCAGAGAAAAACCTTTCATTCTGAGGGTCTGCTGAAGGAAAGACCATTTGACTTTATCATAAGCTTTCTCAAAGTCAATTTTAAGAATTACCCCATTCAGCTTTTTCCTATGTAGCTCGTGAACTGTTTCATGTAGGATCGCAACTCCATCAAGGATGTTGCGGCCTTGCATAAAAGCCGTCTGAGACGGACGAACCACATGATCTGCCACACTGTTCAGTCGAATCGTAGCCACTTTGGTGAATATTTTAAAACTAACGTTAAGAAGGCATATAGGTCTAAATTGTTGAATCCTTTCTGCCTCGTTAACCTTAGGTAATAAAATTATCTCACCAAAATTGAGACGAAACAACTCTAGCTGTCCATTGTGAAGACAGGCAAACAGTTGAAGTAAATCAGACTTGATAACATCCCAAAAGTTCTGGTAGAACTCAGCCGGGAAACCATCAGGTCCAGGTGCTGATTATGTTTCATTTGGAAAACCGCCATCCTCACTTCCTCCTCTGAGTAGAGTTTAGTAAGTAGACTATTTTCCGCATCTGAAACCTGGGGATATCCTCTGTTCGAGACTCATCCAAAGTGAAATTTCCTTCCTCTGGAGCACCGAACAGGCCTTTATAGTAATTTGTAATGTACGACTTTAGTTGTTCATGGCCCTCAATCGTTCCCTCATCCTGGACTAGAGAATGAATGCGCTTTTTCCTGTGTCTGCCATTGGCAATACTATGGAAATAGCGTGTATTCGAATCCCCTTCTAGGATGAATTGGGCTTTAGAACGTTGATACCATTTTAACTCCTCCTCTCGCAGTAGCTTCGCTATCTGTGCATTGGATTGGCTCTTTAGCTCAATCTCTTGCTCGGATAGTAACCGAACTTCTGCTAATGCTTCTAGAGCATCAATATCGAGGAAAGTCGTTCCTTCTCTTTTTTAAGTAAACCAGAAGTATGACGAGCCCAACCAACGAGGTGTGTGCGTAAAGCACGTATCTTGTTGTTCCACCGCTGGATAGGCGTATCACCCGCAACTGGTCTTTCCCAAATTCTTTTAACCATCTCATGGAAACCCTCGCGGTGCAGCCACCCAAGCTCAAACTTGAACCGTGGCTTACACTGTGGTCTAGGTATTCCAGTGTCAAAAGAATGGGAGCATGGTCTGACAAACCCTCAATACGTTCTAGAGCCCGTACCGACACCAGTGGGAACCTAGATTCCCAATCAGTATCCATCAGTACACGGTCTAGTTTCTCGTATGTGGGTTCAGGGAGAGAATTAGCCCAAGTGAACTGTCTCCCCACCATTGTTATCTCTCGTAAGTTCAAGCTGTCGATGACTGCATTGAACAAAAGAGGCCAACGGTTGTCAAACCGACCCTTACTTTTCTCAAACGGAAAACGTAGCATGTTGAAATCCCCACCAATGATAAGAGGGTGTGGGTTATCTTTTGCCAAGTTTACCATTTCACAGAGAAAAGAAGTCTTAGCCGCTTCCTGGGCCGGCCCATACACGGCAACAAGACTCCAAATGAAATTATCGGATTTATTACGGATGTGCATTTTAATATGAAAATCACCATCCGTAACATCCAACACTTCCATGGTATCAGTCCTGATGCCTAGTAGAATGCCCCGGAACGGCCATGAGGGGGACGCGAGTACCAATCAAACTCTATACCGCCCGAAACACGGTTCAATAGAGATTGCGAAAACTCACGTCTACCCGTCTCAGAAATAGCTAAAAAATCCAAATTATGGTCCCGAATGCAACCAGCAAAGTGCAAATGTTTAGCCAGGTCACCAAAACCTCTGCTATTTGCGAACATGCCATTCATTGGGAAACTATGGGGGATTTGGAAACTTAGCCCGTTTCCGAGGCAAATTGTTAGAGGCAGATTTAGATTTCCGGCAGGATGTTTTTAACTCATCCAATGAGCACAACCCGTCCAAATCAATCTCCGACACTTCACCAATTAGATGAGAAAGAAGCTGACCATCTGATGTGGCAATCGCTTCTTTTTCATCCAAATAGGTGGCAGTCAACCCAGTCGAAGCATTACAAATAACCGTAAGACGGTCAAATTTCATATGCCTCGAGACTTTAGTTGACACACTATTTAACTTAGAAATAAACAACAGAGATGAAAAAGAAAGAAAATGGAAAGCACTGCTGCCGCCGGTGGCGGCAGCACACTCGTGCGACCACCTCTTCGTAGACGCTGACCGCGCGTTCCTCGGTTCCGGCACACCGACCATCTCGTCGGTGGCCTTCCACAGTGTCGGACCCTTGGGATTGGAGCCCCCCTTCCGCTGCATCTGCTGTTGGCCGTGGTGGAGGTGGAAATGGAACCCGCCGCCGCCATCGCTGCTGCTGAGTTGGTTGCCGGCGGCAGCTGCGGCGGGGACGGCGGAGGTGCCGTACCAGGCCACCGGCGCTGCACCGGCGGGGACCTGGGCACGAGCTCCTCGACGGCGTCGATGTCGCCGAGGTTGTCGTTGGAGGTGACGACGCCGTCGTCCCGGCCAGATGCAACCGGCGAGAGGACCAGAGGGGCCGCCGACAGAGGCTTCTGGAGATTGGGGCGCATCACCAGACGTCCTCCAATGGTGGGGTTGGACCTCTGGTGGGCGAGTATGGCAGCAGCGGCGAGAGACGCGGCGGACACATTGACGGCGAGCGCAGCAGCTGTCCGTCGCGGAGGCGCGTCGATCTCACCCACATGCCTGAGCGCTACAAGCGGAGCCAGGGCAGGAGGAGCAGCCTGGGCGAGAGAGGGCGCAGCGGGGGTCCCGGATCCGGCCGCGGCAGGCGCCACGGTGGTCAGACGACGGAGATCCAGGCGGCGGCGGCGGCGGCACGCACGCACCGGCCAAGGTCCATCAGGAGTCCAGTTGAGATGGTTTCCCATTTTGACAAACGTTTGGTGAGCATACTATCAAGTATCACTATGTCGTGTCATTGACCAAAACGACCAATGTTACCTGCAGAAGCTAATTGTAGACAAAGGGATTGGGAGACTAACATATCTCCGTCCCAATTAGTTTTACAGAAAAATATACAATTGACTAAGAATGCAACAGATATAGTGGATTAGGTGGCCAGAAAGCATCAGGATTCAGAGAAGAGCAACCTGTTGGTCCGAAAGCAATTGTGTCAGCAGCTTTTTTACCTTCACCGAGGAAGTGCAAGAGAGCGTCTTGTGCAGAGCTGCATCAGCCAAGTCGAGGTGTCTCATGGAGGCCGGAGCTCTGGGGTTGGGGCGGCAGCGGACGACTCCGGGACAGAGAACAGGTGCTCGGGGCGGTGCCAAATCAGCAGGCGTCGAAGAAGGGTGCTCGGCCATGGGAGGGACCCGGAGATTGTGGCGGACGATGGCGTAAGGAGCAGTACTTCAAGCGTGTCTTGCCTGCGGCGGCGGTCTCTTCGCGTCCTGTTTTCAGCTGGGAATCGAGGTGGGCGACGAATTGGTTCAGTGACGATTTCGATCTGATTTCGAGAGGAGGCTGGCTTGGTTCGATCTGAACACCTTGTACAGGAGCGGCTCCCCCCAAAGCGTCGGCGTTGCCGCGGTCCACAGCTAAGCTAGATCTTCAGCTGCTCCCACGAGGACGTCCCCGCCGGCGAGTTGACTTGGCGGACGGATTCTCGATTGGATTTCCCTCGCTATATGGGCGGGTGGAGGAGGCAGGTGCAATCCGTCTCGATCTCCTCGGCCCTCGCGTGGTCCTGCTGTTTGGAACCAAAACTGAGACCGATAGTTTTTCATGACGAAACGTTTTCCACTTACCGGTGGCAATGGGGGTAAATATTATTGAATTTGAGGGCAAATCCAACGACGTACAAGAAGAAGTCTTCGGTGGCAATGGGGGTAAATATTATTGAATTTGAGGGCAAATCCAACGTCGTACGAGAAGAAGTCTTAATGGAAAACGTTTCGTCATGGAAAAACTATCGGTCTCAGTTTTGGTTCCAAACAGCAGGACCACGTGAGGGCCGAGGAGATCGAGACGGATTGCACCTGCCTCCTCCACCCGCCCATATAGCGAGGGAAAAGCTAGAGGTCAGGGCATCAGGCCACATCCTTCCGCTCTAATAAATCAGATCGAATCCAATCGAGAATCCGTCCGCCAAGTCAAATCGCCGGCGGCGACGTCCTCGTGGGAGCAGCTGAAGATCCTGCTCAGCTGTGGACTGCGGCAACGCCGACGCTTTGGGGGGAGCCGCTCCTGTACAAGGTGTTCAGATCGAACCAAGCCAGCCTCCTCTCGAAATCAGATCGAAATCGTCACTGAACCAATTCGTCGCCCACCTCGATTCCCAGCTGAAAACAGGACGCGAAGAGACCGCCGCCGCAGGCAAGACACGCTTGAAGTACTGCTCCTTACGCCATCGTCCGCCACAATCTCCGGGTCCCTCCCATGGCCGGGCACCCTTCTTCGACGCCTGCTGATTTGGCACCGCCCCGAGCACCTGTTCTCTGTCCCGGAGTCGTCCGCTGCCGCCCCAACCCCAGAGCTCCGGCCTCCATGAGACACCTCGACTTGGCTGATGCAGCTCTGCACAAGACGCTCTCTTGCACTTCCTCGGTGAAGGTAAAAAAGCTGCTGACACAATTGCTTTCGGACCAACAGGTTGCTCTTCTCTGAATCCTGATGCTTTCTGGCCACCTAATCCACTATATCTGTTGCATTCTTAGTCAATTGTATATTTTTCTGTAAAACTAATTGGGACGGAGATATGTTAGTCTCCCAATCCCTTTGTCTACAATTAGCTTCTGCAGGTAACATTGGTCGTTTTGGTCAATGACACGACATAGTGATACTTGATAGTATGCTCACCAAACGTTTGTCAAAATGGGAAACCATCTCAACTGGACTCCTGATATGCACTACTATGTGGGTTGATCTTCACTGCCAACTATGTCATCATAAATTAAAAAAATTATGTAAGGCGGCCAATCGAGATATGACATGTTTTTAGTTGTGCCTCCCCTTCAATGTTATAATATGATTTTTACCTTTTTTAGGACAGCACCGAGGCAGTCATGTTGGAAGAAACTCACAGATCAATGCCATCTTTAATTTTAAATCGTTGTTCAATCTCCCTTAGTTACATAAAGACTACTCTTCATGTATTCGTTTATTCTCCTTGGAGATGTTCATACTATTTGAGTGAGATGTCTATTTTTGCTATTTGTAAGACAAGGTATATCTTCTTTCTGTTGAGGTGAGCACATCAGATCATACCGTAAGAATTGTCAGCACGTGCTTGCAAAGGAAAATCTTCTATATATGTTGTGGAGAGTGGACTTGGGGTGTGTGTCTTCAAGTTCTGTAAATGTTTGATATAATCAGTAGGTGTTATTTATTTAGTTGTTCTGAATCTATGGTAATCGCCCAGTTTTAATCTACTACTAGAATTTTGCTTTTGTTCTCTCTTATCAACAGGGTGATAATAAAAATGCAGAGCTGATTGTTCATGCCATTGCAAACAGCCATGCTTTCCTTGCTCTCATGCATACTGAAGCTTCTTGGTCATATTGTTCATCCTTTTTCAAGATAGAGTTGTTGCATTCATATTCTCTGACCATATCTGGATAGATGTGAGGCTTATGTTTAGTGGTAATTTGGAAACTAAGTTGTAGCCTCATCCTTTTATTAAGTCATCATACCTCTGCGTATTTATTTGCAGCTAATTTCAGTGGATAGGACACCGAACTTTGACGAAATGTATTTCTGAAAGGCATATGCAAGATAGGTTGCTATGGGTGTTGTTGTTTTTGTGGTAGGAGCAAACTCAAGCATATTCTTTTATGCCTTTTCTTTTCAATTGCACTCTGTCTTCCTACTGTCTTAACAGTTCATTAATCATGCCATCATTGTGTACCTGTTACCAGCTTAACTTGTATGTAATCTACTTACTCTGAATAAGTTTTAGCGGTTACAAATCCCATGGTACAGGACGAGGCGACGAGCGAATATAAAGAATCCTGATGATTTAGTTGTACACTGTCAGTTGCAGTGTTCATATCTCTTTGAGCTCTGTGTTGTCTAGCACAAGTAGACTATGTTGACTGATATACATGTATTGCTTTTCTTGTTAGCTCTGATTGTGAGGGCAATGAGCAAACCTGCTGAGTAGGACAATAATGTTAAAAGCACTGGTCAATAAAGATCAACCCACACACGAGCATGTTACCATAAGGGATTGTTCAAATCTGGATGTAATGCTACTACGGGTCTGTTTATAGCACCGGGTTCTTTTCGAAAGAAATATTTAGAGCACCGGGAAGTTTTGTGAGTATGTTGGTATTTATAGGCTCGACAAAGGAGTTTTTGTCATGGAAGAAATATGTTGAACTGGAAGGGATAAAGGATTGGCTGAGTCTGCGAGCTTCAGCTCCCTTGGGAAACATCACTCGTGGAGATCAAGCTAGGACTCTTTCAGTTGCTCTTCATGTCCTTATTTATGGTCTGGATTAATTTTCACGTATTTCATAAATTGATAATGTCAAGCTCTAGCTATCTTGTTGAGTAAACTCAATCAATTTATCCAAATACATATTTGTGTTAATCGTTCCCAAAATAGGTTCATACATATGTATATATGCACAGTTCTTTGTTTAACAGCCTTACTTCTACTATAACAATTAATGGTTACTCAATATCAGAATTTTTCTTTAGGTTGGAAACAGGCAGATGTAAAGAGCGCGTGACCGTGACGGTACCTTAGCAAGAAAAAACATGGAGGTTGTGTTCTCAGTTATTTTAAATCTGCCAGTTAGTTCTTCTCTACATGTATTTGTATAGCTTTATGCACTGAGAATTATGTTGTGTGATTTGAAGGAAAATGATTTTTATGTTTTCTTTTGTTTGTGTATTTTCTCTCCCGTCGCAACGCATTTTCTCTCCCGTCGCAACGCACGGGCATGTTTCCTAGTAGATATCTATATCCATACCTAATAATAAAGGAAGGATGGCTTCTTGTGGTACGTCATTGAAATTGCCCTTAAAGTTGCAGCAAATTACCCACCGCTGCCACCGGTAAGTGGAAAAAGCGGTTCGATTTGTTTTTCCGATCAATTCTGCCCTCCCATTGTTCGCACGAGCAGTTCGGCGTGGAGCAATCCCCTGCCTCTGATCCCCGCACGACCCGCATTGCTAGTTCTTGGCTGATCGAGAAGCAGCTTAATGCTCGGTCGATAGATTTTTCACCGTAGGTCCCTTGTGGTGATTACTTGCTGGATTTGTTAGTATTGCGCCCAGTGCTCCCTTTCTTTAAAGAAAAAAAAGTACGGCCCAGTGCGTCCTGTTGGACCGTTTTTTTTTTTTTTGGTTCCAGCCGCTTTAGAAGTATTATGATATCTATTTTGGGCCTGGTAGGCCTTTTTTGTGTTTTTTTTGTTTGGGTAATTTTTTGTGTGTGGTGTGGGCTTTTTTTTTGTTTTTTCTGGGCTTTTGTCTTGTACTTAGGCTTTTTTTTCTAGTTTCTATGGCTGGCTGGCGCCACCATTTTTGTATCTCACATAGTGACCGCGGGTTGTACGTACAAAAAAAACATAGTGACTGGCAGCGCCATGGCTTGGCGGCGCCATGCTGGCCATTCCACCACCCCCGCCTGGCGTGTGTACGAGATGATGGGTGACGTCGCTCGTGGTACGTGTGAATCGTGTTGTCCCTGCATGTACAAGATAAAATGCGGCCAGAGGTAAATTGCACACGAATTTTAGTGTGCAATTACACATGAATTTTTAGCGTGCAATTACACAAGAATATTTTTAGTTTGCAGTTACACAACAATGATAGCGTGCAATTGCACACATTTTTTTTCTTATTAGTGTGTAGTTGCATCTTTTCTCATTGCGCAATTGCACATCGTTTTTTACTAGCAATTGCACATGACTAGTAGTGTGCAGTTGCACATGATTTTTTAGCGCGTAATTGCACATGTTTTTTAGCATGCAATTGCACATGAATATTTAGCATGCAGTTACACAAGAATTTTAGCGTGTGGTTGCACATGAATATTAGCGTGCAATTGCACATGGTTTTTTTGCAATGTAATTTACACATAATTTTTAACGTGTAATTGCACATCAATTTTCTTGGCGTGCAGTTGCACATGAATTTTTAGTGTGCAATTGCTTATGAAAATTTTAACGTGCAATTGCACATGATTTTTTAGCACACAATTAAACATGAATATTTAGCGTGCAGTCGCACATGAATTTGCTTAGTGTGTCGTTTCACATGGAACCACATATTGCAATTGCAAGTCGAATGATCGTGCAATTGCACATAAATTTTTAAAGAGTGTAATTGCATTTTTTTTCTTACGTGCATGTGTAATTGCATCTGAGATTAGTCGCACATTCTAACGTGTAATTGTATTTTTCTCGTCTCTTTTGTAATTGTTTGTTCTTATATTTAAAAAGGACTAGTTAAAAATGCTCAGGAAACAATGCACGAGGGAAAAGGCATTCGCCAAAAGAAAGGTCGATGTCGATCAATCGACCGAGGGGTAAGTCAAAGCTCGGTTAGCTCTCTTATTGGCAGTGCCGGGGTGTTGGGTTAGATGACATCGGGCACAATGATAAAATTTGAACTTATATTACATTAAATTTGTGATTCATCCTTCATATGAGTGTTACTTAGTATATCACCGTAAAAGGAGATTATTACATGTCCGCTTGATAATTTCTCTAAGAACTTGTAGATATACACAAGAAAAGTTAGGTAGCAGAAGGGCAACTAAGTTGCTGACCATGGAATATCTATGTTTTACCATTATGCAAGCTTCAAGCTACAAATAGATACATACGTCCATGTATATCCAAATGGAAATCGCACTTGCATATATATATATATATATATATATATATCGACGTGGATTTTCTACCCGGGTGGGTAGCTACGCACGGGCTAGATACCGTTGGATATGGGCTGGATATAGAGACCATTTGATCTCATAGTTTTTGCCGTCAGTAGAGTTAACGCTTGCTACTTTTTTCCGTTTGCCATAGCCATTTGTTTTTGCACCGTCCGGCCATGGCAGGGTACTCCGGACGCACGCTGAAACAAATGCAGTTTTTTTTTTGACAGCAACAAATGCAGTTTTTGATGCGGTACGTGTGTTTTTGCAATATTTTTCATAAACACGACGCACTGTTGGGTCGCTGGCCTCCCAGCCGCGTTCCGTGCTTGCCCAGATGGTGGTACATTGTGGACAGTTTTTTTACCAGAACAGTACAGGTTGTACAGGTTTACAGGTTTAACAAATACAGTAATCGGCATCATTCACATAACACATAATGTGCATCTTCAATACGTAACGAACTCGGCCTCAAAAAAAAAAAAAAAACGTAACGAACTCTTTTTGCAGGACCAAATCTGATTTAATCCATTAGGGAATCACATAGTTGTGCACAACTGACGGACTGAATTGACTGAACTTCAAAAATACTCCCGGACAACATCTGATAGGACTGAACATCCAAGTAGACTGCAGAAAAAGCAACACATTAACCAGAAAACTGAATCAAGAGCAGGCTTGGGTTGTTCATGTATGCTCCGTTATTCTCTCATCTCTTATCTATCATGAAGATGAGAGAAGAAAAAAAAAAACCACCGAATAGTAGCCACAGGAAAAAAGGATGGATCCCATTCATCTGTCGGTGCCTATTCTGAATCACAAACAGTACTCAGATTCTAAATAATCAACTAATCCATCTAATGGAGAAGTCTACTAATCCGCCTCTAGGAAAAAAAACTAGTGTTCACCATGCACTTAGCTTCAGCGTGGTCACCATGAAATACTCACATGAATCTGCAAATCCTAGCCTTTTTGTAGACACTAATCCAGGGGCGGAGACAGGGGGGGCTAGCAGGGGTCAGACCCCCCCCAACGATCGGCCCCCCTCAACAATAGAGCCGGTACTAAGACCAGGTATTTGGCAGTTGTCTGTGTTAATTTGTAATTAGTCCACGACAATTAGCGTACTAGTCTAAATCTTCAGAGTCTACACCCAACCTGTATGGCCCAAGCCCATGAGCAATGTACAGGATGGTCTGTGAGGCTCGGCCCTCGTGGTGATTACTAGATTAGATGGGTCTTTGTCAACGAGATATAGGATCCATTCACGCACGACATTCAAGTGGCGTTCGACTTGATTGACAGATTGGCCGCTGCCGCTGCCGCCGTCGCTAGGGCATAGTCGAACCACCCGTCGGAGCATCACACCCTTCTTCGAGCGCCCGGCGCCGTGACCCCATGGCTGCCACAGTGCCGCACACCTATCATCAATGTACGGTGCCTCGAACTATCGATCTTCAGAGTCTACAAACTCTCGCGGCAGCTCAGACGATTCGCACAAGACCTAGGTATCAGGTATCAATTGGTATACTGCTTAGTACGAATCTTTTATTTGATTGATACATCATTCTTTGGACTTAGGACTAGGAACTTATAGTGATCAATCGATCGGGAGTCTACTTGCTGGAAAAAATTGCAAATAGCTGTCGACACATGCCAATTTCAGTGTAGTTTTTTAGAGGAATTTCAGTGTAGTTGAGACATGTAAACTCACAAAAATCTCCGCACAAGGAGAAATTACGAAAAAACACAACATCTGTAGTGTTGTATGTGTACTCAGCTTTTCGCCCCCCCTATACTCAAATCCTGGCTCCGCCCCTGCACTAATCCATCAAGCTAGCTCCAAAATTTTCAGAAACATCAAAAAAATAATCAACTAATCCATCTCACGGAGAAACAGATTTTCCTCCCAATCACAAATCCATCAATGTGCTGACCTGCCGGGTGAGCATACTGCCTGCCCCACGCGCGCCAGGTCCGTGCCGGCCGGCCAACGCGGACGGAACGAGACAACGCGGACTGCTATTTCAGCTCAGCACATGAATAAAGTTGAAAAAAGAACGAAGAAATCTCAGTCTCCCCCGCCGAGCCAGGAACAGAAGAAGCGAACACCATGAAATCGAAAGAAAACAACAAGCAGAAGGCAGAAGCTCCACACCGACCCGTCTCTGACTCCTAGAGAGAGAGAGGAAGAAACCAAATCGCCGAAGACCAAAGATTTGAAGGTGCAAATCCGGCGAGGGATCAAGATGGGAAAATTTACTAGAGATAACTAAAATAAGGGAAGTTGAGATAGGCAGATCCCAAACGACCAAAGATAAACAGAAGCAAGCAAATCGAGACGGGGAAAAGGAAACAAGCACAGAAGGGGAATGAATCAAATCAGACCGGGAAAATTTTGGAAAAGCAAATCTTCAGGCCTCCATCACCATCGCATAGGCTCCTTCCTTGCCACTGCCGGCCAAACGATCCCGTCTGCAGCCGCAGAGCTCGACCGGCCGGGGCGACCGCGGGGCCCAGATCCGGCGAGGAGAGCCCCGCTGGCCCGCTCGCCCGCCGCATCTCCATACCCCGCCGCCCGAGCCCACCCCTCCAGGCCTACGATTGGGGTGGTGTGAGGAGCAGGAAGAATTCAGAACGGGATAGGGAGGAGAAAAACTCGAGATGGCCTGGTCCCCGTTCGGGATTGAACTGCGCCATGCACCCGATGTAACGGCGTCAGCTGCGCTGCTGGCCTGATTCCCAGTCTTGTGCTCTCTATGATTTTCTATAGTTGAGTCAATGGTTGGATTAGGGTGCGTAGCTACCCACCATGGTAGCCCACTATTTCCCATATATATATATAAGCTCAGATGGGGCACCTAGGAGCATGGGCACCATAATGGAATACGAACAGTTTTAGGTATGTAGACATATACATATACCTTGGGTATGTATACCTTAGGTATGTAGGAGGTACATATGATTTTGGGTATGTACATTATGGGGTATGCATACCTAATAATGTGCACATACCTAAGTTATTTATATATATACCTGATCTGTATGCGTACAATTGAGCACACATACCCGAGGTATATATAACATGTAGATACCTCAAATACACATACCCAAGGGTATGTATACCTCCTATATACCCAACATGTGCATACCCGAGTTATAGGTGTCATCTACATACCCAAAATGTACTGTATTCTATCCAGGTGCCCGGGCACCAGGGAGCATCTGTTAATTTACCTATATATATATATTGCAGGCTCTTCTCAGTGCGCTTACAGAAAAAGGCGCATACGAATAGCTGCTCATTTTCTTTAAATCACATGTATTAGTAGTTGATAGATAATTACTCCATTGTATTTCAGTTTCACAACAGTACAACTAAAGCATGTAGACCTTTGTTTCTCTCCACAAAGGACTAAGACAAACACTGCATGTAGTGAATTAACAACAGACTTGCATATCTTTCAGGACCATTTAGCATCTAAAGAAAAACAACCAACCCAACTGAACTTGTTGGTCATATAGAATCCGGCGTGGCTACAACCAATGATGCAGGCTTAGAGCAGCTCAAGCGCCGATGTTAGAGGTCTTCTCTCCACCTTCTCGTACTCCCCAACCTACCTTGGCAACCGGAAATTAATGTATCTGTCATTTACCAACAGACATCAGGACTCTCATGCTCTCTCTATGGTCGCATCTTCAAGCTTCAGACCACAATGCGACCTGGCAGCAATTCAACATGGTTGAAGAACAATATAATATGTGAAGATAAACCTAAAAGGGGTGATATGATTATGGTTCAATTTGGTGGAATTACCAATGAAACGTGGCTGGCATCAATCGACTGACTCATAGCCTCATAGGTCAAACATGTATTGGAATTGGGGAAGATTACCTCCATCCAAGAGAGATATCAGGGAAGGGAGATGTCGAGGCTGGAAGCAGGTCTTGGGACGCGGCCACCAGCTTGGCCGACCATGTTGAGGCTTCTGTCCGGTGGCTGTGGAGGCCTTGAAGACGCCCCTGTCTTCTTCTCTCTTTGAAGTGAAGGGAGGAGGGGGAGATGAAGATGGGCGCGGAGTAAGGGTATTTGGCCGGCTGGTGGAGTCAGGAGAACGACGATGTGGACGGCGGAGATCCGTGTGGACTGGAACAGAGCTCGGATAGGAGGTGAGCGCGCCGTCCAGACCATAGTGGGAGTACTCCGTGTCACCGCATGCTGGCTTCCCCCAACTTCTATGGCGGATTCTCTCTTGGCGATGTGGGTGGTGATCCTTCCCCATCCGCCGTGCGCTGCATCTCCCATCCGCCGCCGCCACGCGGGACGAATCAGTGAGCGGAGGAGGCTCTCAGTAAGAGCGATTTGGGTGTACAGAGCGGCGGAAAAAAAGAAGGAAGCGGTACCTGACTTACTGGTGGCACTAGTGGGTAATTTTCGTCAACTTTAGAGGTAGTTTTAATGACGTACTAGAAGAAGCCATCCTTCCTTTATTATTAGGTACTAGTTGAATGCCCGTGCGTTGCCACGGACTAATAAACAAAAACATTATACAAAAATTGATTAACGTATTTTTGGATGTCAAGAAACATTAAACAAAAATTGATTAATGCTTGCGCACGGGAGGCACTATGGTCGCCGGTGAGCTGGCCGCACGGGGAGGCCGGGCGAAGGCGGGGAAGAGACGGCGGCGACGGACCACGACCAGGGGAGGCGAAGCCGGCAGTGGGGACGCCTACTGCGCGTCGTCGGCAAGTTCAACTCGCTCGGCCATGGATGTTCCGCCACGAGGACTTGTACTCAGTGCCGTCAAGGCGAGCTCAACTCGCTCGGCCATCTTTCAGTTAGAAATAAGCTAGATAGAGAGAAAACGACGTATTCTAGTTAACTCCTAATTCCTGCTACTACTCCACATATGACAGTCCACCTGTTCAAAATTAAACTGCTTCAAACTCACATCATGAACTATATTACCCAAGCAGTGTGGCTAGCTAGCTAATCCACTCTGAACAAAATCCACACACACCGTATTATATTTTGACGCCCAGTTCAGAAAACTATTGCACATTAGGTACTTATGTCGTCACAGTTTAGCTTTCGTTTCTAATTCTGTTGGCATTGCATTACCCACAAAATACCTAAAAATGAATTATCTACTGAAATTCCCCACTGTCCGAAATCAGATTGCACAAAAGCAATAGATATAATGCCCACATTAACTACTCCCTCCGATCCGGTAAAACGTTCGTAAGAAATCAATAGAACGTGTACAAACGTACGAACGAGCTGCGACTCTTTTTGCGGATCGGAGGAAGTACTGAAATTCCCTGCCGTCTTCGGACGCCATGAGGTCGGCGGTCCCTGGCTTGCTGCTCTACGCCTCGCCGGAAGACGGGCGATTTGGCGAACTGATGCAGTTGGCTTTCCACCTGTATCACTAATCTGCATCCACCATGGTCTCGTTCATATGCAATTTGTAATCCGTGAGAGCTTGGTAAAATAATTGCACATATCAAATTACCGTTCAATAAAATCCGTCTGCAATTTGTTGCTTAACGCACGATTTAGAGATTCAGAGAGACAAGGCAAATGCGGACACGCACATCACGGACCTCCACATCACGGAGTTGCAGCAAAAGGTGCTCGTCGGCTGCCTCAGCTTCGTCTCCCTCCTCGGCAGCCTCGCCGGCCGCACCTCCGACCCCGTCGGCCGCAAGCGCACGATCGGCCTCGCCGCCATCGTGTTCCATGCGATATGGATTGGATTTGGATCACGATTGGCCTCTAGCCATCCACGCCATAACAGCGCATGATCGGCCTCACGCCAACCGCTGTTGTAGCCGCCTCTTTTCCAGCAGTGTGGGCGGAGGAGCACGCTCGTAAAGCGGATGCGACTGCGGCGCCCACCCATCGACCTCGCCCGTGGTGGCAACGGCGACGTCCGCCCGGCCGGCGAACGCTTGAGATGCAGGGATGGTGAGGCGCCGCCGCTCGCGTGCTGCAGGGGATGTGGGAAGCGCCGCCGGACGCGAAGCAATGGATTCGAGATGTGGCAGGGGGCGGCAGTCGGATACGCGCGGCGGCGGCGGCGTCAGTGGAGTTCCTCTGCGAGGAGCAGGGCTGCAGGGGAGAATGATGCGATGTGGTTCCAGAGGAAATAACGTTTCAGGGAACATCAGGTAATAACGAACCGTCTATTTTACTTAGCGGTGGCACATAATGTAATATTCCAAAACTTATAGGGGTAAAATCGGAATCAGAAAAAACGGACCATCACCTGAAGACATATTATATAGTAGAGATAGATTCCTTTATTATTAGGTATAGATATAGATATAGATAGGTGCTTTTTACAGTTGTAGTATCTGAACTCATGTACCAACTCACACCACACTCACACCACACGCACGCACACCCCTAGTACACAAGCTAGACCTACAACTACACACACGGAGCACGCGCATTTTGAGTTCTGACAGTTGTGGCACGAATGCGCGTGGGAGGCGCTGAAACACTGTTCCTAATGAACAGTGGCGCGCGCGCTGTTCCTAGTGAACAGTACCGCGGGGTGAGACACCCGGGAAATTCGCTCCCCTGGAGTCGAACTCGCGCGGGCGGGCAGCTCGCACCTGCGAAGCTAGCCACTGCGCCAAAGGCGCGTCTCATATAGATAGGTGTTTTGTGTCGGTGCTTGGCTTAAATTCAGAAATAACCTGTGTACCTTCCTCATCAGACAACAATGAGCGTGATGATGCATGAAAATGAGCTGATTATTTATTACACGAAGTCCATAATTAGAGTTGACATAGGCATAAGGAATGCAACTTGCACTTGTACAGACAACGGAAACGATGAAAATGATGTTGTTGAATTTAACTAAAAAAGGGATTTCCAGTATGGAAATTTTCGAAGGCATAAAAAATATTTAATCTGTAGCAACGCACGGACATTTTTGCTATATATATATTTGTATGAATCTGAAGAGAATTTTTTTTTGCGGGGAAATCTGAAGAGAATTAGACTTTATCCTGTGCGTTGGGCCTCGTCGCACTGCGCTGCGCTGCGCTGCTGGGCCTTCTCCTCCGCGTTGTGCTGCTGGGCCAAGTTGCACACGATCGACCTTCCCTGAAAACGAATACGAATCCGTATCGTCGTATCGATGATGGATTCGATCAATCTGGTCAAAACGGCAACGGTTTCCACTTTTGCCAGGCCCCGCCGACGCACGCAGCAGGAAGCTACGAACACGATGCGACATGGCGACACACACTCGATTCGATCGAGAGTTCTATGTGTTTGAGGCTAAATATACATGTCTGTACCGGCGACAGGCGACGCCGCAGTGACTGCGCGTCCATACTTGAATTTTAATTTCTGATCACATCATCGCCTCATTGGTTGAATGGCCGATCGCAAAAAAACAGGTATAGTCGGTTAGATTTATTTGTTCAAAATTATAATTTCTGATTGCATCCACAGTTTAATTTTATTTTATTCATCTTTTAATATCTTTTGTTTCAATAATACAGATTTAACATGGCGAAACATCAGTCCGGTTCCAAGAAGTGTAAGAGAAAAGAAAAGGAACAAAATTTGACTAAATCTTAAAAAGGCGCTATAGACAAGTTTATTAGAAAAGAAGCATCACAAGAGTCATCTGGTAGTCAGCATGTTGATACTTCTACCCTTTCACTTGCAATTTTTTCTTAATATATTCAATTGTTACGTAAAACATTCTGTCAAATAAATGATGTTCAAATAAAAAAATTATAGAACACAATAAGAATAATTACATTTAAATAAATGTTTTGCAACTTTGAGTTATATAGTTATGTTTCTCAAAATATTCAATTGTGATACAAAATATTCTGTCAGATATATTAGAATTATTTGTTAGTTCAATTTTTCATGTAAGGTAGGGCCATGTTTTAGATTTTCGCACATGGACCCGGATTTTACCGGCCCGGCCCTGCACTTGTGTACAGCTGTACGGAAATCATGTTGTAAAGATGCATTGGATGTATCGTGTTTTTTTTAACAACTGATGCCGCCCAGGGCGCCCAATGCATTCAGCTCAATCGCAATATACATCATTCAGTACAAAGTCCTGTACGTGGAGAATTTGCAAAATGGAGAGGACAGGACAAACTGCCTCACTATGAGCTGAAGAATCTATACTATATATCAAAGGGCTCCGTTTCAGCGAGCCCTCAAGCTGTCCACGTCGACGGCACTGTAGTAGCTACAGTGCACGCACTTTTACACTGCGCCGTGTACTGTAGCAGCTACCGTGTATTTTTCTTTCTTTTTTTTTTGCCCTTTTCGTAATAATATGTACATGAAATATATGCTCGCCGACGAGTAGGTTCCATTCCCGCGGTCGGTTTCGAGTTCGGTCGACTCTAGCTCCACAATTTTAAATCCAGATTCGCAAAAACATTTGACGAATTTTGTCAAATTCGTTGCACTCAGTCGTCCTTTTGAATTTTTCTCTCACGAGTAGATGGATATCACCCTACCAAACAATTTCCATGTTCTAACCTTTTTACTTTGACAGACATATAAATATACCTTTTGTTTTGCAGCAAAGTCCTCGCGTTTTCCAAAAATTGTGAATTGGTCCTCCAGAATAAAACATTTTTGCAGAAAAGTCTCCGCGTGCCGTTCTTTCCCAAAAAAGTCCTCACGTTTCCCAAAAATTGTGAGTCGGTCTCCCGGAATAAAACATTTCTCCAGCAGAGTCCGCGCGTTTTTTTCCCAAATTGCAAATCGGCCCTCCGGTACAATTGAACAATTTTTTCCCTCCTAATATATTTGTCCCCCTTATAATTTATACCTAAATTCACCAAATAAAACAACCTTCCAACACTTAATCCGTACAAAAAACACTATATATTTTCTACCTTTTGATTTTACCAACTTTTACTTTCCGTATATTTTTTTTACCTACTTCTTAACGGTCTACATTAATTCCATTTGGATGCCTAAATTCACCAAATAAAACAACCTTCCAACACTTACTCCGTACAAAAAACACAATATATTTTCTACCTTTTAAAACCAATTGTGCATCCCCTCTCATTTTCCCTCTATTATTCTCTTGACGAGTGCACTGAATTTGTTCCAGAAGCCATGTACTTGGTCACATATAGTGACATACATGTATGATCGTATATACTAATTCAGATATCATATCTGCACATCGTATATTTATATCACTCAGCTATAGCATAGGTGACTTTATGTAAATTGTAAGTAGTTCACATACAAAAAAAAAAGGATTTTGTGGTTATAAACACCCTTCTCAAATTTTGGTTTGTGTTTCTATTGATTTTCTTTCATTTCACTCTATTTAATTCTCTGCTTAGGTAGTGCATGCTTTGTTCTGACCTTTTATACAATACCTAATCCTATGATGCAAATGATGTTACAAGAAAACTCAGCTTTGTGGTGACAATTAGCCTAGACATTTGCGCCCAAATGAAGCATGAAATCCAAGGAATTTTTAAGAATATATAGCGCTTTTTTTGACACCCAGCTTATTTCCATTAATATTCAACCTGTGTTTGCACTCATCTCCAATAGATCATGATATCTTTTGTCCGGTCATGATAAATCTAAAAGTTAAGTCTTTTGTACAGTTGTTTCGTACTTTTAGCTCCAATTTATTTATATTTTGTCACCGCACGGGCACGGCGTGTCGCCGCGCTAATTTTCCTTGTTGCACCTAAAGATAGGTTGTTTTAGGCTGAGCCTAAGAACCTGTTTTGCACAGTTGTGTGCCACATCGTTAAGATGTCGCTTGATATGGTAAACCTGAGCTGCTAAGTTGGATGTGGCTTGGAAAAATCCTGCTAGTGTGTCTCTGGTATTCCATTGTAGCAGAGAATGATTTAAGCATCTGGAGGCCGCCACCTTCGCTAGAACTTGGTTATCTGTGAGAAATGAGGGCTCTTGAACACCGCGCGCCACCATCCCTGCATATGCTAATGCTTTCGCCTCCGCCTCCGCCTCCGCCCAGAGCACCGAAGAAGCTTGCGGCGTTGTTGCTTGTATCCTTATGCTGCACTCTTTCCCGTTCAGTTTGGCTCTGATAAAATTCCAATCCATGTGATCTGATGTTGGTCGTTCCTACAGTTAGACTTGCATTTCCACGCAGCATCCGAGAAAATAACAGGACCTTGAAAGTAAGAAACAGTACTCCCTCCGTCCCGGTTTATAAGTCCTCTACGTATCCCTAGGTCACAAACTTGAGCAACATAATAAGATATATATATTATAAAAAATATACTATTAGAAAATTTAGACTTTATATTTTCTAATGGTATAATTTTTGTATTATATAATTTATATTATAATAGTTAAATTCACGACCTAGGGATACGTAGAGGACCTATAAACCGGAACGGAGGGAGTATCTATGGGCATTCCTTGATATATAAGCTTGGCTGCTGATTTCACCTTTTTTTTTAGTGGGCAAAGAACTGGCATTATCCGGAGAAATTACAGAAAGGTCCCTGAGGAAAAACAAAATTACAGCTTAGCCCTCCTGTAGCGTTGACTACGGCTTCGACGCACCGGAGCTGCTGGTGACGCGCCGCCGCCGCTGCCTCCCTCAAATCCTTGGATCGGAGACAGTCCCCAGGCGGTCGGGAAGTCGCCAAGCACCGGCCGGAACCTACCCCAGCGGTCGACGTCGTCGTCGCTCCGAATCGCACCAGATCCTTGCAGTAGTTCTTCAGCTGCCGGCTCCGCCGTCCACGGAGCCAAGCTTGGGGAAGCCGTCCACGGCACCTCCGCGCTGATTTCACCTTCCCTACGTTCAAACCGAATGTAGAAAAAATGCCAGCACATGTTCTAGTTCTGATATCATGGGTTGTTTGTTTGTGTCAAAAAAGAAAGATATCATTGTTTGTTATTGACAAGGACCTTTTTAGGAGCAACAGACTTTTTTAAAGTTAGCGAAAAACCAGCTAATCGCTGCTGGTTTGCTGCAACCACCACCGAGGCAGCCGGGGCGGGCCCAGCCGAAGCGCGCGCGCGCGGCCACCACATCTGATCCAACAGGAACTGCCTGCCCCGCTTGGATTGGCTTGGCTTGCTTCCCTTTCCATCCGTCCTCCCTCCCTCCTCGCGCATCACATCACAACAAACGCGCTGCGATCTCGCCCCGCTTCATCCGGAACTCTCCTCCCCGTCCCATCGCATCGCCTCGCCATGGCCTCCGCCGTCGCCGTCCCCGCCTCGTCCTCGCCCCTCGCCTGCAGCTCTTCCGCGCGGCGCCTCGGCCACGCGCTCCCGCCCGCCCGCGGCCCGCGCTCACCGGCCCTCCGCGCGATCTCCGGTCACCGCCGGGGCGTCGTCGGCCGTGGCGAGTCGGTGGTGGTGCGCGCGGTCCAGGGACAGGACACCACCATCCAAGGTATACTACGCGCCAACTCAACTCGATCGTTTCTCAGCTCGCGAATCACTCTTGATCTGTGTTCTCCTGGGAGATTTAGATGACGAGATACGATCCGATTAATGCGTCTGCGTGCATCTTTCGGCACGTCAAGGCACATCACATGATGATGTCCCGTTGTTCGAACTGGGATTAAAACTTTTAAAAACTGGTAATCAGCCATGTTGCTTACCGCTAGAATATAGATCAGGCTGTTTTAGCAACTCTGTAGGAGCAACATTCGACATCAATGCTTGGGCCTGCCTGCTTAAAGTATGCATCTTCCGTCTCAAATGCAGAGTTGCGACTGTGTTTCCTCGGTGCGTCGTGCACGAACAGTGATGTCGCTGTACTTGCTCGTCAGTTGTATGGATGAGCAAACTTGCGCATACCCTACAGCTATTAATATTGCCACGCGTCTGTTCTTATGGTCGGCACTTGAATCTAACTACTCGATGGTGATGTACTGATATCCTTGTTTTTGCTTCATGGAGATTTGCTATTGTAGTCCCTGTAACACTACTGCATTTAAGCTAAAGACGTTGGACCACATCATTGAGCTTGAGAGGACTGAATATATTTCACATCACTCACTCACTTCAGCATAATTCTGTTTTGTTGCCCGTGACACATAAACAAGAAAATTTCAGGTCGCTCCACAGAAATAATTTTTTATTTGTCTGGGACCACCGTACGTGAATTAGAAAAGGAGGGCCTATGATGGGTGCAGTGGTTCTTAGGGTGATTGAATTGCCATTTGCCAGGTTTTTCTATGTTAAAACAGCACTCAGAAATACTTGGACTCCATATTTTACACTGCAAACATGATAAGGCTATAAAGCGGGTAACACAGCATGGAGATATTGTGAGCTGTTTAATTGCAGTGACGAAAGCATTTGCTGTGAATACTTGATCTCTCGGTTTATTCAAGGCGTCAGCGTAGCGTTCTGAATATATGCATTCCATGGTTTTACATTCGTAGTTCTGTGCAGCTATTTTTGGTCGGAATTGAAAAATCTTAGATATATTATGCAAAACAGACACTGAAAAAAAGAAGCAATTCCATCTTGTTTGTGCTGCATTGATGAAGTATGGTCTGTTAATAATGAAAAGCTAGTGGTCCTAAATCAGTATCAGACATGGAAATGCTATCTGCCTTCTGATGCTGAATATATTTTTGTTCCTGTAAAGGCGGTTCTATAGAACTCCGCCTATGTCTTCTAGGCATAGCCGGTCCCAAGCCCGGGTAGAGGAGGAGGTTTGTGATAGGCTTGGCGAGCCAACGTAAAAACTAGCCAGTCCTATGGGTATGAAACCCGTTTCGGCGAGAGTAGTACTAGGATGGGTGACCTCCTGGGAAGTCCTCGTGAAAGGGTTTCATATCTAGCCTACCCCAACTTGTTTGGGACAAAAGGCTTAGAAGAAGAAGAAGAAAGGCGGTTCTATAGATCTTTTGTGCACTTTTCTGAACAGATTTCTCAGTCTGGATGGAATTTCTCTGATCTAGTTTTAGGGGCCGGCCTTACACTTTACAGCAATTAGAGCTATTATGACTTAGGGGGTGAGGGCGCGTACCTTGTGCCATTTTTGGGCTTTCATTGGTGTTGGAATCCTCCGTAGTTACGAAAACTCGATCAATTTGGGCTGGTACAGGATTGTAGGATCACTGGACATGGATACAAAGGCATAAAAACAATACCATTTATGTTGCTTATCGACAGCTTGAGTTAGGTCACTCTATGTTTCATGGGCTTGACAGATTTTACGTAATCTACGCTTCCGTACAAGCTACATGATCTTAACACTTCTTTGGTGCTCATAAAACTGAAAACTCTGCAACTTTGTTGATTTACTTTTTGTCTAGTTGTATTCCTGAATTGTCATCAATTGATATATTCACAATTGTTCACAGTGATACTGTCAATGTTTTTTGTCCTCAGTTGTTCACAATATGTTCTCAGTTGTTCACTGTGATACTGTCCATTTGTTTTGTAGTTCCCGATGTCACGAAGGCAACATGGCAGTCACTTGTTCTGGAGAGTGAGCTTCCTGTCCTCGTTGAGTTCTGGGCTTCATGGTGTGGACCGTGTAAAATGATCGATCCCATCGTTGGCAAGCTGTCAAAGGAGTATGAAGGGAAGCTGAAATGCTACAAGCTCAACACGGATGAGAATCCAGACATCGCAAGCCAGTACGGCGTCCGGAGCATCCCAACCATGATGATGTTCAAGAATGGCGAGAAAAAGGACTCGGTGATCGGAGCCGTGCCTGAAAATACGCTGGTCACATGCATCGAGAAATTCACCGAGAGGTAATGGACCTCCTGGACAGAGTTAGTACTTGGCATTCCACGTTCAGTGTTCAGATCATCGAAAACTCGACCACATCTGCAAAATCTTTCTATACCCGTGTGTAGATAGTATTGGAAAAGCAGTTTATGTATCATCAATAAATAGAATTGCAGAAGTCTTATGTTTAAAGTCCCAAGGAAGCCTGGTTCCATTGTACCATTTTTTCTGGGCTGTAGATATATATATGCATGACATCGACTGTCAAGAGTTATATTTGTTCTGTAGTACTACATATTTCCGTCAGTTGGCTTGATCGTTTGCTGCATAACCTGAATCTGTGATTGGCTGTCTAGACTTTGTTTGTGAGAATAATTCTCACGTCACTCAGTATGGTTCTCTAGTCTATTGCTCCCTCCGTACCAAAATAATTGTCTTAAATTTGTCAAAAAGTGGATGTATCTAGACATGAAACAAGTATAGATACATTCACTTTTGGATAATTTTGAGACACTTATTTTGGGACGGAGAGAGTAGATGGTTGTGAGTGAGATGCAGATGGACTCACTGAACGGAATAATTCCCTTTTGATTATCCTGATTCCTGATGAAACATAATCGAGTATCACTAATCGACCAAAACGATCTGGAGGGCAACAGCTCTGTTCTTCAAACACAACCGAGGTCCCCTCCAGATTTTTTTTCTTTTGAAAGCTCCTCCAGATATTTCAATACGAACTACACCGAACCCTACCTCATAGAAGTGTTAAATCAGTCGGCTGTAGCGATGCAAATGGGATGGGACAGCCACTAAGCCCACCTTCCATCCCGTCAAAATATTCCGTTTATCCCTTCTGTGTGATCCCGATTTGTCCCGGCGGAATTAGCATGGCCATCCCACTAATCCCATGTTGTCCCGCCAGCGTACAGACACGGGACTGAAAAGAGCACACCTGCGTGTGGACGAGTTGATCGAATGATCGGCTGCTAGCTGATCTTTAGCTCCGCATGTTGCCGTCGGGACCCGACGGGGCCATGTGCCCCCACCTAGTAATTTCCCACTAATCCCTATTAGTCCCGATGGGTGTGAGATGGCGGGAGCGGGATATCCCAAGCCCGTGCCACTTGCATCCTTGGTCGGCTGGGTGTAAACAGCGGCAGAAACAAGGAGCCGACCCACGGTCTCCTGATGTAAACGGCGGGCGACCTGTGGCTCGAACTGTTTACTTACGTGGGATTCAGTGCACCCGACGGTGACCCCGCTCCGGCCGGTCCCGTCCGTCCTACCTGTAGCTGACACCACATGATAGTACAGTTACAGTCATACAGTTCGTCAATCAATATACACTGACAGTAAACAAATGCGCTTGCGCTGCTGGTGTTAAACGTGTACCGGCGCCGATCTCGTTGGACCCTAGACCACATGACCACATGATTTGCTTGACTCCCATACCTGCCGCGTGTGCCGGCGACCCCTCGCCGTCGGCGCGGCGGAACGGCATGCCGCCACGCGCTCACCCACCGGACCAAATGATTGCCTCGTGCGTGCGCTGCATAATGCCATGGATGTATAGTATAGTACGCACCAACCGCCGCTGCTGCTGTGCCCGTGCCTTCCTCCTTATCATCGCCCGTAAATAAACAAAAACTGGCCAGTGGCCAACGCCGGGCTTAAACAAGTGGAGATCAGTAGGGAACCAGCCCAACCACCGCCGTGTTCCGGCCGGCCACCAGATGCGCAGGCGCCGGCGAGCGCACGTGCAGGACAAGAGCCCAGAGCCGAACGGAAAGGAGGCGGAGGCGTGCACGCCGCGGCCGGCGGTTCTGCTTTCGCTTTCGTTGGTCTGTTCGGCCGTTGGGTTGGCGTTGGCGTTGGCCGTGCGTGGTGACCGCGACGGAACACTCGTGAGCTCCATCTGACCGTCCTAGTACTAATGCTAGTATCATCCAGCTTTTCAGGGCTAGATCTTGCGGTATTAGCACTATGACGATAAGGTCGAATATCCCACATGGCTTTGTTAATTTGGAGACTGGCTTACTGCTACTTCAACTGCGAGCTTATCCTCTCTTAATCAAGACAAACATGTACTCCCTCCGACCTGAATTAGTGTTCGCTGTGTTTTTTTGCAAAAAACCCCCCTACTTTTTTTCACCTGAAGTCAAACGTCCTCCCACCAGCCTCTCCCCGTACCGCGCCGCCTCCCGGCCGCCTGCTCCGCCCCTCCCGCGCCGCCGTGCTCCGCATTTCTTTCACGACGAGGGAGATCAATTCCTTTTTCCCCCAAAGATCCTAACTTTGACCTCCGGCGGTCGGGCCGTGGAGGAGCACGGGGACGGCGACCTCTTCGCGGAGGCTCACGGGTCAACGCCCTCCTCGCCGCCCCCGTCGTCTCCGGAGACACGGAGCAGCGTTCCCTCGACGGCCTTGTCACCTGCTTCTTCGTCGCCGAGGCCGACCCGCTCGTGGCCGCGCGCATCGTCATCGAGGACCGCCGCATCCCCACCCTCCGCCGCATCCCCGCGCCTCCACATCGACGGAGCGTCCCGGAACCACGCCTGACTCGCTCGCTCGCCGGCGCGCACGTGCATCGCGGCTACCACGATGCGCGGCGCCACGTCGAGGGAGCCTGCCCGCCCGCTTCCTGGCCGACGGAGGGCTCTGCGCGGAGAGACCGCGCGGCCACGAGGAGATACTTCACCGAGGCCAACCTCCACCTGACGGCGTCCTATGCCGCCGCCGCAGCTCTGCCTCCGACATCGGTGAGACACATCTCCAACCCCCTCCCCTCTCTTCCCCTCCCCTCCCCTACAACGAATTCATCCTGCGTGAACGCTGCACGGAGACTGAAAAAACAAACACCATTCTTGCCACCGATCGTACATTCATGACGCGTTCTATATCTAATGCAATTTTTTACTTGGCTCAGATTGATTTGCCTACGCCATTACATAAAATTCTGTCAGTAAGATGCATCAGTTTAGACCTATCTTAGAACAGATAATTACAAGCAATAAGACATTGACATACTCGACGCCTTGGAGTTTCCCGGAGTACTTTCTTTACTCGACGCCTTGGACGGATAATGCTTGATGGGTCGTTCAACCATGTGCCATATTCTTTTGCTGCAATAAATGTGTCGTCATCCACGATTACTTGGGACCTTCCTTTTCTCTTTGATGCTTTCTTTGCTTGTTTATCCTTCATCTTCTCCTCCTCATTCTCCACTTGTTGTTTTTCATAGTCGGCTATTAGCTTTAAGGTTTCTTCATATAGTTTGCTATCAACCTCTAGTGTGTTAGGCAGCTTTCCCTCTCTTATTAGCTTGTCCTTGCCCATGTGGGGTGGCTTATATGTGTTTCCACCTTGGTCTTTCATTATCTCCACCAGGACAGACTGCAATGTGACATACACTTTGCCAAGTGTCTTCACGTCATATGCATCGTAAGCTTGTTCGACTGTTTCTATCAGTTCTTTGAGAGTGTTAGGTGCACTCTGAAATGCCAAGGATTGGATGGAGCTGAAGAAACAAAGATCCAAAACATTAACATCTGGCGAGTTAGGAGGTTGGAAAGTCAACCTAATATCCAGTCCTGAAGCTTTTAAGGAGGCCAAAAATACAGGATCATCAGGCTGAACATGCGTTCTAGCATTGTCCTGTTGTATCCATATTGTTCCCACATTTCCATCATCAGGCCACACTTCTACAATTGCTGGAATTACCTTCTCACAGAGGTATTCCCGCATGACGTCTCTAGTAACATTGAGGTTCTTTAGTTCCATCGTGCCTTTTGTCATATACTTCGAGTTGTATTTGGCTGCATCTTCTGTGACAAAAGCCCAGATGCCTACCTTTCCGTCAAATGTCACATGTCCTTGCGCATCATGTCTAAGTCTTGCAACCATAGTTAAGAACATCACCTTCCCGATGCAGTTTTTGTTATGGATAGTGCGAACTGGCTCTGGTTCTTCTCGTGTTAGGTAGTACGTCCTGTCTCGCTTAGTCATATCAAACCATTTTTCATCCATATGCATTATGTTCCCCATCTTTATGAATGAAAGCTTTGCTTCTAATATTGTTGTTTCATCGACCATTGAGATGCAATATATGAGCCTTCTAATTCTGTTTTCCAAACTTAGATGTGGTTTCAGGCTATTGGTATGGCGCCTTAAATCGCCCCATGCCAACCTCCTTTGCAGTGTTGCGAAAGGGATATCAAGGGACCTTGCCAGCCCCCTCAATGTACCCCTTTTGTTCAGTTCAACTTTAGGCACCCTTTCATCCAGATTAAGCTCTCTCCTCTTTCTTTCGCACCTGCCCTTCCGCTTATTTGAGAAATCAGGCACTTCATTTCTGCTCTCTTGATCTATGGCCTTCTTCCATATCTTCTCCACAGATCTAAGACTTATTCCCAAAAGTTGAGCCACAATTTCTTTATCCGCCTTCACCACGGGTCTATCTTTTCCTAGAGCTTTCAGTGCAATATATGCTGCAAATTTAGAACTCTCCGGCAGATCTTTATGGTGCCTTTGCACAGCATGTTCTTGTTCTTCTTCTTCTTGAATGTGGTCTGCCTCGGTAGCATGTTCTTGTTCTTCTTATTCTGGAACATGAGCAGCTTGTTCTTCTTCTTCTGGAGTATGTGGACTAAAGTTGAGATCTAGCTCTTGTGGAGGAGTTAAGTTGATATCAAAGAGGACCATCTCGTCCTATGGTGGACTGGGCAACCTGCATAAAACCAGAAACTTAGTTAACTATGAGCAAACAATACATATCTTGCTGAAAATGTGATGTTGAGACTGTATAACTGAACCAACAATCATGTATAATCTACACATGTGCATAATCTTGAAGATTTATCTCTGTTCAGTGCATTTGGATGAATTATTTACTCTGTTGGTTTATGCAGGGTGGTTATGGTGACATGTACTGCTATCCTCAGTATGGTGTTGCTGCTATCCTCAGTATGGCCTTCAACCAGTACACATCCACATATCAGCAGGCACAGACTACTGCCAGTAAGCCAGCATACAAGTCCAAAACTGGGTCTGTCGAAAATCCTGCCTCTAGTGTGCATATTATTGTTCTGGCACACACCTCTGTTTTTAACCACACATTCTTTGGACATATTTAACTGTGTGCCAAATACAGCAACAACCTTATTGTGAACTTGAGCTAATTTTTATAAGTACAGCATATAAGTAAACATGATTCCTTATTGTGCATTGCTGCAAGCTTTTTGTACTGTCTTCCTCTGTTTACTTGCATTTACCGTATCCTGTACTGTCTTTATTCTTCCATTATTCATTATTTGTGGATACTTCCAGGTTCGCCAAGTTCGTGAGGCAGATGTGTTGAGGCAGAAAACATATACTCCTAGCAGAGTGCAGAGCACAGTGATGTTTAAACATGGCTCTGCTAATTTCTATGTGCGTGACAGAGTGCAGAGCACAGCAATGTCCCGACTTTCTGGGACTGTTTTACAGGTTAGCTGACAAGTTCTTTGCAAAATCCTGTTAGCCATTGTACTGCAAAATCAAGTTCTTGTGCTTATCCTTGCACCGAAAATGAATCACATTCCCACTGATGCATTCTTACAGAGTACAAATTCTGTTGGTTTTTAACCAATGTTACTGATAGTTTTTAACCACACATTCTTTGGACATATTTAACTGTGTGCCAAATACAGCAACAGCCTTATTGTGAACTTGAGCTAATTTTTATAAGTACAGCATATAAGTAAACATGATTCCTTATTGTGCATTGCTGCAAGCTTTTTGTACTGTCTTCCTCTGTTTACTTGCATTTACCGTATCCTGTACTGTCTTTATTCTTCCATTATTCATTATTTGTGGATACTTCCAGGTTCGCCAAGTTCGTGAGGCAGATGTGTTGAGGCAGAAAACATATACTCCTAGCAGAGTGCAGAGCACAGTGATGTTTAAACATGGCTCTGCTAATTTCTATGTGCGTGACAGAGTGCAGAGCACAGCAATGTCCCGACTTTCTAGGACTGTTTTACAGGTTAGCTGACAAGTTCTTTGCAAAATCCTGTTAGCCATTGTACTGCAAAATCAAGTTCTTGTGCTTATCCTTGCACCGAAAATGAATCACATTCCCACTGATGCATTCTTACAGAATTCTGTTGGTTTTTAACCAATGTTACTGATAGTTTTTAACCACACATTCTTTGGACATATTTAACTGTGTGCCAAATACAGAAAAATGAAAGAGACGAAACAACAGTGCAAACCATGTTTGGCTGGATCATCTCATTGTCTAAGGGCACTTATTTTTCCCAATCATAAACCTGAGATTACATCTTTTGCTGTTGTAGATGAAGTTGCACTTGAAACTGAAACTAGAATCACTCCTTTTGATGTTGTGATGATTATTATCCAATAGTTGCAGCAAATGCAAATTACAACTCACTCGTACAGCTAACACTAACTTCAGTTTCTGAAACTGAACAGGGAGAACACGGACCTGCTCCACCGCCGGTTGCTCCACCTGCTGCTGGACCTGCTCCACCGGAGAACGACGTGGTCGGCGTTACGGACGACGACGGCTGCAGCCTGCGCTCCGCCGCGGCTGCCAGCTGCTAGCTCGGCTCTCCGGTAATTCGTGCCGTGGTGGCCAGCGGCGGGATGGCGGCGGAACGCGGCGCCGGCTCCCACTGGTGCTGTAGATGGGGAGGCTCCGCAGCGGGCAGGCGGCGGACCGCGGCGAGATGACGACGGACCACGGCGCCGGCTCCCTCTGGTGGCGCTGCGCCGACGGCTGTGGAGGAGGACGAGGTGCAGCGGCGGCGTCTGGGCCCGTCGTCCCGGCGGAGGCGTCACACAACGATTTGAAGGGGAGCGGTCGGGATGGGAAGGGGAAGCGGCCGGCGGCGGGAGCCCTCCGAGGGAGCCTCCCAACTGCGGGCGGAGTCGCGGCGGAATCGCTCTCTCCGGCGAGCTGAGCACGGCAGCGATCCGCCCCGCGCGAGGAAGACAGCGATTTGGACTAATTTGTAACAATTTTGAATTGGCAGGGGGGTTTTTGTAAAAAAAATAAACAGACGTCCGCCTAGTAATTCGGGTCGGAGGGATTACTATCTTCGCAAAAAAAAGGACGAAAATGTACTTCAACTTGCTTGCTTGTTTGCCAACAGGCTTACGGCGAATTGTTCTTCTTTTGACATGGCTTACGGCTACTTCCTCTTCTTTTTTTGTTTTTTGTTTTGTTTTTGTTTTGCGGGGAGACTTCCTCTTCTTTTGACATTGCTTAGTGCGACTTTAGCTGCAAGCTGTCCTCTTACTAGCAGGGCAGATGTATCTGGCTTGGTTGACTCTGCTCAAGCTCGCTCGTAAGTCATGCCGCAAACGCACAATGTCATGCTAAGCCACATCTCCAAAGGCCATGACGACAAACACGATAAGGCTAGAAAAACCTTTGGATCATGATTGCCGCGGGCCGTGGTGTCGACGTCCACACTGGCAAACATAACATTTTCCAACACCATATTGTCCTCCATATTACTCCATATTACTCCCTCCGTTTTTTAATATAAGATGTTTTAGCATTTATCCACATTCACATATATCTAGATGTATGTAGACATATTTTAGTGTGTATGTGCACTCATATTAGTATGCATGTAGACAACATGTTGGATAGCTAAAACTTCTTATATTTATGGATGGAAGGAGTATATACTGTCGGGGATGTAACCCCGGGTAGCCCAACGTTGTTGGTTCTACGGAGTTATTAGAAGAGAGAAACAGGAGTTAAATAGGTAAAGAATAAAGGAAAAGGAGGAAAAAACACACTGGACCGACACTGGACCGAATCATCCAGCACTGCCTCGGCTGGGCCGACTTCCCCCAGCCTCGGTTGGCCAAAGAACCTCCCAGCCTCGGGCAGGCCGCGGTGACTCGGTTGGACCGAGGTCCCATACCCCGACTGGGCCGGCCCACTCCCCTAACCCGGCTAAACCGACATTCCCCAGCTCCGGTTGAGCCATCTCTCCCTCACCTCGGGTGGGCCGAGAGTCCTCCCGCGCCAGGATGGGGCCGAGATGCTCTTGTACCGGCTGGCCTCCTCTACTCGGGCTGGGCCGAGGCTTGCTTGTCTCGGGCAGGCCGAGGCTGGCCAGTCCCGGAGCAGGCCGAAGCTCCCAGCCTCGGAAGCAGGCCGAGTCCTTTGGCAGGCCGGGTTTCCTAGGGAGGCCGAGATATCCCTCGCTGGGCCGAGTTCGGCAGTCTCGGCTGAGACGGGATTCAGCTGGGCAGCATGCTCCAGGCTGCTCCGGTGCTTCGGCATCTGTTCGATCGGAGCCTCGACCCGGGTTGCTACCTCGGCGCTACCTCGGTTGCTTCCTTCCTTCGACCGAGGCAACTGTCACGACCAGGCCGGTGCTGCGACCTCGGCTGAGCCAGCGCGGCTCCCTCGACACCGACGTATCCACGCCTCCATCGCCCGAGACTGCGTCCAGCTCCCTCGACCAGCATCTCCAGGCGCTACCTCGACACCTCGGCGTGCTGCCTCTACCCCGACATGTCTACACCAGCGGCATCCCAGCTACCACATCGTCAAGTACAGATGCTATGCCAAGATCCAGGAGACAAGTGCTAGAAGACAAGACGGAGGACAGACACGGCGTGCCAGGCCCATCCCCATGATGCCTGCACAGTGCCTATGATGTGACGAGAGTACGCCTCCGTGACGCGTGCACAGTGTGACAAGACCCCAGTAGTCACCTCGGCTACAGTGTATGCATAGTGACATGCGAGCCACCCTTGTCCCCTGGGCTCTCCCTATATAAAGGGCACCAGGGGGAGAGCTCACCCAGCTCCCGCGCGGGCTCTCTTGCCCCTCACGGGCTCATTCTCCCCCGCTCTCTCTGCTGGCTCCCTGGAGCACATCTCCATAGCTCGTTCCATACAGCTCGAGGAGCATTTGTACAGACCGTGTGCAGAGAGGAGAATACACAAAGTAGGCTAGATGCTGCAGTAGGGTTTTATCTCTCACGAGAGCCCCGAAGCAGGGTAAATCCTTGTGTTCGTCTGTTCTTCCGTGTGCGCTCTTCAGCGCGCTATCCCTCCCCGAATCCTCTAGCGTCCATCGGCCCCAAACTTAAGCCTACCCCTAGGCATCTGTTGTTTCATACGACGACATATACGATGAGAAAATCTCAACTCCAAAATAATGGATGGATGCTTGCGTGTGCACGATAGTGATTCAAGGCTCATCATGCTCTGGTCCCTGCCTCTACGCAAGGGGGACATTAAACCTACAACCGAGTCGATCGTTTGTTTCTTCCTGTTGTGTGGTGCATAAAGTAAAGGCAACCAGATTTTTGGTGGAATTTAGGGGCCAAGATAGTGACTCGTGTGAGAGCAAGGTGAACAATCAACCACTTGTCCCCATCATAGTTGGATCAAGGTGTGCCACTTGTGAAACTGAAATGCAACAACGTTGAATATGGGCACCAACTAAGTCTCAAGTGCTATCACAATCATGATCATTTTTTCTTTCTTTCAAGCCTATGGTTTGCTTCTGTCTTCCAATCTCTTTGTTGTTTTAGAAACCTAAACAAGAACGCGCCATCCTCTTAAGACGGTATACTGTTTACGGGTGTCCGCCAGGAAGAAACACAATGCAAGTTGACCTCTACCACTAGCAACTTATTCTAGCATACAAATTATAAATTCGAGATATCAACTGAGAAAAATACTACTCTCTCCGTTCACAAAAGGATGTCTCAACCTATCTCAAATATGTATGTATCTATACACTAAATCATGTCTACATACATGTAAATTTGAGAATGATTGAGACATCCTTTTGTGAACGGAGGGAGTACATCAAAACTTTCACTTCGTGATTGAGTACTTGGGAAAGACAAATCAACTTGTGGCTTTTGCAAAACTGAAGCTTGCAACCTGTATAAAAAAAACAAATACATGCAACTTGCAAATCTAGAGAAAAATCAATATTAGACTTGCATTTTCAAGGAAAAGAGTTTAAAACTCTTGATTCTCGAGGCATAGTGCTAGCTGGATGAATGCTTCTAGAATTAGGACCAACAACAGTGAGCCCTATGTTGACTAGAATCATCATTTTCTAAACTTGTGAGCTGTATCTCTTCCTTCTAGAAGAACACCCGGCCCATCGTATCACTTTGTATCACTCGTTGAGATCCCAAGTGAAAATAGGTTTAGGGTTTCGTGGGTCAAAGCCACCACATGATCTCTTTATATATTTGCCGGCAGGTTACAATACATGTACATGTACAAATATGGTAGCTATACTAACACCGTACGTGACCGATCTTAACACTTCCAACTTTTCAGGGCCAGATCTTGCGGATGCGTGCGTGTATTAGCACTGACACGATAAGGTCGAATATCCCACATGGCTTTGTTAATTTGGTGAGCGGCTTACCGCGACTTCAGCTGCAAGCTTATCCTCTCTTAAATCTTACTCAAGACAAACATGTACTCCGTACTATCTTAAAAAAAGGACAGAACATGTACTCCTACACCTTTGGATCATGATTGCCGCAGCCGTACGTACGTGGTGTCGACGTCGGTACTGCCAAACATAACATTTTCCAACATATTCTCGTCCATATTATATACGATGAGGAAATCTCAACTCCAAGATAATGGATGCATGCTTGCGTGTGCACGGTAGTGATTGAAGGCTCATCATGCTCTGCTCTTGGTCCTGCCTCTACGCAAGGGGGACATTAAACCCTACAACCGAGTCGATCGTTACATAAACAAAGGCGGACGGCTAGGACCTTGTCTCGACGTCAAATAGTGCACGATTTGTGAGTTTATTAATTTATATAAATATAATAAGAATTATTGGCAACTTGGCAACATGCATGAAAGAGAGAGCTCAGTCTTATTTAGTTGATCTGTTCCCGCCCAAGTGGAAACCAAGCCAAAACATAGTAGATGTTACCGAGAATCATTCTAATCCGGGGACTACAAACCGGTTGTGGTTTCTTTGGCTAGTTTTTGGTTAAAATTGCATCGTCCATGACGCGTGGATTTGGTATTTTCATTCATCAACCTACTCGGCCTTCCCGAAGCTTTTGCGTGTCGTGATCCTTCTTTCTTTTGTTACCGTACTGAACTCTTAAGGTAGACTTTTGATTTTTACTTCTAAATTACGACACGCTAACTGTTAGCAAATGGGTACACACGAGTTTTTGGTTCTGTCTGGAACGTCTGGAACTTACTAGACCATGTATGCCGAGCTAATCCGTCGTCACATCCGTTTGTTTCTTCGTGTTGCACAGTGCATAAATTAAAGACAACCAGATTTTTCGTGGAATTGAGTGGCACAAGATAGCGACTGTGAAAGCAAGGTGAACAAAATAACCGTTGAATATGTGGGCACCAGCGAAGTCTCAAATGCTATCACCATCACGTTCACCTGTTTTTTTCTTTCAAGGTTATGGTTGCTACCAAATATTTTTCCTCCGTTTGTTTCTTCGTGTTGCACAGTGCATAAATTAAAGACAGCCAGATTTTTGGTGGAATTGAGTGGCACAAGATAGCGACTCGTGAAAGCAAGGTGAACAATCACCCACAAGTTAGTGCATAAATTTCTACTTGGCTCCATCACACTTGGCTCAAGCTGTGCCACTTGTGAAATTGAAATATATAACCGTTGAATATGTGGGCACCAGCGAAGTCTCAAATGCTATCACCATCACGTTCACCTGTTTTTTTCTTTCAAGGTTATGGTTGCTACCAAATATTTTTCCTCCGATCTCTTTGTAGTCTTAAAAATCTACTCCCTCCGTTCACAAAAGGATGTCTCAACCTAGTTTAAATTTGCATGTATCTACACACTAAATCATGTCAGATACATACAAATTTGAACTAGGTTGAGACATCCTTTTGTGAACGGAGGGAATAGATAAGAACGTGCCATCCTCTTAAAACGGTGTAGTATTTTTCTGGATGTCCACCATGAAGAAACACAACGCGAGTCGGCCTCTACCATCTGCTTCTCAACAACCTCCAATTATCTTGGAGGGCTAGTACTAGCGGCTCATTTCTAGCATACAAATTTTAAATCCGTAGTTTCAACAAGAAAATTAGTACATAAAAAATTTCACGTCGTGGTTGACTTTCGAGAAAGACAAATCAACTTGCAACTGAAGCTTGTAACCGATTTTTTTATATATATAAAAGATACTCGCAACTTGCAAATCTAAAATAAATTCAACACTAACTTGCATTTTCAATGAAAAGAGTTTAAAACCCTTGATTCTCGAGGCGATGTGCTACCAGCTAGATGAAGAATGCACCTCTAGCATTAGGACCAATAGTGAGCCGTATGTTGACTACATAGGATCCGCAACTAGTTGCATCCGCAACTAGTTTTTGGATACCCCACTTCCGAGTGTCCAAAAATCGTGAAAAAAATCATGGACTTGTAAATTAACTTGTGGCTTGCAAGTCGCAACCGAAGCCTGTAACCGGTTTTAAAAACCAATGCTCACAACTAAAACAAACTCAAAGTCAGATTTGCATTTTCAACGAAAAGAGTTTAAAACCCTTGATCCTCAAGGCTACTAGCTAGATGGATGCACGTCTAGAATTAGGACCAAGAGTGTGCCGTACATGGACGAACGAGCCCTATGTGGACTTAAATCAGCATTTTCTAAGCTACTAGAAACTTCTGACGTGAATCTCTTCCTTCTAGAACAACACCATGTCCATCGTATGACACGTTGGAAGACCAAAAACACTTGTCGGCCTCTGGTGAAAAATTGTACGGACGGTGACTGCCAATGGACACTTATGTGGCGGTTCTCAGTCTCTTCTGTATACAGAAGAACACTCGGTCTCTCTTTTGTGGTGTGAAATTTGCTTCTGGAATTGCGAGGAGATTTTTTTTAAAATAATACATTTTTTTTACAGAAAATCGAGGAATATTACGCGGTCTGAGACAATTTGAAAAATAATGCAACCTAATTTGCGGCCTGGACGATACTTATCGTATAGGGCCTAGACGATAGGGTCGTCGTCCGTCGGCTGCATGCGACGCAGGACCTGCTCGTCGGCGTCGCGGACGATAGGACCTGGTCGTATACGGCCTCGACGATAGGTTCCAATCGTCGGCGCCGCAGACGACAGGTTCCAATCATCTGTGCCATGCTCGGCAGCTGCATGCTCTCTCGGCAGCCGCAGAAAGAAACGGCCGGTTTTTACACAGCGACTTATCGTCGGGGCCCTAGACGATAGGGTCATAATCGGCGATGTGGACGATTACTCTCCACTCGTGGATGAGTGGCCTGTCGGCCGCGTGGGCTGGCCCACCCACGACCTGATCGTTTGCGCCGTTAACGACATGAGCTAATCGTCCGGCCCCCGGCGATATGCCCTGATCGTCCAGGCCGCAAATTAGGCCGCATTATTTTTCTAATTCTCTCAGAACACGTATTATTGATCGAATTTCTGTAAAAAAATGTATTATTTAAAAAAAATTAGCGAATTGCGAAGCCATATCCTTTATCAATTTGAGGTTTGAACAAAAAAAAATACTACATTAAAACTTTCACACCGTGATTGATTATTTCGGGAAACACAAATCAACTTATGGCTTTTGCAAAACTGAAGCTTTGCAACCTATTTAAAAGAAAACATATATATATATGCAACTTGCAAATCTAGAGAAAAATCAACATTAGATTTGCATTATCAAGGAAAATAGTTTAAAACTATTGATTCTCGAGGCATAGTGCCAAAACATAGATGTCAACGGAATCCTTCCAAGTGGAGAATAATAAACCGATTGCAGATTTTTTTTTTGGGCTAGTTTTATGGTGAAAACTTCCTACCCTTGCACTGTCCATGACGTGTGTCTTTGGTATTTCCATCATCGATTTGTTCGACCTTTCCTAAGCTTTTTCATTGTTGTGATCCTTCTTTCTTTCGTTAACTGTAGACAACCAGATTTTTGGTGGAATTTAGGGGCCAAGATAGTGACTCGTGTGAGAGCAAGGTGAACAATCAACCACTTGCCCCCATCATAGTTGGATCAAGGTGTGCCACTTGTGAAACTGAAATGCAACAACGTTGAATATGGGCACCAATTAAGTCTCAAGTGCTATCACAATCATGATCATTTTTTCTTTGTTTCAAGGCTATGGTTTGCTTCTGTCCTCCAATCTCTTTGTTGTTTTAGAAACCTAAACAAGGACACGCCATCCTCTTAAGACGGTATACTGTTTACGGGTGTCCGCCAGGAAGAAACACAATGCAAGTTGACCTCTACCACTAGCAACTTATTCTAGCATACAAATTATAAATTCGAGATATGCGAAACCATATCCTTTATCAATTTGAGGTTTGAAAAAAAAATACTACATTAAAACTTTCACAACGTGATTGATTATTTCGGGAAACACAAATCAACTTATGGCTTTTGCAAAACTGAAGCTTTGCAACCTATTTAAAAGAAAACGTATATGCAACTTGCAAATCTAGAGAAAAATCAACATAGATTTGCATTATCAAGGCAAATAGTTTAAAACTATTGATTCTCGAGGCATAGTGCAAGCTGGATGAATGCTTCTAGAATTAGGACCAACAACAGTGAGCCCTCTATGTTGACTGGAATCATCATTTTCTAAACTTGTGAGCTGTATCTCTTCCTTATAGAAGAATACCCCGCCCATCGTATCACATCGTATCACTCGTTGAGATCCCGTATTTCTACGTCCGACGTGGCGGCACCGAAAAACTGTACTGACGTGGACTCTTCCAAGACGGAAACTTGTGTGGCTAGCTGTTCTTCGGTTTCTTCCGTATCTAGAAGAACTCCCGGCGGTCTCTCTCTTTGTGGTGTAAAATTTTGCTTCTGGAATGAATCCGGAAACCATATCCTTTTCCAGAAGAAAATGCTCTCTCCTATATCCCGCGCAAAAATCAATGGGAAGCTTCCGAACGCCGAAAGCCATCCGATCGAGGCCACCGATACGCGGGCAGATCGCGGCCGTCCGAACGGCCCGGGCCCACCGCGCCACCCCGGGTTCGCGTTTCTATATATTTCTGTCCCGTCGCGTGGGTCTATAAACGTCCTCGCCTAATCTCATCCCCTTCTCCTCCCCGCCCGCCGCAGCATCCCGCAATCCCACCATCGTTTCTCGCCGGAATCTCGGAAGCCAGGAGACACAGCGGCGCGCTCGTGCGTGCGCGGATTGGATTTCCTCCTTGCAAGGTCGGCCGAATAAACCTCCTGTTTCCCCCCTCCTGTATCTTCTTCATCTGGATATTTTGTAGATTGCTTCTGTCTTAGTAGATTCTAGCGACCTTCGTACGCCATGGGATTGGTTCTCGTGGTGGATTTCGGGATGTTGCAATTGGGATGGATTAGCTCCGTATGCTGTGTACTTTGCTTTGCTGCTGCCGCCTGCCGATGCTGCTCTTGGCACGGCGCCAGCTGCTACGCGGCTTCCCCTAGGAACAGGAGATAGCTCTCCGTAGGTGTTCGTTTCTTTCCTAATTCGTCCAATTCGACGCGGTGATGCCTTTTTTTCGCTTCAAAAGGAGGCATCATGTTCATTCAGGGGGCGCAAACCGACCCTATTCCCGTGCTTCGGAATCTGCAGAGGCTGAACTCGCTCCCATATTTGATTCCTTTGGACGGGGGAACTGTATCTGGTCCTCCATGTTGCGTTCCTTCTGTCTACGGGAAGTCTGATTTCCGGGGTATAAACTGTCGTTGCTTTGCTCTGAGATGTAGAATCTAATGCCTCCATGGAGAGGGAGAAAGTCCTTGTGGGTATGATCAGTAGTACAATGCGCAATGCCCATTGAACTGTCAAACCGTATTGCGTTGTAAGACATGCTATCAATGTCAATTCATGGCGTGATTGGTTGTAGTGGTAGACAGTGCGATCAAAAGGAGCAGATCCGTGTGCCTGGATTACTTGTTTGTTTCTGAAGAATCACATCAGTTTCAGTTGTTGGGTGGTCACATCATTTGGTATCACTTCTTACTGTGTATGCCCTTGGGACAACTTCTATTCGCCACAAAACTCAACTTCAGTGTAGGGAAATGTTGAGTGTTTAGTCTCATATGTGGGACTTGATGGAGTAATAATTGAGGATGCCTGTTTGAATTTAGAACAGATTTACTGAAGCCCACTTGTGCATAGTAAACTAATAATACCCGTACACTTGGGGCCATGGCTAAGATATTTCCACGAAGTGGTTGAGCAATTAGTTCCTTGTTTCCCGATCCTAATACAGTTGGTGCTATAATCTCTCGGTTACTATTCTTCTTGTGGTCACTAGATGTGTTAAATGGTTATCCTTTTGGTGTATTTGGCTCCGTCGAATATGCCAAGCCCATTAGCTAATCCATCATTGTTGCGGTCCACATCACTATCCCCACCCACATTGTGTTTTTAAGTGTTTTGATTGTGATAGGAACCCCACAACCACAGAAAAAAGGTCGACGTGCCGTAGAAGGTTAGGTTGGAGACTTGGAGATTAGGACGGGGCGTCTTAGCCTCTCCGGCCATTTCTTTGTTTAGTCAAGTCAGCTTGTTTGGTTTTTATGTCTACTATCTCTGAATATTGAATTAGCGGGGATCAGCTTTAATCTAGTCAGGACCTGGCAACGTCGTCCGAGTCCACTATGTAAAACTGCGGCTCCATATTATAAATGCAAACCTCTTCCATGCCTTTCTTCCCAAGGTAACAAGTTGCCAATAGTGGCTCTTGCTAACATTGGGTGGTCAAATACTGCGGCTTTACACAGTGGGCATAGTCTAGTGGTTTCATTCTTTGGTGATTTATGTTTCCCAGGTATACTTCCACCTAGGGTAGCTTAGGGATAATAAGAATAAAAAAGAGGATAAAGAAAGAATCCAGCAGCTGTAGTCCCTACTAGTAATTACTAAAAAATTAGAGCATCCATAGCTGTTGACTCAGTTTGCTGAGAAAGATGATGGGTTCTTCCATAGTGTGTCTATTGTTTGCTGAAAGGGCAGTGGAAGCGCTTAGTTATTCTCTGTCACATTGACATGGTATTTAGGATCTTCACCTAACATCAGCTCCACTTTACACTTGTTGATGTAAGTGGATAGACTTCCCAGGACAGGATGATGTGGCGTGGTCCTTGCTGCCTGTTACCTAAACCCCCCTTTTGTTGTTTAGTGTCTTGAAACTTTAGGATACATATTAATCACTACATTTACATGCCCGTGTTGCATGCTGTGTTCCTTCCAATTATTCATCTTGGTGTTTTTCTAGTCCTTAAACACATAGCTAGATGTTCACACCTTATGAACATTTTAAACGCCTCGGCTACTTTATGATTTAATCCTACTTTTTGACTAATCCTTTCCAGTTTCATGTACACCTACCGTCCACTGACCTGTCCTTCTATTTTTATTTGACTGCAGTACCGTTTGAGTTCTTCAACCAGTAGTCTGCAACAGATAGCATACTGATTGCCATGGAAGGTGGGAGGATGGATGAGGTCTGCATGGCTGCCATCACCAACAAACCCTTAGTGTCTGATGATAAGCCGATGAAGAACATTTGTGGGGAGATGCCTGCAACTGCAACTGCCGGAGCTGGAAGTGGCTCCTTTGACTGCAGCATCTGCCTTGACTTTGCTGCAGATCCAGTTGTTACCCTCTGTGGCCATCTCTACTGCTGGCCTTGCATCTACGAGTGGCTACGCCCAACGGTGGGATCAGCTTCCACTGACAACAGGACCGCAGCCAGGCAGCAGTGCCCTGTTTGCAAGGCCGCACTATCTGCCGACAGCCTTGTGCCGCTATATGGCCGTGGTGGTAGCCCCAAGAAATCACTGGATGGCATGGCCATTCCACGACGGCCAACGGTCCACCGGGAGAAAGTGGTGCACCAGCACACACAAAGCGCCGTCGATGACCGGCACCATCACAACATGGAGCCCAGCCCTCCGCTCCGGCCATTGCGGCATGCACACCACCATTCGGCGGCCACTGAATTCGACTTTGTGTACCCTCCTTCACCGATGGGACGTGGCCTGATCCACTCGACAGCGGGAGGGGTGCTCGGAGGGATGGCGGAGGCAGTGCTTCCATGGGCGTTTGGCGGCCAGGTGCCACCGAGCATGTTATACACAAGCCCTTACTCTGTCGCGGATCATACCTTGCCTCCCCGGCTGAGGAGGCAGCAGATGGAGGTGGAGAGGTCCCTGCACCAGATCTGGTTCTTCCTCTTTGTGTTTGTGGTGTTGTGTCTGTTCTTGTTCTGAAGCAAGAGCTCTCTTGTTCTGAAGAGGCGGTATACGGCTTGTGTACATATTTTAAGGCAAGATACTGCTTCTGGAGGAAAAAAAAGAAGGCAAGATACTAGCGAGTGTTGCTTATATAGCGAAGAGGGTAAGGGTCAATGCTCTTAACGGTCTCTACCGATAAGCATGTGCCTTAAATCATGCTGTCGTAGAGTTTGTAATGTGACGAGATTTGGAGGTGAAATGCAGATTCCATTCTTGTCTTGCCTCAGTACCAGGAACCCCATTACCTGATCCATATTGCCCTGTTTGGGTCTGCCTGCATCTGTCAGTACTCAGTAGCATGTAATGTAGTTTTTCTTCTCAACGAGCATTGTTTTTGTGAGGCGATCTGCATTGATCGGGTGGCTAACAACGTCACTGGAGTCGCATTTACAAATCTTAATCTGTCTTTTTGGTCACCTGTTGAGTACATCTAACATTGCAAAATCACGCTGGAGTGACCTTCAAATGGCCTGAAAGTAGTGTGCACATCAGATGAAAGATTCGTGCGAGATATTTAGCGAGCACATCAGATGAAATGAAGATATTTAGCGAGTAGTAGGTGTACCTTTACTTCTTTTATTGCATTATAAATTCCAAGTGTTTGCCCTACTACGGCATCAGCGCTCAAAGCCATGTGCATCTTGCCGGGCAAATATAGTAATGTTTGCTTGCCCGGTGGAAGGACAGCGACATTATAGTATTAGATGCCACCCTCCACAGTTTCATGTGCTGGGTGGGGTAGTGAATTACTAGCAAAATATCAGAATTTAGTAACAGTGACCAATGTGCATCACAAACGATCGGCAGCCTAAACACACGAGGCGGCATCGATAGCTCAACCCATTTGCACAATCGAAAGAACAAGTTTTACATGCGCAAAATTCAGTTTTTGTACCAGTCGAGAAACAGAACAGAAAACGTAAGAACAAAGAAGAAAAGCAGTAGGAAGGTTCTGCTGCTGCTGTTCCGCTGGATCGCCTGGGACAGCTCCTTGTTCCCACGCTCCACGTTGTTTGTAGCTTCCACTGCCTGCGTTATTAAGGCATATAAGATGCGCATTAAGAGCAGAAGTACACAGCGACTGAAAACTTATAACCAATCTTTTATAATGTGCGCTCAAATGTTATTATTAGTTACCTCTATAGAATTCGTATTTACTACATGAATAATCTGTTATCTCTTTGGTATCCTGCAAGAATATGCTGTGTTTTGAAAATTTTCGTACCTCACAAACAGCCCTAGTTTGTTCTTGAAACTTTCAAAGCTTTTATAACCAATGATTTTCCAGGAAACTACAAAATTTCGAATACTACCATTTTTCACTAGATATGGAGCAGTTTTAAATATCTACTACTTGCAAAGCAACCATATATTGGCTTAAGCTGTTGCACAGATCTCCTACCTGGTCGTATAAATACTGAATCTGTTGAGATTGTTGTAGAACATGCGTTGACATAAGATGATTAAGTGCTGACATCTCAATCATCTTTGTCTCTGTTTCTTGGACAGTGTCAAGAAGATTGGTCAGCTCCACCTGAGACAAGAGTTACAGGCAAGTAAATAACCCGACTTATGCAAACACATAATATATATAGCAAAATTATGTCTGGAACACCATTATTTTGCATCAATTGCTCAGACACAATAAAAAACACCAATTCGTCCTGCACAATTACAAAACTGGTAACTTGCCAGAACACAGTATCATCAGGGAGAGAATACATGTAAAAGGTCAATTTTGCACTTTGGTTCAGGACATGGCCTAACCTGTTTAATCTTTTTTTTAAAGAAAATCCACCAGCTGATATCCCACACATATCAGAAGCAGTCAAGCACACATATACCAGTACCCATATCACCTAACTAGCTGGAGCAGTTTAAGAACATTTCACGGTCAAACATATCACAGGCACGCTTATTGCAAACACACATTATTTTATCGACTGAGACAGTTTTGTTCGACCAAGCCAGGAACAGCGTTGCCACTCCGAAATGTTCTCTCTCCACCTAGCTCAAGAAATTTTATTTTAATGATGACAGTGTGTTCTAGCAAATTATCCTGTTTTTCTAAAGGTACTGGGCATAAGTGAATTTGCAATGTGCCAGAGAAATTGACACAAAACAACGGCGTCCCACAGCCAATTTTTCCTAGTATACATCAATCCACATATTACCTGAAGAGCTCTTGTTTCATTATCCAAGAGTTGTTCTTGTACCCTTAAGGGTGCAGTAGATACTTCCTGATCTCCGACCTTTGAGACATCAGATTGTAATACAAGGTTTGACTTGGGTGTTTCAGCATGTTTTGTTTCTGTCTTCTTCTTAATCTTCTTTCTTGGCATCGCCCTATTAATAGCTTCTTGAAAACGCATGGACCGAAGGCGATCAAATTGTGCAGTTACTGAGTGGAGACGCTCGCTCAAAATCAAAACCTGGTAAAATTATACAAACAACACACAGCATATGGAAGTGAACATCAGAAAATCCATACAAATATTTGCAAAGAGGAGGGTAGTCCACAAAATAGTACTTCATGTACTACAAACTGGATAAACAGAGAAAATGCCATAAGAAGAAACAGTCATGCCTTTTTCCTACATGATGCATATTTGGACAAAGAGACAAAATTCAATATTTTCAAAAGTCACCTGTCTTGACTGGACAATTCATCTTATGATGGATTTATTTTTATCCCACCTAATGCATATCCTACCAACCAGGCATGGTATACATCAAAATATTAAGCATCTGGATATATGTTGAGACGTAAAGTTCTGAAAGGACAATACTTATTCACTTTCGGCTATTCGTAGAAGGAAATAGTTGCTCATTGTAAATATACTAAGTAAACCCTACGATTTGTTTAGTCTAATCCATTAATAGATAGAATTTATGAAATTGCACAGACAAATAAGCAACTATGTGCACAACTACATGAAAACAGAGAAAAAAAGGGGAGTAATAGTATTCTTCTGCATGTTTTCGTGTAGCAGGAAAATTGTCAATCTACTTGAAAAGTATTGTTCTTCTATCTTTTTCAAGGTTCAAAAAGGCGCTGGGCGTTAATTATGCGTTTTGCCAGCGCCTTGCGCTTTTCTGACCAAAGCGCATGCCTATGCGCAATTATGCGGTGATTATGCGTGATTAAGCGCTAGGCGTTTGGCCAACGCCTTGTGCCTATGCGTGCCTAGGCGCGCCTAGGCAAACGCCTTTTTGAACCATGATCTTTTTGCATATTATAATCTCTTAAATACTAAAGTAATCTGAAAGACCATGGGACATTATTCTGAGAATGATCTGAATGGACAGAACCATGGCAGTAAGACTTCACTTCAACATTCTACCCATTGTGGTTGTGCACACTCAGAAATGGTAATATCACAGCTGCATTTCATTGCTAATATTTGGCAGTATGATCAGTGGAAAGCATAATAGTCATACCACACCATGCTGGTGAGCTATCAAGTCCAACCGGGAACTCTCATCGCTTGTGCCAAGCCATGTCTTTGCGCGTCTATTCCTCTCATCTTCATGGATCCTGTTCTTTAGGATATCTATCTGTTCCTTGCACGCTTTTACAAAAACACCAACCTAATATACTTTCAGCAATTAGATAGATAAGAAATGGAGAAAATAACTTGAGCGATAGCCTAAATTTACAAGAATAGTCATTAGCCTGTATGAATACATGTTGTCAACTCAATAGTCGATACAGTATAACAAAGATATAATGCACAGGCTAACAAACTGCATGTATATATAGTTGTGCAACACTAAGGATAAATAAGTTTGCTTTGCTACTCTTTAACAAATTCAATCCTAGATTTCTGTTATCAAGGAAGAGCTGAGAAAGAACTATAACAATGTAATAGTATGACATGATGAAATCATTCTGTCGCATAGATAACTTTAACATAAAAATGACAATGTAAAACAAACCCGAACCTTGATTTTTCTAGATATGTGGTGTGTAGCAAGCTATTGTCTTAACAGATAATAACCTAGCAACTAGCTCAGTTTAGAGCACATATATCAATCCGCACACAAAGAGATACTGTAAATCGACAAACAATGCAGAGTAGGGTTGCAACTTACTTCATGCTCGATTGTGTCCCTCTCTTGCTCCGTGGTGCGATGCATGTCCACATAGTCCTTCCTATGCTTCACTATGAACTTCTCGAGTTCCCTGATACTCCCAAGCTACACAGAACAGAACCCAGCAATTAGACAACCAGACCTCCCGTATTCTGTCAGGACACCAAGCTTACGCTATATAGCTTTCGGCTCCTGTCAGCATTGGAAACAGAATAGGCAAGGAGCAGATTCCTACCGTCTTGATTGCCGCATTTGTAAACGGTGATCTGGGCGACGGTTTCCGGATGATGAAAGACGACATGAGCGCGGCCAATTGCGACTGCAAAAGGAAAAAGAGAGACTGTTCTTGAGGCAATAGCTCTGATAGGTCGTCCCAGTGCAGAGGAGACGAGGCGCTGGCTTGGGAGGCGCCAAGTTTGGCATGTGAGCTCACCTCCGTGTAGCCATGGGAGAGCGCGGCAACGCGGACGGACTCCTTGTAGTCCTCCGTCCTGTCCCGGACCCTCGACATCGCCTAGGCAGCAGCAACCCACGGGCTCCTCCTCCTATCAGATCCGCGTGTGATAATTCGGGAGCCGGCGAGATGGGAGAATCCTGCGCCCTTGAGCTGTTAGGGCGGGTCGGGCAAACGTACGGGATCTGCCAGCACGGATCGGCGACGCTCGAGAGCGGCGGCAGGTCGCCGGCGCGTCGGATCGGGCGGCGAGGTGGGAAGTTTGGTTGCAGAGAGGTAGAGAGAGGGAGAGGACTACGTGTACAAGAGGAGTAAGGGCCCACCTGTCAGTATGGCACCGGCCCACTGGTCAACTGGGCCCAGTGGAAAACAGGCTATCTCGTTCTCACACTCGCCGATCCGTCTCGCATTCGCCACCTCGCCGCCGCTCTCGATTGTTCTTCTCGGCGACGCGAGACGGCGAAACCCTAGGCGCGGAGGCGGTAGGCATGGCCAAGGACCACAACGGCTCAGTCCCGGATGGTGCCGACACGGAGGAGGGGGAGGTGGCGGCGCGCAGCCGCAGCCACAGCCGCAGCAAATCCCTAGAGGCCCAGGACGATGAGCGTCCGAGGGGGAGCCGAGACCGGGACCACCGGGGCAAGTCCAAGAGGCGTGAGGAGGAAGAGGAGAGCTCCGGCGAGGACTCAGGCGAGCGGCGGAAGCGGCGGAGGAAGCAGAAGGAGCGGCGGCGGCGGCGGCGGAGCAGGAGGAGTCGCAGCGAGAGCTCCGGCTCGTCGGCGTCTGAGTCGGAGTCTTCGTACTCGGTTCCAGCGCGGAGTCGGAGAGCGAGTCGGAGTCGGAGGAGGACAGGCGGAGGAGACGGCGGCGGAGGAGGAAGGAGAAGGAAGAGGAGGAGAGGAGGCGGAGGAGGAAGGAGAAGGAGAAGAGGAAGCGGAAGGAGAAGGAGAAGGAAAAGGATAAGAAGAAGAAGAAGAAACAGAAGGATTTGGGGAAGAAGACTGCAGTGACCGACTCGTGGGGCAAGTATGGCATCATCCGTGAGCTTGATATGTGGTAAGGATCTTGGCTTCCTGGTTTGCTTTCAGATCACTGTTTCTTAGTCTTAGGGTTTGACAAACTGAGATGTAGAAAATTATGAATTTGTAGTTGTGTGCTAGAATAGCCTATTGCTTATTGATGCATATGGAAGGAATAGGATTGCTTGTTAGGGATGAATTTGTGACGGGGTACGGCAAGCTGTGTTCGCCGCACTGCTCAAACATTTCTGTAGGCTATGCCACAGCCTTTAGCCCACACCATCTTTGCCACCTTTGACCAGTGGGTTTAGTGCCTGATCCCGCAAACGGGGAACACCTTTGCACAGACCAATCCAAGCCAGAAATTAACTACTGCCTGCAGACTGATTGTCTCCAGAGCTATCACTGACTGCTGTGTAAAGTGTAATGTCACCAGTTCACCACTCATCACAGATAACCACATAGTTTGTTACTACCACACATGCACATGGATATTGTATGAATCAACAGTTCGTCACACTTGGATTGCAGACTGCGTTTAAACAGAGAAATGTTCACAACAATCATCAATCAGTATATCATGCATGAAACCAAGTTCAGAAAATTAACATTAACCAATGCTTGTAGCAATATAAAGTCATGGAAATGCAACAAAAAAAAGACAGATGGGAATGGGGATGCAGAGAGACAATGAGGATTTATGGCAATATGGGCTCCCACTACCATTTGTGGGCTGCGCAGATCAGAACACAAGAAGCCTCTTAACATAAGCAGCAACTAGAAATGACCAGTTGGCTGTTTCATCTGGGTGGGAAAGGGGCATCATGGGTTAACCACCACCACTGTCATCCCTACTTGTAATTCACTTCATTCTATAGGAGTGAATATCACTATTTTAAGGTATTACGGTTCCTTTGCGGGGCAACGATGTTATCTTGTCAGTTGTTTTAGTAGTTTTATGTGAAATTGAATTTTTATATAAATTCCCTCCCATGACCAATGTGAATCGGAAGTGGAAATTAGATCATTCTGGAACCTGTAATTTAGTGGCGCTAAATGATACCGATGACCCGTGGCTAAAATTTTGAGTTTATACTATGTACAATCATAGTAAGTACAATCACTACATTCTGATGAATTGAAACATGTCATGTGTTCTGTAGGAACAAGCGACCAGAGTTCACTGCATGGTTGTTAGAAGTCAAGCAGGTATATTTTCTTTCTATGATTCTATTGATGTCGCCTTCTATAGGAAATATGGAGAATCTATACGCATGCAAAAAAAAGAGTGATATTAACAAGGTGTCAAGGTGTATCTCATTGCCTCTGGAAAAAATGGAATCTAATGTATTTTAACGACTTTGCTTAATCTAAGTTATCTGAGAATTTCTTGTGTCTAAGTTGACACCCTGTGTCATTCAATGTTTCCGAGTTGAGATTCGTGCAGGGGTGGGGGAAATGAAGGTTAGATCAACGGCTAGCATCATCGACTTAGAGATAAGAAATCACAGTCAACTTAGGAGTAGAAAAACCCTTTTTGAGCCTGTGGTAGGCAATTCAGTTAGCACCAATGGAATCATTATTCTAGATACTAGGACTATGCTTCTTTCAGTACAAAATATTGTAGGGGTTACATTGCTACTATTTGAGAGTTCATTTGTCGGAGCATATTGATTTGTCTTCAGCATAAGTTTTGTTTTCATAAAGTTAGCTTATTGTTGGACAATCTGAATATTTCAAGCTTAAGTTAGACTGACCTAAAAGATAATGGAACAAAACAATATTTGTTCTGTCCTTTTCTTTTGATATTTTCAGCTTAGTGTTTCCACCCAACTTTCTGTCCCCTGTCAACTTGTATTCTGATTAAGCTCAATTTAATTCTGGTTCTGTTTTTACTTACCAATATAGTAAACTGGGTTTACTACAGTATCAAGCTATCCATCTCATTTACTCCCAGTCTGTTTACTTTTTTTTAGTTTACGATATCAGTGTTCTAAGATTTTTTTTTGTGATGTGGTCACAGGTTAATTTGGAGTCATTGTCTAATTGGGAAGAGAAACAAATGTTTAAGGAGTATGTTACTGTACCACCATGAGATTATTTGAGTAATTCTATGAGCTTAAAAAAATTATCACCCTGGAATTACTTATTTTCCTGGGTATTTAACATACATCTATACATGCATTTCAGATTCATGGAAGATCACAATACAGCAACCTTTTCGTCAAAAAAGTAAAGCACATTTCTTTTCCTAGATAGTTATTGTATATATTCATATTTGCTTGTGGAACTTATGTTTTTCACCCCTTTGTTGTCTTATTAGATATTATGACTTAGATGCTTACCATCGCCGAATGATGGAAAAAGAACAAAAGAATGGTTTAAAGAATCCTGGCGTGGTAGCGGTACGAACAGTATTTAATGATGAGGAACAACGACGGTATGTGGACATATACATGCTTTTAGTTACTGTATATACCTGCAATACCATAGCATGGAACACTATGAAATGCTTTAGTGTAGATTACTGAAGTCTACTTATAGACCTTCGTAATTAACAATTTGCGAACCTATGTTCCATCATTTGGGTAATCACATTGTTTTTGGAACCTGTTTTTCTGTGATAGTCACTTTAAATTGTGAGCCTGCTATTCGTCCAGTCTCCATGCTCTACAGAAAGACAATAATGGAAATGCTATTTGTTAACTGGGTTAAGCGTTTAGACTATGGACTGGCAGTTTCTTACAGTTTTCCTTAAATATTGTCATGCAGGTTAGAACTGTTAAAAGAACGCGAGCGTCGAAAGGAGGAAGAAATTAGAGCTCTAAAATGCTCAATGCAAACTGGAATGGTAAGAATCTGCATGTTTTTTTCTGCTCATATTTTCACCCATCATTAATCTATTCTTGCAACTTGCATGGAATTTGAGACTGCTCATTGGCAATGCCTTATTTTCTCTAATATTACAATAAAATATTTTGTTTGTCTTGTTTTCTCCGATTCCAGTATATGAAATAAAAAATATAGTTGTCTTGTTTTCTCCAATATCTACACAAAATAGTATAGTTCTTTATTCCTTTTAAGATGTTGACCAGCATTAAGCAACTCCGGCATCTACTTATCTTCTAGTCCATAAGCTGTGCTCCCTTTAGTCTTTAAACGGATGGCGTTTTGGGCATAGCTTTGGTCAAAATTATAGATATTTGACCACCAACATTTAAATATTTTTAATCAAATGTGTGAAAACCATATGCTTTGATTTATCTTGAGAAGTACTTACATACAATAAAAAAATTAGGTGGTATTATTATATGAAGACCGTGTCGATGCCCAAAATGTCACCCTTTAGTGCGTATCGGTTGCCCAAACGTTTTTAGGCCGCATCCGACAGTTGCCCAGTAGAGCTTGCGCGGGTGCGTGCAGCCTCTAGGCCATGTGGGCGACATGTTCAGTTGCCTGCAATGGTCCAACCTGCACGACGGCACCAATGATCCCCCCTTGCACACTTTCCCCACATGTGGTGAGCTTACCAGCTGCTACTGCCGTCATTGCTGCATGTTACATATGATCATTCAGATTTAGGATAACAGCAAAAGCACAATGACGCCGAACTGGACGGGGATTATGAAGTTTTTCAGCCTACCTAACCCGATTTGACCTGCATCCTTACCTACTTCATGATTGCTTTTCTCTTTGACTATGAACTTGTAGTAATCATCTTCTGCCTCCTCTCTAGTCTCAAACTCTCTATAGCAGCTAATCTTGTAACCATTCACTTGTTCAAGACACATCTGCCATGAACTGTAGACCCGTAGAACCCTCCCTGACTACACCACATACACTTCATCTACCAAGACAGAAAAACCAAATTTCCAACATGCAGGAGAAGCAACACAAGTTGACAAGAACATATGCAACATAAGCATTCGTGAATCATATAGCAAAAGATATCACACGTTATCCTACCTACTATGGTGTCATCCTACTACCACATCAAAAGAGGGTGTAATCCTACCACCGCAAGTTCACCATCTGAGTAGTTAGTATATACCATCTCAATAAAATATACAAACCTTCATCAGTTTTCAAAACCTAGCTACCACAAAATATGCATCATCAGCATCCATGCATGACCACCACCACCAGAGACCCTTGCACGACACGTAGTGGTGCTTGGTCAGGTAGGTCCTAAGCCAGAGCGCCGTGTGGTCATCTACCTCCCAATGAACCTTGTGCGTTGTTGTCCAGGAGGTGGCTCAGCCACCATCAGAACCTCCGTATTGAACCCAATGCTGTCCGTGACAATGTTGAGGTAGTCAGCGCCCTTGGGATGATCTTAAGAATAAAAAAAAATGTAGTTACTCCCTCCGCCCGGGATTAATTGACTCTAAAATGAGTGTATCTAGACTAGTGTGTAGATACACTCATTTTAGAGTCAGTTAATTCCGGACGGAGGGAATAGTTGTGATTGACATGTTAGATCAAGTAAAACAAGTGGAATGGAACCATGACACTCCATTCTACTTGGTTCTCCAACCAAACACTCCCTTAGAGACTGGAGGGAGTACTTAAAAGGACAGCTATATTGTTAGGCTATTGACAGATCATCAGAAGTAACCTGCAGTGGGCTTTGTGTCATATCGAATCATCTGTTACGATAGCACTTTCTGTGAAAAAGGTGCGACGTTGTAGTTCACATCTGCTTTTTGATGTTACCAAGTTTGACAGCGCATTTTGCCCAATTGTGGTGTCTGCCGTTGTTAAAACATTTTGGTTATTTCATCTAAACCTAGATGTTTTCAGTTTTTCATGAAATAAACTTAGTTGTGAGTTCTTCCTTGGATGGCGGGCCACTTGATGCCAAGTGTGCTAATTTATGTTCATATTTGATCTTCTTGGAACATATGTATGTTTTTTAAATTGAAATGAATGCGGGCTTGGAGTTTTGGACCTATGAGGCCATAACCTCGACAATTACAGCCATGTGCTCTGCCTTTAGGTTACAGGTGCCCCTTATTGTCGTTTTGAAATTTCCCGAATACAATAATTGGGAATCTCGGAGTTCCAGCGGTGTTGCTTTGTAAGGTTTATTTAATCCAGGTCTTTTGTGTTAGGTGCATGATATTGAATGCCTACATGATTGTAATTGTACTTCCTTCTGGCAAAGGCTGTACACTTCCTTTTGATGATACTATCAGCCAAAGATTATTATGCAAACACCAAACATCAGTATGGGTTTTTTTTAGGGAATATAACAAAAAACTTTTTATTCTGTCAATTAACCTATTATGCTTGCTCCTCATTTCAGGCTCAAGCGATGAAGCAGCAGTCCCTTCTGCGTGAGGAAATGATGTTACAGTACAAGTTGGGAAATTTCGAGGTAATAGCCTCATTTCTACCCTGAAATTTTAGTTTGATGGAGAATACATTTTAATCATGCCAAGCTTATTCTTTATCAGGCCGCCGCTGCAATCCAGAAAAGATTGGATCCTGATGCTCCCCCGCAATAGGTGGCATGTGGACGGCCCATTTCTATCCCATGGAGTTTATTCCTCATACATCTTCATGAAAGCTGAAGAATGAGCAACGCACTGTGATGGCCACTGTTTATTTGCACACAAAATATATTGCGCTTACTTGGAAAATGCTGGTGCTGTACCTGTATAATTTTAGAAGTTTTGCTCGGTTGTTTCACATGCTGCTAGCTGTAGGCAGCAGTTTAGTAGAGTAAGCTGCAGGATTTTTCAAAGTTTTCTACTAATGTTCCATAGACGCCTTATTGTTCGTCAATCCGTGCGTCAACTTGTCATGAATCAAATAGTTGTTGGTTGGGCCGTTCGGTGATAGCAACTCCGCTACCACAGCTCAGCGCTCAACTCTTAAGATAAACTAAGCGCTGCTCATTTTTTGTCAGTAGGTGCGGGCATATATTGTCTTTAGTGCTGTAGCATGTTTAATATTTTGGTCGACATGACTGACTTTTGGGACGCAAGAGGGAGACCCGTAGCAACCGCCTTTTTTATACAGGGCGAGAGCAAATAATTCACAGTAATCAAATTCCCGCGATTGAAAATCCTAGCTGAAGTGTTCAGCACCTATTGAAAGCCAAATATAGTTGGCATATAGATCACAAGTTTGGCGAAAAACAACCAAACTTCTCATCTATTCGCCCTACGGAAGTTAGTAAACAAGAACCAAGATGAAACACAGCGCACATACAATTAAAAGGGAAAAAGAAGAATATATATAGGTCAAACCAATAGGTAATCTCACATTAAGAAGGTAATATTACTTCAAACAGATCCAACAAAACCAATTACAACCACCACCAAAGAAAAGCACACGCCCCTATCTAGTACTCGAATCAACCGGACCTAAATCCCATGGCTCGATCGATCCATCGGACGGATGGATCAGCGCTTGATGGTCTTGACCTTCCTCCAGGTCTTCTTGCCGAAGTCGCCGACGACCCTGACGCCCTTGAGCACCGCGACCTTCACCTCCATGGTCCGCAGCTTCACCTGCCGCTCGAACCCTCCCATCTCCTGTTGTTGATCCGACGAATCTGCTCTGCTCTCCTTTCCGGCCGCTCGCGTAAAGACGATGCTGATTGGAGGGTTGGCGAGTTGTGGAGGAGGAGGACGGTGGTGGCTAGGATATATAGCCGGTCCGGTCGGGTCGGTGAGCTTGTGGACCTGAACCAGAAGCTGAGCTGGAAAGTTTGAACGACAAGTCACAGACAGACAGTATGACATGTCGACCTGGATGGGCTTTGAGCGAGGACTATGACATGTGGGACCGATGCCAGTTCAGCGGTTCCAGCTGTCAGCAACCACTCCGGTTGCCTTCGTTGTTTCTTTTAAAAAAGGAAGGGACCGCGTACATGGGTCGACATGGAAGCTTTGGCTAGATCTGGTCCATGTGTGTTCCGGACCTTCCGGTATTGGTTTGGTTGAGATCTTTTCCCGATGAAATGTTCTTTTTATTTTTTGGGCAAGAAAGGAGTAGAGATTTCTGGCTCTCCAGTGCTCTCTCTATTAAAGAAAATTAAAAATCATATAAGTTTTTAAAAATCTGAAAACAATCTTGCATGTTGTGGATGATGTATCTTACAAACGTGAAAAATCTGGGTGAGCTTGATTCGGAGGTGGTTGCTTCAGATCTTCGCGGCGGCGCTGGCGGCGGCGGCAGTAGTCTCTTCGGAGGCGGTGTTGGAGACTTCCCGTCTGCCTCGTGGTGGGCAGGGGCGGATCCAGGGGGGTGCTAGCAGGGGTCCGACCCCCCCTAATGTCCCGTCCCCCCCAAGGATTTACACCACGTAGTAGCGGTAATGGACGTACATAATCACTGTATTAGTTTTTAAGCCTAAAGCCCATAGTAATCCATGTAAAGTCTACACGCATCAAAGCCCAAAAAGGCAACCCATGTCTGCAACTGATTGGGCAATATGCAGTGATTGTGGGAGCCTGCTTTTATTCCCCATTTGTCTCGATCGATCTAGCTGCGAAACAGATTGGATCGCCTGCCGCCTGCTAACCCCCGCTCGCAAGCCGCCGGACATGGACTTGACTGTGACAGCCAGGTGCTAGTACGCCGGCCGCCGATGATAGTACTGCCCGATTTTTCCCCATCTCCCTTCAATAGACTCACCGTCAGGTTATTTGTTTAAGGTACACGTACTGCTAATCTAATATGAGTGTCTTTTCGTTCCCGTTTAACTATAATTCTCTAGAATAATGGAGTATCTTACTTTTTTATACCAATTTGCATCAATCTTTAATCTAGCCTAGTGCCAAATTTAAACCAAATCGTTGTTATAATTATAGTAGACTTATATTTAAACTTCGAAAAATAGCTTTATGTTGTTGCCAAATATATGCCAGTTTGCTTATGATTGTTGTGTGCATCACTTTTATATAGAGGCTGGCGGTTTCAACCTCTTTTTCGAAAATAAGAATTGTTGGTTTGCTTATATGTGCAAAAGTTAAGATTATTTATATTAATGTAAAACAAGCATATGATAGTGTATATGCTATTTTTCACACTTGATATCGTCATATATAATACTGCAATGGCATTTTCGAAAAAAAATGCAAGAGCGAACATGATAGCTTCGCCCCCCCTATATCTAAATCCTGGCTCCGCCCCTGGTGGTGGGCTCCGGCGATCCAAGGCTTGGGGAGCTTGGGCAGCGGCGCGTCAACGGCAGCTTCGTCTCTGTCGCGGGGATCCAGTGGACCTCGTTGTAATTTCCTTTTTGTTCTGAATCTTTCTGTAAGATCGTTGATCTGATGTAACTCCTCTGTCCGCAAAAAAAAAGGTGAAAAATCTCAATTTGAAATACTTTATATTTTGAGCTATACAAAAAAAAACATATTTCCCTGATTAAATGTTTTGTTTTTTTGGCAAGAAAGACCAATCACCCCCCCCCCCCCCCCCCCCCGCCGCCGCGCTTCCAAATTATATAAGATATTTTAAATATTTCAATATGGGGTACATTCAGATTGAATGAGTGAATCTATGTATTAAAACGAGTCTACATACATTCGAATTAGAAAAAAAGCTAAACCATCTTTTATTTCAGAACAGATATACTCCCTCCGACCGGAAATGGTTGACACATACTCCCTCCGTTTCTAAAGATGTTTTATCTTTTTCCAGATTCACATGTATCTAGACACATTTTAGTATGTATGTTCACTCATTTTAGTTTGCATCTAGTCAACATGTGAAATAGCTAAAACATCTTATATTTACAAACGGAGGGAGTAGTTGTCAAAATATGGAGGTATCTACACACTAAAATAGGTCAAGATACATCCGTATTTAGACAAATTTGTGTCAATCATATCCAATCGGAGGGAGTACTATATCGCTGTAGCTCATTGCCTCATTCTACTCCGCACCATGTTTTCTCGAGGAGACAGATAACACGTCCCGTAAGCTATAGTTACTCTAAACTCTCCATGTCATTAGGGAAAAGTCTATTTTAAATTTTGAACTTGACTTGTATAGGTTAGCTAAATGAAATCATGAACTTCGGATTCCGGTCATTGGCACACGGAATTGTTGAATCCCGGTTTAAATCGAACCCTAGACCTGTTTGGCGTTCCGGGAAAAGGATGATCCCGACCGCCGAGAATACATATCGTCTCACTGAATAAATGGGTCTGCCTTACCATGTTCATCTCCTATCCCCAATCCATCGCTACTAAAATTGGTCCGAATCGAGATGAGTCACCAGAAATTGGAAAAGATTTGGTCGGAATCGGTGCGCCGTCGTGGATTTTTGCCGGATTCCGGCGAGTCGGAGGCGGTCCGGTGACGGTTTGGGCTAAACGTTCCCTCCCGCCAATGGTCGCTTGGCTTTTCAGCTTACACGAAAAATCGACTCAGAAACGGATGGTATGGAGCACGGGGGTGAAATATCCTGCTCCCCGGAAAAAAATATCCAGGTCAATTGTTTTTTTTTGAGGTATAGGTCAATTGTTTTTCCGGGATCTGGTCTACCCATTTTTTTTCGTCCCGGATCTGAAAAACAATCATTTTCCAGATCGGGGACTTATCAGAAATGCTTAATACACCTTGGAAGGTGTATTCTCGAAAACCTGATGTTTAGAATATACTTTTTCCTTGTCTTTATCCATCGAAGTACATGCACTGGCAGCTGTGAGAAAGCATCCAAACAACGTAGGTAGCAGGGGTGCTACGGCACGGCGGCGACAACCTGGCGGGTGAACGCCTCGGCACGGCGGGCCATTGATGCGCGTGCAGTCAACCCGGAAATCAGCCCGGGGCAGACGGGACGCTGAGACCTGACGCCACCCCATCCGCTAACTAAATACAAGTGCTCCCCGCCACTAATTTCAACCAAAGATAAGAAAGCGATGAGCCGAGTGCTCCCCGTGCGTGATCAGCGCGCACGCATTTCCGTATGTGGCCACGAGCAGCCGGCGTTGTGGCGTGCGAGCGTCTCCGGCTGTCGCACGCAGCGGCGACATTCCAGAGCTTCCACTTGTAGTGGGAGGCAGCATGTACCAGGATTACCTCACGGATAACGCTCACTAATTTTACCATATCGTTTGAAACAAAAGCAGAGAGAAAAACTAACAAGGGACTGTACAAAATAAGTTTATACTCAACATAGTATGTATGAATTCTGAAAAAGAAGCTCCAGTGGAAAGTACACATCAGAGTTCATATGATCCAACGAGTTGGTACAAGAGCCGCAAAATGCCTTCGAGTTTAACAGTTCCGTGATACAGTAGCCGGGCAAAAACACATCATCTGTATTTTGATCTGAAACAACTATCTCTTCCGGCAAAAAATAACCTACAGGGCACTACGTGTCTTTCTTGGGCGCCTTCCTCTTCATCCTACTGAAAGGCCCAACCGTCTGGTCCATCACGTACATGTATATCACCTGGCTCCAGGACCTGTACGACTTGAGGCTCTCGTAGTACTCCGGCGCGATCTCCTTCACCCTGTGCAGCTTGGTGCCCGGGATCCTGGGGAAGTCGTGGTGCTCGTTGTGGTACCCGACGTGCCACGTCATGATGTTCAGAGGCCCGTAGTACGAGTAGGTCTCTTGCTCCGGGTTGAACACGTAGTGCTCCGAGATGAAGTGGCCGGCCATGGGGTGCATGCCTCCGCCGAGGAACGTCGAGAGTATGAGGTAGGCGAGCGATTTCCAGCTGTAGAGGTACACCATTGTGGCATCGAGCGCGATCTGGATTGTCAGGTTGGTGAACTCCCACATCCCCGGAGGCTTTGGCTTCAGGAAGAGCGGCCTGAGCGCGTAGAAGAAGAGCTGGAGCACCACCCACACGGATTTGCTGATGGCGTTCTTGACTACGTGCGCCTCTGCTTGGCTGGGGATGTCCATGTCGATTCCATCGACGCCTTGGAAACGGTGGTGCTCCAGGTGGTACTTTTGGAACGTTACGGACATCGGGACGCCGATGGGGAGGTTTGCGAAGATCCCTAGCCAGCGGTTTAGAGATGGGGTTGTGAAGGCAAGGTTGTGGCTGAGTTCATGGATTGCAAGGAAGAGATTGTGATTCAGAAAGGAACCGAAGAAGTAAGCAACTATCACCATCTTCAGCCAGCTAGCGTCGCGCAGGAGCGTAGCGGTCCATAGCTGAAGTGCAACAACTGCAGCAATCTGCAACAAAAATTGAGATGGATGTAACGATACAGCGACAATAAATTAGAAAGTATGCTGTTTTTAGGGTGTTATTTTCACACAGTAAGATGATGGAGAAGTTTCCATATTCACATTCTCCATTTTACTTCAACAGAACCAAATCACTAGTTATACAATTACGAACAACAACGTCCAACATAACACAAGAAACCAAACCGATACAAATACAGTCGGAAGGACAGGATGATAGGTGATAGGTCTACTATATTTCCTACATGGGTCATGAGATCTAAGTTTAGCATGAGAATATATGGCTATTTCGAGGTGTACTGCAATGGAGAAGTTCAAAGACCAATGTAGTAAGTAGTAATTAGTAACACTAGTAGAAAATAGGCCTTTAGTCGCGGGTCCAGAGGGCCTTTTGTCCCGGGTTTGGACCCGCGACTAAAGGGTCGGGACTAAAGGGGGGGGGGGGGGGGGCTTTCGTCCCGGGTGTCTACGACCCGCGACTAAAGGGGCTCCACGTGGGCTGCGCACGGCGCGCATGGCGGGCACCCTTTGGTCCCGGTTGGTATTACCAACCGGGACCAAAGAGTTTCTGGTTTTTGTTTTCTGCTAATTTATTTTTTAGGGGTTTCGATTTTTTGTTTTCCAATTAATTATTTTTTACGAAGATCACGTTGCGCGCGCAAACAACAAGTAGTAATACACATAAAGTCATACTACATAATAAAGCATATATACAATACACCGAGGTCACGTTTGATTCATAACATACATAGCCCACAAGTTTATACTACACCGACATCACGTTTGATTCACGCGTCGAGCTCACGTCCGACAAAATAAGTATCACCGTGATAAAATTCTCCGTCTTTCCTCAGGACCTCCTTGTTCAAAAATCCCGCCAATTCCTCTTGAATTGCTTTTAGGCGCTTCGATGGTATGAGCTGGTCCCGCTCTCGTTCCATCTAGATCAATATAAGAATATATATGTGTGAGCTGTTTGAAATCATCATAAAATAAATTATGAATGGAACTCAACACAATATGCGAATAGTGTATACGTACGTTTTCTGTTCTGGTTTTTCTATCCCGCTCATTGACAAAATATCGAATGTACTCGAAAACGTAATATGCGCATAAATTAGTCCCTTGTGGCTGCCTCAGACACCACTTTACAAAAAAAGAATATAATCAAAATAACAATCAAGCACGATAATGGTATTGAAACTAAAATTAAAGAGTTGCGCAGACATATATATGTACTACTACTTACCTTGGTTTCATAAAAATACAGTTGCTTTTTCCACTTCCCTGGACACTTCACCTTAAACCGTTCCCAAACCCTGCCCGGCAAAAGAAAATAATGAAAGGAGTTATTAATTACTTGATATCACAAAATGAACGAAAGAGGTCGATATAGAGCGATAATGACTGAAATTACCTGTCAAGCATTTGTCTCATGTCGTCCCACTCTTCCATATCTTTCCTTAACGAGTCCATGACTTGAACGACTCCTTGGTCAACTCTAATGATTAGCAAAATCCAGTGGAATCTGCACGCGTTTATATGTCCATGACTCATCGATTACACTAAACCGGGATGAAAGAAAAATAGAATGTGTAGAAGGTACAGTAACACTCACTTGAAGTTGTAGGGAAAAAGTATTTCTGCGCAGGTATTTTGTTTCACTAAATACCGGAGCAACAAATTCTCTGTGATTTCGGGATTGTACTGCACAACAACTGAATGAACCCAATATGGGTCAATGAACCCAACAGCATAGTTTCGGGCATCTTTGCATTCGTTGATCTTCATTCTGCATAATAGCGTACAAAATAATATATTTAGATAATTGGCAACGAACGAGCTGAGCTAGAGACTTAATTAAATCGCAAAACTAAATCACTTACAAACAATAGCAACTGACGAGGGATTTGTCGATGGCGTCTTGGTTGAATAATTGAAAAATTTCCGAAAACGGAATATACATACCATATTCCCTGAAGAAATGCTCTTTCCTGACTTGAACCCAGAAAGCGTCATGCTTGGCCTCTACGGCTTTCTCGTACCACGTATGCAAGCGGCGCATTTGTGTTGTCAGAGAGTTGACGTGCTCAGGTCTGACCAGGGTGCTCCCGTAGACCCATGTCCATGCATACTGATACTCTGTGGGGTCCGGATCGTCTATGCGAAAAGCCTCTTGGTCTACTACCTTTTCCGGCATCACCTTGAGCGCGGGGACCGACTGATTTGCCTGTTCTCCGAGCTGGGCCACTTGTTTCCCGGATTTCAGCTGCTGCCTCTTTAGGCGAAATGCCGCCTCCTTCTCCTGCTTCTCCATCTCCTGCTTCTCCAGCATCTGCTTTCTCTTTCGGCGATATGCCGCCGTCTTCTCCTCCTTATCTTCACTAATTGTCTTGGAAAGAACACGGTCATAGTCATGCGGTGGCGGTGGCGGTGGCGGTCCACTCGATAGATTTTTTAACAATTTGTCAACTTTTTCCGATGGTACTACCTCCTTCTGCGGGCGCTGTTTTGGTCCCAACTGTTTTTTCACATCGGCACGCACCGACTCGTCGAGTTCCTCTGGAGTCAAGTCGTAAGGTCTCTTTGGAAGAGGCTTTAGCAACTCGCGTTCCTCTCGAGTTTCTGGCGGGTAGTTTAAAGCGCACCTCTGTGTATATGTCGACGGGGCCTTCACTTTCCGCGAAACAGTGCGCACAGTCTCTTGCTGCGACCGCGCGGGCGATGGACTCGCGCTGGCCTCCCCACCGTCGTCACGAGGTGGGGAGGGTGGATCTTGAGGTGGGGAGGGCGGATCTTGAGGTGGGGGACTGCTACTCGGAGGAGTCGGTGGCCTTGGCGGCAAGTTTGGAAACATGATGTCTTCCTTCTTCCAGAGAATGATATGCCGCTTGGCTTCTCCCAGTGTCCTCTCGTCGTCACCTCCAGGAATGTCAAGATTCAGATCAGCATATAACGGCACAATGTCATCCACCCCGACACGAGCATAGCCAGCTGGAATCCCGCCGAGATGGTAACTTTCTCCAGGTTGATTTGGTAAAGCATAGCCGACCGCCACCTTGAAGGACATGTTCTTCATCGACATATGTAGCTCACATTCTGTCTTCTCCGTGATACCATCCACGGGGTAGTGAGCCGCCGGCGCTTCATGTTCAGAATGTTCTTCATGCGTGGAACCCACGCTGCTTTTCCGCTGATTAGATGGGGCGGCTTCGATTTCAGGACTTTCTAGCTGCCGCTGAGATGCCCTTTCTAGCTGCTGCACCTTGCGTTCCAATGCCGATAACCGGTCTCTGTCCTCCTTCTTCTTTCTCTCACGGCTTCTATAATTATGAGCGTCTGCCGGAAAACCTTGTCCCCAATTAACTCCGGGTCCATAGCCTCGTACTCGTCCAACTTTTTCAGGATTCCCGAGTGCGAGTGACAGCTCGTCTTTCTCTCTGTCGACCACGTACAGTCCTCTTCGAACTAGATCAATTGCCTTCACAAGTTCTTTGGTTATATACTCAATTTTCTCCTTCCATTTTCCCTGAGGAACAATCAGCCCTGTCACTGGGTCCAACCCTGCCCCATGCGCAAACAACCAAAACTTGGACCTTTCGGGCCAGTCCGCTGTCTGTGGAATGACCCCGTTATCAAGCAGTTTTGCTTCAAAGGCTTCCCACTTAGGCACGGCAGCCTTGTAGCCACCTGCCCCCAAAGTGTGGTGATATATCTTCTTCGCAGCATTTAACTTATTTTGTTCCGATCGGGCCACAGCGGCCTCCGATTCTCTTTGCTTCACAAATGTCGGCCACTGGTCTTTTAACTTCACTTGTGCTCCAGTGAATTCTGGAGTGAATTCTGGATCTTCTTCCTTCGCCTTTAGATAAGTTTTCCACAAATTTTTCTTAGCGGTCCGGAATTGATCGGCCATCTTGCTAAGAGTCCACTGCTCGAATTTCTTCTTCCACGGCTCGTCTTTTACAACATCTGGCGGTAGGGTGACCTTTGTCAAGATCTTCTCCCAAAGCAACTCTTTTGTTTGGTCGTCGACATAAGTAGTTGCCTTGGTCTCGTCCTTCGGCTTATGCCATTCTTGAAATGTGATCGGTACCATGTCCCTAACGAGAACTCCGCATTGATTTATAAATTTACGGCGGCACTCTAAGGGTTCCAACGGTTCGCCATCAGCAGAAACTATGTCGATTATTATCTTCTGACCCTCCTTCATCGGCTTCGACGGGCCTCGTTTCGGCAGTTTTGACCCTTTCGACCCTTTAGATGCGGATGATTTGCTCGATCCGGAGGGCTAAAAGAAAAAATGATTCGTTAATAACTGCAATACAACTCAAATAATACATGTACTGTCATCGTTCAACAGAGGCATAATATACCTCGCCGGAGTTTGTTAAGGGAACTTCCTCCTCTCTACATATTTCTTCTTCCTCAACTCCCTGACCGGACTCGTTCAGAAATTGGGAGGCGAATTCTTCATCACTTAAAATATTTTCTTCAGCTACAAGATGTTCTTGCCCTTTAGGCGCCCTTGCACGTCCTGCTATAATCTGAAACATTCTTATTTCTTTCTCCATGTCCCTAACGGCGACTTCCGGAATTCCTGCATCCATTTGCTCTTCACGCTCCTCGTCTCTGCCGGCGGCGTCCGGACAATTTGGATCCATAGCTCAATGTCCCTGCAATCAATTTTGTAAAAAGAATATGAATATCAAAATTTGCATCTTAGCAAAATGTGAATGCAAATTTACCTAACAAATTTACCTAACACTACGCATGCATTTAAATTTACCTAGCAAATTTAAATTCAGGAACTACAATTTAAAATGGAACACAATAGCAAAAATTACTTCCAACAATGTGAAAATTTTTGGAAAAAATTACTTCTAACAATTATAAAACAACAAAGCCTACAATTGATTTATAAAATGAACAAGATTACAATTTTAAGCAACAAATTTAAACAACAATTTTCATACACAATTTTCAAACTCATTTTGTATAATTTCGTAACACTAACACTAAAATTCCTAAATTCCTAACACTAACACTAAAATTCTAACACTAAACTAAAATTCCTAACAATATTTCCTAACAATATTTCCTAACTAAAATAAATTCCTAACACTAACACTAACTAAAATAATTCTAAAATTACTAACACTAACACTAACTAAAATAAATTCCTAACTAAAATTCCTAACACTAACACTAACTAAAATAAATTCCTAACACAAATTCCTAACACTAACACTAGAAAAATAAATTGTTTCTAATTAACACTAAACATTAAAAAAAAACTAATTACTAACGGGGAGAGAGAGAGCTCACCGTACCTCCGGCGGAGGGGAGAGGGCGCGGACGGAGGGGAGAGGGCGGGGAGAGGGCGCGGACGGCGGCGCGGCGTCGATCTCCGGCGGCGACAACGGCGGGCAGAGGGCGGGGCGATGACGAGCTCGTCGGGGAGGGCGTGGCGTCGGGAGGCCGGGGCGCAGCGTCGGGGAGGGGATCGGCGGCGGCCCGTGGGAGGGGATCGAGGCGAGGGCGCGCGGCCCGTGCAGGAGGGGATCGAGGCGAGGGCGGCCGGCCCGTGCACCACGCGGAGGCGTCGGGGCACAGCAGCACCACGCGGCGGCCCAGGCGTCGGGGATGATGGCGGGGCGGCGTCACACGGCGGCGTTGGGGGAAACGAGGCGGCGGCGGCCTGAGGAGGCGACGGCAGCGGGGCAGCAGCACCACGCGGTGGCCTGAGGAGGCGATGGCGGCGGGGCAGCAGCACCACGCGGCGGGGCAGCCTGGCGGCGTAGGGGAGGGGCGGCGGCGTCGGGGAGAAGGAGGCGTCGGGGAAAAGACTTGTGAAATTTTTTGGGTGGAACCACCCAAATACGCGCGGAAAGGACCTTTGGTCCCGGTTCCTGCCACGAACCGGGACCAAAGACCCTTTGGTCGCGGTTGGTAACACCAACCGGGACCAAAGGTCTGTCTGGGCCGCGAAAAATTGCGCGCGAAGCCCAGCAGGCCTTTGGTCCCGGTTGGTTTTACCAACCGCAACCAAAGGCCTTTTCGACCTTTTTTTCTTGTTTTCTTTTTGCAGTTTCTTTTTCTGTTTTCTTTTTCTGTTTTCTTTTGTATACTTTGAATTGTTTTTGTTAGTTTGTTTTTCTAGTTTCTTTTTTCTTTTATATTTAATTTAAATATTCCAATATTTATGAAAATCATACATTTTCTTATTTATTTTATATCCATTGATTTAATTATCTAAAAAATGTAATAATTATCTCTTTATTTTTAAAACATCCTTAAAAACATGCTTTTAATATGAATTTTTAAAAATGCTTTTAAAAAATTTAATTGTCTACAAAATTGTAATAATTGTAAAAAATATAATTGTCAGCACTACTTTTGCGAGTGGATAAGTGGACAGTGTGTTCCGCCCGCCAGCAGTAAGGTCTAGGCTTTTTTTTATCTTTCCTCCTTATATAAAGGCCAGGGGCCGGGAGACCTGAGAGCCTGCCCTGCTCTCTCCCCTACTCCGCCGCCGCCCTTGTCTGCGCCGCTCGACGCCCTCCTCCGCGCCCGTGGCCTCCGCCGGCGCCGCGCTATATCCTCCACACCACCGTGGATCTCCCCTCCGTCCCCATGCCAAGGTGAAGCCCTCTCCCTCCCCTACCTAGGTTGCACGCACCTTAGTTGTTTGATCAAATTCCCCACTCATTTTTTCAGATCTCGGCGGGAATCGATGACGACCACCCATTTGTTGGAACCGGGCAGTGTCCGGGACTGGGCTCCGCCGGGCTGGCACTGGGAGGTGTCTTCCGGGACGCGTAGTTTGGTGAGGAATCCGGGTGACGTCGTCGACCCGGATCTTGTTTGGTGGCCGTCGCGTGGGCCAGCCTCGGTGCAGAGGCCGCCGGCCCCCGAGGTGGAGGTGCGTCGCCGTATCAGAGAGGAGGACGAGCACGTCCGTCGCTACCTGGTTAGGTTGGATACGCAAGCGGTGCATGACAATATGTGGTATACACTTCATAGGGATCCTCCTCATGTGAGTATTGCCCCAGTGATGGTTCCTTATCTTTGGGTGCAAGCCGCCGGCCGCTCAGCACCTCGCGGCTTAGGACCCGGCAAAAGTTAGTTATATTATTCGTGATGTATTATGGATTAAATAAAGATGTATGCGTGATACTATTGAATATTTGATCAATGATGTTTTTGTAAAGTGAGGACAATATATTTATTTAGTTGCTATATTTAGTTGCTATATTTATTTAGTTGCTATATTTAGTAGCAGAGAGCAAGATTTCTGAGGACACGAGTCGTGACCGCGAAGCCCGCCTTTAGTCCCGGTTGGTGTTACCAGCCGGGACTAAAGAAGCACACGGATCGTGTGTTTCTTTCAAGCGCTTGTGAGCCGTTGGATCAGGGGTGTGTTTCTTTTGAGGGCTTGTGAGCTGTTGGATCAGCACTCCCCACCACCACCACCACTCCCACCTCATCCACAGGTACACTTTCTAATCGCCTATAAATAGCGGCGTCCCTGCAGCGAACGGCACACAACGAGCGTCTAACTTCGCCACCGAATCCAATGGCTGGATTTAGCCTACCTGCTGGCATGTTCCCTGGCATTATTGTGTTCGTCCTTGTTCACCGGCCAGCCATTGGAGCCACCTCCTGTAGGACGGTGAACAAGGACAACACAACGACGCTGTTGGAAACACAAGCCCTCAGGTAGGTTGAATCCAGCCACTGGATTAGGGTGACGCAATGATGAATTGCCGAGGAGGTGGGAGTGGTGGTGGTGGTGGAAGTGGTAGCCATGCCCCTCGGTCCGATCCAAGCAGCGGCAAGGCGCTCTGATGATCTGCGACATTCCCAACACTTTTTGGGACGGTCGTAGATCATCAGAGACGTCTTGCCGCTGTGGATCGAAGGTCGATTTGATATGCAGGCACATCAAGGTTTAATACGTTCCATAGAATGCATTACATAAAAGGTTTAATACATTATTACACATGATCCAACGTCTCACAAGCGCTTGAAAGAAACACACCCCTGATCCAACATCACCAACATTATTCTACATAAACGGACTTGCTGGCTCGAAGGCCGTAGGATTAGGGGGAACGGCGGGAGGAGCCAGCCCCGTGGGCGGCCGCCCGGTTCTCGCGCGCACGTTTGCGGCGGAGGGCAAGATCCATGGAGGATGAGTCTTTCAGCGCCCAATCCAGCTCGGAAGCCTCCTTCGCCTTGAGCTGGTAGGAAGTCTTGGCTCGCTGGACAGGGTAGTCGCGGACAGACTGGAATGAGGCTTCCATGGCCTCCTGTATCTGCAACCCACAACCCTCTTCCCCGTCGTCGCTCCAGTCGAAGTCGTCGTCCTCCTCCTCCTCCGCGGGAGGAGTGGTGGCGCCTGGTGGAGGTGCAGCGGCGCCAGGTGGAGGTGCGGCGGCACCTGGTGGAGCAGGAGGCCGGTAGCTGGGCATTCCTCTCCACGCCGGGCTCGTGGGCATACGGCGGGATAGGCTCCCGCGGTTGCGCCCAAGCGCGCTCTGCCGAGCACGCTCGACCTCGTCCAGAAGGCGCTGCGGCGGACGTGGCGGATCCATCTCGTGGAGACGATGCGTTCGTGGCTAGGAATGGTGGATTAGGGTTTACCCCGTCGGCGACAATATATAAAGACCTCCAAAACCCGCCTTTAGTCCCGGTTGGTGTTACCAACCGGGACTAAAGAAGCACACGGATCGTGTGTTTCTTTCAAGCGCTTGTGAGACGTTGGATCAGGGGTGTGTTTCTTTTGAGGGATTGTGAGCTGTTGGATCAGCAGTATCATCACGACCAGGGCCTGCTCACGACGACATTCCCAACACTTTTTGGAACACTTTAATGCTTGCTACTAGGGCCCGAGTGGCATGATTTCAGTACTTTTGTATTGTGTTGATGCACTTTTGTAAAGGTTTAATACATTACTACACATCACATAAATGTTTAACCATGGAGCATCTTCACATAGAAAACCTGAGCCCAACGTTGGGCTGTATGACGGGGAAACCGTGTGCATTTGATAAAAGGTTTAATACATTATTACACATCACCAACAACATCCCTATCTAGTGTTCACTTTTTTCTTCGTGTGTGTCCCTTTCTTCTGATTGCGCCGTAGCCATGGACAATCTTCATCATTTAACACGATGCTTGGGTCAGTTTTCACTTTGAAGGGCGGAATTTCATGAAACTTATTGTAATCTTCTGACATGTCTGTCTTGTCCTCCACTCCCACGATGTTTCTTTTCCCTGAAAGAACTATGTGGCGCTTTGGCTGATCGTATGATGTATCAGCTTGCTTATCTTTTCTTTTTTTCGGTCTGGAAGACATGTCCTTGACATAGAAAACCTGAGCCACGTCTTTGGCTAGGACAAATGGTTCGGTTTCGTACCCAAGATTCTTGAGATCCACTGTAGTCATTCCGTACTGCGGGTCTACGTTTACCCCGCCTTGCAGGTTGAACCATTTGCACCGGAACAAAGGTACCTTGAAAGAAGGTCCATAGTCAAGTTCCCATATCTGCTCTATGTAACCATAATATGTGTCCTTTTTCCCATTGTTGTTTGCTGCATCAAAGCGGACACCACTGTTTTGGTTGGTGCTCTTTTTATCTTGGTCGGCCGTGTAAAATGTATTCCCATTGATCTCGTACCCTTGATAAGTCAATATAGTCGAAGATGGTGCTCTGGCCAACAAGTATAGCTGTTCTTCAACAGTGTTGTCATTAATGAGATGTGCATGCAACCACCCGCAGAAAGACTTCACGTGTTCTTTTTCAATGCATTCTTCAGCCATTAATGAGCGTAAAGTATTCTTGTGTTCCTCGATATACGGAGCCACCAAGCTCGAATTATGTAGAACTGTGTAGTGTGCTTGATTGAAAGAATCCCAGTCGGTACACCAGAACGCTTTCTTTCCTAGCGTTCCTTTTCCACTCAGTCTCCCCTCATGGCGCGATTGAGGGACACCGATCGGGTTAAGGTCAGGAATAAAATCAACACAAAACTCAATGACCTCCTCTGTTCCATAACCCTTGGAGATGCTTCCTTCAGGCCTAGCACGGTTATGAACGTATTTCTTTAAGACTCCCATGAACCTCTCAAAGGGGAACATGTTGTGTAGAAATACAGGACCGAGAACTTGAATCTCTTCGACTAGGTGAACTATGAGGTGCGTCATAATATTGAAGAAGGATGGTGGGAACACCAACTCGAAGCTGACAAGACATTGGACAACATCTTTCTGTAAAGTTCCTAGAGTTAATGGATTGATCACCTTCTGAGAAATTGCATTGAGGAATGAACATAGCTTCACAATGGGTACTCGAACATTTTCCGGTAGAAGCCCCCTCAATGCAACCGGCAGTAATTGTGTCATAATCACGTGGCAGTCATGAGACTTTAGGTTTTGGAACTTTTTCTGTGCCATGTTTATTATTCCCTTTATATTCGACGAGAAGCCGGACGGGACCTTGATACTGCTCAGGACTTCAAAAAAGATCTCCTTCTCTTCTCTGGTAAGAGCGTAGCTGGCAGGACCTTGATACTTCTCTGGATTAAGGTGGTCGTCTTTCGTCTTCTCGTGCATATGTTGATGGTTCAGTCTTGCATCCGGTGTATCTTTCGTCTTCCCATACACGCCCAAGAAGCTTAGCAGGTTCACGCAAAGATTTTTCGTCACGTGCATCACGTCGATTGCAGAGCGAACCTCTAGGATTTTCCAATAGGGTAGCTCCCAAAATATAGAGCACTTCTTCCACATGGGTACGTGTCCGTCAGCGTCATTCGGAACAGATAGACTGCCAGGACCTTTTCCAAAGATTACTTCTAAATCCTTCACCATGTCATATATAACATCACCATCAGGACAGGTAGGCTTCGGCCGGTTATCTGCCTCACCTTTGAAATGCTTGCCTTCCTTTCTTACGGGATGCTGAGGTGGAAGAAATCGACGATGACCCGGGTACACATTCTTGTTACCTACATATATACTTTCAGTCTTATCTAAACAGTGCGTGCATGCATTGTATCCCTTGTTTGACTGTCCTGAAATGTTACTAAGAGCAGGCCAATCATTGATGGTTACAAACAACAACGCTCGTAGGTCAAATGACTCCTGTTTGTGCTCATCCCACACACGTACCCCTTCATCACGCCACAACTCTAAAAGTTCTTCAACCAATGGCCTCAGGTACACATCAATGTCGTTGCCGGGTTGCTTCGGACCTTGGATGAGCACTGGCATCATAATGAACTTCCGCTTCATGCACAACCAAGGAGGAAGGTTATAGATACATAGAGTCACAGGCCAGGTGCTATGACTGGAGCTCTGTTCCCCGAAAGGATTAAAGCCATCTGTACTTAGACCAAATCTTAAGTTCCTAGCATCATCTGCAAACGTCGGGAACACCCTGTCGATTTTTCGCCACTGCGACCCATCAGCGGGGTGTCTCAGCATCAGGTCTTTCTTTCGGTCTTCTTTGTGCCATCGTAACAACTTTGCGTGCTCTTTATTTTGGAACAGACGTTTCAACCGTGGTATTATCGGAGCATACCACATCACCTTGGCAGGAATCCTCTTCCTGGGGCACGGCTCGCTCTCGACCTCACCAGGGTCATCTCGCCTGATCTTATACCGCAAGGCACCGCATATCGGGCATGCATTCAAATTCTCGTACTTCTCACCGCGATAGAGGATGCAGTCATTTATGCATGCATGTATCTTCTGCACCTCTAATCCTAGAGGACAGACAACCTTCTTGGCTTCATACGTGCTGGAGGGCAATTCGTTATCCCTTGGAAGCAACTTCTTAAATATTTTCAGCAAATTTTCAAATGACTTGTCAGTAGTACCACTCTCTGCCTTCCATTGTAGCAATTCCAGGGTGGTACCAAGCTTTTTATGGCCATCTTCGCAAGTTGGGTACAACAATTTTTTGTGATCCTTTAACATGCTCTCCAACTTCAACCTCTCGTTTTCACTTCCGCTCTTTATTTGTGCATCAAGAATGGCCCGACCAAAATCATCATCGGGCTCATCAACAATGGGCTCTTCTTCAGCTTCGTCTTCCCCCATTGTAGTATCATCGTCTGCAGTGAACGTAGGATAGGTGTCATTATCCTCTTCTTCTTCATTTTCTTCCATCATAACCCCTCTTTCTCCGTGCTTGGTCCAACAATTATAACCAGACATGAAACCATGCTCAATCAGGTGGACGTGAATGGTTCTTGACGTAGAGTAATTCTGCGTATTCTTGCAGTCTCTACATGGACAAGGAATATAACCACTCGACGGCTTGTTTTCATTAGCCACACGGAGAAAACTATGCATGCCATTGATAAACTCGAGACTGCGTCGGTCACTGTACATCCATTGCCGGCTCATCTGCATTATATAAATATATCAAAAACCATTACACTACATCATGAATATATAATACTGACCAAATTAATTAATACAACTTCATCACATTAAAACCAAAGTAGAGTACTGCCCAAATGTAATACATTGTTCTAATGAAACATACATTAATTGAAACTAACATACAACTATCTAAAAATTTAAATCCAACAACAAATGCGATCAAAATCGCAACTAAGGTAACTATTGAACCAACAGCATAATGATACCAAGCCTCTTGACTAATGACATATTTTCTAATCTTTTTAAGCTTGACGCGCATTGCATCCATCTTCCTCTCGTAAGCAGCGACGACGTCGGCAAGCTCGACCCCGTGAGCATCAACGATGTCGGCAATCTTCAAGTCCAATACCATCTTCTCTTCCAGGCATTGGAGACGAAGATCTTCACTTATCTTCAATTTTGCTTTTAAATCGTTGTTTTCTTTTTCTAAAAACTCGACAATAGGGTCGGCTGGAATTTCCGGTTCAACTACCTCCTAAATAGAAATATATCTATGTCAAGTTGGTCGGCATGATTGTCATAAACACGAAACGAAACAAATAGTTATAAAAATATACCACATCTGAATCATAGACCGGACGAGGGCCGACGGGGACGGATATCAAAACCATGACACTATACATATAAAAAAACATAAGAAAATTATACAAGAAATAACTATGCATTTAAATGATACAATTAATTTTTCTTAAAATAAAAGATAAAAAAGAGGCTCACCGAGGTGGTGTCGGTGACGGAGCGGCGCGGGCGATCGACGGCGGTGAGGAAGGGGACGGGACGACACTATATAAAACCACAAATTATACTTTAATTTGAGATCAAAATGCATATAAAATAAATGAAATCCCTAACTTGGGCATTTCATCAAACACCTTGCAAACACTACAAAAATCAAACTAGATAAACTTGCACGAAAATGAGCTAAACTTGAAACGCCGGAGGAAAGGATGATGTTGCTAACCCTTGAATAGATGGGGTGCTTTCAATTCTCACAAATGGTGCAAAAAAATGGGGATTAATTTGAGTGAGGGAGAGGAAATGGAGGAGAAATGAGTGATGAACCCGAGCTCAAAATGCTGGTGGAGCTCGGGTGGAAGATGATATATGCAGGGAAGACCCTTTGGTCGCGGTTCGTAACACGAACCGGGACCAAAGGGTCCCTGCCTGGGGGACCCACAGCTTCGGCAGCATGTGCCGCATGTGGTGACCCTTTGGTCCCGGTTCGTGTTACAAACCGGGACCAAAGGTCCACAACGAACCGGGACCAATGCTCCCTGTCGCCAGTGCAAATCGAACCGGGACCAATGGACCCTTTAGTCGCGGTTTGTAATCTGTCCGGGACAAAAGGCAGAAATGGAAGGGCTATTTTCTACTAGTGTAAGTGTAGCAGTAGTACTAGTAATTAGTAAGTGTTGGTCACAGGAACAGACAGGCACCAATTTTGCATATGAAGCCGAAGTCTCATATTGGCAACAACCGAGGAAACATCTAGTTGGTTCTGACAGATACAAAGGGAAGGTACAGAGGTACAGTCGTGCAGAACAGACTAACCTTAAGGCATGGAAAGCATGCATGGCCAGAATGGATTCAGTACCAAGAAGACAGATTGTGCATAACTCAGGCCAACAGACTGCCAGATTATGGTAGCAAATCCAGACTACTGTAACATCAAACATTGAGAGACTATCGGTCAAAACAATTTCTCCTAACTGTTAGTATTCTTCTTACCACTGATTATCTCTTTTCTACCATAATGCACAAGTTTGTAGACATCTTAATTCCATTGGGAGTACAGAAAGTTGCTTCCACAAGAAACTTAATTTTTCGTGCACAACATGAGTAAAGCATGACATTCAGTCTTCAGAAACTACTAAACTTAAGGGACAACACGTTCTCACATAAGCCGACCTTATCCTCTCCTCTCCCTCCACTGTAGCAGAGGCGACCGGCGATTTTTTGGGCGTCCTCGGCCGAACCACCGCGTGCTTGCCGCGGAGCCGTGGGATTCCTCCCCTCCGCCGGCCGCCTCGGCGGCGGGAGGGTGGGGGATCCCGGCTCCGGCTTGTATATATGGTAGGTTAGGGTTGGGACCCCGCTGGCGTTGCTTTGGAGGAGGTGCGGCTGGCGGTGGTTTTTGGTGTCGAGGCGATCTTCTCCGGCGGAGGGCTCCTGGGAGCTCGGTGTCATCGCGCTCGACTTGCGGAGGCTCGAGGCCCGGCGTGGCGCTCGAGTCTGTCGGCTTCCCGTCGGATCCGTGCTGGCGGCGGATCTGGCGGCTGGAAATCGGAGCTGGGCGAGCTTCGTGGTTCCTGCCGGCGCTGGGGACGAAGATGGCTGCGGCAAGGTGGAGTTGCTGGAGCGGAAGGGTGCTCGCCGTGTTTGTTCACCGGCACAAGTTCCGTCGCGGCGCGGCGGACGGGCTCTGCGGCGTTTCTTCAACGAAGGAGGTGCCCTCGGGCCGTGGCATGCTGGAGGTCGGCGGTCTTCGTCTTCATCGCCGGTAGATCGGCGGTTGCTTGTTCTTGCTCCTGTTCCCCTGCGTATGTACTCTTGATCTTCTTTCTTGTACTTCATACGGTGTATGTGGTACACCCGTTTGTACTCCGGCTTTGCAAATAAAAAAAAGAAACTACTAAACTTGGAATCATCAAGAGTGACATCACTACAGAACTGGATGTGGCCCCACGATCTAGATGTGGACATGTAACAAACAAGCTTTTTGTCAAGTTAAGGAACATTTGCATCCCTAGCAAAAAAAAAAAAAAAAACCTAGCAAAAAAAAGGAACATTTGCATTAAATTGCGTCCAAACAAAATGCTACTCCATATACGAAAGCAGTAACCAGAAAAAGGACGATGAAATTGCACCGGATAGCACTCAACGTCAGTGGATACCACAAATACACCAGACAAAGGAATACAGCAGCATACTTTTTTTTTTTTTGAACAGGATCCGATACTTATATTAGAGAGCTCAGTACAAATTACAACCAGGCCCAGAAGAAACCAAAATTTACAACAAGACCCAGAAAACTTGCACTCAACACCCCGAACAAGCAAGAAGAAGCACAATCGGATCCACCCCACCCCCAAAACCTAGCCTCCGCCGGAGACGCCGTACCGCCATTCCGAGGAGAACAAGCACCTCCAACATTGTAGATGGCTGCATAACCGGCCGCCGCGCCGCGACGGACACCCAAGACGATGAACGAAATCAGCCGTAGCGCTTGCCTCCATGAACCACCGAGCAACCCGCCGTCTCCGCATCAGCCAGGCCAGCCGCCCAGCACACCCGCACTCCGGACGATCACTCCCCTCGCCGCCACGGCTGGCCGGAGTAAAAGCGCCGCAGAGAGCCACCACCACCACCACGCCAACCAAAACCAGAGCAAGCACCTCCACCTCCATCCCCCTATGCCACCACGGCCAGCCAGAGAGAGAAGCAGAGAAACTCACCCAGACGAACCACCTCACCCTCCCGAAGCCGCCGCAGAAGGAGACGAACGCCCGACGACGATGGAGAGGAGGGAACAAGACCCCACAAGGAGCGAACGGCGGCGCCGCCACGCCATCCGCTCGGGGGGAACAAGAACTCCATGGATCCGAAGATCTAGGAGTACCAAAACCTCCGCGCGTCACGCCAGAGCACCGAAGGACGCCGGCGTAGAGGGGACGACGCGCGAGCACCTTTATTCTCTCCGACGCCGCCTCCACCCCCACAGCGCCGCCGGCAGAACTACTACACCTACTATTCACACGCCTGACCGGACGATCCGCGGTTCCCCCACCCTCCCGCCGCCGGAGCGACGAGCGGAGGGAGGGGGAACCACCGGCGCCGGCGGCGGAGAACGAGGGAAAGAAGATCGCCTCCCTGTCGCCTGTCTCTACTGTAGAGATAAGGAGGGGAGAGCGAAACGGACCCCTCTTAATAACTTATTAACTTAATAAGTAAGTTAATAAATTAATACAGCAGCATACATGATTCATCATGTGAAGCTAACTACACTGCATGAACTTGCATGTTCCTATTATAAGAGTGTAATAACCATTTGAGGTGGAATGGCAAATAACCAGTTTCTTCAACACAAAACTAATAAGAGTATCAGTTAAAATATTATTTTATTTTGGCACCGTCCAAGCAGGTGACTGCAATCCAAGCTCAACGTTATGAATCTATGGGGACAGTTGACTGAAAGGAAGACAGCCGCCACGATGGCAAATCAGTCCACGCTGAAACCAATCAAGAACTCAATCTACGAAAGATCTCAACTTCAAGTTTCGAGGGATCCAAAAGACATTGAGAAATAGATCACGGCACCTTGAGGAAGGCGAGAGGGTCCGGGCCGAAGAGCTCCTTGATCTGGGGGTACTTGGCCAGGATCTCCCGGCGGCGCGACGCGTGCGGCTCGTCCGTGTACGACCAGAAGAAGTCGGTGGCCATCACCCCTTCCTCCTTCTCGTCGGCATCCACGGCTCTCGCCCCCATTGGTTCCTCCGCTATGGCGGCTGCTCCGTTGCGGAAGAGACGGGGACGGCGGGAGGATGGCCGGGCGGCTATGTGGTGGCTGGCCGGATTGGTTATGAACTCCGGACTGTGGAGTTTGTCGGCCTTCTTGCTGTTTCAGGAGAGTCCAGGCCAGGCGGCGGGCGTGGGGAGATGGACGTGCTTTGAAAACCGAATATCTGCAGGGGAACAAAACAACGTGAAGGAGATGGACAAGTACGTGCGGTGTCAGGGTACCTACACCTGACGGTACAACTACGTCAACACTACACGGGCGCGACGCAGACGATCGCGCCACATCAGGCCCAACGCCGACACCGCCACTACGCCGTTCTACGAGGCCCAGCAAGCCCAACCCCAGGGTCCAAGGTGCGGCGTGGAGCAAGTGAGCACGAGGCTATAACACGGCAACGACACCATCGGGAAAGCCATCCAGTTGGATCATGAACGAAGAACTCTCCCCTTGTATCCCAGACTCTATCTGATCTTCCTCCCTCCCTTCTCTTCCTGTGTAATCGAACCCAATTCCTGTACTATCTCGTGAGGAAACCCTAGTGCACTCTACACCTGGTATCAGAGCCCAACCACCACCCTTCCTCCGAATTTTTTCCCACCTAGATCTGGAGTCGATCATCGAAACGCGTCGGCAAAAGCAAGTACGGGAGGAACACAAAGCAACCATGAGCGACGACACCAAGGAGATTCTCAAGCAGATCCAGCTCCTCGTCGCTGCGGCGGATAAACAAGAGCGGCGGTCGGATGGCGTTGAGAAAACGCTGAGCAACCTCGCCTCCGATTTCCAAGTGTGGCGCCCGCGCATGGAGTCGCGCGTCGACGAATTGCAACAAGCGGTCACCGTGCTGCAGAAGAAGCAGGCGGCGGATCTGAGCGCGGCGGGCACCTCTACCGCTGCGTCACACGGAGATCTGGCAGCGACTCCGGTCGCTGACGCCCCGTCGTCGGTGGGTATGTCGCTCCTCGGCCGCCCACCGCTGGGGACCGATCTCAGGCTAGGCCTCGGCGTCGCAACACTGAATCGGGGTATGCCGGCAGGGAATTCGCCTTCCCTGTCGCCAACCCCGGCAAAGGGTACGCCAAATTTTCAAATCCCTCTCCAGCAGCATTCGTCTGTGTCCAACTCAGTAAATTCAGTGGCGCAAATGTTTGCGAATATGGGTCAGAACAATCCATCGCTGCAATTTCCTCAGTTTGATGGCGATAATCCTCAGATGTGGCAGACACTTGCGGAGCAATACTTTTCCATGTTCAATATTCACCTGTCTTACTGGGTACCAATGGCGACACTGAATTTCACAGGGTCGCCAAAAGTGTGGATGCATTCTGTTAGGAGGAAATTAGCTGGATTAGATTGGACTTCGTTTTGTGCCCTGTTGTGTACCCGTTTTGGTCGTGATAGACACCAGATGTTGATTCGCCAGTTTTATTCTCTTAGACAGCATGATTCTGTTGCTGAATATATAGATAGATTCGAGAATTTGATGAACAATATGATTGCTTATTCTGATACAACTCATCCTTTGTATTTCTTAACACGCTTCATCGAGGGTTTGAAGAATGACATCCGAGCAGTGGTGATGGTGCAAAGGCCTGTGGATCTGGACACGGCGTGTGCCCTCGCATTGCTACAAGAGGAGGTAGCAGAATCTGTCAAGACCGCTCACCATCGGTACACTGAACCAGTTCAGCTATCAAGGCCCATGTTGCCAACGCCACCGGGAGAGTGTATAATCCCTCGGCAGCGGCAACACCTGGTGACAGAAGAGGGCAGGAAGCTGCAAGGGCACCTCGAGATGTGGCTTCAAAGTTGGCTGCTCTCAAAGCATTCAGAAGAGCTCAAGGCCTGTGCTTCACCTGCGGTGAAAAATATGGCCCTGGCCATAAATGCCCGCCCACAATTCAGTTACATATTGTGGAGGAACTGATGGAAATGTTGGGAGCAGAAGCATTGGGTATGAATGATGATCAAGAGACAACCGAACCTCTGGTAGCAGATGTTTGTGCAATCTCTTTGCAGGCACTCTCCGAGAAGCTGCTAGAAGAAACTGGAGCAGCAACAGTGTTACACCTGCAAGGTGTGATACAGGGCCAACCAGTTCGACTATTGGTCGACTCAGGAAGTTCAGCTTCATTCATTAATCAGAGGCTGAGAGCAAAATTGACAGGAGTTACACCCATTGTGAACCCTATCAAGGTTCGTGTTGCTGATAATCGAGAGCTGGCATGCACTGAAGAAATGGTTGACTGTAAATGGACTGTTCATCGTCATGAATTTTCAACCACATTCAAGGTCCTGCAGTTGGGCGCATTTGATGCTATTTTGGGTCAGGATTGGTTGTATCAGCATAGCCCAATGAACATTGATTGACCAACTAAGAGGCTGTGCATTACTGACAAGGGTCAAGACATCTTCCTGCAAGGTTTAGGGCCTAAATCCCTGATTTGCCACACTATCTCGCTAGAACAGCTGACTGGGTTGCAAAACAGTAATGATATTGAACAAGTATTCGTCATCCGAAATGCAACACCTGAAAAAGATGATGATAGTGACTTACCACCAGAAGTACAAGCAGTGCTTAAACAGTTTGAAGAAGTGTTTGCAGAACCAACTGACCTGCCACCTACTCGAAGCTGTGATCACAGCATTCCCCTTATTGAGGGTGCACAACCAGTTTGCATCAGACCTTACAGGCATACACCAGCAGTCAAGAGTGAAATTGAACGCCAAGTGGCAGAGTTACTTCAGAGTGGGGTGATACAGAAAAGCACAAGTGCTTTCGCGTCTCCAGCAATTGTGGTGCAGAAAAAGGACCTCACATGGAGGTTGTGCATAGATTATCGAAGACTTAATGCACTCACTGTCCCGAAGAAGTTTCCAGTGCCCATAATTGATGAACTCATCGATGAATTAACTGGGGCAAAGGTGTTCTCTAAACTGGACCTCAGGGCAGGGTATCATCAGATACGCATGGCGCTGGAGAAGAACATAAAACGGCCTTCTACACTCACTCTGGTCATTATGAATACAGGGTGATGTCTTTTGGTCTATCTGGAGCCCCTGCAACCTTTCAGGGTGCCATGAACACCACTCTGCAATCAGTCCTGCGCAAATGTGCCCTGGTATTTTTCGACGATATCTTAGTATACAGTACGTCCATGGAGGAGCACGTGCAGCATCTGACGACTGTGTTAGCATTGCTAAAACGTGATCAGTGGAAAGTGAAGCTCAAGAAATGTTCCTTTGCACAGTCTAGCTTGGCTTACTTGGGGCATATCATTAGTGACAAAGGGGTATCCACCGACCCTGACAAGATCAAAGAAATTGAGAATTAGATGAGCCCTACAGATGCAAGAGCATTGAGACGCTTTCTGGGTTTTGCTGGGTACTACCGGAAGTTTATTGCTCTCTTCGGCATCATAACAAAACCACTCACACAACTTCTCAAGAAGAATGTGTGCTTTCAGTGGACATCAGTGACTGAAACTGCATTTCAAGCTCTGAAACGAGCACTTGTGTCAGCTCCGGTTCTAGCCATCCCAGATTTCAACAAAGTCTTCACCATCGAAACTGATGCTAGTGACAAAGGCATTGGGCAGTTCTTCAGCAACAAGGCCATCCTATTGCCTTTTTGAGCAAGCCATTGGGACCTCAAACTGCAGGACTGTCAGCATATGAAAAAGAATACCTGGCTGTGTTGTTGGCAGTAGAGCACTGGAGGTCTTACTTACAACACGATGAGTTTGTGATCAAAACGGACCAGAGGAGCTTGATGCATCTAGAGGAACAACGTCTGAACACTCCCTGGCAAAAGAAGGCGTTTGCTAAACTTCTAGGACTACGTTATAAGATCGTGTATCGCCAGGGAAAAGACAATCATGCAGCAGATGCACTGTCTCACAAGGAACATGAACAGGTGCTGGTAGTGGCCGCCTTGTCCACTGTTCAACCTGTCTGGCTGCAGGATGTGGTAACTGGCTACGACACTGACCCGGAGGCTAAGAAACTGTTGCAATCCTTGTCAACAACCACTAATCCCAATTCCTTGTTTACATTGGATAAAGGGATAATTAAACACAAAGGCCGTGTTTGGTTGGGGTCCAATGCAATCATGCATGCCAAAGTATTTGCGGCCTTCCACAGCAGTACCTTGGGAGGACACTCGGGTGCACCTGTGACCTATAAAAAGATCAAGAACCTGTTTTATTGGCCAGGAATGAAGAAACAGATTAAGAAGTGGGTACAGAATTGCCAAGTTTGTCAGCAAGCGAAGCCGGAAAGGGTTAAGTACCCGGGCCTACTTGAACCTCTTACTGTTCCAAAGAGACCTTGGCAACATATTGCTATGGATTTTGTTGAGGGATTACCACAGTCAGGAAAATACAACTGTTTGCTAGTGGTGGTGGATCGTTTTTCAAAATACGCTCATTTTATCCCTTTGGCTCATCCTTACACTGCAACAACCGTGGCCAGCCTGTTCGTTGCCAATGTGTACAAACTGCATAGCTTGCCAGAAACAATCGTTTCAGATCGGGACCCAGTGTTCACGAGCAGATTTTGGCAGGATCTGTTCAAAGCAATTGGAACAGAGCTCCATCTCAGTTCAGCGTATCATCCAGCGTCTGATGGGCAAACAGAACGGGTGAACCAATGCGTTGAAACGTACCTACGCTGCTTTGTGCATGCTTTCCCAAAGAAATGGAGCAATTGGATTTCGCTTGCAGAATACTGGTACAATACCAGCCACCACTCATCTCTGAACAAATCACCATTTGTTGCACTGTATGGCCATGAACCAAGACACTGGGGTCTCGAGGCACCGGGCCAGTGCACTGTCTCTAACCTTCAGGATTGGATCTCTGAGCGAAGAGTGGTGCAAGATCTGCTTCGGCAACACCTGCTGCGAGCGCAACAGCTGATGAAGAAATATGCGGATCAAAAACGAACTTTCCGTCAGTTCAAGGCGGGAGACAAGGTTTTCCTCAAACTGCAACCTTACATACAAGCCTCTATCGCACCACGTGCAAACCACAAGCTCATCTTCAAGTATTATGGTCCTTTCGAAGTGATCAATCGTGTGAGTGAAACATCGTACAAGCTGAAGCTACCGGAGGGGTCAACAGTACACCCCGTATTCCATGTCTCGCTCCTGCGTCAAGCTCTATCAGATGGGGTAACTGTCTCAACTCAATTGCCTTCTGATGCTGATGTTGTTGCTGTTCCTGCCAAGGTGCTGTCAGTAAGGTGGCGCAAGAAGTCCAACAGGACAATTGAGCAGGTCTTGATTCAGTGGTCATCAGGCGACGCGGCGTCGGCTACATGGGAGGACCGCGAGGAATTACATGCTCGATTCCCAGCGGCACCAGCTTGGGGACAAGCTGGCTCTCAAGCACGGGAGGGTGTCAGGGTACCTACACCTGACGGTACAAATACGTCAACACTACACGGGCGCGACGCAGACGATCGCGCCACATCAGGCCCAACGCCGACACCGCCACTACGCCGTTCTACGAGGCCCAGCAAGCCCAACCCCAGGGTCCAAGGTGCGGCGTGGAGCAAGTGAGCACGAGGCTATAACACGGCAACGACACCATCGGGAAAGCCATCCAGTTGGATCATGAACGAAGAACTCTCCCCTTGTATCCCAGACTCTATCTGATCTTCCTCCCTCCCTTCTCTTCCTGTGTAATCGAACCCAATTCCTGTACTATCTCGTGAGGAAACCCTAGTGCACTCTACATGCGGTTTTTCAGCTGGGACCCGCCTGTCACTAGCAATGTTTGGGTGATTTGGAATGGAGCACAATTGGTCCGTCGGCGTTATACGGCTCTTCGATAACTCCGAAGTGATGACCACTATTTTGTCCATGGTAACGATATTTGGAGATATTTTTGCAGTAAATCAGCTACGGTGTAATTTAAAAAAATAACCATCTCTATGATACGCATCGGCGCATTTTATTACTTAACCGTTTTAAGCGATACACGTGGCCTCTGCATGACTAAGATGCATACAGCCGAAACAAGTTCACAAATCAGAAATAAAATAAAAGGCGAAATACAAGAGATCGACTGTAAAACACCTATGACTAAGGAGGACCAATCCGTAGATCAAACGGACACCCATGTCGGGTAAAAATATCCCTTGCCGTGCCTTCCAACCGTGTAGACACCTCCATAAATAGGTCTCGATTCTCCACACGTTGTAGAGGTGATCATGAACGGAGAAAACTTATACATAGGTAAATGACTTGCGTGAGAGAGAACTTCTTACCATTAAAATCATATCATTTCTACATAGCCATAGCGACCACATAATGGCAGGCCCTCCCACCCTAATAAGTATTCTAAACTTGTGATCAATACCATGTAGCTAGTTGTCAAAAATATTTGCAACACTATGTGGAGGATACATATTAGAAGCTATCTGGATGGTTGACCATATAGAACGAGCGTATTTGCATTTGAAGAATAAGTGTTTGATCGTCTCATCATGATGACAGAACACACACTTTTTACCTCCCTGCCACTTACGCTTAACTAGGTTATCCTTTGTCAGGATTACCCCTGCGAACATACCACGCAAATAATTTTAGTTTTAGTGGTATCTACATCTTCCAAATTTTCTTGTTATCATCAACCAGTACTACCAGATGAATTAGTGCTCTATACATAGAATCCACCGAGAACTTTTCATTCTCATGTAGATTCCAGCGAAATTTATCATACTCTTGCGTTAGCTGGACCAATTCCAACCTCTCTACGAGAGCATTCCATGCCGCAAGTCTGGGCCCAATATGGTCTCGCCGGAATGTCACATTCGGTGGCGATGACGCCATAACCATAGTTATTGTGTCGTACTATATTAGCTGGATATTGTTCTCATAGAGTGGTATTTCCCAACCACCTATCCTCCTAGAACCAAATTTCCGAGCCATCCTTTATTGTAAATGATCCAAAGCGAAAAAAATATTTCTTCGTCGCCATCAGACCAGCCCAAAACTGTGGGAGAATTGATTATAACCCCCCTGTTCGTGTGCCTCGGCAACATATGCCCCCTTCTTTGCCTCCCTCCCTTCTAGCCCCCCCAATTCGGTTAATTCCTTGCTGATGGCCCCCCTTGGCATGTTTAACAAGTTTGTCAATATATAACTAGCAAACAGGGACATGAATATACAATAATACCCATGCTTGCCTTAACTTTGGGGCAACAATGAAGGCGGCCGATGGCCAGCGTGATGCGGCCGGCGGCGAGGAGATGTTGCGGAGCGGTCAGGGGTGACGGAGGCGAGGCCCAGCGGCAGAGCTTCCAAGGGCGACGGCCAACGAGGCGATGCGGCGGACGGCCAGCGGCGAGGGAGGCGAGGCCTAGCGGCGGGGCTTCCAGGTGCGAGGGAGGCGAGGCCCGGCGGCGAGCGGCCAGGGGCGACCGGCGACGGATGCGAGGCCTGGCGGCTCCGGCGGCTAGGTCAGGAACAGAGAGAGCTGAAAGAGAAGCTCACGAGCGACTCTGTCTCCCAGTTCGTGCGGCTTGAAGAAATAGACAAGGGCAGACTTGTAATTTCATATTTATAATTAGGCTAATATTTCTGGTTATTAGCTTAATAAGGAGTTAACAACGCCAAAGGGGGCCAATAGCAAGGAATTAACCGAATTGGGGGGCTAGAAGGGAGGGAGGCAAAGAAGGGGGCTTAAGTTGCCGAGGCGCACGAACAGGGGGGCTTATAATCAATTCTCTCCAAAACAGTGAGTCCCCAGGTTCCCAATAAACCTATGACAAAGCCTTTGCGCCTGCATATTTTCGTTTTAGGAGTGTTTGCCAGACCCCATCTTCGGATAATAGCTTAAACAACCATTTTTCCAAGGAGAGTTGTATTCTTAACATGTAGGTCATGAATACCCAGCCCTCGCTGATCCTTAGGTCGACAAACAACGTCCCATCGAGCCCGTCAATATTTATTTTTCTCACTATCACCTTGCCACAAAAATCGTGAACTGAAATAATCAAATTCGTACAAGACTCCTTTTGGTAAATGGAAGAAAGGTATCATATACAATACCATGTTACTAAGTACTGAATTGATAAGAGCCAATCTTCCACCTAGTGATAGCAACTTTCCTTTCCAACTGCTTAGCCGTTTTGCAGTCCTGATGTAAACATGTTGCGGATTGAGAGCTACTCAGCTGATGTAGCCCGCCTCGTGACCGACGATTTAGTCGTGTCTTAGTGGAATACGAGTGTTCCATGTCAAAAAAATACGCATAGCGCATCTGTACCCATATGCTGTATTAATTAACAACGCAAGCGGCGCGGACACGAGTCGACCGACTCTTGTGCCTGCTCTTGCCCAATGGGACTAAACGGGAGAAGTGGGATACCATGAAGCGGGACACATGAGTCCACCCGCGTAATTTAACCTCAACACAAATGGCCCGAGATCGGAGAGCCTTGCATCATGCAATCATGCATCCATCTCTCGGGTCTCGCTCCGTTAAGCTAGCTGGTGCATACGTCGCTATACAATCTGTGATAAGTGGGCGGTAGTCGCTAATTCGTCGACGTTAAACGGGGTCTAACAAATGGGATGAGTGGATTTTGTAGACGAGATGGGGGGAGGGATTAGCGGCCTGGCCCGTCCCATTTACATCGTCAGTATAAAACAAGGAAATGCTAAGATAGTCAATTACAACATGCCTAACAAAGCGCGGTAACACGCCAACGCTCCCTAGGGTGGGGGGCTAACGCTATATGTCCATCCACCTGATCGACGCCAATTAAACGCCTCTCTAACCTTTCACACTCGCGTTAAATCACGCCTCTCCCTCTACCTTAACCCTGCATCGGATGTCTACGGAGGAACGTATCGCATGAATGACTATGAGGACACGAAGTCGGTGGTACGACGACTTAGATCTTTGTGGAGATGAACGTCCATGCTAATTCACATGATGAAATGTTTATATGTGATTGCTTGTCTCTATTTTTACTCCTAGCATATAATAAAACTAAAATATCTCAAATAAGGTCAAGTCGGTTACCCAGCCTCGCGCTGCACTGACCGGGTCGGTTAGTTCATAATAGTGGGGTCATAAAATTGAAGTATTACGGATATCTCTCTCTCTCCGGCCGGACAGGTTCGAGTCGAACTCGAACATGCAGATAGCACTGGGTGAGTTTGAGAGGGCTATCATAACGCTTATGGGCACTGGGGCAAAGGGAGTCGAGAGTCGGGGTATGTGAAATGATGTCATAATGCAAGAGAATCATAAGCGAATTCGGAAAGGAAGTTGGACATCATTCTCTTGGCCGTAATTTCCCTTCTTGATTGAAGTGTTAAAGATTCTATGTCTAGGATAATTGAGGGTGCAAAGTATTTCTCTGTCATTTTATACCATACCCGTGATGTGTAAACATGTCAAGTACCACTATGAAAATTGAAGAGTTTTTTCTCTGAGTTCTTAAAGGTAGATGACACATCAGTATTTCCCCTTCCATTTTGCCAGCTTCAAGCGTATCACATCTACTCATTTAGCTATCCGATTGGTCACGTGATGTTGCGTCAAGACAACGGCACAATGTAGACACCAACATTGACACATGAAGTTATCGAGTATCGGTACTCATGTGAACAAACACGGATGCATGCAAATTTCCCTAGTCCACCGAATAAACGAGACACATTTTTATCACGAACCAGCAGAGCTGACAAAAACAACTAAACACGTGAACAGAAAAGAGAGAAAAAAACCAACAGCACCCATCACACACGCGAGATAGGAGTGAAAGCGCGAGACACAGAGGGGTCCAAACCCTCTGGATCCAACTAATCGGCTTCTGCATCAGATTCTCAGCAGCATATAACGCTCTCTCTCCCCTTTTGGAGAGGACGGCTGCTTCGTCCAGATCACTCAGCCATGATCCAAAATCACAACTACTCATAATGGTCTCACACACACCACTAGCTTACAAACACGCTGCAAAACAATCTACTCCGTCCATCCAATTCGTGCCTGCCATGTGAGCCTGCCTTTGCGGCCCCACTTAGCAGTCACTTCCATCCCGGGCCGTTAAAACGTGGCCCGGGCCCATCGGCCCGTTGGAGCCATCACCGGATCATCAGAGGGCCGCCTCGAAGTTGAGGCGGGAGTGTAGGTGCCCTGGGTGCCCAGTTCTTGGGGATGACGTCCCGCGCCGTGAGCGTCTTGGGCGCCGACAGCGTCGTCAGCCTCACGGAGAATGGGCCTGCCGTGGGCCCACCGTAGAGGCACCACGTGGCGCCCCACACGTGCTTCATGTCCAGCCACTGCGCCGAGTTCGCCTGCAGCCACGCACCAAGATGAAGAGCAACACATATAAGCACTGCGATTACTGAACACTGATAAGTGCACATCAGAATAAACACTAGCAGAGCCTGCAACGAGCTTTACAGCCAAGCACAATGGCGAAGCAGCATTAGTGGCATTGGACTACAGAAGACCAGAGTCTTTGGATGCCATGAGTCCACGGTCAAGAGCGTGCCGTGGTGTGCAGGATGGGTGTCAGACTAAAACAACATCTGAAAGAATTAGCAGGGCAAAAGCATGCAGGGTTGCACGCACGGTCTCTTTTAATTGGTCTTTACTAGTTAGTCAGGAGTACTCTTAGGAAGAAAGAGCTAAAGCGGCAGCATCATTAGGCAAGCACGGGGCAGTGGAATTTCCGAGCGAGTCCTTGATGGAACACGATCCCGGCAAGGGATCATGTGTGTTTGGCTTTCGCCTTTCGGTGCTCTCAACTCAGTGATGCTGCCCAATGTGCACTTGTTAACATTGGACTGACAGATTCCGGATGCGAATCCTATGAGAAAAACAGAATCATATCTATCTTTACCAAGGGTTTGACTCTGGGTGGTGGGGGACGGTGCAAGATAGCGTGCTTTCTTGTATGTCCGACCTCTTTGCTCTGCCCGTCCGGTGTTCCTTTGCATGTGTAAGCTTAAATTGGGGCAAAAGATTAATCTTTGCAAAGAGTAGGACGGTAGGAGTATGTCCTTTTTGGTTTCACACTTTCACTTGCTCTATTACTTTGGTTGTAAAAAAAATATTCTAGAACCTCAGGTTGTTATGCTGCAGAGGACATTACAAGGCCTAGTGCCTAGGTAACGACACTGCCAAACGCCATACATCCGAGGCATGAGGGCAAAAGCAAGCAAACAGTGCCATGTGTCTCCAAACACATCAAAGAGCTCACATGCACGCATTTTCCCAAAGGAAAGAATCTGCGGTCCTATTGCACATTTTGCACCCCACCACTAAAGCCAATGAAATAAGTCAAAAAAGATAGCTTGATTTCCCCCCATTCTCTCTGTTAACGCTCTACTAGCTAATGACTGGTCGTAAGAAAATAGGCAGTGTGTGAACTGTCTGAACAAGAAGAAGAAGAAGATTGGTACCTGCTTCAGCTGCATGGATCCAATGTCGCCCTCGCCGTCCTCGAACTCGATGAGCAGAGAGAGCCAGAAGGGTGTCGAGCCCTCGTTCACATGGAAGGCGATGTTCTTCCCGCCGTACTTGCACGCAGTCCTGGTGCACACACGCTGCACTGATCAGTTTCTCGATGAAAGAAGGGAGCACCAAATCTTACAGTTAGCTCATCCGTGCGTACGCAGCAGCAGCAGCAAGAGCTTTTCTTCGGTCAGATTGAAGGTACGGCGAGCAACATTATATATAGTCCTACTAGGCTACTAGCAAATGTTAGTTTTGACAACGGTCCACTGACTAATCAACCTATTTTCGTATTGATAACTTCACGAGGCAGGGAGTGAAAGAGATCTTGTCCTTAAGCAGCTAAGCTACTTGTCCAGTATGGCAGCCCAGTTGATACTAGTTTAACGGTTAACTAACCAGCGCCATTGCGCCAAGTTGCAGAAGCTGACAATGCACTAAAAAAGACCTGAAGAAGTGTACTGTACGTGGTGATACTCACCTTCTGTAGACCACCTTGAGCTGCCCACGGTCGCGCAGGTGAGCGCCGGCGCCGGCGATGGCCATCCTGCTGTATGCGGCCCCGCTGAGGTCGAAGTGCGTGTTGCCGCCGCCGCAGAGGCCTCCGCCGGGGCACTCGTCGGTGACGATGACGGTGACGGCGCGGCGCGAGCAGATGCCGTGGTCGAGGCACTTGACCTTGTAGCAGGCGCCGCAGCCCTCGCCGTCCTTGAACAGCGGCCGGCTCACCGACCCCACCCGCGCCTTCATCGGCACCACGTCCACCAGCGACCCGTACCCGCACGCACCCCCTGAACAGAAAAAAATGCACACACAGTGCTGAGGTTAGTATTTACGGTGACCCGTACCCTCTTGCTGCAGTGTTTTGACTTGTGTGACTGTAAATCTTGGTGGATTAGACTTTACGGACGAAGGACCAAAATTACGGCAAATTTCACTGTTCTGACCCTGACACGAAAGTTCAGCACAAAATGAACCAAGTTTGAAAATTTAGCCGGATCTGACCCTTTTTAGTACCGCTCAACATACTGGCGGTAGACTTCACGGGGTACCGCCGCGGTCACTGGCGGTACGGATCCTGGTCCACGGTCCGCTCGGGCCGGTTGACTGCGCTGACGTGGCGATACCGCCTCTGACATCGGCGGTAGACTTGTAGGGGTACCGCCTGTACTTCCGGCGGTACACTTCAACATGATACCGCCGATTGTACTGGCGGTACGCGTTGGAGACAGTTAAATGGCTCGAGCACCCACAGCCTCTCATTCATCCTCACTCTCACTTAGCTCTCACCCGAGCTGCTGCCTCTTCCCTCTCTCCTCCACACTCAAATCTCTCTCAAATCCCTCCAAATCGGAGGGCATAGCTCGTGGAATCGGGCCATCTCCTTCCTCTGAGGTAGTCCCTCTCAGATCTCTCGCTTTTTGTTGGTTGGATTTGTGTTACTTTGTGGCATTGTTTAGTTTGAGGCAAACCCTAGATTTGTTGATTTGTCCTAAATCTATTATTTGAATTGGTGCATTGCGGGTTATATGTTGTTTGTGACATGGTGGAATCATTTTGGTTAGATAGATTAATGTTTTTTTCTTACCTAGTATTATGGTTGAGTCTAGGGTTTGAGGTAGTGGTTAGCTATTCCCTAGGATCCATCCATCAATGTTTTTTTCTTACCTAGTATTATGGTTGAGTATAGGGTTTGAGGTAGTGGTTAGCTATTCCCTAGGATCCATCCATCAATGTTTTTTTCTTACCTAGTATTAATTTAGATTATTGTGGTGTGTTTGCTATTACACATCAATGTGATACATTTGTGTGTCTTGTCATATAATTATAGATGGAAAGAATCGTGAATGTCCATCATGTTGACAAAGAAGCATTTTTTAGTAACAATGAAGAAGAGATTGTTGACAATGGAGAAAAAGTTATGATATTTGCCAATAGTCCAACATATGCCGAGGTTGTTGCAAGAGTACGGGAAGTTTTTGAATGGATGGATCCTAGGGAGAAGGTTGAACTAGATGGAAGGTATTTTGTTGGATCGGGACATCGTCCGCGAAAGAAGAAAATACCTATCACATGCGAGTTAGATTGGGGGGCATACAAAGAGGTTGTGGCGGCTTCCAAAGACAAGTCGCTCGAGTTATTTGCTACCAAGGTTGGCGGTGATCGGTTGCATTTTGACTTGAACCGGTGTGCCTCCCCCACACATGATGCAATGACCCCCACTCGAAATGTGTCACTTGATGATGCGGTTGAGTTCAATACTATGAGCCAACCTCCTTTGAGCCAACAATTTGACTTGGAGATGAATGATGGTGACCAAGTCGATGAAAAAGAACAATATGTCAATGTGGATCTTGGTTATGGCTTTGGCATTGAGGAAGAAGATAGGGAGCAAGGAGACATGGAGGGTGATGTGTCCGAGCGGGAGGACGAGTATCATGACATTTATATTGGAGATGTAGAGGCACAAGTCGAACAGGATGGCATTGACCGTGACACCTTCTATCGCCGTTGCTATGCCTCCGACTCGGAGGACGAGGGCCCTGAAGAAGTGGACGAAGATGGGTTCACGGCGAGAGAAGCCCAAGCCTTTTTAAAAGTGGTAGGCCGGGATCACCGAATTCCATTTTTTCGTGATCTCACGCTTGCCGATAAGGCTATGGTGGATGGTGGCAAGTATAAAGATCTAGAAGCAACACCAAGCACAACGCAAGACGACGATGACAACAATTCTCGCATAAAGAAAGGTTTGAAGTTTCCGGACTTGGTAGAATTGCAAATGTGGCTTAGGGAATATGCGGTGAAGCACCATAGGCCATTCATAGTGAAGCACTCGGACGAGAAGCATCGTTACACCGTGATTTGCGACCAAAAAGGATGCCCATGGGTAGTCCGTGCAAGACCAAACCGCCACGGGCAATGGAAGATAACAAGTTGTGAAGCCCATCACATGTGCAAGAAACGGGGCCGGAATCCATCCACAAAGCACCGTCAACTCACCTCCGACTTCATCGCATACAAATTCATCAACAGTATAAAGAATGAACCAACCATTAAACCGAGGTTTTTGATGGGTCTTGTAAAGGAATTCTTTGGATACAACATCGAATATGGTCGACTCAAACGACATAAGCTTCACAAACGACATAAACGAGCGGGAAGTCACATAGTTCGACACAAACACGACATACGGCAATTTTTCATGTTATCACTTTTTCCTTCCCCTCTTGGCTGGCAACTTACGGCGGGGTGGGACTCTTTGCCCTTCTGGACTGAACAGTTTCTTCTGCTTTCGGTGCCTCACGGGCGGTTGGCTCGGCTGACTTGGTTGTGGTGCATCCCTTAACTGTGACAATGGCATCTCCTCCCAGCTCGGGTCCTCTTCCTCCGACTGCTCCTCTTGCTCTTCCTCCGATTGCTCCTGCTCCTCTTGCTCCTCTTGCTCCTCCTCCTCCGACTGCTCCTCCTCCTCCTCTTGCTCCTCCTCCTCGCTCTCATCGTCTTCGTGCTCCTCGTCGTGCGCTTCGGTTGCCTTGGCACCGTGGCAGGCAAGCATAGCCGCCAGCCGACGAGACCGCTCCATGAACCTCTGCAAGAGAAACAAATTTGTGCATGCATTAATATTGACATGAACCTCAAACATTTAGCCAGCTCCCAGCCGAGACAGAGAAATATAAAATTTGGCAGTATCTTTTATCGAATCATGGAGCTCACATGCAAGACATGAACCTCAAAACCCAAAGTTTAACAGATTGCAGGGATGTCTTAGTCCACACACAACACATGAATCATTTAAATGCTTTGGTGGCCAAATAGCATTATTTTGAATGATAAGCATTCAAAACCAGCCAGTCCTTAGGTTGTTAATTTGTAATTCAGAAGGTACATTCCAGGGGCGTATCTAGTATTTTGACTAATCCTATGTATTTATGGTCAAATCTCTAAATTAGTGAAGCAACACTTCTAATTTCTAGCTAAATGCAAACCCAAGCAAGCTCAATATGATGCATACCGTCATGCCGTCCCTAAGAGCCGTCTCGGACTCCACCGTACCGGGCGTAAGCGAAAGATAATATGATGCCTCGTTAACGCTCCGAGTAAGCTCCAAGCCCTAAAAACATGGAAGAAAACTTTAAGTCACAAATAGACATGACACATTAAATTTAAGCTCAACTTGTGTCTTGTGTCTTACCACACGGTTGAAAACGGGTGCGTAGTCCTTGGATGTTCCCGCACTCTCCTTAACCGCCAAGTTATATTCATTGTCACCATCTTCGGTGCCCAAATCCAAACAATCTTGTGTGGTCCATGTGGGCTTTAGCTTAAGGCGGTGTTGTTCTTCATGCCAAGTAAGGTGCGCCACATAATCACTCTCCCGCCAAATTGTCATGTCCATCTCGCGGTACTTATCTCTCTCATTCCACATCTCAACCCACTGGATGTGTTTACGATCCCATTCCTTCTCTTTAGGGCACCTCTTCCGATCAATCATATGCACAAATACCAAACATATCACACGGCAAATGGAAACTGTGGGTCTCGGGTCTCCAACGATCAATAAGGGCGGTAATGGCCGTGTGGTTGAACGCCGGCGGCTTACGCCTGAACTGAAGGACAAATGGGAGAAGACCAGCCGCCTCAAAGTATGGCTCGTACCGAACATCGTAGGGCATGTCCTCCGCACTATGGCCCCTCATGCGCATAGGACCGATAGGCTGCGAAAGAAACAAACATGATGTGCTCAGTGCTCACTATCTTTGTAATTGCAACAACAAAAAAATGGAGAACATTATTTACCTTCTCAGCTAAGTCCATATCTCCCCTCTCGATAAGCCGGGCACGATGTTCCCTGTCGTACACCAAATCAAGCCCGGGGTAATAACGTTCCGGCGGGTCATCCATCCTAATGCAAAACATTCTCGTAAATCAAATAGGCAAACACGGTATGCCAAAAAACAGTATGCATCTAGAGAAAATCATCTAGAGAAAATCATTTGAATAAATATACCATCTAGGTTTGAACAAATCATTTAGAGCATCTAGAGCAAATCATCTAGAGAAAATCATCTAGAGCAAATCATCTAGACCATCTAGAGCAAATCATCTAGAGAAAATCATCTAGAGCATCTAGAGCATAACTTATACACCAAACACTGCTGCAAAATTTTGTTGCTAGAGCAAATCATCTAGATGATGCATCATCTAGAGCAAATCATCTAGAGCAAATCAAATAAGACATCATCTAGAGCAAATCAAATAAGCCATCATCTAGAGCAAATCATCTAGAGCATTAGGCATCATCTAGAGCAAATTTTCTAGAGCATCTTTGAGGCCAAATCATCTAGATTCGGCCAATCCATAAAATCTATACCATTTCTATACTCACATTGATAATTCATGTATGTCGTATCCAAATTTGATAAAGTCATGTCTCTTTGCTCCTCCATTATCAGTTTCATATTTTCAAAGTAGTCATCTTGTAAGACATGATTACCATGAATTTTATATTTCTATATCTTTGTTTTTCATAAATAAAAATAGTAAGGTAAATAACAACAAACAAAATAAATCATCCGTGCCTTTACATCGTTAAAGCACTTAGATCAGAGAGTGCCTCTCCACCCACCTCTTATAATGCAAGCACTCTAATGGAGAAGATCATCTAGATGCAAAAGACGCTACAAAATCTAGGACAAATCATCTAGATTCGGACAAGTTTATACCATCTAGAGCAAAAATACCATCTAGAGCACATATACCATCTACGGATTGAACAAATCATCTAGAGCAAAGAGAACATCTAGGGTTCAACAAATCATCTAAATTTGGCCAAATTTATGGACGAAATTGAGAGAGGGAGGCTTACCTGACGGGAGAGAGGGCTTGCGCCGCGCCGCCGCCGCAAATGGAGAGGGGAGAGGGGAGAGTGAGCTCGCGCTGCCGCCGCCGCCGCCGCCGTGTTCTTGGGAGCTAGGTGGAAGAAGAGGAAAAGGAAAGATGCGGGCTGGGCAGGGGCGGCCGGGCGACCTAATTCTTCTCCAACGCGTACCGCCAGTACTAGCGGCGGCACCGTGATGAAGTGTACCGCCGGCTTCCCTGGCGGTATCCCTAATAGTCTACCGCCGATGTCAGAGGCGGTATCGCCACGTCAGCGCAGTCAACCGGCCTGAGCGGACCGTGGACCAGGACTCGTACCGCCAGGGTCTTTGGCGGTACCCCGTATAGTCTACCGCCTGTATGTTGAGCGGTACGAAAAAGGGTCAGAAACGGCTAAATTTTCAAACTTGGTTCATTTTGTGCTGAATTTTCGTGTCAGGGTCAGAACAGTGAAATTTGCCCAAAATTACTATCGGGAGTGTCGGTGGAGCGTGTGAGAGTGATGGAGGCGCAGAGAGCATTTATCACCGAGATTTTAGCCATATGGTACTATACCCAGCAAGGCAACTAGCGAGGCGTTACTGCGAGCCTGACTGACACGGTCGTCTTCGCCGAAAGCCCTGCGGCACGAATCGTAAAGCTTGAATCGTGTAGGGTGGGCCGCAGCGGTGGACCCACCGAAATTCCCTGCCGGATCTCATGGGATCCGCAGACGTCGCGCCAGAAATGTCGCAACGGGAAGAACTAATCGGACCTTCTTTTTTCTTTACCAAGAAAAATAAAGGTTAAAAACATACTAATGTGCGTTTTCAAGGTAATAATCCGGACCATGAAGTCGGTAAAAGAGGAAACAGTGGAGCTGCTGTCAAAAGAAGACAGATGAGCTTTGCGCGGGTACTGACTAAAAATAGTGACTACTCCTACTTTGTAAAAAAAATCCTTTCTTCTTTACGAAGATGATTCATGTGCATTTCTATTTGCTTACACGGTGTATGCTGGCGATTAATCTAGGACCGCAAGACTTGCCTATTAGACGCCGAACGACCGAAGCTAGGGGTAACTACTAACTAGTACGCATAACTAGCTATCTGCGACAGTAATCGATGCGAGCTGAGAACTTCTTACCGGTGCTGCCGTCGCCTTCGGCGTCGCCGTACCACGTCGCGGTGGCCGGCCGCCACTCCATATCGACCACCTTCCCCTTCGCCGCCGCCGACTTCTCGCCGTCGAACGACGATGTGCCGGAAACGGCGGGGGCGGCGACCAGCAGAATGCAGAGCGAGAAGAGGTGGGCGGCGGCGGAGCGAGAGGAAGCCATTGGCATTGGTTCCTTTCCCCTTCTCCGGCCCTTCCCTATCAGATAGTACTAGCTCTGCGGCTGCCTGGAGTGGTGTGCTGGTAGCCTTCTTTTGGGGGCTCTCTCTCCCTTTTATGGCTTCGAGAAATCCCAGACCCCAATGCTCTCTTTCACAGCTTCGTTGCCGGGTTGGCCAAATGGCAGCACGGGCGGAGGGGCAGGGAATGGGGCGGGGTATCGGAGTGGAGTGGGGTGGTGGCCTCTCTTGTTTTTTTTTATAATGGGAAACAGCGAGGGAAACAAAGAAGCGTGGTAACTGTTGATTATGGGTGGTGGGAGCCTTCATTGCCTGTGAATCTGTGATGGGTGGCCATGACTTTTTGCAACCAGAGAGAGAGGACGAACGAGGCCTTGTATTACTGCAGCGAGATCTGTTCAAGTAGTACTATACTGATAGAACTAGATTTTACGTATTTGTGCAGGGTTAACCAGAAACAAATTAAGCATGGCCACGATTTTTCACCCTCCCCATTTGTCGCCCTCGTGGCCATGGCACCATGTGCGCGGGGCCCAGTTTTGGCGGGTGAGGTGAGATCACGGAAGCGCGCCGTTGCGCAGACCAGTTGACGTGCTCCTCCTGCCGTACGGTTGGTGAGATCGCTTGACCGTTGCCAGGACAAGATTAGATCTCACAAACATAAGTCAGTAAGACTGAAGGGTAGTTTGGGTATTTGGTTATTGCAGACATTTTTGTGCGGGACGACGAGGTCAGGAGGCGAGGAACGCGTGTTCATCACAACGTGAAACTGTACTTGTTCGTTGGTGTCACACAGGGTTTATCTCCAGAACCAGAAGACCACTGACAATTTGGTCAGTGAAACATCGCGTTCCTATTCCATTTATTTCTTCTTGGTACTCCTACACCCTACACCCCCGCGGATTGTAGCACTGACCTCTATCCATGATTCGACAGCACGAACTAGGTTCTGCTCGACATGCATGATGCATCTCGCACCACTGCAGCAATGCCTCTCCGGGCCGCATACGTCTCCAGGCTCCGGGATCCGGTGCTTCTTGTCAGTCCGGTGCGAGCATTGAGGCACCAATGAGCACGCCGCAGTGCTGCTCAAAGTGTGGTTGGAGACTGCCCCGTCAGGCGAAGCGCGAGCACGAACAAACAGGAAACGACACTTTTATCGGCATTATAAATTTTTCTTTACCAAAATCACTTGTAGCTCTCGACCTTGTTCTTTCTAAAAAAAATCAACAATAATATTTTTGCATCTAGAAAAACAATCTTGTTTACCTTTCTCAAAGTCATGATTTTGTGATTTTTTTGTAGACTACAATACAACATGTTATCTAGCAGAACTATGCCGATGCGTATATAATATGTGTACATATACATATTTTTTTAATTTGTGTTATTAAAAATTCGAAATACTAGTTTTGATTTTTTTATAATACTAGGATCACTATAGTACGGCAGCCAAAAATCCTCCAATGTTGTCGAAACTAGGCGAGTGCAGAGCTTCCTCGACCTCCTCTCTCCCGCGACCTAGGGTTCCTACCTGCGTGCTGTCACCACCATGCCCTCCTCGCTGCTGCCCATCTCCCCCTCCCCTCTCTGCCTAACGGGTCGCTCCGCTCGAGCAGCTCCGGAGGCCTCCCAAACCCTAGCCCACACAGCCCTAAATCTGCGCTCCCCTTGTCGTTGCCGACGCCGGCGGCGGCACCAGGCTCGCCAAAGGAGGGGGGGGGGAGGGGGAGTGATGTCTTATGCTTGTGAGACCGCCGACGAAATCCGTACTTCGGTTATGGCCGGAGTCGTCAATGGCGACGCCTTTGGGCGTCGCTCCCTCGTTGGAGACATCAATGTAGCTGCTCCCACCTAGCCTTTCTCGACGGCTCTAGGGGAAACACTCGATCTAGTCTTCTAGATCGGACGATGGCCGCACTATCCGGTGTTGAGTTCTCGCTGGGGGCATCATCTTGGAGATGGATCCGGTCAGAGAGACCCGTGGCTCGAGAGGTTGTGTGTGTTGTAAGACGAAAGACGTCGTATATATGATTCTTGGGTCCGATTTCTTTTATAAACTGGATCACCCTTCTATCTGTTCAATGGATTTTGCAGTGATCCCGCTAACATTCTCAAAAAAAAAAACCCTCCAAGGTTTATCAGTTTTAGCTTTGCACGGTTTTTTTTTTTTTACTTTGTTTCAAGCCAGGCCCACGTAACCTCCGCGCGGCAGTCTAGGGCCTCCAGGCCCAGCCAGCCCGTTCCTTCTGCGGCTCCACTTCGGCTACTAGTCCAGGTCCTTTAGCCTACACAATTCCTCCGACTCTGTCGCCGCCGGTCGACGTCTGCGTCTCCCCGCGCGCCCCTTCCCCTGGCGCCGGCTGTCTCCAACCGCACCCAACGCGTCCTCTACGGACTACGGAGGCTACCCCGCCGCCCAGACCCTCCTCTCCGACGCCGTCCTCCATCTGGAGCGCGACTCCACCTCCAAGTAGGCTTCCTCTCTTGATCTTGCACGTCAGATGCTTATTTCCTTCCTGCTCGTGATTTTGATCATGCAAGAATGGCAGCTTGATTAGGCAGTAAATAAATTGTTGTATTTTTTAGGCAGTGAGTAATAGTACATTACATGTTTAGTTGGTTTATGGATGAATTTGTACCAATTTTGAGGTGTACATAGTACATACGCCGTGCATTCACCTACTGTAAACATTTCCGGGTCGTTGTACCTTACGCACTCATCTCCTGCTTCTAAACTCTGCAGTTAAGGTTAGTTACGTGCCGAATTTTTAGCTGTACAAGTGCACATCCTAGTTGGAGATGGCAAGTGAGCACGAGAAAGACAAGCAAATTGGTGAAGATGAAGAGGAAGAAGTAGAGTATGTCTTGCTAGAGTTGGATGATTATTCCAACATACCAGCAAATGCCCCGTATATACTCTCCGTAAGTTGATTCGTATCTTCATCTGCAGCTTTATGGTACAAAAGGACATTAGGCTCTACTGTGTGTGTAAATGTTATAAACTAGATGTCGTGGCTCTGAATTTTCCTTAGGCACGTCTGCTATCTCTGTTATTGATATAAAAAAAAGTTGAGATTTGAGATTTTATTGTACCAGAATTTTTTAACTGGGCTAATAAAATTCCATGCCTTTTTTTTTGTTTAACATGAAGATGAAGCAGTAAACTATGCGCCTATTATCTAATAGAGCTCTTGCCAATTGCCCTTAGTATGTGCTAGCGTGCTTCTGCCTACTAATATCACATGAAAGGACTAGGCATGTTTCTTGTATTTGGACCAATTTTCCGTCAGATTTCCTTTTAGGTTGCTATGGTCAATGGATACCATTAGCAGATACAAAATCCTGTTCAGTGTGTGCCTATGCCTCTTTGATATGTTTATTGATTTGTATGTTTGCTTATATGAACTATCTATGTAATTTTGTTTGTGTGTACTCCACTAAGTTCTTTGTAATCATGTATTTCAGGGTTTGGATACACTGACTCCTAGCTTGATAGTAGGTGATGACTTGAAAATGGTGAGCATTAATAATGTTACATTCGCTTTTGTAAATGCTTACTTGCCAGCTTCAGGGGCAGTATTCTATGGTTGTTTGAAGTTTATCTTATTAATACCACTGGCAGTGACATTATATGTTGTTGCAATCTATTTTTTAATTTTAATCACACCTCTGATATGCAGAGTGTCAGCTTATTGGTAGGGATGTAGATTGTTTCTAAGCGTACAAGTATATACAGTAGCTAATGTATCAATATTTGAACTTTACATGGAGTTATTATGTTAAAACAATATCCGGATTCACCCGTTAGAACTTTTTTCATTATATGAGGCTCTCTCGAGTATATATCGAGAAAATTTTCTTTACTATAAGTTGTACAGTTCCAAATTTAACGACGGTGCATTTGAATTCAATAAATTATCTATGGAAGCTTTAGCACTAACAATCACGGTGTTTGATGATTTTACCTGTACCGCTAAAGCTTCATCGGGTTTCCTTCCCTTTCTGATAATTATCTGCTGCGTAGATATTGGAATATGTAGTTTAAACCTCCAACTGTGAACTTACTGAGTGAGCTGGTAACTGATGCCTTGTTTATTGACAGATTGGAGAATACGAAGAAACGGTCGGCACATGCTATTTATTTTCAGAAAGTGGTAAATGATTGAACTGAACATATTTTTGCAGCATGTTATTTGATGCCCCGTATATACTCTCCGTAATATGTTTTATCAAACTTGTCAGAAACTTTTTTCTTTTCTTTATGCACCCACCCTAACGTGATTTTCTTGCATTGGATTCATATACTGTTTTAATGTGTTCCTTTCCTGGCCAGATGTTCCACCAAAATCCATTCGTGACAAGACAGCACCTCCCAAAGAAAATCAGGACAAGCAAGCCACCAATAGTAAGGAAGCACCAACACCATCCAAGGAGGTGAAACATCTTGCAAGCGTTCAAAAGATCCTCAAGTTCCGATCAATCAACGAGGATCATCAGGAGCACAGAGCATATCAGGATTAGGGCAATGAGTTTCGGAACAAAACTCAAGCTGCTTAACCATTCTTTGATGCCAACAGTGTACATCAAGTAATCGGTAGACCCTTCAATCAGAATGTAAGGATGCTACCCCATAATCTTAATTATCACTAGCATTCCCTATTTCGAGTTGACTTGCAATACGCGATTCCAGTGATTCTTATCCTCTCTTTCCAAGTTTTCAATCATCTGAAAATGTGGCTGTCCGTAAACTCAGGCAACACTGTCAAAAATCGGCTAAACATCCAGTACTTCGGAAGTCACTGAGTACTTCTTTTTCTGACCCGGTGAGCAAGCCGGTACTTTATAATTAGAAAATGTCGTTGCCGCTAAGTACCTTTGCACCACTTAATCTAGACCGTCCTCACGCTCAGCGGGACGGATCTGAACTTATGAAACCTTTGTAAACACAGAGTGGAATCTGATGGTGATTCCCATGTATTGTTCCCAAGCCACTTGGAACGTAGAAAAGAGTAACCAAGCCCTGCCGTGAAAGGTCGTCTATGACAGCGTGCACCTAAGCCAAAGCAAAAGCCAGGAGTTCATTCGTTGAGCTCCTGCGTTGGATCTGAAGAGGAGTCAGTCGTAGACAAGTGGGTGCTGGTCCTGCATTGGAGAGTAAAAACTACTAGCAAAGGTCGTGTATAACAAAACATGAGCCAAAGCAAACGCCAGTAGCTCATTCATTTGAGCTTCTGCGTTGGCCGAGAGATACGTCTTCACCTGCGAGCTCTTCGCCTCGCTCAACGCCATTCTCCTCGGCCCTTGGCTACGGTCAGCCTTCTTCTCTTTCTTCCAAAGCTTGGTTTCTGCAGCTCCGAAACACGCCGTTTCTCCTTGAGAATATGCGATCACAACTCTCAAACATGCCGGTTGCTGCCGTGTGCACTGCTGTAGCTAGCAAGAACTGGTCATGGTCGATCGGAGTAGTGTCGAAATTGTCTTTTTTTTAGAGAGTACGCGAACGCGTACCTTAGTTTTATAGAAGGCAGAAATTGTAATTACAAGAATTGTCTCCCACAAACGACAGACAACAACTCCCCAAACTCACACTCTACTCTCTCGTGACATGATCAGTAACTCCCACTCCTACCGCCCTAATCGTCCGGAGCAAGCTCAACTCCTCTAAGATGATCGAAGCTAGCCTGTCAGGCGGGAATTGTCTCTGGACATTGTTGAAGCACCACGCATTGCGGTTTTTCCAGATAACATGGCACCCCGCGCACACCAGTGTGTCAAACCATCTCCTGACTCTCTTCTCCGGCAGCTTTGCTCTCTCTGAACTCCACCAAAACAGCAGGGTGCTCGTTTGGGATGGGGGATCCACGACGATGTTCAGTCCCGTGATGCACCTGTGCCAAACTTGCCGAGCGCATACACACTGAACAAGGATGTGCTCTGCTGTGTCCTCCTCCTGCAGACACACATAACAACTCGAAGTTGTGTCCTGGAGCCCGTGCCTAAAGCGACGATCGGCCGTCCAAATTCTTTTCTGGATCGCAAGCCACAGGAAGAGCTTGCTCTTCGGGGTACCGCTGCACTTCCAAATCTCCTTACCCATGAACATCCGCGTGCTGCCATGCATCAACATCTCGTAGGTCGACCTCGCAGAGTAGCTACCCGAGCGATCCCATGGCCATCTGAAGATGTCAGGCTCGGTCTCGTTCCTCTGCACTCCCTGCACGGCCAGCCAAAGGCTCAGACATTCGCGCGCGCCCCGGTATGCCATCGTGCCCGGGATGTCCAGCAGCCAATCATTGTTTTGCAACCCCTGACAAACTGTTCTGGCGTTGTGTGCTCTGGTGCCCACGGTCGCCGTCAACCCTGGCGCAAAATCCGCAGCAGAACGCCCTCCTATCCATCGATCTCTCCAAAACAGGGTACTCTGGCCATCGCCGGGAAGGATCTGGACCAAGCTGTCGAAAACCTCTCACGCTGCCGTATCCTTGAGCATAGGCAAGCCCTGCCAGGGTCTGCTCGGATCTGTGCGTTGCAGCCACTCCCACCGAACTCGAAGAGCAAGCCCGTGCAATCTGAGGTTCTTCACCCCCAAGCCACCCAGGTCATGGGGCTTGCAAATCTGCTCCCAGGCGACCAAGCATTGTCCGCCATGCGCCCTTTCCTTGGCTGCCCAGATGAAGCCGCGCAAGCTCCTCTCCAACTCCTCCAACACCCAAATTGGCGCCTCCGCCACCAACAGGTGATGGATTGGGCGAGCTGACATCACCGCTTTTACCACCACCAGGCGTCCCGGTCTATGGATCAGTCCTCGTTGCCATGCCGGCACGATCTGCACTGCAGCGTCCACCTTTGGCTGCCATTGAGCTTTTGTGTCGAAATTGTCAAACGGTCTAATCTCAGCCAATCGTTGCTGAAAGCCCTGATGAGTCCCTCCCGGGCGAGTGGGATGTCTGGTCCAAAAGAGCGTCGGCTCCCTGTCTGACGTACATCGCGCTGAAAACCGGCCACCCTCGGAAGCTCGTGAAGCATCACCTTATCTCTAGAGGGCACACATAAACATGTTCGTGTAGACGGTGAGTTCCCAAATCTCCGCCAACACGGTGAGGTTCCCAAATCTCCGCTAACACTTGCAGGCTTGCAGCCTAACCTGTTAACCCAAGAGACTCAAATTTTGAATCGGATGGGAGCAGTCTACTGACATGGATAGTCGTGCGGTGATAAGCCGGGGAAGAATATGAGACTGCGCACACGAGCTATCACCGTTCATTCGTTCAAATGGACCTTTCCATTCTCTCCTGGACGTGTCTTAACACAATTTTTTTTATACGTTTGAAAACTTCTGCAGAAACTATACAAATTGTACTAGAACTAAAATAATGCTTTTCCACACTTTTTCTTTGCCTCTTTTAAAGCTCTTGTCGCGAGACTTCTTAAAGGTCTTCCAGCCCGTTCGACTTTTCAAAGCTCCTGTAGACTCTAAATGCGTAATCTTACATCTGACAAGTTTACAACACAGCTGGGTAAGCACAAAGCTTACATCTGACAAAGAAACTACAGAGTATGAAGTTTGGGCACCATAAGTTATTTAGCAAACACCGCTGAAAACGGTTTTACATGAGAGTTGGACATTTTGCACTAGAAAGAGAGCACCTCCTCCAGTCCAAGGCTTAAGCACCATCAAGCATTACCCAGATCAACAGCCTGTCAGCCTTTACTTAGCAACAGCTACCGGCATTGTGAGGGTATGGACCAGGCAACAGTGACCTGCATCTTGTAGAACCGAAGATCACACGTGCCAACACACGTGCCGGATTCCTTCAGTTCGAAAACTGCCTCAGCTCTTGTAAGAAAAACCGGCGCGACGGGCCTGCACATAGACCATCATCTTATCACTCCCGCCGAACTCCACAGAAACAACGCGCCTCGACAGTTCAAACACACCATCTGAATTGATGGGCATTTTTCCATCACGAGCATCGCCTTCGCGTTTTCTACACCATTGGTGCAGGAGAAAACCAGTCCCTCCTGGTAATTATCCGGCCATGACCCGTCGACAAGCTGGACGCTGATGGTGGCCTCAACTGAGCATAGCAGCGGTGTGAACACAAACTCAAGCGTGCAGCGCTTGCAGGGGACACACGTGCGGATACCGTCTTCACCACGAGACACTTGGTGGAAATCAAAGACTTTGAAAGTCAACACTTAATCTTCAGATTCTGTTTGGCTGCCCTTTACTTTTAGCTGAACTTCAAATGTAATCAGATCAGCTAACAGAATCGCCCGAGACGGGCCTGTTAACAGCAAAACTCGATCCTACAATGCAAGCATCATCCTTAGTTAGTGAACTGATGGACCATTAGAGATACTAGGAAAATTAGCGCGGCGACACGCCGCGCCCGTGTGGTGACAAAATATAAATAAATTGGAGCTAAAAGTACGAAATAACTGTACAAAAGACCTAACTTTCAGATTTTTCACGATCGGACAAAAGATATCATGATCCATTGGACATGAGTGTAAACACAGTTTGGATATTAATGGAAATAAGGTTGGTGTCACAAAAAGCGCTATATATTCTTAAAAATTTCTTGGATTTGATGCTTCATTTGGGCGCAAATATCTAGACTAAATGTCGCCACAAAGCTGAGTTTTTCTTCTAACATTATTTGCATCGTAGGATTAGGTATTGTATAAAAGGTGAAAACAAAACAGGCACTACCTAAGCAGAGAATTAATTAGAGTTAAATAAAAGAAAATCAATAGAAACACAAACCAAAATTTGAGAAGGGTGTTTATGACCACAAAATCCTTTTTTCTTATGTGAACTACTTACAATTTACATAAAGTCACCTATGCTATAGCTGAGTGATATAAATATACGATGTGCAGATATGATATCTGAATTAGTACTTATGATCGTACATGTATGTCACTATATGTGACCAAGTTCATGGCTTCTGAAACAAATTCAGTGCACTTGTCAAGAGATTAATAGAGGGAAAAGGAGAGGGGATGCACAATTGGTTTTAAAAGGTAGAAAATATTTAGTTTTTTGTACGGAGTAAGTGTTGGAAGGTTATTTTATTTGGTGAATTTAGGCATCCAAATGGAATTAATGTAGACCGTTAAGAAGTAGTTAAAAAATATATGGGAAGTAAAAGTTTTTTTTTTTAAAGTAGGAGTGATTTCAATATAGAGAAGTGGGTAATTAAGATAACAGGATTTGCAAAAATGAGTAATAAATTTTAAGTTTGCAAAAATAAATTTATGAGGGAAATAAAATAAGAAGTAAAAAAAATAGAGTAAGGGAAAATGGAAAAATAGGAAGTAAGCGAGCAGTCTCAGAGTAATAAAAATAAATATGTAAGGGAGGTAAAAGTAGGAAAAAAGATATAGTAGGGGATAAATAGGGAGTAGAAATAAATAAGTAATTTTTAAGTTGCTATTGTTGCGCATTGTCCGTAAAAAGAAATGTGGAAAAATAAAGAATAGGGGAAAATTAAAACGGGGAGAAATCTATTATAAGCCAAAAAGAAAAAAATCTATTCATAAGGGACAGGGACTGTTCACGCATGACCGGAAAAATAGATAATGTTCGTGAAAAGAAGTGCGGGGAAAAAATAGGTTTAAACTATAAGGGGGACAAATATATTAGGAGGGGAAAAAAATCTTTCAATTGTACTGGAGGGCCGATTTGCATTTTGGGGAAAAACGTGGGGACTTTGCTGGAGAAATGTTTTATTCCGGGAGACGGACTCACAATTTTTTTGGAAACGTGAGGCCTTTTCTGCAAAAAAGGCACGTGGGGGGTTTTTTTTTTGCAAAAATGTTTTATTCCGGAGCCCGACTTACAATTTTTCAAAAATGCGAGGACTTTGCTGAAAAAAGCGGTGCATTTATATGTCCGTTAAAATAAAAAGGTTAGAACATGGAATTTGTTTGGTAGGGTGATATACATGTACTCGTGAGAGGAAAAATTCAAACGGACGACTGAGTGCGACGAATTTGACAAAATTCGTCAATTGTTTTTGCGAACCTGGATCCAAAATTGAGTAGTTAGAGTCGACCGAACTCGAAACCGATCACGGGAATGAAACCTACTCGTCGACGCACATATATTGCATTACATATTATCGTGAAAAGGGAAAAAAAAAACCATATATACTGTAGCTGCTACAGTGCAAAGCGACACTGTAGAAGTGCGAAACTGTTCATGCACAGTGTTTGGCGACATGGACAGCCTGAGCGGAGGCTAAAACGGTGAGGCTTACAATTTTTCAAAAATGCGAGGACTTTGCTGAAAAAAGCGGTGCATTTATATGTCCGTTAAAATAAAAAGGTTAGAACATGGAAGTTGTTTGGTAGGGTGATATACATGTACTCGTGAGAGGAAAATTCAAACGGACGACTGAGTGCGACGAATTTGACAAAATTCGTCAATTGTTTTTACGAACCTGGATCCAAAATTGAGAAGCTAGAGTCGACCGAACTCGAAACCGATCACGGGAATGAAACCTACTCGTCGGCGCACATATATTGGATGTACATATTATCGTGAAAAGGCAAAAAAAAAAACATATATACTGTAGCTGCTACAGTGCAAAGCGAAGTGTGAAACTGTTCATGCACAGTGTTTGGCGACGTGGACAGCCTGAGCAGAGGCTGAAACGGTGAGGCTTGATATATAGTATAGATGTTGTTCCTTCTAAATAAGAAAGGCAGATCAATACAACAAGCCAGTCATATTAATGAAACAAACCAATGGCCATGCCAGGATCAAAAGCTAGGATTACGTGCCACTCTAGTTAGGATTGCTGAGCTGTCTGGTTTGAGGTTGAACTAGCTTAAACGCGAATTTGGGTGGGGTCAAATACAAACTTTCCGTCCACATATGGTATTTCCACGAATAGCAATGTACTGAAATTACTACTGGACATGGCAACATAGTCAGATCGGAGAGAGAGCATATAAAAAGGGGGAAACGAATCCATGAAAGGAATCAGTGGATTGTTTAGGATTATGAATGTAACAAAGACAAATAGAAGATGGTATTGTCCACTGTAAGATGGACCTAATAACAAAATCACTAAGGTTTCTTCCTCCAAACTTTTGTCCGTTCATTCGGACATCGCGTTTCTGTGGTTTCGGTTTCGTCCGTCATGGTTGCCTGGTTTCATACGTCGCTATTCATTGCTTAGTTTCATCCGTCACTAAAATCCCGGTTTCCTCTACGTGCGTCGAACATAGTCCAATCAGAACTAAAACAGCAGGGCCTGATGTTTCTATATAGGCACGTGCCCCAGATTAGCATTCTGTGGGCACGGACAGAATATGGTAAGTAAGCCGCATGCAGCCATGTAGATTGATTTTGGCTTTCAAACTTTAAAATCCTTTATCTCTTATAAACCGTAAATCAAAATTTAGATCCATTTTCACGGTTGGCTTTGTCGCGACAAGATCTTCAAAACTAGATCCCATCTTGATATGTTTTGTGATGTAGCCCAACCTAGGACCATCACCATGTCAAGTACTCCAACATACCACAAGTCACCATTGACATCAAAGGTGAACTCATTCCTCTTGGATAACTCAATTCCCACCCTTTGGAATGGTATACTACTTGACCATCGTCACTTTGTATTGCTAGTCATGACGAGTACGAGCCCACGGGAAGATGGCCAAGTCGCACGAGGAATGGAGTCCGACAAGACGGTGGCTTGGAAGAGGAGAAGGAAGAGGAGCCAGCAGCTTCAGGAGCGTTACTACCGCCGCGCGCAGCGGTACTACCGCCAGGCGCCAGATGACCCAGGCTGAAGAAGCGGAAGCTCCAGCAGCGGTACTACCACCCGTGCCGAGCGGTACTACCGCCAAGCCCATGAGCGGTACTACCGCTGCAGCTACCGCCACCTCTACCGCGCAACCGGGAATGCTCTCTGGATCCAACGGTATCTGTCCGGTATCGGCCACGTACTACCGCTGGAGAAGTGCAATCATATTCGAGAGAGAGCCGCCGGTACTACCGCCAGATGCAGCGGTACTACCGCCACCCTACCAGGTCCGGTACTACCGCCAGCATCCAGCGGTACTACCGCTGCCTGCGTGCAGTGAACGGGCTGAAGCCCTTGTATCCCTTTCCCACCTACCCCTTTGGGTCAAACCTATATATAGGCACCTACCCCCTCCAGATCTAGATAGACTATGTTTTGAGATTAGAGTAGAGCTAGACTCCTTCTTCTCAAAGGTCTCCTTCCTCCCCTTGTGGGGATGGTTCCTCCCCTTGTGGAGAAGATCCCTTCGTGGATTCAAGACCTCTACTTGTAGCTAGACTACTTGCCAATCTTTCATCTTCGGGTGACTTTATTGGAACGGCTCGGTTGGCCGTTGGAGAAACAACCATCCAAGATCCCTTCTGGTGTATCTTGTCAATCTCTCCCTTTGGGATTCTATTGGGCCGGTTGGACCGACCGGTAAGGGAAACGGTTCTTGTATCTTGTTTGTGTTCGAGTATTCCGCTGCGTTCTTCCTCGTGTTCTTCGTGTTCTTCGCGTTCTTGTGTGAGTTCGTCCACTCGTTCATCAATCCGTGAAGATCGGGCCACCCTATAGGAACCGTTTTCCTCATCATATGGTATCAGAGCATGGTTGACACGGATTTGACATGTGTTTCCACCCCCAAATCCACCAAATTTTTCTTTGATTTTGAGAAATTCGAAAATTTCCACCAAAAATAGCCCCAAATTGCTTTTGGATCGATCTGTGAATCTTGTGCGTTTTGGTAAGTTTTGATCCGTAGATCTATTGCTAAACTTGTTGATCTACCTTCCTTTGCGTTCGCATAGGCTAATTCCATCATTTGGCCCTCCGATTTGCTGTTTTGAGCTCCGTTTTTCCGCCCAAAATCGCGAAATTTCCGTCTCGGGTTCAGTTTCTGGAGCTAGCGGTACTACCTCTAGCCGCCAGCGGTAATACCGTTGCAGCGGTACTACCGCTATCAGCAGCGGTACTACCGCCAGCACCTGGAACATACACGAAAACAGCATTTCAGCAACACGGTTTTGGCCGTATCTTTTGATTCCGGACTCCGTTTTTGGTGTTCTTCGGCTCGTTTCGAAGCTACGATCAAGGCCTTCGTCACCATTGCGGACGATCCATCATCCACCATCACCAAAATCCGTGGGCAAGCACGAAACTTCTACAACAAAGGGTGGAGAACATCGTCGAAAGGTATAACATCGCCAATCTTTACCCCTTGCCATTCCGTTGAAAGCCACACTATATCTTTGCGCTTACCATGTTCTATTGAGGCTAGCTCTTGATGATTGCTTGGGCTTTGCACATTTGCACCGTGTAGTTTCCGAGCAAAATTGCATGCGCTAGTTATCATATATCATATATCTTGTTGTTGGCATAAAAAGAAGTGAGTGTGTAAAAGAGAAAAGAATCAAAAGAGGCAAGAAGCAAAAAGTGCCAAATCAAAAGAAGAGAAAAGAAAAGAAGAAACACCACTTGCCATATCTTGTAGGAAAGCGCAAGCTCGATGAACATCTAGTAGGTGGTGCATTGTTGTGCAAATCTTGTAGCCCACCAAATAAATTGCAATCGAGCTAGTAGCTCTCCTTGTACTTGTGCAACACGAGCTTATAGTCTTCGCTAGGATCATATGATTCATTAGCTCAATTCTTGGTTGCACGAGTCCCATTTATCTCTCCGCGTGTGTGTTTCCTATCTTTTGAGATTGACTTGCTTTGGCTTTGTGATCATCGTGGTTCTCTACTTGCTTTGACAATATCTTGGTTTCCGGTTGGTTCAATTTGCTTTCCACCTACCATACCTACCTACCAACTTTTAAGCCGTGTGTGTTTTGGAGTTTGCTTTGGATACTTGAACACAAGCATTTTACTTTGTGATCGTTTCCCTTGGGTTGTCCACGACGTCCAATACTATCTACAAAGGTGAGAGTTTGTGCTCTAGTTTCTTTCCACTCCACATATACACTTGTCTTGTGAGTTAACATGTCTAGGGAGAGTGAGTGCCACTATGGAGGCCAAGATGAAGATGAGTACACGACGAGTCACATGGACTATGATGCCTCATGCTTTGAGGACATGGGGGACCACTACTACGACGACTACACCGACAATGACCCCCCATGACATGATGGATCATCACCAAGACTTCCGCTACAACTACTCTGACTACGACTCCGTGAGCTTGGATGACTTGGTGGAGCCATACATCGACGATGATTGCTCAAACTTCACCGACATGGAGAACTACTACGACTACAACTCCATGTACTCCGACGAGAACTTTGGTTCTACCATGGTCAAGAGCGGCACCACCAAACATCATGGCACAACCATCTATGGTTCAAGCTCAAGACGGTGCTCCTACGAGCCCACCATGCACTCATCCTTTGGAGCTCCACGGTGCTCCTACAAGACCACCATGCACTCATCCTTTGGAGCTCCATCTACTTCAAGAAGGCGCCATGAGACGGACATTGCAAAATGTGCCAAGTGTCCCAAATCTCCATCAACTTCACAAAGGCGCCATGACACGGACATCGCCAAGAGCGACAAGCTTCGACATTCTCCTTCAACAACAAGAAGGCGGCCCAAGAAGTGCATCGACAAGGCCAAGCCAAGCCAAGGCCCATCTAGCTCCTCATGGCGACACATGAAAGATGCCAACATGAGGGATGACCAAGTGAACAAGGTTGTTGCACCCTTGGACAAGTTTGGCGACACTAATCGAACGTTCAAGAACCTCATGGACGCCATCGACAACCTTGCCAAGCGTCTACATTCTTCATCACGCTCAAGAAGGCGCCACAAGAAAGATGCCAAGGTAGACCACAACATGTCCAAGCTCCAAGACGACATCTCTTCACTCGCCAAGCTTCGGAACATATCACCAAGCTCGAGTGGGAGCTCCAAGTCAAGGTCACCAAGGCAACAAGCACGCCGACGCCAACATGAGGAGAAGCATCCGAATGACTTTCGGCGACACCCCACCACTCAAGAGCGTCAACGTCGACATGAGAAGAAGACGGCGACAAAGGCGCATCCTATGGTGTCCCCTAGTGCTACCACTCCAAGTGCGTCAACAAGAGCAACCACCACATTGGCCCCCATATGGCACGATGAAGACCTCATATGCGACAATTGCCAAGGCTAAGACCATGACCCACGAGAATGTCCCAATCTCTTGTGCCCACTATGTAATGGAAGAGGTCACATGATGTGGGAATGCCAAGATGGTGAGAAGACGGTCGAGCATGGGATTTTCCCTTCGACCACGGAGGCGAGCATTGATGATGCTATCACCTATGACCATGGGTCAAGTGATGATGATGCCGAGCATGGGATGTTCCCTTCGGCAATGGAGTCAAGTGATGAAGCGGAGCATGGGAGTTTCCCTTCCGCAAAGGAGTCGAGTGATGATGCCTACTCTATGGCATTGACCTTTGGAGGCGAGATGGTTGAGGAGGTTGAGCATGGGAGTTTCCCTTCAACCTTGGAGGCGTATGGAGTTGAGGAAACCGAGCCAATCCCTATGAGCTTGAGTTACGAGATTGTACCAATCCCATGTGAGAATGAGAGCCACTTAGCCCACTTGAGTGAGAGTGAGAGTGAGTTGAGTGCCTCCACCATATGTGAGTTTGAGTGCTTTCACTTTGAGGGCATGAGTGATACACCACTTGAGTTGAGAGAGGTAGTTGATAGGTCTTGTGAGGCCATTTCGATTTCTAACAACTCAACCTCTACCTCTAGTGTGTTTTCTCATTGTGTGCTAGGTTCCTTGGATGATGAGACGCCTATCTTCGACTTGACGGTGCCTCAAATGGAGAAGATGTACATGGAGGATGATGATGATGCCACCCCATGTCTACTTCATGATGGACAAGTCGGCTACATGGAAGCCCCTACTACTTCAACACCTACTTCACATGAGTGGGACTACAAAGGTATGGGTGTTGATGTGACCATGATCCCGCTAGTGGACATGATGAACTATGATTACTTGCATGCTATGGATGATTCTTTTGAGGTCACATATGACTCGTTCTTATTCCCATGTGATACTTTGTTTGAAACCAATGTTGATCATGTGGAATCACCTATTTGTGATGATTTTGCCATGAGCATGCCTTGTTACGAATGTTTCCACTTTTCTCCCATTGTTGCTTGCAACATGTTGAACAATTTCTCTTTCACATGTGTTGTTTGCAATAAGGATGAAATGCTTGATAATGAGATTGCCCCCATAGCTTTCTCAAATTTTGGAGATGTTTCGTTTTCTCTTATGGACCTTGTTCCATCCTTCACTTTGCATAGTGACCATTTGCATACATCATATTTTCCAATTGATTTTGATGTGTTTGGTGATGTGCAAATGAAGAGACACTTCATGATGGATGATGTGTTCATATACCATGCACACAATTTGTTTCTTTGGTTTTTCGTGTGCATTGAGCCTCATGCTATAATGTCAACCTCTCTTGAGCATGAGTTGACAAAAAGAGCTCTTCAGAGCATACACTTGAGTCGTGGATCGTACCGGCTCTAATACCCTTCCCATGTTTTGCATCAAACAAGTTGAACAATTTCTCTTGCCTATGGTTTGTTTGCAATCATGATGTTGCTTTTGGTCTCCTTTATGACAAGCATGTTTCCTTGATCCTTCACATGGATGATTTATGGGTTTCCACAAATATGATGTACAATTGTTCTTTCCAATGGCTTGTTTGCAACCATAATGACATTTTGTGCATGTCTTGTCATGAGTTTATTGGATTATACCAATTTGGTGTTGCAACAAATACGAAGAAAACTTGCTCTTTCATGTGCTTTGTTTGCCACCATGATGATAGTTGGGACACTATTCATTGTGTGCTTTTCATGGAGATTTTGTATTTCCACACTTTGAAGGTGTTCCATTGGATTGCTTGCACTTTGACTTTGCACTTGCACTACCTTTTCATATTATTGTGTTGTGATAATGGTTCTATGACAAAGAATGGACATGTCATTGTTGATATGCTCCTCTTGGTTGCACACACATGGTTTGCTTGGTCTTTAGTGTTTGTAGGCATGGTGATTTCCAATTCTTCGACAACACTTCTACCTCCTTTGCATGGTGATGAAGAGCAAGAGTCGAGGACGACTCTTATTAAAGGGGGGGGGGGATGATGTAGTAGCCCAACCTAGGACCATCACCATGTCAAGCACTCCAACATACCACAAGTCACCATTGACATCAAAGGTGAACTCATTCCTCTTGGATAACTCAATTCCCACCCTTTGGAATGGTATACTACTTGACCATCGTCACTTTGTATTGCTAGTCATGACGAGTACGAGCCCACGGGAAGATGGCCAAGTCGCACGAGGAATGGAGTCCGACAAGACGGTGGCTTGGAAGAGGAGAAGGAAGAGGAGCCAGCAGCTCCAGGAGCGGTACTACCGCCGCGCGCAGCGGTACTACCGCCGCGCGCCAGATGACCCAGGCTGAAGAAGCGGAAGCTCCAGCAGCGGTACTACCGCCCGTGCCGAGCGGTACTACCGCCAAGCCCATGAGCGGTACTACCGCTGCAGCTACCGCCACCTCTACCGCGCAACCGGGAATGCTCTCTGGATCCAACGGTATCTGTCCGGTATCGGCCACGTACTACCGCTGGAGAAGTGCAATCATATTCGAGAGAGAGCCGCCGGTACTACCGCCAGATGCAGCGGTACTACCGCCACCCTACCAGGTCCGGTACTACCGCCAGCATCCAGCGGTACTACCGCTGCCTGCGTGCAGTGAACGGGCTGAAGCCCTTGTATCCCTTTCCCACCTACCCCTTTGGGTCAAACCTATATATAGGCACCTACCCCCTCCAGATCTAGATAGACTATGTTTTGAGATTAGAGTAGAGCTAGACTCCTTCTTCTCAAAGGTCTCCTTCCTCCCCTTGTGGGGATGGTTCCTCCCCTTGTGGAGAAGATCCCTTCGTGGATTCAAGACCTCTACTTGTAGCTAGACTACTTGCCAATCTTTCATCTTCGGGTGACTTTATTGGAACGGCTCGGTTGGCCGTTGGAGAAACAACCATCCAAGATCCCTTCTGGTGTATCTTGCCAATCTCTCCCTTTGGGATTCTATTGGGCCGGTTGGACCGACCGGTAAGGGAAACGGTTCTTGTATTTGTTTGTGTTCGAGTATTCCGCTGCGTTCTTCCTCGTGTTCTTCGTGTTCTTCGCGTTCTTGTGTGAGTTCGTCCACTCGTTCGTCAATCCGTGAAGATCGGGCCACCCTAGAGGAACCGTTTCCTCATCATTTTGACAAAAAAAATTCCGACCCTAGCTGATTATTCTCACTTAGTCACCAGGTATTGATAAGTTGGTTACCAGGTTAAAATCAAATAGTTGCCTAGTTCTTTGAACTTCTCTACTTGTCACGCCCCGAGACCCGGCCCGGTAGAATGACAGCCGCCGCACGCCTATAGACCCGAAAGTCTATACACGTGCAAGGCTAGAGAAGCAGGATAAACCAGCACAGTGGATCTCAAACAGCTCAATATATTGATTTTACAAGATTATTACATTTATAAGATAAATAAGTTCTCTATTCGCATCCCACCCACTGGTCCAGCCTACTCCTCGGATACGACGGCTTCCGCTGCGCACTCTGATAAACCTGACAACTGCAACTAAAAACAGAGGGGAGCAAGGGTGAGTACAACAGGAGTTATACTTAGCAAACAATTCATACACTTTCATATAATTTGTAAAATACACTAGGTTTTCGAAATACCAGTAAATCAATCATTGTGTGGTTAAGTTGTTAAGCAGGTTAAGAACACATGGTGCCACACATGAAAGTGAGTTTCCCTACCCGGGAATCTCAGGGGTGAATATCCACGCTTTTACACTCTTAAGAGGGGTACTCCGACGTCGACAGCCTCGCCCAGAACCACACAGGATCCCAGAACGAGCAGAGCCCTTTCACCCGCTCGGACACCGGACACCCTGACCTACTCGATGTCGGTCGCTCCTACGGATCCATCACCGACACTTTCCATTCAAGGGCCGCCCCTCACGGAGAACTCAGACAGTCCCATACCTGTACTGTGACCGGTACAATACGATCACCTTCGCAGCACCAAGTTTACTTTATGAAAACGTTGTGTTCATTTGCATGTCAACTATACGTGCTAAGCCCGGTTCGTACCGGTGGCTCCTACGGATCCATCACCGTAACGACACCAGCGCGTTAGCCCCGTATATTAACACAAAGCTCGTACCACTCAGGGTATCACATATTCAATCAAAGCATACTCTACAAAAATATACTGAGAGTGGTACGAAGAGCTTGCCTCGGTTAGCTACGTCGTAGCTATCAAATAACACTCGCTCGATCAATCGGGTATAATAGACCGCTCCAGATACTAGATAGGATCGGCGTACGAGTTCACCCTCAGCGCCGTAGCCGAACAAGGACCATACCACCAGACCGTCAAAGAATACCACCAGCGAACCGTCCACTCGCCGGCTACCTCGTACCAGCGAGCTGCCTCTCTTTCAGCGCCTTTAACCTCTAATCTCTCGGTATTAGAGCAGCACCTCCTTCTATTTCTCAGCCGTCCGCTCTCTCACTACTTTCTCCCAGCCTCTCTGCCTGTGCTCTCGCCATGGATGGTGTGTGGAGTGAAGTGAGAGTACAGCAGGAGCAGCTAACGCTAAGCTGTTTATAGGTGAGAGCACAGTCTAAATATCTACGCCGCAGGTCCTTAAGAGCGAAGGAAAGCTAACTAAAATATCTAGCCGGCTGCCTCGCCGCTTGCCGCTTACCGAAGAAATATCTGCCGAGGAGACGTCGCTGCCAGCCTCTCTCTAGCTGAGTCAACGATACGTGGCGCATAGACACAGGCTAAACATCATGCACGAGTCCACGCAGGATTTGGCTAATCGGCCGTTGCCAGCACAACTCTGAACTCCCGTCAGACAAAGACACGTTGACCCTGGCTGACCTACGTTCTCACGTATGCATGGTTCAGATCTTTTATGCATGCATGCACGTACTACCAACTCCGATCCATGGATGGATAAAAAAAATGCTACTAACTAGCTAACTCCATCGATGCATGCAAACGTATTACTAGCTCATGGACATGCACAAACAAATCAAGCCAATCAACTCCTCTAATTATTTATATTGCATGCACACATTAACATCTAATTTAATCACAAGAGATTAGCAAAATTAGAACAATCAAAAGCTAATTATATTTTAATCAAATTAATTAATAGCATAGAAATTTGGGTTATCACACTACTCACCAAGCGTAACCCATTGGTGACGGTAATTCCAAATTTTACATGTTTAGAGTGGATCAAATCCTCACTCTTTGGACGTGTAGAACATGACTATGACAAAAAAATGTAAAAATTACCTGGTAACTATGTATTATTTGGGTGATTACTATTAACTACTAATATGGTAACTACAGTATTATAACCTCGCAACTGACGACGAAAAAAAAAGTTCGTCAAAACATATTAAGATGGGATCTTGTTTTAAAGTACTCGTCGAAAAAAAGGCATCGGTGAAAATATATCGTCAATTGGATTACCGTTTTAAGAGATAATTTATTTTGAATTTTTGGTTGCGGAAAGATTCCTTACATGCATGCATGTGTTGCTCCGGCTTACTTTATAGGGCCGAATTCTAATTTCTCACGCGTTCTATATATGATTTGCCGTCCTTGATCAGCTCGTCGCATACAGAGAAAGGGTCGATAGATTAGGTTTAACGACAATGACCAGAACCAGATCGACAAGCCACCTCTCCCCGGCGGCTCGAGATGAATCGAGATGGGATTTGAAAATTTTCCGGCAAGCTTGCCTCTAGCTGGAAGACACGCCGCCAAGGACGACGATGGCACCCGGGCTCTCCGCAGCGAGGCCTCCTATGCTTCCTCCACGTCAAGGAAAAAGGTTGACAGCTTGAGAGATCCAACCCATAAAAGGAAGATATCAGATCTATACATTGTAGTGGCCGTCGGCGTAAGTTATTCTCCATATCTTGCTCTTTATAACAACGACATCTCTCATATAATTCGTGTGCATGTCTCCGCTGGATTTAGTTATTTTTTTTATCAATTAGCTTATAAATAGTAATTCTCAACAATGTGGCTCTCAGATTTTGATTCATTGCCAAGACTCTAGGTTTTGAAGGATTTGATTCTCAACAACGAGTTTGATTTGATCCATGGGCTATTAGCTACTCCTATGTCTTTTCCAAACACAAAAGATTCACATATGAGTGTTGTTACCTTTTCTGTTTATGTGGAGATATTCTATAATTGCAGCTCTGTAACATGTATTATGTTGTTCTGCAGCTTATTAAATATGCTTATTCTAAGATAGCCAGTACCTAATTAGGTCGAAAACTACCTATTACTAACCGTAGGATTTAAGTTCTACCTTCAGCGGTCCAACCTGAGAGATAAAATTAGTTTTGTGCACATATGGTTATCAGTTCGTGTGATGCTTCAAGAAAATAAATTTACACTTTGGATCGGTTCGATTGTGAAAGAAAAAGAGGAATCCATGAAGGACACGACTGTACACTCACATACAAATTACAAGGCTTAATTGGATACGCACACGCTACTTGAGAGGCTTAATCAGATGATATCTTGACATACTAGAAATTTACGCTATTTGTCCACCACACACGGACTAATTATTTGTTTTAAATACTAATTAAATTTGTCTGAATGGGATGATGTATGCAGTGTTTAAGAGGCCAGATTTCGGTAGAATAAATATACTTTTTTTTTCCCTAGCTACTCCATGTTAGGGATGGCACCCGCAGGGTATGGGTAAGGGTGGAGCCACCCCATACCCTTACCCGTCGACCACGATCTTACCCGTCACCCTTACCCATACCCGTCAACGGGTACAACTTTTTCCCATACCCGTCACCCGACAGGGTAGATGGGTACCCGCGGGTAAAAATACTCGCGTTTAAAACACGTAAAATTGGGCAGAAAATAGTCGTAAAAACAACACATAACTCATGCAGAAGAGTTATATTTCATTGTTTTGCTATATCAGGAGTCGAGACGTGATCACGCGAATCAGATAGATTAGATATAATATTAGGAATAGCTAAATTATCGGTATAGTGAGGTAGTCACCGGATGGTGCGCCATCCGCGGAGGGTTAGCGAGCAATCCCTGCCTATATCTTTGAATTACGATTGTAGCCTCATGCATAGACCCTACTCATATATCCGTGCGTGAAAGTTTAGACTCACTTGTCAAATATTATATGGGTACATGGGTATGCGGGTATGGGTTATACGATCCCATACCCGTACCCTCTCTACCCGATGGGTATGATATTTTCCTATTTACGTACCCATGGGTAATTTTTCATCCCATACCCTTACCCTAATAGGGTTTTTACCCGCAGGGTAAAAGGGTAATGGGTACCCATTGCCATCCCTACTCCATGTGGGCGTCAAGACCTTCCAGTATATTTTCTAATGCTATTGTGATAGACCAAACCCGTGTATGTAGATGGTGCTGCTGTGCTAGATGAATCTGAAGTATAGAAGATTTTGTTTACTTTTTGTGAAAATGTATATGAGGAAATTGTATACATTTTGTGCACATTTACATATGAGAAATTTGTGTATTTTTGAACACGCATATGTAGATAAAAATTCAAACTCAAATTTAAACTATGTATTTAAAATGCAAAAATATCCACCCCAATATTTATTTTTGAATTAATAACACACAGCTGGAAGGGAAAGGTTCGGTTAGGCCTGGTTAGACGCGGATTGTTACATTTTCGGGTAGGAGTTCCAAATAGATATAGCTATTCAGTAAAAAGTAAACCGTAGCAACGCACGGGCTTATTTGCTAGTACATATACAAGTGCAGAAGGAGGGGGCAACATAATCTCAGTAGATTAATTATGACTAGATTCCCTGGCGCGGCTTGCCGCGCGCCACCCGCCATTGACACCGATTTTCAGTTTGCAAAACGCTATAACAAACATTCTTAATATGACACAATAGTTATGCATAGCAAAGTTTCATAGGTTTAGATCAAAGTATAATGCTCTTACATACACATAGTCCACACCCATAATTCTATGATAAACATTCTTAATATGTCTGCCACTCACACATAAGCAAAACGCTATAATAAACATTCTTAATTTGTCAACCACCACCCACCCTTGACGATGGTAATCAATGGGAAAAGCCCTATGTGAATCGTAATAAAAATAGAACTTAAAATGATCATAACCCTAAGTTCAAGGTACGCAGATAAATAGATAAAAGACATTTGCTTCCAACTTGCATAACCAGAAGTTACAATGATCATTACAATGCCTAGTATTGTTTGCACAAAAATCTAACATATATCACCTAGCAAAAGTAGCACTTTGGCATACATGAATGACCAGCCTACATGGCAACAAATGTTAAACAGGAAGAAAGAACGCAGCAAAGAAGAAGGCAAGAAACTCATATTAGGTAACATTTATTGTGATATACAGAATTAACAATTAACCAGCACTTAAGTAATGATGTTTCACAGCTCATCTTCTCTGTACAATTAACAGACAACAAATTACATGCAAGAAAAATTACCATGGACATTCAAGAGGCATCGATGGGCATTCAGTATACAATTAACCATGGCACATGACTAATCACACACAAATATATCAGTCAAAGAAAACACCAACCAAAATCAAAGGAAAAGATAAAAACAAAATCAGGGGAATAACTGGTGCCATGACCAAACAAAAGACCCTGCACAGATTCGGTAGTATATGCTTTGACAGTTCAAACGTTCAGATATATTGGATCATTTGTCCAAGCATAAATGCGGTGTTGGTGAAGGTGATGAAAATTTTGGTTTGCTCTGTTGTTACAACATAAACGGGTTGCAAAGAGGATTGATGAAGTATCTTTATGCAAAATAGTGGTTCTAGCATAATGGGGTGTACATATTGTAATCAAATGCTGATATAACTTCATAGGTCTATTGTCCTACTGCACTCGGAATTTCATAGACGAACATGGTTCCCTGGCAGCATTTCTTATGAGCATGTGCATTAAACAATTTATAACAAAGTGGGAATAGGTTTAGGATGAAACGTAGATAGACCGACATAATAAACTGAGCACTATGTACATGAATTGAACGGTAAAATCAGGTGTACCGAGTGGATGTTTCTGCGAGTATAGGACCGGTCAGGCTAATTGATTTGGAAACTGTTGCCAGGCACTGAAGTTACTTGAGGAGTCTTGAGGTCCCGTCAAAAAAAAAAGAGTCTTGAGGATCATTTGCTCCTACTCTACTATGCGAGTCTTGAGGATCATTTGCTCTACTCAGTTTTTTTTAGTGCAAAAAATAACTCGTACGGAAGCAACTTGAAAAATACTACTCTAAGAAAGAGGTGTCAATTTGTGTATTAGTTCTCCTTACTAACTCAGTACCTCTATTTGAGATCCGTCATATGGGGTATAAAAGAATCACTTTGGTCACTCGGGTCATGTGTTGTGCACATCTATAAATATTGCATAATTTTGTTAGTCTTAAGCACATGGACATACAGGGCCCAACTGAAAGAACAATTGTGCAGAAATTTCTATATGCATAATCTTGAGAAGCAATCCAATCAGTCTAGGCATAAATATAGCTTCTGCTCACAACAGTTATCGCACCAGTTGAAGCTTCTAATGTTAAACATAATGACCACAAAAAACATAGGCATGTATATACTAACTGTCGGCAATAGGTAATTCATGCGGGCATCTCCCCGATATTAATATATAATATTTTTCGAAAAAAGGTAATTCATGCGGGAAGAGTAAATGCTGTATGAAATTGTAAAAGATATATGATAAGAAGCAGTCTATTTGGCATCAAAATTCATTAGCAAAAATCATGCTGATCAAGGCATATATAGATCAAGAGGGAGAAAGAGTGGAAAAACTAAAGCACAAAGATCAACTAACTCCATTAGCAAAAATCATGTTGATCAAGAGATCTCAGAGGACAAATTATTTTGCCAGAGCTATGAAAGCCCTTTAGTATAACGCACACTGGTGAGGAATCAAACAAAGTAGTAATAATATAATTTGTGGCACTAATGTAAGCTCAAACCACCTAGTGGAAATGACTATCTCTCCTTGTTATTCATTCATCCGACTAAAGACCTCAGAGAAATAACAGCTAGCAAAATTTAGAGCACATGATAAGAAGATGCATTTTCATGTTATTGTTTCAGCTCAAACACCCAAACCTGAAATAAATAGACAATCAAAACCTTAAACAAAATTTTATAGATAAAGCAAAGTAAAATGAAATTCTTTTTTAGAAGAGATCAGAAACCAGTGCACAAAGTTTTCCCACTCTGTTGTAGTCCCCGGCACTTTGATGTCAAAAATGGCAATAAGGTATCCAACATACATATATGTAATCCATCTCTTTTTTTAAAACGAAAGGCACTCAGCCCAGCTTTTCATTGCTAAAAAGCCAAGTTTCTACAAAGTTTTTGTTATAAGCAAGTGCTGGCATTCACCAGCTACTACCAGATAAGCCTAAAAACGAAAACAGAAGCTGAGAAAACAACTTCATAGATGGATACACCATAACTGATCCTCTCTAAACATCCCAGCACATGATAAGAAAAGAACAACAGAACGCCAAAACCAGCAGAACAGTTCTCTAGCTCCGAACAGGTCAAGCGACCAAAACACTCCCAGGTGCATATACCAAGCAGCGGCAACCTCCCAGAAAGGCACCAACGTGTCCCACAGGCAACTCATGAAACCCACTCCCTCAGTAGAAAGACTCTCAATCAAGGCAAACGACATTTTCCTGTCAACTGAAACCCATTTTTTTCGACACATTTAGCATGGAAGGGGTGGAAAGGACGGGAACACAACTGAAGCACTTTTGGTCGTTCCCATATAAGAGAATTACAGACCACTGCTTCAGAATCCAAATTACAGATATATGAGAAAATGTATGCCCTATTGAATCTTTCATCTAAGAAGAACAAAAGACTTGGATGCAACCACAGATTGTAAAAATTGCAACAAAGAAGCTATGATTTGCGCCCTGCAGGTTGACTGAATATATATATCTAACAACAATATGAACTTGCACATTCAAGAATCACCAAGTAACAATTACTAAGACAAACTAATAAAACTGTATGAGGTAAAATAACATGATATCAAACACAATACCTGCGTATGTATTTGACATTGACGGGTTGACCCTGATACTGCTGTCAACAACTTACAACACTTTGCATCCTATGGCTGGACAATATCCTCCAAACAGGCTAATGAATGACCAGATGAGAAAACCAACTCTACAAAATAAAAAAGATTGGTTCTAAAGGAAAATGCATACATAATTGAAATTACCTGCATACGACAGAAAGGACCTAGACCTAGGAGAATGCACAAACCGGATTATTTGAAGGGAAGCATCAGCTGCAATAACTAACGAAAATTAGCAGCAATTAGAGTTAGCAGGTATACATAAGTGAGACAAAGGCATAATAGTGTTTCAATATCTAACTATCCGAGTACAATGGAAACAAATCTAGGCAGGCAGTCAATTATAGTTTGGAAAGAAGATAAATTTCATAAAGCACAATAGAAGTGAACTGGAGAACCTTCGTTACTGCTGCTCTTTACAACTCAAGTAAGTAGGAATCACATTCATACACCTCTCATAAAAAAGCCAACAAATTCTACAGTGCCCAAACCAAAGAGTAACGGTTGTGTACATCCATAAAATTCATTCATAGTTCAAATAGCGCCTCAGATTCATATCAGTCAATTATAATAAAGCTAAGTTTCTGTGATGACGATACAACAGAATTTTACACCTCCGGCAGCATCCTTTTGTTAGTAAAACTCACACATGGCTAAGCAACTTTTAGATTATGCTACCCTAGAAAGCCAAAATTTGATATCCAAGGTCATGATCTCTCTCAATTGTGCACAAAGAAAATTGGAAACTGCATTCGAAGCAACTTTGCATACAGAAACAAAAAGATGACTTCACAAATAATAAACAGAGATAAAAGGGAACCTGAGAGTAGGCGATATTTTTTGCAAAACGTGATATCACTTCTGTGAGCTCACTGTAGACTCGATTCATTAGTCAACGTATAAAATGAAATCTGCCATAAAAAGATAAAATTAGGGAAGGTGGCCCTCAAAAGAAATATTAGAAACCCACTAAACAAAAATGCATTGACCTCTTTATACACCCAAGCAAACATTATTAGTAAAACTATATATTGGCATAATAGTTTAATCGGTACAAATTGTGCATGGTGTCTAACAGAAAAGACACTTGCCGCTAAATTGAGGTAGCTACTCATAACCACAACATGGCTTTGCTATTTGCATATTACTTAGCATGCATCAACAGAAACACAGAGGTAAAATACCTTATATTTCTAGCTTTGATAGCAATTAATAGGAATGGAACTGAACAATAGGTTCAGACCTAAATCATCAGCGTCTTTCTCTTGCTTAAAAGAAGACTCTCATGGGAAAATGACAATATTTTCACCGAGTCAAATCAAACTATTATTATAAATGGACCTTTGATGCTAGCTAAGCTACTACACTTATATTATATCTAAATGTACTCAACAACAAAACAAAATAAAAATATGGCGGTAATTGAAGCATGAGTATTAACTCTAGAATGTTACAGGTGTAATGACTAATTGGCGAGCTGCTTCTTCATAATCTAATCAAGGTCTCAATTTCCATATATAGTAGATAAATATACCTAAATGACAACCTTTTTTTCTAGAACTTGCTACTGATTGCTTTCCTTAAACAGGTCTTTCTAGTTTCACAACAGATAAGTTCCTAGCAAACATAAATATTCAGTTTAATGGTTAAGAATAGCAGATAATTAGTGAGAAAATAGCTCGCTTGACTCTAGTCATCTTCCTCCTGCAATATAATTTATACATCAGACTAAAATACCGACCAACCACTAAAGAGCTGGTAAGGACAACATGATTAAGCACATCAGATTCATCATCACAAATTAATTTTACAATGAAAAAGGCAAGAAAAGGATCTAATTTTCCCAAATGGATGCTACATGTTGCCGGACTAAACATTCGCCAACTAAAAGGGCCAACCTAGGTTGGTCACTTCAGACCATACATGCACACTGCATAGAGAAGGTCGTACCTGAAAAAAATCGAGATGGCAAGCTTCCAGTGTCGGCTCCGTTGTACTGACCTGCAGGAAAAATAACGATCAGAACTGAGAGAGAAGAGCTGCTGAAAAAAGGGAATAGGAGAGAGAGAGAGAGAGAGAGAGAGAGAGAGAGAGAGATAACCTGCAATGATTCAAGGAGTTACAAAGAAAGCTCAACAGCAGCAACAACTCGTAAACAAAGAGATTAATGGGGGAGAAGGGCGTGGCTAGCAACAGCTCACCTCGGCTCGAATTCTGCATCATATATACAGTGATGGCCTCTCGTGCTCCTCCTATTCAGGACCAAGGAGGGAGAGGCGTTAGTGGTGCTCGATCCTACTCCTCCATCCTGCTCTCCATCTCCTCCTCTTGCTTCAGCTGATCCTCCATCCCTCTCCTCTCTCACGGTTGAGGGCAGTGTGGAGCTGGACAGGTGCGGGTGGGTGAGGCGAATTCCTGCTACATGAAGAGATTCAAAGGTGAGAGAGATATATAGGAGACCTGAGATCTAGCTCCCAATCTACCTTCTCCACGTGAGGACGACGGTGATGGGCGCGCGCAGACAACGGAGACCCGTGCTCGGCGGCGCGAGATCGGCAGCAGCGGCACATCGCGGCCCCTCATGCTTTCTCCTGCTTAGGACCGAGGAGAAGGCAGCAACTCGAGGTGGGAGGGGCGCGTGGCAGCCCATGCCCGTCGGCGCAAGGTCGACGGTGGGGAGAAAAAGGGGCGGAGGACGGGAAGAGGGTGGTGGAGCCGCCGGTGCGAAGTCAGAAAGGAGGACGGGAATGAGAGGAGGCGCGCGTGTGGGAGGACCGGAGGCGGCGCTAGGGTTTTCACCGTGGGTGAGGGAGCCGAGGCGCCGATGGAGGGAGTGCGCGGCGGAGGGGCGACGACGACGGCGGCGGTGCCGTGGTGGGGAGGAGAAGGACGGTGGCGGCGGGAGGATGGAGCGGATTTGGGAGGAGCGAATGCGAGAGTGGATTGGATAGGAGCGAACGCGCGAGGGGATTGGATGCGGCGGCGCCTAGGGTTATCCCAGCACTGTGGAAACACACACCACGACGGCGCTCGGAAGAAGAGGCCGAAATTGTGATGCTACCGCAAAACGCACCCTCTCCCTGTGTAGCGGGACCGGAGCGGGACCGGCGACGTCTGGACCCACTGTCAGTGAGAGATGTAGGGAGTAAAATAAGTAACACAGGAAAATGGACGGCCCAGATCGCGCTGTAAGTAATTCGATCCGACGGCCACAAATCGTCGAGCTCTGTGAGAGCGCCTTGGGGTCTCCCGATTTACCTGTGTTGATGCTGCAGATTATAAGCAGCAAGAGAATGAAGAAATTACGAAGGTAGGCAAACAGGCAAAATTAGACGGTGCTCACCTTTTGGGTGAGCGTTTGGCAGTTCTCCCTTGTGTGTCTGAAGAGAAAGTTGCGATTATGATCTGCCGAGTCTCTGGTGGCAACGAAGCCATAGACATGAAGTGGCCAATGGATACCATGTTTTGGTCTAGCGATTCTGATGGAGAAGATCTGTAAGGTACTACCTGGAACAGCATTTGTTGGGATAGGTCCAGATGTATAGCGCATCGGAGCAAGAGTGGCTGCAAGAAGACAAATTAAGTGATTAGATATACACTTAGATAGCAATGCCAGCTTACTACCAGGAAAAACAACAACATACTCCAGAAGTAGATAGTGATGGTTTTTCATCTTATAGTCCAATGGGTTGGCCTGGTATCTCATTGCTATGCAGTGTAAACAATCTCTAGTAAATGGCTTACTGATGAGTTAGGATTTGTGGTTGTTTCCAGGTAAAATTGATGTATTTTTTCAGACAAATCCCACTTCCTAGTTGAACAACAACCGTCAACAAACAAAATTGATTTACTTCCGTGCGTCCATTGCTCGTCGTTGCAATTAAATGTTGTTACAAAATTAACCAGGAATCGGATCGCGAAAGGAAATGGAAATCACGTACCAAATCTACTGAAACTTGATCTGACTGTAGCTTGACAGAAAGATGGAGTGGGTAGAGATGAGTACAGTTTCTTACTTTCGTCGTCGTAGGAACCGTAAACTCCGCCGAAGCTGGTCTCCCAGGCTTTACGGTACATGGGGATCGCGTCCTCCTCCTCCTCTTCCTGCTCGCCTCGAGGATTCTTCCGGATCTTCACATCGCAGAGACCTCTCTCCCTCCAATTCCTTGCATCGATCCGGTTCGCATCGCGAAGAGCTCGACTCTTTCCCGGTGCCTTTGCCCCAAGATTGTCGCCGACGATGTCCTTCCGGTCGCAGCCCCACGAATTCGACTGCTCTCGACCTCTCCGTCGCTTGTGTCGATCTTGAACTCGGCGAATGCACTGCTCGTCCTCTCCATCTCCATGTCCGCCGCACCGCCGCTCAATCAACAGATGGTGGGTAGGGTTTCCACTCGTAGCCAGGCCCATGTAACCTCCGCGAGGCAGTCCAGCCCAGCGCGTTCCCTCTGCGGCTCCAGCTCGCGCTACTAGTCCAGGTCTGTCAGGACCCCGCTCTGCTTCTCTGAAAGAAGTCGCTGGCAAGACGATCCACTGGCCGCCCGTCAGCAACGTGCGGCCCAGATGCTCAGTTGCCGCTTCGGCCGGCAATCCAACGGCCCAGTTTGAAGACCATTACCTGTAATTCGATTCCCGCGCTAATCGTGCTTATGTCTGTACTGATGCTTAATTAAACACTGCGTGGTCCTGCTCTTTGGATATAAAAGGGCAGGAGAGGGAGGATGGGTGGCACGCAGAATATAAAACCTCTAATTTTCCTTATCAGTTCTTTACCTGTTCTTCTTGTACCGCAATTTATCAATTCCTTAGCTGTAGATCTGAGCTCCGATGCTCCACTCTCTTCCTCCTTCTTCCAATTGACATGTCGGGTAGCCACAGCACCCGACAAGGTGGTATCAGAGCAGTCCCGATCTGCTTCCCTCCCTCCCTCCCAAGATAGCAGCCGATCTGCTTTTCTTCTTCTTTCCCCCAAGAAACCCACCGCGAGGTTGCTGGGTCACATCGATCCGGTGGTAAAATCCCTTCGCGTCGCTCCCTGGTCTTCGCCATGACGACTACTCGCCGAGGCAGATCCAATTCCCGCGACCGCGCCGCCGTAGCAGCTAAAGGAGCGGATAGATCGGACGTGATCGACCCGAACCAGGAGATTCCGGTTACATCGGACGATGAAGCGGATGAACAAGAGGAAGAAAGGATCCGTGACCATCTTCCTCGCGAATTCCTGCGGATGGGCCGCCGCCTTGACCGGCAACAGAGCTCCATCGACTCGATCCATGATGAGGTAGCAAAACTCTCACAACTCATGCAATCTATGGCTGCAAATTTTGTTCCTCCACAGGCGGAGCCGTCGTCGGACTCTGCCACCAGCACAAAAGACCCTCGCTTTTTCACTCCACCACCACCTTCTTCCAAACCCTTGTCGCCAATTCCTGAACAACCAACATCAGCCACTACATCTCACCCACCAGCTACTCCTTCCTTCCCACCAATCTGGGCAACCTCACGCCCGACCAACTACCACTTCCACCTCTCACTAGCGAGCTGCAAGGTGTTCGACCATATGCCTACACACAACCAATTATGACCACCACACCACCTATTGTCACAACAACACAGCTTCCCCCAACACAATCTCATTACACCCAGCTCACCACACCACTTTCCCAGCCACAAGACTACCAAAATCAGCAGCCTTTACCCTATAATCCATATGCTTACCCACCATCTGGCTACTACCCACCACCATATGCTCCATATTACCCACCACCAACTCCACCACCACAACAGATACAACAATATTACCCAACTCCACACACTACAACGCCACCACAAGATCAATCACGACAACACAACACCTACTCTCACAATGAGCCCCAACTTCGCACACCACACGTAGAACTACCACTGTTTCATGGAGATAACCCGCGGGCATGGATACTGGAGTGTGAAGACATCTTCACGTTGGTTTCTATTCCAACAGAGCAGAAAGTACGCTGGGGGCTTGCACACATTCGAGGACAGGCCAAAACCTGGATCAGTAGCGCTGGCATGAACTTGCAGACCATCTCCTGGCAAGCCTTGTGTAAGGTCTTGATTGAACGGTTTCCAGACAGTTCTGTAGCAGATCCAATGGAACAGCTGCAACAGCTGCGCCAATCCACCACTGTCAATGCATACATTGATCAATATGAGCAGTGGATGACACAAATGAAACGTGAGAGACCTTATCTTCCACAGGATTTTTTCATCGACAGATTTATTAGTGGCCTCAAGGAGGGAATTCGACCCACAGTACAATGCCAGCAACCAACAACACTACTATCTACTTATTACTATGCCAGACAGTATGAAAAAGCCTATCTTTCAGCCAACAAGAGACAGACACCAGCAGAACCTATACAGAGAGCTTATGTGCAGCCACCACCAAGACCTGCTCAAGGAAGAGAGGTCAGACCAAGGGTACCCAATGACAGGAATAGGGAACCAAAGAAATGCTGGTACTGTCCTGATAACTGGTCTCTCGGCCACAGATGCCAACCAATGCAGAGGGCACTAAATACAATAACAATGCAATGCCACTCTGATGATGAGGAACAGGAGGCTGTGGCACAACCACCGCCAGCAGCTCAAGCAGTACAAGAGAACCATGTGCCTGCAGTAGAGCCACAACAACAAGCAGAGCAAGGAGATGCTGATTTAGCAATGAAGATATCAGCCTCAGCTTATAGGGGATGCCCAACTGAATCCACCCTATCACTGTCTCTGAATTTTGCTCAAAGCCAAGCAGTTGCCCTGGCAGATACTGGCAGTACAAACACCTTCATGGATTACCAATTCGCCCTGAAGAACAAAATACCAATGACAGAGACCACCCACAGGACAGTGACCGTAGCTGGAGGTGGTACTCTAACTTCCACTTCAGTGGCCATGGCTTGCAAGTTCTCCATTCAGGGGCACAAATTCCAATCAGATTTCAGAATATTGGATCTACAAGGATCGGAGATCATATTGGGCGTCAACTGGTTTAAATTGCATAATCCAGTCACATTTGACTTCATAGAGAGAACCATTTCTCTACAGGTCCAGGGATCAATCCATAAATTTTAGGACCACCTAATACCCAAGAACAAATTCCTGATTTCACCTGAACAGTGTAACAAAATGATAGCAAAAGGTGCTACTGGCTATTATCTTCTGCCTATCGATGATGAACTGGAAACAGACACTACAGACAAGCAGGTACCTGTACCAGAGGGAATTGAGAACCTGATACATCAATTTCAAGACATATTTCAGGAACCATCTGGCCTTCCCCCACAAAGGGATTGTGATCACCAAATTCCTCTTCTCCCAGGAGCTAAGCCACCAAATATAAGGCCTTACAGAATGTCTAAGAGCCAAAAGGATTCAGTAGAGTTATTGGTGAAAGAAATGCTCAAAAACTCTGAAATTCGACCCAGTCACAGTCCATATTCTTCTCCTCTTCTATTGGTGAGAAAGAGAGATAAATCATGGAGGCTTTGCATCGATTTCAGAGCACTGAATGAAATGACAGTGAAGAACAAGTTTCCCATACCTGTTATTGAGGATCTTCTAGATGAATTGCATGGAGCAGAGATCTTTTCAAATTCGACCTACGCTCCGGTTTCCATCAAATACGAATGAAAGAAGAGGACATCCCCAAAACTGCATTCTCTACTCACATGGGACACTATGAGTATGCAGTGATGCCCTTTGGTTTGTGCAACGCCCCTGCCACCTTTCAGGCACTGATGAACAAGCTATTTGCACCATATCTGAGGAAATTTGTGCTAGTGTTCTTTGACGATATCCTAATATACAGCAAGTCTGTCAGTGAACACCAACAACATCTACAGCTAGTAATGGATATCTTCAGAACCAACAACCTCAAGGCCAAGCTATCAAAATGCACATTCGCACAAATAGAGGTGGAGTACCTCGGCCACATTATATCCGGCAGTGGTGTGCAGACAGACCCAGCAAAAATTCAAGAAATTGTAAATTGGAAAATACCACTGACAATATCCCAGCTCAGGGCATTCTTGGGTCTCACTGGCTATTATAGGAGATTCATATATCTCTATGCTCTCATCTGTCAGCCTCTCTATGCAGCACTCAAGAAAGATGCATTCCATTGGGGTCCTGAGCAGCAAAAAGCATTTGACAAGTTAAAGGAAATAATGACAAATCCACCTCTACTAGCACTACCAAATTTCGAGCTACCCTTCATTCTGGAAACTGATGCCTGTGCTACTGGCCTTGGGGCTGTACTGATGCAAGAGGGACGTCCATTAGCTTATTTCAGCAAGTGCCTTGGTCCCAAAAATAGCACCAAGTCCATTTATGAAAAGGAGGCAATGGCAATTTTGGAAGCTCTCAGAAAATGGCGGCACTATTTCTTAGGCAATAAATTGGTCATTAAAACAGACCAGAAAAGCCTAAAATATATTGCAAGTCAAAGATTGGTGGAGGGTATACAGCACAAGCTCATGATAAAGCTCCTCGAACTGGATTTCACTGTGGAATACAAGAAAGGCAGTGAGAACACAGCAGCTGATGCCCTATCCAGAAAATACCAGCAATCAGAAGAAGCAGCTCTTGCCACCAGTGAACAAGACACTTGCCTAGCTACCTCTGTAGCAATTCCAGCTTGGAGTCTGGATATTACTGCCTCTTATTCACAGGATGAGCACTGCAAGCAATTACTGCAGGAACTAGCTATATCTTCAGAAGGAAATACTCATTTTGCTTTGAAATCTGGTGTACTAAGGTACAAAGGCCGGATATACATTGGGTCTTCCTCTGACTTGCGCAGTAAGATATTCGACTCCTTCCATTCATCAGCTTTTGGTGGCCACTCTGGCGCAAGAGTAACTCTTCAGAGAATTAAGCAAGTTTTCTATTGGCCAAAGTTGAAACATGATATTACACAAATGGTAGCAGAGTGCCCAGTTTGTCAAATATCAAAAACTGAAAAGGTACAATACCCAGGCTTACTTGATCCACTACCCATTCCTAAAGCTAAATGGTCAGAAATCAGTATGGATTTCGTCGAAGGCTTGCCTAAATCCAAGGGGAAGGATGTTATCTTGGTAATAGTGGACAGACTGACAAAATACTCCCATTTTCTGGCACTATCACACCCATACTCAGTACAGAAGGTAGCTGATTTGGTGATGGACACTGTATTCCGATTACATGGGCCACCCACTGTGATTACTAGTGACAGAGACATAGTGTTCACAAGCCAACTGTGGCAAGAAATCTTCTCTGCAATGAAAGTATCCCTGCATTTCACCACTGCTTATCACCCCGAAAGCGATGGCCAAACCGAACGCGTGAATCAATGTCTTGAGCAATATCTGAGGTGCATGGCTTTTGCAGAGCCAAAGAAATGGGTAGACTGGCTTCCTACTGCTGAGTGGTGGTATAACAGCAGCTATCACACCTCTATTAAGATGTCTCCTTTTGAGGCTCTATATGAATATCCTCCACCTATGCTCACCGATCTATCAGTACCCGTTGAACTGTCTACTGAAGCTCAAGAAACCATAGCAACAAAACAACAGATGGTGGCCATTCTGCAACAGAACCTGGCCAAAGCTCAACATGCCATGAAAAAGCAAGCCGACAAGAAGAGAACTGACAGATCATTCATTGTTGGTGATATGGTATATCTCAAGATGCAGCATCACCGAGAACATGCTCTGGGCAAGGGAAATCCACTAAAACTGGCATCTAAATGGTATGGTCCATTCAGAATTCTCACTACAGTTGGGAAACGAGCTTACAAATTGCAACTGCCAACTGGTACAAAAATACATGATGTCTTCCATGTGAATCAACTGAAGAAGCATTTGGGTCCCAAAGCTGTGCCAAATGCAACTCTTCCCTTGGTCGCACCATCTGGTAAGCTCAAGCTCTTTCCTACTGACATTTTGCAGCGTCGCCAGGTGCAAAGGTCTGCTGGGGCATACGATGTCGCCGTTCCACAGTGGCTGATCCAGTGGGACGGCATGACTCCGGAGGAAGCAACATGGGAGGATGTGGATTTCATGCGCTCCACGTTCCCTGAATTCAAGCCCTGAGGTCTTGAGTTGAGGAGGGGGTACTGTCAGGACCCCGCTCTGCTTCTCTGAAAGAAGTCGCTGGCAAGACGATCCACTGGCCGCCCGTCAGCAACGTGCGGCCCAGATGCTCAGTTGCCGCTTCGGCCGGCAATCCAACGGCCCAGTTTGAAGACCATTACCTGTAATTCGATTCCCGCGCTAATCGCGCTTATGTCTGTACTGATGCTTAATTAAACACTGCGTGGTCCTGCTCTTTGGATATAAAAGGGCAGGAGAGGGAGGATGGGTGGCACGCTGAATATAAAACCTCTAATTTTCCTTATCAGTTCTTTACCTGTTCTTCTTGTACCGCAATTTATCAATTCCTTAGCTGTAGATCTGAGCTCCGATGCTCCACTCTCTTCCTCCTTCTTCCAATTGACATGTCGGGTAGCCACAGCACCCGACAAGGTCCTTGAGCCTACACAACTCCTCCTCGAGCCGTCCGACTCTGTCGCCGCCGGTCGATATCTGCTTCTCCACACCTACTCCCGCCCCGCGCGCCCCTTCCCCTGGCGCCGGCTTTCTCCAAGCGCATCCAACGCGTCCTTCACGGAGGCTACGCCGCCGCCCAGCCCCTCCTCTTCGGCGCCGCCCTCCATCTGGAGCGCCACTCCACCGCCAAGTAGGCGTCCTCTCTTGATCTTGCACGTCAGATGCTTATTTCCTTCGTGCTCGTGATTTTGATCATGCAAGAACGACAGCTTCATCTGTAGGCAACGAGTAAATTGTTGTATTTTGTAGTCAGTGAATAAATTGTCCACTACATGTTTAGCTTGGTTTAGGGATGAATTTCTTCCTGTTTCTGAACTCTGCAGTTAAGGTTAAGTACATGCCGGATTTTTTGATGTACAAGTGCACATCCTAGTTGGAGATGGCAAGTGAGCATGAGAAAGACAAGCAAATTGGTGAAGATGAAGAGGAAGAAGTAGAGTATGTCTTGCTAGAGCTGGATGAATATTCAAACATACCAGCAAATGCCCCTTATATACTGTCCGTAAGTTGATTCTTATCTACATCTGCAGCTTTATGGTACAAAAGGACATTAGGCTCTACTGTGTCTGTAAATGTCATAAACTAGATGCCGTGGGCTCTGAATTTTCCTTAGGCACTTGTGCTATCTCTGTTATTGATATCAAGAAAAGGTTGAGATTTGAGATTTTATTGTGTCAGAAACTTTTAAATGGCGAATAAAACTCCAGGCCATTTTTATGTTAAACATGAAGATGAAGAAGTAAACCATGTGCATATTATCTAATAGAGCTGTTGCCAATTGCCCTTAGTATGTGCTAGCGTGCTACTGCCTAGTAATATTACATGAAAGGACTAGGTTTGTTTCTTGTATTTGGACCAACTTTCCTTCGCATTTCCTTTAGGTTGCTATGGTCAGTGGATACCATTATCATATACAATATCCTGTTCAGTGTGTGCCTATGCCTCTTTGATATCTTTATTGTTTTGTTTGTTTGCTTATATGAACTATCTATATGATTTGGTTTACCGCCTCTACGTGTATCCACTAAGTTCTTTGTAATCATGTATTTCAGGGTTTGGATACATTGACTCCTACCTTGATAGTAGGTGATGACTTGAAAATGGTGAGCATTACTAATGTTATGTTTGCTTTTGTAAACTCTTACTTGCAAGCTTTAGGGGCAGTATTCTATGGTTGTTTGGAGTTTATATTATAAATACCGTTGGCAGTGACATTATATATTGTTGCAATCTATTTTTTAATTTTAATCACACCTCTGAGATGTGGAGTGTCAGTTTGTTTGTAGCGAGGTAGATTGTTTCTAAGCATACAAGTATACACAGTAGCTAATGTATTGACATTACTTTGAACTTTACTTGGAGATATTATGTTAAATCGATATCCGGATACATGCGTTAGAACTTTTTCCCATTATAGGAGACTCTCTGGAGTATATATCTAGAAAATTTTCTTTACTGTAATTTCTGCCTTTTAAAGTTCTAAGAGTACCAGATTGAACGATGGCGCATTTGAATTTAATCACTATCTGTGGCAGCTTTAGCACTAACAATCATGACGTTTGATGATGTTACCTGTACCGCTAAAGCTTCATCGGTTTTCCTTCCCTTTCTGATAACTGTCTGCTGTGTAGATATTGGCATATGTAGTTTAAGCTTCCAACTGTGAACTTACTTACTGAGTGAGATGCCTTGTTTAATGACAGATTGGAGAATACGAAGAAACGGTTGGCACATGCTATTTATTTTCAGAAAGTGGTAAATGCTTGAACTGAACATTTTTTGCAGCCTGTTAATTAATGTGAACTAGTTTATTATATTGATCTGGTACCCTGTGAATGTATGCTTGATGTTATTTATGAAGAGTTTTGATGTTCGCATATGAGATGGCTTTGTTTTCACATAAGCCCCCATTCTTGAATCTCTTTATTCAGGCTATGTTTTGACTAGAAATATGTTTTATCAAACTTGTTAAATAGGCCTGTTGCGCCACGCACCCACTCTAATGCAACTTTTGCAGTGGATTCATTTGCTGTTTTAATGTGTTCCTTTGCTTGCTAGATGCTCCACCAAAATCCATTGATGACAGGACAGCACCTCCCAAAGAAAATCAGCACAAGCAAGCCACCAATATTAAGGAAGCACCAACACCATCCAAGGAGGTAAAACATCTTGCAAGTGTTCAAAAGATCCTCAAGTTCCGACCAATCAATGAGGATCATCAGGAGCACGGAGCATATCACGGCAATGAATTTTGAAACAAAACTCTAGTTGCTTAACCTTTCTTTGATGTCAGCAGTGTACATTATCAAGTTCGGTTGACCCTTCAATCAGAATGCAAGGATGATACTCCATAATCTGAAGTATCCACTAGCATTCTCTATTTTGAGTTAACTTGCAATATGCAATTCCGGAGAGTCTTATCTTCTCTTTTGAAATTTCAATCTTCTGGAAATCTACATAACGGAGGTCTATGCTGTCTGTAAACTCATGCAACGCTGCCAAAAATCCCTCTACAGTTCAAATTTACAGTGGTAGGACGTCTTATATTTAGGGACAGTGGGAGTATCTGATAGACAACTAGTTTTTGTTTTGAGCCGAACATCCAGTTTTTTTTTTTTTTTGAACTAAACATCCAGTACTTCTGGAGCCATTGGAAATTTCTTTTTTCTGACCGAGGAGTCATCAGTAGAAAAGGTCGTTGCCCTCCGGTACCTTTGCACCACTAGCTATTAAGAGCATCTCCAGCGCTATATTTTTTTTGCGGCGCCAGAATTGGGATTTTGCGCGCGCGGCGCCTGTTTTGTTTTAGCAGAGGCGCTATAGTTGGCGCGGCGCGGCTGCACAATTTGTAGCTCCAGCAGAGGCGCTAAAAATTCCACCGCGCGCGCCCAGCGCAAACAACATTGACATGAAACATGCAAACAAACCGAATCAAACAGACACGAAATAAATCAACAATAAATAGTTTAATTATTTATTACAACACAAATAAATAGTTGTTCCGAAACAATAGAACAAATAGTTCATTAGACAACATATAACAAATGAAACAAACACACAAATTCAACTCAATGTTGCCCATTCCATGTCCACCACTCCTCGATAAGATCCTTTTGAAGCTCATCATGTGTGTCATTACGTCGAATGGCATGGTAGGATGCAACAAAGCGTGCCACCCTCTCAACCCTCCTCCGCGGTTGCACGGGAACACCCATTAACTCATAATGAGTATAGTCCAAATCTTGCCTGCGCTCATTCTCGATGATCATGTTATGCATGATCACACATGCGTTCATGATGTACCAAAGCATTTCTTGATCCCAAAATCTAGCCGGTCCTCTAACAATAGCAAATTGGGCTTGCAAAATCCCGAATGCTCTCTCCACATCTTTCCTAGCCGCCGCTTGAGCATTGTGAATCGTCACTACATGAACTCATCTACAAACATGAATTTGTACTAGTTATTAACCTACAAACTAGTTATTTGAACTATCTACAAACTAAAAAATTAGAGAACAACAAACATACCTTGCAAGTATTTTGTCAAACACCTTGCGCGCGCGGAGGTTCGACTGTTCGTCGGAGGAACTGCGCGCTGGCTGGCGGCGAGGAAGGAGCTGCGGGGCAAGGAGTGGCGACTGCGCGCAGCTCGCCGGAGGAACTGCGCGCTGCGGAGTAGAGGCGGAAGCGGCGGAACCGGAGTGGCGTCGGTGACGCTGCGGGGCAAAACCGACGCGGCCGCGACCTGCCCAGCGGTACACCCGGCGACGCGCAGGGGACGAGCGGCGGAAGCGCCGACGGTTGATCTATTCGCGCGCCATGGTCGCCGGCGAAGATGGGGGAAGATGTGGACGGAGGCGCGCGCGGGTGGAGGATTCAGATCCGGCGGCGGTTGGTCAATTCGCGCGAATATCTTTTCGCACCGCGCGCGCTGGCTCGGCCGCCCCAAATTCAGCGCAGGGAGTACCGCTCGGGCCAGCGCGCTGGGCCCTTTTTACCGCGCGCGGAGTTTTACCGTGGCTGCTGGAGACGCCGAAACGGGTGCGCGCGCGCCATATCGGCGGTCTCTTGGGCGCGCGGCGTATAAGAGCATCTCCAACAGCAGCGCTACGCGCCGGCGCGCTATATTTTTTTGCGGCGCCAGAATTGCGATTTGTCGCGCGCGTCGCCAGTTTTGCTTTAGCAGCCGCGCTATAATGTAGCGCGGCGCTGTCGCGGTTCAGCAGTCGCGCTAAAATGCAGCGCGCGCGAGCAGCGCCATAGCAAGATAGCAAAGTAGCAAAATAGCAAATTCATAGCACAAATTCACCAAAGTGCATAATTTATAGCACAAATTCACCAAAGTGCATAATTTACAAAAATAGCAACATAGCAAATCCAAAGTGCTTATTTCTCTCCAATTTCTTCCTCCTCCTCTTCGTCCTCCTCTTCTTCCTCCTCCTTCTCTTCACCTTGTCCAACCCCATCTTCATCATTGACGGGGACGGTGCTTGCACTATTTCCACATGCACCATCCGAAGGCATAGGAGACATCATGGTAGCATTGCCTCTACCCATGGTTGCACCCAAGTTAAGCGGCGGTCCTCCCATGGTGCCCATCCCACCATATGCTCCGAAGATGTTTGGAGATGCACCCATGCCTCCCATGCCCATCGGAGGTGCTCCCATGCCCATCGGAGGTGCACCCATGCCTCCCATGCCCATCGGAGGTGCTCCCATGCCTCCCATGCCCATCGGAGGTGCTCCCATGCCCATCGGAGGTGCTCCCATGCCGCCCATCCCTCCATATGGTCCCATGCCTCCCAAAAGAGAGCCAAAACTCATGCCTCCCATGCCCATCGGAGGTGCATTCATCACTCCCATCCCTCCATTGCCTCCCATGCCTCCATGCTTGTCATTCTTTTCTTCATCAATAGTTCATCACGGCGTATGTTGAGGTACTCCTTTTGCTTGTCATCAAAGTGTGACGTGTCCATGAAGAAGAGGTATTTCTCCCACTCCATCATCCTAGCTTGCTCCGCCATTTCCAACTTCTTCTCCTCCAATGCCAACCTCCTCTCCTCCGCCGCCACCTTTCTTGCTTCGGTCTCGGCGTGTAGGCTATTATTCTTTTGCTTTGCCTCTTGCGCCAATTTCCTCTCCTCCATTGCCAACCTTCTTGCTTTTACCATTTCCTCCATGGCGTGCTTGAGATCATCATCTCCTCCTCCTCCTCCTTTCTTCCTCTCTTGCTATTTTTGCACCCGTTGGTCTCCTTGGATTTGCATAGTTCACCGAGTTAGGGGTTGGGCTCCTCCTATTGCCGCCGTCGCTTGATGCTTCATCTCCATCCAAATTCAACACTTCTTTAATACTTGGCACCTCTAGAACATCACGCTTCTTCCATTTCTCTTCATTCTTCAACCTCTCATAGCAATGGGACAACACAAACGTTTTCCCTTTCTTCACCTTGCCTTTCTTGTTCTTCTTATCTTCTCCACGGAACAAGTTTTGTGCAATATTGAGCTACACGTTGAAAAGAACAAGTAAGAACACATAGTAGCAAAGGAGTAATGATGTGGATACACAAATGAGAAACTTACCCTATCTACTTCATTTGTGCCACTTGGGTTTAGGGCATCAACCGCCGCCATTGCCCCCGCCCACTTTTGACAATCGGTGTTTATCAATGACCACCGGGAGCGAAGTGATCTATTGCTTCGCTCAATTCCACTCTTGTTGTGCGTGTCATAGTACTCCTTCATCCTATCCCAATATGCGTTGAATGTTTGGGCCGTTGCGATGGAGGCATCCAAAGACACATTTAGGTATGTCTCGCATAGCAAAAGGTCATCTTCCACGGTGTAGTTGACGGACCTTCCTTTCGGAGGACCAACCAAACCCTCTCCATCCTCATCCACTTCTTCTTCAAATTCATGATCGTCATCATGTAGTTCATTGGTTTGGGACCAATGTGAAGTGTTGGAGCCAACTCCCATTGTTGAAAAATATGCATCATCATTCAAACTACAAATAAGTTGAACCTAGTCAAGTTAAGGGGACGAATCAAGCGAATTATCAAGCAAGATGGAGAAAAGTACCTCATGGGCATTTCGTCAAGCACCCTATTTGCATCCTCCGGCTCCAGCGCGGGTGCCGGCGCTACGGGTGGCGGTGGCAGAGGCGGGGTCATCAATGGCGCTGGCGTCGCCTTCCTCTTGTTCGCTGGCGCCGCAGCGGCGCCGCCCACCTTCTTCATCTTCTTGGCTGCCGCCGCCGTCGCCGCCGCAATCGGGCGCTTGGTGAGGATGTTCCGCCGCTGCGCACCGGGCGCCTGCGTGACGGCTCCGACGGAGTTCGGCCGTGGCGCCGTGAAAAGGCCGCGCGCGAGCCCCACGCCGGGATTTGGTGTGGCGCCGTCGGCGGGGTTGGTCACGCTCGCGCTAGGGTTTGCGGCGGCGCCGACGGGAGAGGGGTCGCGCACGTAGGGCGGGGTCGGAGGAACGCTCGAGTTGCCTTCCATCGCCGGAATTCCGCCGGTGGCACCGCGCGCTACGCGAAGCGAGGGCGACGGCGGGAGCGGTGGGGAATTTTCCGGGCGGCGGTTGCTCTCTCGCGCGCAATTTCCCTTTCACACCGCACGCTGGCTCGGCCGCCCCAAATTCAGCGCAGGGAGTACCGCTCGGGCCAGCGCGCTGGCCCCTTTTTACCGCGCGCGGAGTTTTAACCGCGGCTGCTGGAGACGCCGAAACGGGTGCGCGCGCGCCATATCGGCGGTTTCTTGGGCGCGCGACGTATTTAGCGCCGCTGTTGGAGATGCTCTAATCTAGAATCTAGACCATCCTCACGCGCAACCAGACGGATCTGAATGTGAAAAACCTTTTTAAACACCAAGAGTGGAATCTGATAGTGATTCCCAAGTACTGCTCCCGAGCCACTTGGAACGTAGAAAAGAATATCAAGCCCTGACGTGAACGTGGAGGAGGCCAAAGCAAAAGGCAGGAGTTCATTTCATTTGAGCTCCTGCGTTGGATCTGAAGAAGAGTCAGTCCTCAGTAGTAGACAAGGGGGTGCTGGTCCTTCCGAAGCGTAGCATTGGAGAGGAGACTAAAGACTAATCGCAAAGGTCGTGTATAACAATTAACAAAACGAGTATCCAAGCCAAAGCAAAAGCCAGTTCTTCGTTCATTTGAGCTCCTGCGTTGGATCTGAAGAGGAGTGAGCAGTAGACTAGCAGCAGCAGTCTTTCCTAAGCGTTGCACTGGGGATGATGGAGTCGGTGAAGGCGAGGCCGCCGGCGGCGGTGGCGAAGAGCAGCGGCGAGTACCGGAAGGTGGTGGAGGAGGAGGAGGAGCTGGACGAGGCGGAGTGGGGCCCCGGACCGAGGCGCGGAGCCGCGGGCGCAGGAAGGCCGAGAGATACGTCTTCACCTGCGCGCTCTTCGCCTCGCTCAACGCCATTCTACTCGGCTACGGTCAGTCTTCTCTCTCCTTCCAAGCTTTCGCTCCTGCTCCGTAACATGCCGATTCTCCTCGACAATACGCGAAGGACGATCACAACTCCGGTTCTTGAGTTGCTGCCGTGTGTTTATTGGTGTTGCTAGCAAGAACTGGTCATGATCGATCGGAGTAGCGTCGAATAGTCAATGGTGGAGCGCCGTGTTTGGCAGATTCAGGTTGGTGGAAGACTCTGACGATGAGAATGGTGGTGACAGGCGGACAGCTACTGTTGTCATGTAGTTGGTTCGTACTGGAGGATTGATTTAGTCCAAGCCACCATGGCTTTGCTTAAACTTGTAGAAAAGGGACGTCCGTATTGTATCAGTACTATCGTTAGAGCTCTATATGACCTTGCAACCCGGCAATCTCACGTCACTGTCTGGCCAAATTGCAACCATTTGTCAAATTTTGCTGGACAGGACATATGGTTTTCTCGATGATCGTATAATCGTAAACACACAAATAACCAGTTCTACTCCGTGCAAATTACTCCGCAATCCGACATCACGACAAACTATGATGCAATAGTCGCAGTCCTTTGCCGGCAAGTGCGGTTCCAACAAGTCCACCTCACATAATTTTCCATGCCAAAACCGAGTACATCAGTACATGACTGACCATGACTCGAACAAAATCAACAAAACTTTCGAATCCAACCTAAAAGTCTTACAAATTTTACTTGAATCTCTGGGGCAATAGACAGAAGAGGATCGGTTTGGAAATATTTTTGGGACCTCCTCCGTACCAGTAGGAAAGAAACAGGCGAACGGCGAAGCGGAACACGTCGACATCCCCCACCTTCCCCGCGCCCCATTTCGCCGTTCATGACCTCCAAATCCGGCCCCATTTTCGCGGCGAGAGCAGCGTCACCGCGTCGCCGGCAGCGCGGAGCGAGGCGATGGCGGCCGCCAGCGCCAGGGGGAACAAGTACGCGGTGCTCGATCCGACCGACGGGCCGGAGGTGGACACGGCGGCGCGCCGGAGGAGGCCCCCGGTTTCCGAGAGGAGGAGCAAGGAGCGGTTGCGGTTCGTGTACGCCTGCGCCATCTTCGCCTCGCTTAACGCCGTCCTCCTCGGCTACGGTGAGTTCTCGCGCTACCGCGGCCGGCCGGCCGACCCAGGGGATCTGTGTCTACGGGTGGAAATGGCTTTCTGTTTCTCATAAGCTTATGCGTCCCCGTGAACGGAATCGTGACATTCTTTTGCTAACGATAGAAATTTGCAACTGCTAGTTGTTACGCTTCGCTTTGCATCCCTTGAGAGGCAGTCTTGATTTTGTTCTGAAAACACCGTATAAAGAGAGAAATTTGAAATTGCAACCTGAAGTTAATATGTTTCTATCTTGATGTAACTTACAGTCATGTGGAGAATTTAGAAGTCCGATTATGTCCCTGCTTGCCGTGAACGTGGAAACCAGCATGTGGAACATGACCATTTCGTTAGCTTCTTCTGGATTCCGTGCTATCGAACTACTAAGAGATTCAGATTCCATTGTTCTCTAACACATTTTGTAACACAAGACTCATGCTGCTATCTGCAGATGTTGGTGTCATGAGTGGCGCAATCATCTACATCCAGAAAGACCTCCACATTACTGAGTTTCAGGAAGAAATTCTAGTAGGTTGTCTAAGTGTGATTTCACTCTTGGGAAGTCTGTCAGGAGGAAGAACATCTGATGCGATCGGCAGGAAATGGACAATGGGCCTTGGTGCAATTATTTTCCAGGCCGGTGCAGTCATCATGACATTTGCTCCTTCATTCACTGTGCTCATGATAGGGAGGCTTCTCGCCGGGGTGGGCATCGGCTTTGGCGCCATGATATCTGCTGTCTACATTGCTGAGATCTCCCCTGCGGCTGCACGTGGGACTCTCACATCCCTCCCTGAGATCTGCATAAATTTAGGGATCCTCCTGGGCTATGTTTCCAATTATGCATTTTCAGGCCTTTCCGAGCACATCAGTTGGAGGGTCATGCTTGGTGTCGGTGTCCTCCCATCTGTCTTCATCGGTGTCGCGCTTTTTGTGATCCCGGAGTCCCCTAGGTGGCTGATGATGGAGAAGAGAGTTCCGGAAGCGAGGGCAGTGTTGCTGCTGATAAGTGAGTCAGAAGCTGAGGTTGAAGAAAGGATGGCTGAGATCGAGGAAGCCGCAAATATTTTGAAGACGGTGAAATCTGAGGACAAGGCGGTGTGGAGGGAGCTATTGAACCCTTCTCCTGCTGTTCGTCGGATGCTATATGCTGGCTGTGGTATTCAGTTGTTCCAACAGATCACTGGAATTGATGCTACTGTCTATTACAGCCCAACAATTTTCAGGGATGCTGGAATCAAGTCTGACCAAGAGCTTCTTGCAGCAACAGTTGCTGTTGGGTTTGCTAAGACGATTTTCATATTGGTTGCAATTTTCCTCATTGATAAAGTTGGGCGCAAACCGCTTCTTTATGTCAGCACCATTGGCATGACAGTCTGCTTATTTGTCTTGGGGATTGCACTTACATTGAGAAAGCATGCCATTGGGCTTATATCTCCAAGTCTTGGGATTGATCTCGCAATCTTTGCAGTTTGTGGGAATGTGGCATTCTTTTCAATCGGGATGGGACCGATCTGCTGGGTCTTGTCTTCAGAGATATTTCCTATAAGATTACGAGCTCAGGCGTCAGCACTTGGTCAAGTAGGTGGTAGAGTAGGCAGTGGTTTGGTTTCCATGTCATTCCTCTCCATGGCCCGTGCTATATCTGTGGGAGGAATGTTCTTCGTCTTTGCAGCAATTTCGACTGTCTCTGTTGGGTTTGTGTACTTCTGTGTGCCAGAAACTAAAGGGAAAACTCTGGAGCAGATTGAAATAATGTTTGAATGTGGGAAAGGATGGAAAGGAGGTGAGGTCGAGCTTGAAGATACACAACACTTAATACAGGGTGACAAGAAGTCTGCCTCTCTAGGTTGATATAATCGGTAACAAGAATCTTCATGCCATTCCTGATTCAGTGTGGAAATAGAGACATCCTGCTTCCAACATCAGATTAAAGATGATCAAGCTGCATTAAGTACTGCTGATTTTGAGAGTTCAACAGGACTTTATTGCGCATATCAGCATATGTTGTAACATAGATGATTGTTGTCTAAAGTTCTTCATTATACAACCATATCCCAAATATTACATGGGATAAGGACACAAATGATGTTGTATCTGGTGGTTTCTTCCGCCTACAAAATGAATGAATACAATCAAGAAATCGCTTCTAGAATTTCATTTCACACAAGAAACAAGTGTAGGTACTCTATGCCTGCAATTTCAATATAAGTTTCAATAACAGCAGTCAGAAATGTGCTCTGTAGAACTGTTCTTTAGTGATCTGGATGTCTGGGTACTTAAAGCAAAGACAATAGAGCAAACAACATGTTATGGTGTTACTATTATGAGCAAAATCCACATTACACCACCTTTTTTATTATAGCAGACACTAGATAGAATTTTCCATGAGTGAGTAGGAACTATCTACACTTTCTATATTTTTAGCAGACAACATGTTCTTGGCTTGAATCTCTGAAGCCTGTTGTATTATTTTGAACTAGAATGCAGGTGCTCTGCTTAGCATCGTGGTACAGAACAAGCGAGGTTTACAACTCTTTTTGGAAAAAAAGAGCAAAGTTTCGGCTACTCCAAATACATGAATGGTCTGCTAAGGCTCAAGCCCGAAGAAGCTTTCTGGAGGAACTGTTTAATCTATGCTATTTGGCATTTGTGACTTCTGGATCTTCTCTTTCGTCCGAAAAGTGACATCCATTGGAAACAGTGCATGCACCTGAGATGATGATCAGTTAGAGTCGTCGTGGTTGGGCATCCAATATCTGTTGGTGAGCCAGAATGAGTCAGCAACGGCCTTGGCGCCATCATGGTTACGGTGCCACTCGTAGTAGGCGTGCGTCCGGTTCTTGATCTCCAGTGTCGCATGACCAAAGCTCGCCTCTCTGAATGCCGAGTACTCCGGTTGAGGCTTGGTGAAGCTGCATTCATTCATTTACATTCGTTAGTAATTGGAAAGCAGAATTCAGCTACATTTTTCGGTTAATTGAGTCACTATTGCATTGTGACTTATTGCCATATCAGAGTACATTGGCGTAGTTTGTACCTCAAAGGTGTATCTAAAAAGGCTGTCATATAATATGTTATGTGACTAAAAATCATAGCATGCATTGGGATCGACGCTAGGAGCCCTGTCTATAACCTGCTCTGAGCCCTAACATTTTTAAATCTTAATGTTGTATTATATCTCTTTTCTCATTAGTCAACATTTTTCCTAGTTGGCATGTTTTAGATACAACTAATATCATTGCATTAGGATTGCCCTTACATACAACTTCTGAGTGAATTAGATACAACTTACTTGTCAGCGATGCCTTCGATATTGCCTCCGTCGCCGATGTTCACATAGGCCGGCGCGCCCAGGTTGTGCACCGGCGTGGCCTTGTTATTGATGAGGTTGTACTCAACATTGGAGAAGCGCCGGCTGCGCTCGTAGGAGTGGACGTGTCCGGCGAGCACGAGGTCGACCTTGGCGTCGACGAGCCACCGCTCAAACTGCACCCGCATCGTCTCCCCCTCCATGTAGTGGTAGTTGTTGCTGTTGTACCATGGTGAGTGCACGATCACGATGAGCCACGGGGTCGTCTTCCTGTCGACGCGGCCCAGCTCATCGGAGAGCCACGTCCACTGCGGCGTGTACTGGCCGTAGGAGGAGTAGGAGGAGAGCACGATGACATGCGCCGAGGCGATCTTGACGGAGTACCAGAAGGGCTCTGTGCTGCCGGCGGCCAGGAACGGCGTCGGGTAGCGGTGGGTGAAGGGCTTGAAGGGGACCGTCTCGCCGATCTCCGGCGCGTAGTCCAACTCGTGGTTTCCCGTAGTCCAGAGCCATGGTTGGTAGGCGACGCTGCGCTCGACGAAGCGGGCCCAGCTGTCCCAACGGTTGTTGTCGTGGTTTGGGTAGCTGTCGGCGTAGGAGAGGTCGCCGACGAAGAGCACGGCGTCGCCACCGTTGGCCTCGTAGTGCGACAGCGTGCTATTCGAGTCGAACGTCTGACCCAGGTCGCCTGTTGATTTGTCACATGTAACACAACAAAAATCAGAGCTTTATAAATTTTCAGTATGAGAAATTGGTGATAACTGATAACCCAGCAGAAGGGATGCAGTGGGCATCTTTGCCGACCACTGACCAGGGTCAGGCTTAACCGATTTTTGGTATCTCACATAGGTAGGTTCTATACATTAATTATGTTCTATCAGCTCCCTAGCCCGTTGGACATAAGTAATTTTCAGCAGGCATAAGCTATTAGACTGTTCTTCCAGCTTTCCTTTTTATTCAAGCTCCCCGTCTCGCTTTTCCCTTCCCCTGCTACAGTTCCCACAGGCGAAGAGAAGGGCGATCCCGTCTCCCCCCCGGTTCCCCGGCGCCGCCGTGGGTTCCCTCCCCCTTCTCCGTTCGCTTCGGCGGCGGAAGGGTGGGGGAACCCCGGATCTGTGTGTTTGGGGTGTAAATAGGGTGTGGGTGTGTGTGGCCGGCGCCGGCGTTTGTGTGGAAGCGGCGGCGGTGCTATCAGCCTCCTCGTCTCCTCGATCCGAGCTTCCTCTCGCCGTTGCTTGCACCGGCGACGGATCTGTGGGAGTTCCCCCACGTGGCCGTCATGGCGACGGCGACGTCCACGTGTTGTGGGGATTTGTTCCTTCGGCCCGGCTGTCGACGCTTCGCCGTTTCCTCTGTCGGCGAAGTGGGGCTTATAAGGTGTGTTCGGAGGGATCCCGATCTCCTTCTCTCTTGCAGGTTTGCGAGGGAGGAGACGACCTTCTCGCAGCGGTGCTCCACTCCTCTTCTTCACCGTCGTGCGGGTACGCTAAGACCGAGAGCGACGACTTCCCGTGCGCGTGGAAACTGCCTGAAGATCCAAGGTTCTCGTCGGCGCCAGGAGGGTGCGGCGGAGGCAGGGCGGTGGCGCGTCCTTGCTCCGCGTCGGTGGGTGCAGAGGTGTGGGTCTCCGAGGACCTGGTTGTAATTTCCGATTTTACCGGAGTCCTTTGTACTGCTGTGTTTGGTTAATGGATCGGGGTTTGTGATCGCAAAAAAAAAAAAGCTTTCCTTTTTATTCTAGACAGTGTTAACGATGGGCGATCGATCACTGGAGTGCCGGTGCTGTGTGCACGTTGTTTCCTACTCCTGTAGACTGTAGTGTTCTTAGTTAAACATGGCAATCTTGTCTTGACAGATACTTGCCAAGAAATTCAGACCCCAACGAAGTTGACGTGTGAGCAACTCGTAGGACGCCGGCTGAACTCTGCAGCTAAAACTATCTCAGCACATGGCATTTGATGCTACGACACACAATTTTTTTTTAGAACCGTGTACGACACACAATTGACACAAGTGCTGGCTTTCTCATATTGTCCCAGATCCTACCGAACCGTTTGTCACTAGCTAGGGTTTACAGTTTACTGGCTTTCAGGAGGCAAAACTGACTATTTGTTAACAACAACAAAAAACCCTACTTTACGTGCTGAAAATAAAGGATGTCGTCAAGTCAAAATAAATAAATAAAGGATGTCGCGAGAAAATAACGAACGCACCGATGAGTCCAAACTTGAAGGGCACATCAGGGCCTGGCTTGGGAGGGGTGGTGAACCAGAAGGTCCTCACCGTGTGCCCGAACCCCATCGCGTAGTAGTACTTGACACCATGCTGCAGATTCAGAAGCAGTCAATGGCGGCCGTGCTCTCGATCTGAACTTGTCCCGAATACCAGTATGGACTGTTCGTTAATTACCTTGAGGTTCTTCAGGATGCAGTGGTGGATGAACCCGGAGGTGTAGTTGAAGTAGTCGTAGCGCGTGTGCGTGCCCTGCGCCGACATATCCATCTTCTCCGGCGAGCGGCCGTACGTCACGGTGCCGTTGCCCAGCTCGCTCGCCGTCACCCACGACACCGTCATCGCGGTGCCCGTCTGGTCGCCCAGCGTGATGTGCACCTGGTTTTATCAAATCAAGGAAAAAAGAAGATGTGATGAGGAGTTTAACTAGAGTACTACCGAAGAAGATGGTACTATAACTCAGGCCGGTGGCGCACGCACCTGCTGTGGAGCATTGTAGCCGGGCGGCACGCGGAAGACGTCGGCGTCGAGCGGCATGTCGGCGGTGGCCTCCAGTTTCCGCCGGTACCGGCTCGTCACCCCGGCTTCGGCTTCCGCCGCCGTCGCGAGCAGCACGGCGAGCGCGAGGAGGCCCAGGGCACCCATGATGCTGCACTGTCACTCTCCTCTGCCTGTCTTCTTTTCACAGGCACCACAGGTCGAGAGAGGACGAAAGAAACAGAGTCTGCAATGGAGGCGCCTCGTTTAGTGCGAGGTAGAAACAAACAAACGGGGATGGGTTATATAAGGACGATCGGAATCTTTTTTTTTCTCTCTCGCCAGACTCTTATCACTCCGAAAAATTACAGGATTTTCAGCCTGCCGTTGCATGATTTGTGGGGGAATATCCACGGATTGTGCTAGCTTTGACTAGATAAATCCGGCGAACGAAAACTAACTTTCAATTTGCAGAAATCGAGTTTGGTTTGATTAAACCGGGGCAAGGAAGTTGGCTCCGAAGCTGGTCCCTTTTGTTTGCGCATCGGGAAGGGGAATATTGCGTCTCGTGCCATGATCTCGTCAGGCCGTGACAAATCAGAGCGCATCGCGGTCGACCTCCGTCGTTGAGCGAAATGCGGAATAGTTTGACCGGCCAATGTTGGATTGGAGCGGGTGATCGCGACGACGCGACACTGCCACGATTGCATGCGCCAATACAAAGAAGAAGATAGGACTAGTAGTGTTTCAACTTTGAGCTGAGCTTAACTGGGTACATCCAGATTGAGACCGGATTCAGTTCAGTCAGTGTTTAAGGACTGTAAGTATTCGTACTGTTGGGAAACAGTGTAAATGTGCGATCTAGTGGACATGACCGAAAGGAGATGAGATTCACTTGCTGTGGCTATTGGCAAAGGACCTGGCTTTCTCATCTTTTTTCACTGCCTGCCTTTTTATCTACTGGCAATCCAGTTCGGCTAGTTCGCCGCAAATGATTTGAGACCATGCATGCATGTACTACTGGTCTACTGGACGGCGAATAGCTCTGGCTTTCAAGATTCTATCTAGCCTGCTTAAAGTTAGGATTTTGTAGCGCTCATTTAGTGGTTGACTAGACTAGTACTTTTCATCTTTTATCATTCAATCCTGTATTTTGCTTTTCACTTTTCCAAATGACATGCACTGTGTAGCACATATACATGGTCAGTTAAAATCCGCCGTCTTATTTTTCATGCTACCAATTGAAGTTACTATGCCAATCTTCTCTCATGTCAAGTTGTCAAGCTCAAGGACACCGAGTCATAAATTATTACAACAGAAAAGACGTAGAGCTTTCACATGATGATCTATATGAGTTCCGACATGATGCATGCATCTCAGAAAATACATCTAGGCTTCAATAATTTCTTGACGTGACGATGATTCTGATCCCTTCATTCCGGCTAGCCCCAACGAACCGGTCGGGCATATCCCCTGTTGAACATATATATATATCAATATATGTTTAGCCATCTCTACTAATTTCGCTGCAAGACTACACGTTACGACGCTAGACATGGTTAACACATAATTTTTCTTCTCATCTTTCATTTTTGTCACTTTAACTTTCATGCACAAGAATCTCTGATTGTGGCAGAGAGGATCGGGAGTGTTCTCATAGAAAAGAGAGAGGATCGACTGGAATATAATCTCTGTGAACCAGGTAGGAGCACGTAATCGGGATTCGGGAGTCATGTGGCCGCTGGTCGATCTATCGCCACTTCGCCAGGATGGTCAGTTCCCCATGTTCTATCCGGTGAGAAAGAAGACGCCACTGGAAAATTCTCCACGAATTGCAAACGGGAAAGGCCCATTGGATGTATGGATCTTTATTCGTTCATTTTTTTCAGATCCTAGTAGACAGCGATACAAGATCGATATGTACTGTTGAGAGATACTCCTATACATCTATCGAGCGAGCGATACAGGATCAAATTAATGTGCTCTCGGCAGCTAGGTTGCCTCTTTGAATTCTTCGCAACATGGCCTTTCTTTCTTACTACTTCTACACACACAAAATTCAGTGTCGACATGCTACAAGAGATAGGAATTGAACATCTAAAAATATTCAGAGGCAACCTAGCAGTAATCACCGACAAATCTAAAAAAAAATGAATTCTACTACTTTTGCAAACACAATCCTACGCTGATCGGTCACTGGAGTGGCGGTGCTGTGTGCGCACATATATTTCTACTCTGGTAGTCTGCTCTAATCAAAGATGGCAATCTTGTCTTGACAGATACATGAGAAATTCAGACCCCAACGAAGTTGATGTGTGAGAAACTCGTGGAACGCCGGCTGAACTCTGCAGCTAAAGTTGTCACAGCACATGGCATTGGATGCTACGACAAATAATTGACAGAAATGCTGGCTTTCTCATCTAGTCATCTTGTTCCACACCCTACCGAGCCGTCTGTCTCTAGCTAGGGTTTACTGTCTTTCTGTCTGACTACAAAATGAGTCAAAATGGCCTGTTTCGTTCAAAAATAGTCTGACAACAAGCACAAAAAACCCTACTCTGCTTGCTGAAAAAAGGATGGCGTGAGAAATAACGAACCCACCAATGAGCCCAAACTTGAATGGCACATCAGGGCCTGGCTAGGAGAGCCGTCCGCGCTCGTTCTTTTCGTCCCTGACCTAGCCGCCAGACAACCAGGAAGCGACTCCATCTTTCTCCGATCTCCACAGGCGAAGGGGCTGGTCCTCTCTCCCTCCGCTTGCTGCTCCGGTGGCTGGAGGGAGGGGGGACCTCGTTTCCTCCGTTCTGGCATGGTAGTTAGGTTAGGATAAATATGTCGTGGTGCATTGTTGGGGTGGTGGGAGCGGTGCTCGGGCAAATAAATTTGCCTCAACTTCACTCTCACACAGGCGTTTTCCTTCATGGCGGCGTCTCAGAATTGGTGGCATCGTGTGCTTGCCAATCCTTTAGATTGGTGGCTTTATGGTTCATGGATGGTTGGCGAGGTGGTGGCGGCGATTCCATCAGAGGTGTCTTTCCTCCTGCTTTGTCCCTGTTGCTGCGGCGTTGTCTCCGACGACATGGTGGAGCACAGAGGATTTATTCAGGAGTACGCGTTGTGCTGTTAACAGCTGGAAGATGGTGCATCTTGTTCTTTTCGTTGAGAAGAAGATGCCACTGAAATATTCTCCACGGACTGCAAGCGAAAAGTGTACACTGGATGTGTGGATCTTTATTCGTTCATTTTTTGCTAGATCCTATAGTTGACAGTGATATCAAGATCGATACTTACTGTTGAGAGATATACTCCTACATGGCTACATCTATCGAGCGAGCGACACATGATCAAGTTAATGTGCTCTGTGCAGCTAGGTTGCTTTGAGTTCCTCGCAACATACTTTCTTACAAGACATAGGAGTGGATAGATAGATTCTGCTGCGAGTCTGTGTCGACTTTATTCAGTGTCGGAATTGCGGACCAAAGGTGAGTAGAGATTTCGTGCTCCCGAGGTCTAGTGATCTCACTATTTTCAAAAAATTAAAAATCATGTTTAAAAGTTTCAAAAAGTTCTAAAACAAATCAGTGGATCAAAGGTCTAAATTAGAGAGTTGGGAACGGAAGGAAAAACGGGGTTCGAAAATTAATTTTCATAAAAGTAAATTATTTTGTTTTGCGGAAACCCAGGAATATGCCTCTGTTCACTGAAAACATGTTGATCACTGTAAACATGTCGATGATTGTTTAAGAAAATGTCTAAGTAGTTGGAAAGGAAATCTTCTCTGTTAGGGTCTTAGGGGCGCCAACTATCAACACCTAACAGTATGGTTATGTATATGATCTGATTTTCACCAGAGGGTCTTGGAAAGACTGGACTATTTTAGGCCTAGATTCTTCTCGTAAGTGACAGTGAAAGAAAAATATAGCCTGACCAAATAGGATGTCACTTACGGTTGAAAATATCAGAGTTTGACATTCAAGAACTTGAGGTTAAAAACAATGCCCTTCTTAGTGAATGGTTATTTCAAGGTTTTTACTGAGAACGACATGTGGCAAAATCTCCCATACACTACCGGATAATGCATTTCTGCTGGGTATACCTTTGTTTGCCGAGTGTATTTATCTCGGAACTTGAAAATTTTGTTTTTCCTGTAGTTGTAGTGATAGAATAAATATATATTGTCTCTCCCTCTCCCTCGGTGAAGGTTTCGCTGAAAAAATAATATTATTGTGTGGTACCGTCTCAGAGGTGTGATGCTAAATGTTATTGTTCTTGATGATACAATCAAACAATTTTCCTTCCATTGCAAGTTCGTGTGTGTGCTACATGGTTAGTCATTCATGTGGGCCTAGCTCATATTCACAATTTAGTGTTGTAAATATATTTGAGAATTGATTACGGGTATCGGTCGCTAGTCTAGGTTTCCCATCCGAGTCAGACGTACAACTTTGGTTTGATCGATATTCCTATGTAGAAAATCTATATGACCTTTAAATTAAAAAATCTCGTCCACTACAGGTTATCTAGCAGTGTATGCATTCCCTCAGTTCGCGATCTATTCTATAGCGACCAAAATAGCGACAATTGTTTATGGTGGTATACTGGTATAGTTTGTGGATCAGCTCTTAGTCCCATGTGACAATGTATTTTGCCTAATTTTGGGTGTTTGTTTGTCCTGATTCTATGCATCCTAGTCAGTGGCGTCTAGGATTTTACACTAGCGTGGGCAAGGGAAACTAGACATTTTTTTAATACGACAAAAACATAAAATGACAATTACATGTATATAATTACTAAAAACTCAACAAAATGTAACGTTGCACAAACAACATAAATTCAATATTTATGCCTGAAATTTGCATATAAGAATATTACTCTTCTGCGGTAGTCAGGGTAGAATCAAGGCATGTCCATATGCCGGGCAAAACAGGGCAACCATCCCGGGCCCTGAGAGGAGAAGGGCCTAAAATACTAAATTATGCTTGCAATTATAATATAATCGGTCATGTATAAGAGAAAATCTACTACAAACAAAAAATCGACCTCGGTTTACATAAATAGTTCCGCAAGTCGGATCACTACAATGTACCTCATAAAAAAACAATTAGGTTGGCGGTGCCAAGTTTAATTTTTCTCCTAGTCTCCCATGTGGATGTCTTACACATGTTATCTTAAAACTTTTGCTAGATATGTTTCCAATGTTTAATTTCATGCATAACTTATTACTTGAGAATAACATGAGCAACTGTATACACCATCTAATACAGATGCGCATTGCAACGATCATATAAGATAATAGAATTTTGTGTGTGCAAAAGTAGTAGAACTCAAAAAAAAATTAGCTTTGTCGGAGAATACTATAAGCGATGCTATTCTAATAAGAAGTTTAAATTATCAACTTATTATTGAACCCATTGTAATATGTAAGACATATTTTACCAGAAAAAAGGTGATCATTGATGCATGTAAAATGCATACATGAACTTTGCATTATTTTACTTATATTCCAATCATATTTGCATCATATAAGGGTTATATCAATGTTTTATAATGATTTTGGGAAATATTTCATAGTTTTCCCATTTATTTGGAATTAACCCTGTTTTCCAGAAAACGTCTTTTTTAGTGTTTCACACTTTCCGGGAGCTTCGGGACTCCAAAAAGGGCAAGGCCAAAGAGCACGGTTCAGAATTTTTGAGACGAACGCAATGGGCTTAAATTGAAGACCGGAAGACCAACAGGCTGGAAATTAGAGGGTCCCACGCGGCCTACTGTACCTGGCCGCGTGAGCCCACCTTTTTTCCCCCTCGGAGCTCCGTGGCCGTCGATCTTTGCTCCACCGACATAGTCTTGACCTAAAAACGTCTATAAAAATAGCCCCCCGACGTTCTCTGGAAGGAGCGCCGCCGAAACACAGAAACCACGAAACAGAGACCTGGAGCTGCAGATTGGAGGGGGAAAACTCCGGCGGGCGCTGCCGGGGTGGTCTCCATCTTCTCCAACGACTTCTCCACCGTCTCCATGATGAAGGGGGAGTAGTCCACCCCCTGGACTTGGGTTTGTGGTGGTAACTTATGTATCTCTCCTCTCTTTGAGCTTCACTAATTAGTACCGTATGAGCTGCTGAACATGATTACGGTCATCTATGTAATTCCTATGGTGGATATTGTGGTATGAGATGATTTGTTATGCATTTACTGTTGTGTTGGAACTTTTATGATTTGTCATACTTTGGAGATATTCTATGATGCATGTGATGGTTTGATTTATGCATAATGCCTTGTTTATCCTTGTCATGAGGTGATTGACACCACCAAGTGTGGATAGATGAGAGAGATGTGGTCATGCACACGAATTATGAATCATTGCACTAGTGTTTAGAATATTGTCCATTATGAAGTATGATGTATGTAGGTACGGGATGGCCGATGTGACACGGCATATGTATTGAGTGACATGTGAAATACAGCCCAACATCCTTTATCTGGGGGTAAAAAGGAAGAGTATGATGTGGGAGTGACAGCAACCACGCTAGCCTTACGAGGGTGACCTAGCAACACAAATGAGTACTTCTTTCAACTATGTGTTTTAGGACATATAGCCGTCATAAAAGCTACCATTAAAACATGACAATTGTGTGTACTTTATCTATAACATGATAATCACCATAGATGAGAGAGAGAGAGAGGATTAAGTGAACCCATGAACCCATGTCCATTGTTCCTATAAGAGAAAACCTTTGTCTTGTCCTCTTGCATTGAAGAGGATTGGGACACTTTTACATTCTTGTTTTGTTACATTAAACTTCCATCCATTAAATCAACCACCTTGTTCTTTAAACTTGTTTAGTGCATAATCAACTAAAACTTGTGACACTTTAGTTGTAGGGAATAGATAACTTTTCCTTCTTGCTCCTGCGGATCGATACCTTACTTCCACATTGAGAGGTGCTACAGTGATCCCCTGCTCTTGGGGGTTATCAAGTACTTTTCTGGCGCCGTTGCCGGGGAGCGTAGCGCTTAAGTTTCTATTCTTGTGTGCACTAGACTTTAGATTTATTTTATCTTGTTTTATATCTTGCAATCATCTAAGCTTGGGGAGGTTCCTTTAAACTTGTTTGGTTGTGAGTTTCTCATTAGTTTTACTTTCAGTTTTATATATCAAAAACCCAAAAAAATTAAAAAATGGAGAAACTTTCTGGAATGTCTATGGGTAATGATTATTTTAAAAGTATGACGCCTACTCTGAATATCAATCAACCAAAGAGGGAAATAGAGTGGGTAAATTGCTTAAAGCTCTTCACAAAATAGCTAATCAGTTTTGTGAGTTACATGGTATAACTTGTTGCAATAGAAGAGTTGTTAAACATTCCCACTATCAATGCAAGTATAATAGTGATCCTATAATTGCTTGTTATCGTGAAGATGAATGTTTATGCCCTGATATAGAACAAGTTGAGAAATATATTGCTTATGTTGGAGCCCATGAGATAGACTCTCTTCTTGATAAATTTCTTGCAACTAGTCATGTAGCTCGTGAAATGAAAGGGCAAGTTTCTATTATTCTCCAAATTTGCAAAAAAGAATTTAGTGATAATGTTTATGTTAAAGAAAGAATTCTTGCTGCCACGGAAAGCACTAACATTTTGCAGGAAGAGGAGGATAAGAACCTAAGCTTGGGGATGCCCGTGCAACCCCAAGAGGATGATGAAAACATAAGCTTGGAAGAGGAAGTATGTGAAGAGGAGATTGAAATGGATGTGTTCCAACCTAAGCTTGGGGAAGAGTTGGATCTCCCAATTTCACCATCAACAAATGATAGTAACACTCAAACTCAAAAATCTTTTGTTATTTATGAGAATCCATGTTATGATGAGTGTGAAACTGAAAATGCTATGGTCCTATATGATAACCCATGCTATTATGATGAAACTAATAATGCTCCTTTACTTTCTATTAATACTACTAGTGAACTTATTGATGATAATGAGGAGTATTGCTTAAATATGCTATATGATAATGCTTTAGATGATGGTCCTATGCTTATTGATAAACCTCCATGTTTAGTTGTTACTAAATTATGTGAGGATAAAAATGATATACTTGCTGTTTGTGATGGTACTCTTACTCATGAGAGTCCTACTTTGTTCTTAAATTCTCCTAATTACACCATAGAGGAGAAATTTGCTTATGTTGAGAAATACTTATGTGGTTTGCAATTACTTTAGTTCCAAATCTTTGTTGCAACCATGATATTAAACTTGATATTGATCTTATTAACTATTTTGAAAGAGGGAAGCATGCTAATGAATTCCATAATAAATTTAATAATCCTCTTTATGTGCCTAAATTATCTAAGTTGAATGATTCTTGTGGTTATATGGTTGAATTTATTTCTACTACTTGCAACTATTATGAAAGAGGAGGTGATAAGAACCCTCTTTATGCTAATAATTATATGCTGCAAGTAAATATTGTTAATATGCATTGGGAAACTTCTATTTATGGTGATTCATTCATATACAAAATGCCAATGCATAGAAAGAAAGTTAGACTTCGTTGTTATTACTTTTGTGTTTTGTTTTTCTCTCAACTAGGGTTCAACTTGACTATTATTTTGATTGGTTTGAGAACACCATGGGATCCTGGTATTATGCATGAACACTTTCCAAGGAAGAGGGACACATCAAAGTATAAGTTCCCTCATGAGCTTCAACTTCATAAACATCAAGTAAGAAGCCTAGCTATATGGCTATAAAGAAAGCGCTTTACGGGAGGCAACCCGGTTGTTTTTATTTGTGATTTTCTTTGTGTCCTCTTGCTGTAACAAGAGACTTAGTGTTTAGTTTAGTTTCTGGAATTTTTAATAAAGTGCCAAGTTTTACTCATTTTGGTATGAAAAGTTGCTTATAGCGTTCGGAGATTTATTCCTGCACGAATCTGTGCACGGTATGATTTTTAATTCTTATTCTGTAACTCCGAATGAGCTCATATTTAAACTGTAGTGGCAACTTTTCATCCTCTGTATGCATGAATTTTTCGGAATTTTCCGACAAAGTTAAGTAGGGTAGAAAAATACGTTTAGCTGCTGCTGTTTTTCTGGACAGATTCTGTCCCATTTTGTTTGATGCATGCTTAGAACTTTTAACTTGAATCTTTTTGATCCAATTGAGTTTATGAGTAGGCATACAACATTATACACTTTCTGGACATTCATATGAATTTTTGTTCAAGGATTATATGCAGCAAGAAATCTATTTGTTTATCACTACTAATGTGCCCCACAGAAAAAGAAATGGGAGAAACGGTGTTTTGAAGTTTTTTCACAGGGATTAGAGGAGATGCACCAAGAGCTATCCAAGGATGGTGAAGACCATAAGCTTGGGATGTGAAGACAACCCCACTGGACCTACACACTCTCGGTTTGCACACGTCTAACTTCTGTTTTTCGATCGAAACACTTTATCGCATAAACTTGGAGCGTCTTTTTGTTTGTTTAGTAGATTTTATTTTTTGTGAGACCACCACACTATCATTTATATATGAGAGAGCTACTGGAAATTTGGGTTGAATTATGTTGGATGCTATTATAAGATTGGGAAAAGGGATGTTAAGTTATTTTAAAAGATACATATAATTGCATGATTCATGAGCTTGTTAATGAGTAATAATTTGCAAATATTTTATCAAGAGCTATCTTTATTCATGTTTTGATGCTAAATGTTATTTACCTTGTTTAACATGGATTAGTTAGTTCTATGGACACTCATGCATGCATTTAGATGGTCAACTTTCTCCCTCTTGCTAGCCCAAAAATTCCAACAAGCAAAAACTTGTTTCCAACACCTTCAACCAAAGTTTTTCCAGTGAGTCCACCATATCTACCTATTAGCTTTATGCTATTCCGAGTATGTTTATCATGATATTTGTGTTATCTATACCTCTGAATGAAAATGCTTATGTTGTTAATTGTTGTGGAAAAGTTGGTTATATAGCTCTCTCGAACTTGATGCACACTTTACTTTCATTGCATAAATAACTCATTGTGATTAAAATTATGAAGTTGTGGACTTGACAAATGTCTTTGGTTGAGAGTTAGCCATATGTGCTGTCACATGGCAAGCTTTCAACATTGCACATCATCTCATTTAGTTGATATCATGTACTTTTGTTTATGGATGCTTACCATGGGTGAAATAAATGGGAAATGAAGTGAGTTTAAATGAGTTTGTATAAATGGTTAGAGAGACGCCTGGGCCGCTAATCTAAGCCATGCATCATTCATGGTGGAAATTTACTTACATGCTATGGTGAACCTTCTGTGATACATTTGGATATGGGCTTGTTCCATATCCTGGGACAAGAGGTACCCCAGTTGACGCTCTTAATGATACTGTTATTACTTACAATGATATTTAACTTGAACTTGCTTTGTTTTCTAAAGTTGAGTAACACATGGAGTAGGTACTTGTATTCAAGGGGCATGAGACTTTCAACCTGTACTTTGTCAAGCACACTACTCTTATTTCTTTCACTTTAAACTTAATCATTCAAGATGCTATGATAGGGGAATGAGAGCTTGACACCAAGGATTACCATATTACAATCATTGACTTAAGTAGAGAAGTTCATAAGATAGATGAAACTCATGCATGCTTTACCTCTACTCACATATATATGTTTTCCAAAGTGTCCACCTTTTATATTCAGATTTTCATCTTCACTCTATGACCAATGTAGGATGTTCTTACTTATCATTATGCATACATGTGGTCCATATTACAATCTTCTATGTTACACTTTGTGAATTATCATTGAACATCCTTGTTTTGAATACTTGATATCACTACATAAACTATCTTGCATATTGCTACTCCTTTGAAGAATGAATCATTTGACTCTATGTAGCAGTAGCAGTCATCTTTGATATCCATTGTTAGTATTAAATTGCAAAGTCCATGTTAGTTTTATCACCTTCATACTCGAGGACGAGTATAGGTTAAGCTTGGGGATGTTGATGCATGTAAAATGCATACATGAACTTTGCATTATTTTACTTATATTCCAATCATATTTGCATCATATAAGGGTTATATCAATGTTTTATAATGATTTTGGGAATATTTCATAGTTTTCCCATTTATTTGGAATTAACCCTATTTTCCAGAAAACATCTTTTTTAGTGTTTCAGACTTTCCGGGAGCTTCGGGACTCCAAAAAGAGCAAGGCCAAAGAGCACGGTTCAGAATTTTCGGGACGAACGCAATGGGCTTAAATTGAAGACCAGAAGCCCAACAGGCTGGAAATTAGAGGGTCCCATGCGGCCTACTGTACCTGGCCGCGTGGGCCCACCTCTTTTCCCCCTCGGAGCTCCGTGGTCGTCGATCTTTGCTCCACCGAAATAGTCTTGATCTAAAAACGTCTATAAAAATAGCCACCCGGCGTTCTCTGGAAGGAGCACCGCCGAAACACAGAAACCACGAAACAGAGACCTGGAGCTGCAGATTGGAGGGGGAAACTCCGGCGGAGCGCTGCCGGGGTGGTCTCCATCTTCTCCAACGACTTCTCCACCGTCTCCATGATGAAGGGGGAGTAGTCCACCCCCTGGACTTGGGTTTGTGGTGGTAACTTATGTATCTCTCCTCTCTTTGAGCTTCACTAATTAGTACCGTATGAGCTGCTGAACATGATTACGGTCATCTATGTAATTCCTATGGTGGATATTGTGGTATGAGATGATTTGTTATGCATTTACTGTTGTGTTGGAACTTTTATGATTTGTCGTACTTTGGAGATATTCTATGATGCATGTGATGGTTTGATTTATGCATAATGCCTTGTTTATCCTTGTCATGAGGTGATTGACACCACCAAGTGTGGATAGATGAGAGAGATGTGGTCATGCACACGAATTATGAATCATTGCACTAGTGTTTAGAATATTGTCCATTATGAAGTATGATGTATGTAGGTACGGGATGGCCGATGTGACACGGCATATGTATTGAGTGACATGCGAAATACAGCCCAACATCCTTTATCTGGGGGTAAAAAGGAAGAGTATGATGTGGGAGTGACAACAACCACGCTAGCCTTACGAGGGTGACGTAGCAACACAAATGAGTATTTCTTTCAACTATGTGTTTTATGACATATAGCCGTCATAAAAGCTACCATTAAAACATGACATTTGTGTGTACTTTATCTATAACATGATAATCACCATAGATGAGAGAGAGAGAGAGAGGATTAAGTGAACCCATGAACCCATGTCCATTGTTCCTATAAGAGAAAACCTTTGTCTTGTCCTCTTGCATTGAAGAGGATTGGGACACTTTCACTTTCTTGTTTTTTTACGTTAAACTTCATCCATTAAATCAACCATCTTGTTCTTTAAACTTGTTTAGTGCATAATCAACTAAAACTTGTGACACTTTAGTTGTAGGGAATAGATAACTTGTCCTTCTTGCTCCTGCGGATCGATACCTTAGTTCCACATTGAGAGATGCTATAGTGATCCCCTGCTCTTGGGGGTTATCAATCATGCCAAATTTTCAATTTATACTCCAGAAATTCCTATATATTTGGTTACATAGCCTCAATACACAGTTCTATTAAGATATTCGTTCGGTTGTATGCTTTGAAATATGTAACCGATATATTTAATATTATTATAAACAGAATAGAACATTCACACAATAATATGCATATATGCTATATAATTGAGCCATTTTAGAAAAATCAAAGTGGCGTGTGTGTTTTTTTTTCATTAAAGGTGGTTATATATCTTGCTAAGGGAAACATCTCACAATTTTTTTTGCATAACTCAGATATAGGTTCAATGATATACAATGAACTATATAATGAAAAACAAATAGAGATATATTATATGGTTAACAATGCTAACTAAGTAGTATAGATCATATACTTTTTAAAACCACAATATGATAAAACAAAGTGTGAAAGTTTAGTATAACTACATTTAGTTTAACTCACTCCGGGTCGTTTAACTCACTCCGGGTCCAAAGTTTAGTTGGAACGGTCCCGCGTAAAAGATGAGATTTTCTATGTCGCATATTCCGGAGATTAAAAATAAAAGTCATTGCACCTCTTCACATTTGAAGATTTGTGTGATGCAAAAGATATAAACCAGTTAACCAATTCTCCAATAATATTTAATCAATTTATATATTCACTGATCACTACTAAACCAATATCACAATTCTAGGATAAAAAGCTACGCAATTAAACAAGAGAAATATACATGGATAGCACCTAGCACAAGCAGTCTACCACCTAACGCACGCACGATGGAATTGGAAAACTCCTCATCAGATTTTGCCTTGGCGTGAGAGTGTCGACCTTCATGATTTATCAGCGAAATCAAATGGGAAAACAGCCCAATGCGGGTTTTTTTGCTAGATAATATTTACTATAAGCTAGCAAGACAATTTCTTAAGGTGGGTCATGCCCCACCCGTACACCTGACTGGCTTCGCCTCTAATCATGGGTTATACAGCGTCTGAGTGTCAACTCTGTGTTTATTTCGCTTTGATGTGATTTGAGTTCATAAAAACGCCCTTTATCGGAAAAAAATGTGCTTATAATTTTGTTAGGAGATAATGATTTGTTGGAATAGGGATCAACTTCTCTCTCGTTTAAGTTTTTTCGGTTTTGTTTTTGGAATATTAAAAACGAGAAATCTTATATATGTCATCTCTAAGGGTGGACTTATCCATTTGAGAGTCCACAAGACAATTTTGGGAGTGGACAAGGTCCCCCCCCCCCCCCCCCACACACACACACAACCACCACGACGACGACCCAAGGGGTACCTCCCAGTCCTGAAGGAGATATGCCCTAGAGATGTTTTTATTTATCATATCTCAATTGTTCATAATATGTTTTATACCATGCTATAATTGTATTAAGCAGAAACGTTGATACACGTATGGTATGTAAACAAACCAGGTCCCTAGTAAGCTCTGCTAGTCCATTGAGATCAACAGATTATCAAGGTTTCCTGATCATCCGAGACGGCCAGGAAAAGACCCCGGCGTATGGCTCTCTCCCACCCCACCTCTGGCGACTCCCGCGGCGACGGCTCCTCCACGATGATCTAGGAGCCTTCTGATCGGCGATAATGGTGACTGGTGCTATGGATCCCTTCTCGGATCCCTCCTCCATTGCTCACTCGCTGGATTTCTCATTTGGCCATAAGATCCGTGCCAAGGTTCGTCATCTCTTTGCCACTTCCGTGAACCCCGTCTCTAGATCACATCGTTTCTTCCTCGTGGTCTCCTTTGGACATGCTAGTTTTTGTCTGGATGATCTCAATGTCAGCCTTGCCTTGTCTGCTTGTTTGGGTGCATCATTTGATTCTTTGGGGATTGAACATCTGAATGGTTGAGTTTTCAAATTTGCTGTTGCAAACAAAGACGTCGGTTTCTTTGTTTAGAACTTAAGATCCTTCTCGTGCCAACAATTCAAATGCTACTTCCATCTCTGGGGTTTCGGTGGACCAAATTGGGTCAGAGAGGAACAAATCTGGTATTCTGAGCTATCTGTTGAATGGTCTACACAACACAAGAAAAGGCGTTCTCGGACTATTCATCAATCTCGTACTATACCTGTTAATGTTGTTTTCAACACTCTTCGGAGGAATTTATCTGGATCATCTAGGAATCATACTCCTCTATCTGGTGCTAATGATGTTCCTATGGGATCTAGATCTGGGAATATTGATTCAGTTAATCATGGTATTCAAAATTATCGGAATTCTCGGATCAATGCCACAATTACCGCACCTGCTAGCGGGAACCCAGGAGTTTCAAATTCAAACCTCCAATGCGTTATGGTGGTCCGGAATAACGACCCATCTCCGAATCCTGGAGGCCCAAGTGATGGCCCACCTATTGGCCCGGCTACTTCCTCTGAGCAACAATTGGCCCAGCATCAATCGGAAGGTTTAACATCTAATCCACTTTTATCTTGCTCTAAATGTCTTGCGCCTGTTCATTTGATTTCTTCCTGTACAAGCAAGATACGTTGTAGAATCTGTTACAACTATGGACACATATCTCGTGATTGCCTAACTAAAAATAGAAAGAATCTCATTTATCGGAAAAAATCACACCGGACTGGGTATATATCCCGTGGAAGCCGAGACGGCACCCCTGCTACTCGTACCCAAACCCCACCCCTCGAGGGTTTCCCTGTCACATCAGAACCCTCCACCACCCTGCCACCTCCATCGCCGGCGGCAGAGACCATGGCGAACTACCCCTGTGACTTCGTGCCTCACATTCCGGCTGGCGCGGGCTTCATCCCGCCCAATGGACTCAGGCTGCAGCGCGGCTATGCTGTCATCGGTGGCAATCTTCCCCACGTGTGCGACGACTGGGCTCTGGTTGTGATTGAACCAGAGCCCAACGCGGAGCAATTCATGGGCACGGCTGCGATCATCCGCCATCAACTTGAGCACATCAGGAGGTACACAATCACTGACATCACCCCTTCAGCTATGGGAGCAGCTTTGGTACGTTTTCAAGATGTTGTTGAGAGAGATTTTGCTATTGAGAACAACCCCTATTTTGTTAGAGATTCAGTTATGCGAGTGATTGCTCAGAATAGGGGTAGAAACCATCGTGCTGCTTCTTTTACCCATGACTGCTGGCTCATGCTAATGAACTATCCATTAGAGTGCTGGGAATTCATTACCATTGTCAAAACTCTTGCTGCATATAGAAAAGTATTAATCTGGAATAGAGATTCATCTAATAGGGAAATAATCCTTATGAAACTCAGAGCATATGACTTAGATCGCATCCCTCTGAGCATGGTTGTGATTGAAAATACCGCACCTGAAGGCAATGGTAGCTCTTGGACTTGCCCTGTTATTATTCTGTCAGCACAGATGTTGGGTCTGCAAGCTGGAGATGAAGATCCACTCCCACCCAATGGAGGTAACCCACACCCTGTCCCTATTATCATAGATGACTTTCATATGTGGCATGCAGCAAATGAAGGTGAACCTATCCCAGAGGCAGCAGCACAAGAGCACAATGTGGCAAACGTGCAGCAAAACCCTGAAGATCCAATCTTGGTGACCCCACCACAAAGCCCTGCTGCAGCTGAAGCTAATGAGATTGATGAACCGGCTGTGCAGGTACATGCAGTTGCTGATGTTGTTAATGAGCACATAGACATGGAGATTGATGCTACAGTTGCCCCAGCTGAATTCGTTGCACATGAAGATACTGCCCAGGAAGTGCAAGAAAATCTTGTTGCCCATGTTGTTGCTATTGAAGCTCAGACTAATCTGGTTCAGGCTCCTGCTGAGGAAACCCAAGGAAATCTGAACAATGTTGCACCTGCTACCGATCCCAAGCCTGCACCTGCAAAACCAACCAAGGCAGGGAGAAAGAAGAAAGAGATTGGACAGTCTTCTGTTGCAGGTCTGAGGAGGAGCAACCGAATTGCTGTGCTTCACGGTGGTTTCAAGGATGGCAAAGCTCCTGAGGGAGCTGAACTTGACAATGAAGAGATGGACTCTGATGCACAAGATGGAGAAGGCAATCTGAACAATGCTTTTGCGGCTCAGGTCATAAATTTAGAAGCTCCTGCACCACCTGTCCTGCCACTCGAGATGATCCAAGCCCTGGGTACTGGTTCTTGTCAAATGCATCCTGGTGATGTATCAGAGGACTCTCTAAACTACGATAGTACCAATGATAGCATCGAGTAATTTCATTATCTGGTCTGTAATAATTAATGTCGCAAACTTGGCGGGTTCATGTCCTTTCTCTTGCACCTATGCTATCTCTGATGGCAAAACCTTGATTTGTGCCTTTTGTGATACTCTTATTTGGTTATGGGGCATCTGTGCCACGAACTTATTTTATCTGCAATCTTATGTTTGGGATACTGTTCTTGCACTACCTGGGGTTATTATGTTTCCTCAGTTCTGTGATCTCTTATTATGTTCCCAATGGATAGAAACTGGATTGTATTTGATTGGAATTTGAGAGGCATTAACTCACAAGTCAGATGGGATGCTATTAGACAGAAAATTGATGAATCTGGTTGTAATGTCATTTGTTTTCAAGAAACTAAAAGAGAACATTTTGATCACTCCTATATCCGGAATTTCTGCCCGAAAAGATTTAACCAATTTGCTTACTCACCATCTGTGGGAAATTCTGGAGGTATTATTACTTTATGGAATGGTAACTTATTCTCTGGAACTGTCATTACCACCAGCCGGTTTCAAGTCACTGTGCAACTTATCTGTAAATTGAGTTTCTCAGTTTCGTACATCACCAATGTCCATGGGCCAACTATTCAAGAGGAACGAGCTTTATTTACTGATTGGCTGTATAATATTGACACCTCCCTGATGCAAAACTGGATGATCCTCGGAGATTTTAATCTCATTCAAAGCAACGGTAACAGAAACAGAGGAGAAGGTGATATTAACAATATGCTGCTATTCAACTCCACTATAAACCATCTTGATCTTGAATAAATTCCCATCAAAGGTATGGCATATACATGGAGTAATATGCAAGCTGATCCTCTGCTTAAAAAATTGGACTGGATATTTACTTATGTGAATTGGACTTCAATCTTCCCAAATACCCTGGCTACCCCACTGTCCAAGCTATCCTCAGATCATTTACCTATCAAAATTCAGATTGGGACCTCTATTCCGAAAGCACACCTTTTCAGATTTGAAGATTACTGGCTGGAATACGAAGGCTTCAATAATGTGGTCATTAATAATTGTAGCATAATGGGGTTTACAAAAATGTTGCTCAAGATATCACTGTCGGGTTTAAATCCCTGAGATATGGCCTGCAAAAATGGAGCAAACATCTATCCAAACTCAGCAAAATTATTGACACATGCAGCTATGTACTTGCCCTGTTGGATGGACTTGAAGATCAAAGGAGCCTCTCTATCCAAGAAAATAACTTCAGGAATGCCCTCAAGACTCATATCTCAAAACTCCTGAAAGCTAAAAGAATTTATTGGCGAAGCAGAGCTAAAATCAGATGGGCTAAATTAGGAGGGGAAAATACTAAATTTTTCCACATTATGGCTACCAAAAGTTACAGAGGTAATTTCATTTCGCTGTTGAAAGCAAGTGATGATAGACTATTATGTGATCATGAAGCCAAAGTTGCAGTTATCTGGGACAGCTTTAAGGATAGAATTGGCATTTCTGGTAACCCAACTATGCTATTTAATTTGGATAATCTCATACAACCAAACCCAAACATTGATCTCAGCATACTGGAATTGCCTTTCACCAGAGATGAAATTGATGATATTGTTAAGCACATGCCAATAGACAAATCACCAGGACCTGATGGTCTCAATGGAGCATTTCTTAAAAGATGTTGGCCAGCTGTTAAAGCCCAATTTTAAAGATTATGTGATGAGTTCTATGCTGGAAATTTGGATCTACACAGTATCAATTCGTCCTATATCACTCTTATTCAAAAAAACACAGGATCCTGAATCTGTGAATGACTACAGGCCCATCTCACTTGTAAGTCTGACATTAAAGTTCCTCACAAAAATTATGGCCAACAGATTTCAAAGTATGATTATTCCTATGATCCACAAAAATCAGTATGGCTTCATCAAAAATAGAACTATCCATGACTGTCTGGCCTGGGCTTTTGAATATATCCATTTATGCCACAAATCCAAGAAGGAAATCATAATTGTCAAAATTGATTTTGAAAAGGCATTTGACAAAGTGGAATACCGTGCTATAATCTCAATGCTAAAGAGACTTGATTTTGGTGATAGATGGATTGGCTGGGTGAGCAATATCCTTAACACTGCCACTACATCTGTTCTACTTAATGGAGTCCCTGGAAAAATTATTCACTGCAAACATGGAGTCAGGCAGGGTGATCCTCTCTCACCGCTTCTATTTATCTCAGCCTCTGAATTACTGTAATATGCCATAAATGATGCTTGGCGAAATGGGGATCTTCATACTCCTCTGGATATGTCTTTTGGTCTTGACTACCCAGTTATACAATATGCGGATGACACGCTTATTATCATGCCTGCTTGTGCCGCATAGTTAAGAGTGTTGCAGACCATTCTGGATAAATTCTCTGCTTCCACTGGTCTGAAAGTGAATTACAGTAAGACTTCTATGGTCCCAATCAACATCAGTTCTGATAGATGTGAAGTCCTTGCTAATGTCATTGGATGCAAAGTGGAGAGCCTCCCTTTCACCTACCTTGAACTTCCTATGAGGACCACCAAACCAAGGATTGATGATCTCATTGGAATTATTGAAAGAATTGATCGAAGACTAGTGGGCATTGCCGATACCTTATCCTATGATGGTAGGTTAACAGTGGTTAAATCCATTATCTCTGCAATCCCCAATTTTGCCCTTTGTACCATCAAATTGCCATTGGGTTTTCTGGATCAGGTAGAAGGTTCATCTAGAGGATTCCTATGGCGGGGGAAGGACATTGAGAAAAAAGGTAAATGCCTTGTCAAATGGGAAAATGTCTGCAAATCCAAAAAGGCTGGAGGATTGGGAGTCATGAATCTGCGTACTCAAAATTTGGCATTTGTTGATGAAATATCTATTCAAATTTATGAATAAAAAGGACATTCCATGGGTTACACTTATCTGGCAAGCACATTATTCACAGGACAAACTGCCGCAGAGCACCAATCCTTGTGGTTCCTTCTGGTGGAAAGACTGTCTTAGTCTCATGGACGATTTCCTTGCCATATTTAATTGCACTGCTGGTACTGGATCCACTGTTAGGCTCTGAAAAGACAAGTGGACCGAAAACACTATGCTTCAGAAATATCCACACTTATGTTCCTTTGCCAAAGACCAGGACATCTCATTGAGCAAAGCAGTATCAATTTGCACTACGGAGGAGCCTATCAGCATGTTTCACACGCCACTTTCACGGATTGCTGCACAACAATTTAATGTCCTATCTGATACTCTGCAAATCAGAGAAAGCATTACTCAGCAGGATTCTTGGTCCATCCCTGGCACCAGTGCTAAATACTGCAGCAAGAAAATTTACAAGACACTGTCGCCTTTCCCCAATGCACCAATGCCATTTCATTGGATTTGGAAATCATGTGCACTGCCTAAGCATAAGTTCTTCTTTTGGTTACTCCTCCAGGACAGGCTCAACACAAGAGATTTGCTTACTAGAAAAAAATTCTACGTTGAATCGAAAGACTGTGTGCTCTGTGAAGATTGTCCAAATGAAGACCTCACCCATCTCTTTTTCAAGTGTGACTTCAGTTAGACGTTCTGGTGGTCCTTAAACATTGAATGGAATACAGACCTTGGGCTTTATGATCTCCTCATTGATGGAAGAACAAGATACAGAACTGATTGTTTCAAGGAAATTTTGATCATTGGGTGTTGGGTGATCTGGAATCACCGAAACAGGATTATATTTGAAGGAGATGCTGCGATCCAACTTGTTTGCAAGAGTTTCTTTAGACAAAACTTTACTTTAGTTATGCACAGAGCAAAACCTAGCCTTAAAGAGGGAATGTCACAATGGGTTGACACCTTGTAATTTTTTGACGCCATGAACTATTTTTCTGTAACCTTTTTTACATATATAAATTGAAAATGATGCAGTAGGGGATTTTTCCCTACTGTTTTGGGCGTAAAAAAGGTTTCCTGATCATGGACATTTGTGTCAATAGATAATTGAGTCATGTCGTTAGATGAATGATGTGATGGACACACACCCAATGTATGTGAAAACGTAGTACCCAAACCTTCGATCGTAAGATCATATTTAATCACTATATCTGGAGATTGCCTTGACTGCATCAACGGTCACACGTAACAGGGTGACCATAAAGGTGTTTATCGGGTTTCCGAAGGAATAGTGTCGGGGGAATACCTAATGGATTAACCCGCGGCCCACAAGTGAAATGCGACTTATCATAAGTTCACGGCCGCACCGTCAGCGGGCTTACACGAAGATGGTCCGACCTAAAAGATCACGACGTGATAAGGGAAAGATCTAGAAGATTGGAGATAGCTTGGCTTGCAAGACAAGAAGATGATTAGTCTCCAAGTAGAACTCAGGCTCACGCTTTCCTAAAGGGAAAAGCTTTCCTTGTAACCTGGCGAGCCTCCATGTATATAAAGAGGGCTCGCGGGACGTAGCAGGCCAAGCTTTCAAGTTCCAAACCCTAGAACTAGAGGCGATTCGACACAGCGAATCGCAATCCTTGTAACACCGTATACATATCAATTCCAATCTAGTATAGGTACGAATTAGGTCTTTACCTCGCATCGAGGGGCCGAACCTGGGTAAACATTGTCTTCCGCGTGCCCTACGATCCCAAGCTCGGAGACGCTTGACTCGCGCAAATCCCACACCTACGAAGTCATCACCATGACATCTGCCGTGACAAACCCACGACAAATAGGTTGAGTCCTATGCATCGAGAGCGGGATTTGCCAGTCCACGCAACGGATAGATACTCTAGGGCCCACTCGGTGAGATTGCATCAATTAAGTTTGCAAGCATGTGAGTAGGTCACGAGGATGTAATATCACGGGAACGAGTAAATGTGTTTGTCGGTAACGAGATCGAACTAGGTATGGAGATACCGGAGATCGAATCTCGGACAAACTAAGTATCGCATGACAAAGGGAGTGGGACTCGACGTTTAAGGTTCAAGCGACAAACATAATCGTGGATGCACAGGGACCGTCATGGATTTCCATATCCCGTTGTTGGTCATTGATCGGAGAAGAGTCTCGATCATGTCTAGAGTGATCCCGAACCGTAGGGTGGCACACTTAAGGGTAGACGACGCTTAGGTTTGATTTGACACCGAAGAAAAAATAGAGAAGAGAACCGGAATCATTCCGGAACATATACGATGAAGATCGGAGCAAGAATAAATTAAATAATATGTATTTAATATTAATTAAAGTAATTAATTATTAAATATAATTTTATTTTAGTTTTAAAGTCAGCCCACCTTAAATGGGCCTCACCCGGAAGGGGAAGGCCCATGGGGAGAATTCCCCCCTTTGGAGGAGGCCCATGAAGGAGGTGGCCGGGTGGGCCACAAGGGGCCCACCTAGGGCTGGCGCCCCATGGTGGTGCAGCTGGTGTGGGATTTAGTCCCACACCTCCTAGCCACCGAGGGTGGCAGCCCTCCTCCACCTATATAAGGAGGTGTCCCTTTGCCTTTGAAATTCACCCAATTTTTTCTCTTTCTCTCCTCACCTCAAGCGTTCTGATTCTGGAGCTGAGCACGGGTAGAGAGTTTTCTCCACCATACGCACATCGCCATGCCGCCGGTTCTTCGGTTCAAGTCTCCAACTTCCGCTGTTTCGCTGGACCGGAGATCGGGAGTCGTCGTCTACACCGAACGTGTGTAGAACTACGAGGTGCTGCTCTTGTGGCACTTGTCGCCGGTACGACTACACGACCTTGAGGTCGGCGCCTTCCATCTTCATCGTCAACGTTCTTGCGAACGTAACGCTTTCGGTCTATAAGGGTATGTATATCGATTCCTTCCGTTACTTTATATCTGCATAGTATTAGATCTTGCCTTTACTGGTTATCGTTGTTAGAATTTTTTTGTTTTCTGCACCGTAACCCAACAAATCCACCTCCCAAATTTTCCAAAACCAATTTTCATTCATAATTTCCATTAAACAACTACTCCCTCCGTTCTAAAAAGGATGACTTCCATTGTTTGCATGTGAACGTATCTATACATGTAACAAATGTATAAAAAGGATGACTCCCTCCGTTACATGTATAGATACGTCCGTATGTAGACAAACGAAAGTCATCTTTTTTGGAACGGAGGGAGTACATATTTAATTCAACAAAACTAAGTTCAAGATACATATTGTAACACAATAAATCCAACAACAATTCAAAAAATATACGGTATTAAACTAAAATTAAATTTATTGTTTTTGGATAATCCTAAAACTCATATTGACATATGAATGTGATATTGGACATTGACATATAAATTTAACACTGCAAATTGGCGTAAATTAAACATTAAATTTTTTAGAGCAAACTAAATATTGCAAACACATGACCGATGCAGATCATGCGTGAAAAACGACCGCTCTAATCGGTCCCTTCAACCCCACTCCTTCGGTCTGCCATGCACGAGAGCCTAGCATGGTCGGCACGCACGCGCTTAACCGGCTAGCTCTCACTTGAGCTCCTCCGTCGGACCACACGCCTGAGCCTCTAAGGATCCTCCATGCCTCTATGCTCTGGAGCGGAGCTCGTCCATGCGCGTCTAGGACATCCGCACCTCATGAGGCCGAGCGCGCTTCGGGACCGTGACCTTGTACGCGTGGCATGGATGATAGAAGGAACCGTCGGCTCCGGGGCTAGGCTCCCGCGCGGCGGACGCCCTTACTGCGGATAATTACCGATCATACCCGTCCGATGCCAACTAAATGGTTTGCCTCTTCCATTGAGATCTAGCCCGAACTATGTGCTTCTAGCTTTCCTGTTGAAATAGACTCTGATTCTCTATCGACTTGCTGTGTAGCCGTTCCGTCAGCACAAGGAGAAATTTATCGAAATCCAGCTCCACCTTAAATATGACTCCATGGTAGATGAAACAATACTTGCTGACGAGGTCCAGCTAGCGATCAGCGCTTGCATGACATGACCTAGGACAACCCTACCGATATCAAACGTATCTTGACCACCACGCCACGGCCGGTCTATATATCCCTTCCACGGGCGTCGGGTCATCTCTCTTAATTTTGTGTCTAGTCAACCAACTTTTAACTCGTCTATTTGGCCTACATGTTGTCTTTAGGGTTGGGTTATATGTATGTTCGACTGAAACACCTAACCATGTGTTAATTACAACTATAATTGTATACTAATATTTTAACAAATACCTTATATACTTGGGTATTGCTACTTTTCGGTCGGCGATACATGCATAATAAGCTCAATTTGAGACTCATCCATAGAAAATATGTCTTCATGCGGCCCTAAGACCCTTATACTTGGGCATTGCTACTTTTCGGTCGACCGAACGGACCCTGTCACTCGGTCAATCCAACAGGAGAATTCTGACATGTCGACATGGGAGGAAGAAGTAGAGAAGGCTATCGCCGCCGACGCACTCCAGATCATCTACACCCCCAACAGCCACAGTCGGCCGAGACCGACTGCCACCGTCGCCCCGCCCTCTCAAATCGAGGCCTCCGACGATTCGCCCCGTCCGTGGCATTTCCTCTAAGCACCCCAAAACCCGAAGGTCCTCGACATCGGCGCACCCCCACCACCACCAATAAGTTCATTGGTCGTCGACCTCCTCGCTTGCTCCATTCTCGACGGCGCTTTCTATGCTGCAACCCCCTAGCGGTCATAGTGGCGTCGCCGAAGCCGTCTCGTGTGTGGATGGTGGTCGTGAAACTCATGATTGCATAGAGAGAGGGGGAAGCCATGGAGGCGGTGGTCCGCGTGCATTACGTGAGAGAGAACGAATGGGGGGGGGGGGGAGGAGGAAGAAATGAGACGGGGTAAGAATCCCGTGAGGGTGGGTGGGACCCACTAGGCATTGAATTCATCTTGAATAATGCTTTCCTCTTGTTTTGAAAGGAAATTTTGCTCACGGTATTTTCCCATTGAGACTCAATTTTTTTTTTTTTTGAGATTTTCCCATTGAGACTCAAATGGATTGTCACGACCTGGTTTTTGTTCAAAGCCCATATTAATTAAATATCCAGCCCAACTCAAAATGAAAATATTGTTCATTCGAGGCCCAACACTATGCAGCCCATTACTGTTAACCAAAAATACTCCCTCCGATTTGTTTAAACTGTCGTGAGAAAGGAACTGCGTGTGTACAAATCACAGTACACGTTGCGACATATTTTTAGGATCAGATGGCGTATCAGAAATCGTCGTTCATTAGAGACCCAAAAGAGTATCCGAGTGTGAATGAAATATGCTTTTTTACTTCATAATATGATGTCTCCATGCGGCCTAAGACTCTTATACTTCATAATATGCTTTTTTTATTTGAGTTCATCTTGAATAATGCTTTCCACTTGTTCTGAAAGAAAATTGTTAGCTCATGATATTTCCCATTATAAGAGTCAAATATATGGATTGTCACGTCGATATCAAAATAAGTTCCTGGGCCAACACAAAATGAAAACACTGTTCATTCTTGGACCAGCGCTGCATACTCCATTACTGTTAACCGAAAATATCAGAAATCACTGTTCATTTGAGGCCCAAAGGAGTAGCCGAGTATGAATGAAATCAATCATGTATTCATAAAAATATATATTCATGTAGAAACACTCTTTTGGTACTGTAGCCAAATTTTCAAGTGCAAATATCTGCTATATATTATTTCTTTCCTGTAAGTAAGATGTACAATTCGCCATCCCAGTGTCTGATCTCTGCGCAGCTGAAAACTCACCTGTTGGCTGCAACTATACTGTTTGTTTTATAAATCCACGGAAAAATTGCAGAACAAGCAGCCTTCTGAAATTAACCTTCCAATCACGCTTCCCTCCTCCATTTCGAGGCTCTTGCTCTCCCTGTTCCATAGATGGATACCGAAGCTCTCACCTCTGATGTTTTCCATCTTGGCCTTCACCCACCTCTGGGCCCTCCCGTCCTTGGGCGCGACGAACAGCCCGCCGATCTTGTTCCAGTCCACGGGGTAGAACGCCTGCGGCGGCAGCACCGTCACGCCGAGCTCCGGCATCCGGTGCCGGACCCTCGCTGCCACCCTCGACACCAGGTACGGCCCGTTGTGCCCCCACTTGCTGCCGTCGAACGTGGTGGCGAACTCGGCGATGAACTCCCGCAGCATCGGGTGGCCCTGGTCGAACACCATCACAGCGTTGTTCAGCCGAATCCAGTCGCCCGTGACCGCGTCCACGCCCTGCGCCCCGATGGCGTTGTGGAGGCCGGCAAGGGAATGGAGGATGACGACGTCGGCGTCCATGTAGATGCCTCCGTACCTGTAGAGCAGCGCGAGGCGGAGAAGGTTGGAGAGGTTTTGGCCGAGCGGCACGCTGCCGGGGCCGACCTCCCCGCGGCGCACCGTGCCGAGCCAGCCCTCCGCGGGAGTGCCGTCCAGCAGGTACGCCATGTCCGGCGACGCAGCGGCCACGCGGAAGCCGCGCTCGAGGAACGGCAGGAGCCTGTCGGTGCCGCCCGCTGAGTCCATGGTGTCGGAGGCGATGAGGAGGCAGGCGTCGGGGTGCCACCGGAAGAGGGTCTCGATGACGAGGGGCTCGCGGCGGCCGAACTGCTCGAGTGGGGAGAGCCACGTCATGAAGAAGCGTTGCGCGCACGGTCGCTGTGGCGAAGGCGGAGCGAAGAGCTCAGCCGCGCGCGCCGCGAACTGCCGCGTCCGTGGTGTCTGCTTGACCAGGAGCTTGAGGAGGCTCTTGTTTCTCTTCGTTGACGCCTTCTTGTCTTTTTTCATCTTGACCGGAGGAGGTGGAAGAGGCACTGGCAGCGACGGCGACGGCGGTGATGACGAGACATGGAACGATCGCATGGTCTTGTCCATGGAGGCGTCGAGATTAGTGGCGGCGGCGGGAGTGACGGTACTGTTCGCGGTGGCATTCTCCGATCTTGAAGGTGACCGCGGGAGGATAGGGCAGACGAGGATCGTAAATGTGGTGTGCGAGAGGATGAAGACAAGGAAGAGGATCAGGATGAGGAAGGGGAGGGAGAGTGAGAAGAGGAGCAACGGCAGTGGCTTCCGAGGGTGCGGCGCCATCGCCAGAGGGAAGAAGAGCGATGGAGCGTGGGTTGAAGCGGAAGGAGGAGTTGCCATTTAGCTCTTGGCCCTCTGAGGCTCTGACTGCATGTACGCGCAGTGGCTGCTTCCACGAAGAGTAAATTACTAGGTGGTCTTCCTATTGTGGGAAGGGAGAAAGCGCGATGGGCATGATCGAGGAGCTGTTGATAGGTTAAAATTAAGTACACTTGCGAGTTTCAGGATTTGTTTTCTGGTCCAGGCTGCCTGTCTAAAGTCTAAGCCAGTGTCCTTAAAACAAAAGTCTAAAGCCAGTGTACTGTCAAAAAAAAGTCTAAGCCAGTGCATTATCATTAATTAGGATATATAGTGGTAGTACGTGCTTGCATGTATATTAAGTAGGGGAAGTGGTGGCTCCAGTTGTGCACTTAATCCGGATGGAACATTCTTTCTCTTGGCTCGTTGAGACGAGCACCATGAAGGGGTCCTATCCGGTTCCATTTAGGAAGACCCTCCTAGTGCCAAGTGGGACATGGTTCACTCAAGCCATCTAGGTTCAAATCTCCCCACCTACCTAACAATTAACAATACAAAGCTGACGAAAGAAACTTCCCCCGACAATTCTAATCGGGTCAGCTGTTGCATCATGAGATCGATTATAATCCTGCCTTTCGACGTTCAATGGCTGGGCAATAGTTAATTACGGTGGCTTGCTAATTGCTCCGGCAAGCCATGTCATACAATAAAGAGGAAATATGTTATTATATCATAATGCACGCCACTCCTTTTACACGTTATTCCGGGGAGTGTGTATTAACGGATGATCATCATGTTTAATTGTAGAATCAAGCAAGTCAACGCGTCGGAAATGCAATGTCAAATAGACAGAGTACACAATCCAGCTAAAAGAAGAACGAGTACACAACCCCCGCTCTGTTCTTATGTTTCTGTTCTATTAGCTTCTGCGACGGGAGAGAAGCTTTATTGATGAGATCTTGCAAATGTTTGACACCGTCTGTCAAAATAGATGGTTAAACATGATAAGCACATCTGCTTTCAACAGGCGCAAGGTGAATGCAGCAGCGAACTGTAACCAAGAGAGGAACATGGTTCAGAGTATCAGTGGTAGGTAGCTCAAAGAAATTGCGTGACGTGCATGTGAAGGGGACAATCAACAAACCTAGATCCTCTGTGGTTGTTCAGCATTCGCACTCCATGTGCAGGATTAAGAAACATTACACTTGTGAACCAACATATCCTGACCATAAACTGGTCAATGGTAGTTATGGCAAGCTGCATCAGGTCCACTCTTCGTACAAATACTAAGCTCTCACAACTTAGCTTATCTGGCAAGCAGAGCAGAACTCTATTATGATTTTGACAGAATAGAATCGCAAGAGACTGAAAAACAGCACCCAGCGGTAAAGCATATTTTAGAAGTTATAAAGTGAGTCGACCAATTAACACAGCATTGCAAAATTGAAAGAAAAAAATCTAATCCTAAAGTGTAAGCTATGGTCCCTCTAAATTCTATTGAAAACAATGAAGAATAGTGCTAGCTGCCTCAACAGAATCAGTGACCAAATGGAGCTCAACTAGCAGGCACCCATTCCATCGGATCATGTGGTGCTAACCTCATGTAAAATTAAAAGAATGGCTCTAAACCAGCTGTCATCCTGCTCTAAGATCCACTGTCAGCTGGGGCCGCGCAGGTAACAGGTCCGAGGCTAATCATATTTACAACATGGCGGGCTCAGTTGGGAGGCAGATTGCGACAGCTCCGTGCAAGCCATACCTGAGAACATGACAATATAGGCGTGTACAATTATTTCTTGCCTTCACAGCCATCTCGCCGAAGTTTGCAAATTGTGGAAGGTCTTCGGGGAGCACAGATTGCATTAAGTTGCTGATGAACCATGTCCACAGAATTCAGACAGAACAATCTCGGCCAAGCTTGCAATTGTGAAGTTCTTCAGGAGGCACATATTGCATTGAGCTGCTGATGAGCCATGTCCACCGAATTCATACGAAACTATCAAGGAACATAACTGTCATTCCTAGAATATCTGCCAGGAGGAATCCTTTGTACCATCGGCTGGAAATCTGGCTTGAAGCGCTTACTAAAATTGGATGCAAATGACCTGGGAAAAGAGCAGAAACTACTGTTATCATTGCTAAGCTAAACTGAACAACAAGATAACCATAAAACTGACTACAATGCTAGCATGTGATGCGTATCTCAGTAGAGAGGGGATGCATTGAATTCTTTTCATCTTCCTTCAGGCCAAATGTAATCAAACAAGTATCATTTCTAACAAGTGGAATCTAGGTAATGAAAACTTCTTCCCAGCACTTATCAAGGGTTTATGGGATTACGCCATTGCTAATGTGTATCTAACTATGTAGCATCCAATTCCAAACTCATCAGGATGGGCACTTCTATTTCGTTAATTGTCCAACTTAAGACAGGAAACAAGTGAGCCTCATTCTTCCATCTTATACGCAATGGAGACTCCTATATTACATGTCAGAACTGCTGTAACCTGGTTTTATATTCTGCTTCTACGAAAATGGGGAAGGGTATCCCTTGTTCGGAGAAAAACCAAGTACTCCAGATAAAACCCCAAATACCACATTTTAAAACAGCTTTCTCGAATCTTCAGCAATACTAGAGTGCTAATAATCTAACAGATCTACAACAACAGACTAGCCAACTCTCACCTTGGAGATCCAGGCCGTTTCTGTGCAAGTTGACCAAGCATGTATTTCAACGTTCTGAGAGCCTCATCAGCAGCCTACAATAGGACATTTTGTGTAAAAAACGGGTTCAGAAATAAAGACTGCAAATTAACTGCATATAATCCAGAAAAAAAAACTTTTTGTCCAAAACATATTCATTCAAAATCAACACAACATTGCATCCAGAAAGGATGGTAATGAAGGTTGTAAAGAGAATGAGTCTTCCTTATTCTGTTGAATGTAAGGTAAAAAATAAATACCCAGCCCGCACCACTGAATTTATTTGTTGATTTCAAAACTCAAGTGAAGAAATAAAAGAAATAATTCTCTTCTATCAGCTTACAACCTGTAGCTTAGCATCCTCCCATGTTGCTCCAACTCCTTTGCCCAGGATTTTCCCATCTATCTCTATCTGAAAAGAACGATCGCAGGAAAGTGGTAAGCAGAAGAAAGTACACCGAAAGCCTGAGCCTAAAAAATACTGAAAGTGGGTCCTAATGAAGTTTTCTATTAAAACCATCAGATCAAAATATTCTTAAGGGAGAACATCCACCAATGGCAAGCTGACAACAACATACAACAAATACTAAACTACTACCATTACAATAATAAATAAAATCACATCAGAATATCAGATACAGGCGCACAGCTAGATCTCAGACATCTTGTGCTAACTTACGTTAATGGAGTTTTCTTTTGCGAAGTACCCTTCAGTGCGTGCATTGTTCCATGCATCAGAAAGCTTAATGAGCATTCGTGGAAATGAAGTACTAACCTGAGCATAAACTTCTTTCCCTGTCGAACAATCTGATGGAGATGGCTGAGCTTGGAAAACTAAGTTATACCCCTCAGCTGTACACTGCAACACATCAAAAGATATATCTGGGTTAAAAGGGCACAATTAATTAAAAGCTGGCAATTAAAGCAGTTACTTACAAGCTCCTTGAGAGCGGCAACAGAACTAGCGGATTTGCTTGAGTTATAAACTCTCTCATGCATATATCTAGACTCGTCCGAAGTGCTTGCAACTGGTAACATGTCATCTCTACTACCTGTATATTTGAATGTGGTTGGATTGCTACTGAAACCATTATCCTTGGGAACTGTCAACTTATCTGGATCAAATGCTAGAAATTTATCTGCACGTAAACTTCATCTGTCAAAATCTAGTATTATATTAGGAACAAAAAAGGACAACAGTATAGTATATAAGCCATCGATAGATCAGACAATCAAACACAACACACACTGGAAAATTATGGACAGGCAAATATATTGAGAAACATTTCAGTGAACTCTGATGATTAATAACCAAAAATGTCATGAGTCTGAAAAACCAGAATAACAAGCTGTGGCAAAATCATCCAGAGTCGACAAACTAGGGAATCAAGAAAAAAAACTCACCTGCCAAATTTCTTAAAGATATAAAAGCAGCCTGCCGTTGCGCTTCTTTCCTAGTTCTTCCCATTCCTTCACCAACTTTTTCTCCAACAATCCAAATCTGAAAGATCCACACAGAAAATATGGAGTGGAGAAAAGTGTGAAAACTGCAAGTGGATTGGAATAATTTGCATGCAGCAGCATACTTATTGGTAAATGTTAATCTATACTAAATCCTGGCTGTCCTGTAACAAGTGTTATAAAGAATGCATCCTCAGATCTACATCAGGTTTTCACAATTTCCAATTAAAGAGAAATACTACCCCGTTTAAAAAAATAAGGCATATAAATTTAGTCAAAAGTCAAAGCTTACTAATACTAGCAAACTGCCCGTGCGTTGCAACGGAAGATGGAAAATCGCTGTGGCAAAGGCAAACAAATTAAGTTCTCATTGATGTGTCACAACAACCAACCAATTTTACTACCCACAGAGGTAACCCAATTACACAACAACCAGCCAATTTTACTACCCACAGAGGCAAACCCAATTTCAACGTGTCCCTGCCGCAAGGTTTTCGATCTCGTTTTGCAAATATGACCACCCTAAAATGGATTGAGCCAAAAAATTGTCTTTTCGATTATTTTCTCAGAAAGTCTCGGACGGAAAGAACAATCCAGATTTTGAATTATTTGAATTAATTTGATTTTTTATTTTCGGCCAAAAAAAACAAATTTGGTATACTGTCATAATCTGCACTTTTCCCTCCCATAACATTTCTTTTCACATAATCTGGTGTAACAACATCACTAAAAAGACACCCCAACAATAGTGTTCCTATTCCCAGAAAGTCATGTTTTGAACACGCTAGTGATCATGCACGACTCATGCACAATGCTAACCAGCCAGTTAATGTGCACTTTTCATTCATACAGGCCATCCTCAGCTCGCGGCTGATCTTGAGCTTGAGCTCCCCATGGAGGTCTGTGTTCCCAAGCTTACCCACCACTACCATGATACCAAGCTCGCTCAGCGTCAAAGTTAAGCTGTGGACAGAAGCCTTGCTGATCTGTACAGCAACACGTCCGCAGTCTCTTCATCATCCCTGTCCATCATGCATTCCCTCGGCCTCCGCAGCCTCCCGTTGCAGCTGAACTACCAGCCTCATCGTCTGAAAGTGTAGGTTCATCAGCATTGACAGTGTTACCAATGACGTCTTCCGTGCTCCACAGCCTCCACTTACTCAGCTCTCACCGTCGTTGCGCTCGTAAGACCTGCCGTTGGTACGCAGAAGTACCCCGGAGAGTGTAGCAAGGTGGTAGGTAAGTCTGCTAACTCACAACATGTGTGAGAAGGTAGAGGTTGTCCAATACTCCAATATGGTTGCTCTCCCTTGACAATGAACAAGATCGGTCCCATTCCTTGTGTGCAGGTTCGACTGACCTGTATCAGTACGCTCAGATTTACGGGCATCACCATAACTCGAGTTGTGCATCCATGTTGAAGAGAAAACAGCACATCACTGAAGGACTGCGACATGACTGTCAGAAGAATACAACGTCAGCTCGCACAGAGGGCAGCGAATAGAGCAGCTAAATTCACCGTGATATATCTTGCCTTGTGTGGTGTCTGGAGCTTGCGGGAGAGGAGCAGGCCGGGCGGAGCCGCGCTGGACAAGAGAGGCAGCGAACGGGTCGCTGACCACAGCCATGCGCCCCAACTATCAGGCACGGGTTGAGAACAACGCCATCGGATAGAGGGCACAAGAATCGAACTCCAGCCCAACCTCCTGCTGAAGCTCCCAGCCCGGCCGCCATGGCCAGCACCAGAAGAAGGACGAGAAACTCGGGACCCGGATCTGAAGAAAAATCGGGATGGGGTGATAGATCCGAAGACTTGGGATCCTCCTAGAACCTCGGTCTCAGCGGAGGGACTGGCGACAGGCCACCCAATTGGTGCGGCGGCGCAGGAAATTTGGGGGAGGAGGCGCTCTGGAGACCGACGGCGATGGGAGAGAATACGGCGGCGTGGGGACTGGGCGACAAGGATCCTCAGCAGCGTGGGGGAGGAGTGGGGACGACGGCGGCGGCGCTCAGCCAGAGGTGAGAATACGAAGACGATTCGCTGGATTACGTGCGTCCCAGCTAGGTTCCTTCAAGGAGGAGGTTCAAAGACGGCGAGGCATAGCTCCTCGGCATGGAGTCCACCGCCGCTTCCACAAGGTCGCCAGCCCGCACAGGTTCGGAGCGAGGGCGACGCCGTGGGATTAGTGATATGCGCGAATCGATCTGGGGGAAGGTGGCGGTAGGGTAGGCGCATTCGGGTGGTAGGTCGGCACAAGAAGTGGTGGCGGCACGCCGGGTGGGCTGCGCGCTTGGGTGAGCTGCCGTGCTGGGAGGCGAGGGCGGCGCTCGCTGGTGGAGCGGCACAAAGGGGAGGGGATTTCTCGATGGAAAGAATCGATGGCATGTTGCCTTTCCACTTTTCCTGCCTGTCTAATACGAATCGTTATTTTCACTTGGCGGTGGCACTATTGTAATATCTCCCAAAACGCAGGGGCAAATTCGGAAACTGAAAATAACGTACCGACCATCACCTTAAGCCGTATTATATAGTAGAGAAGAGATAACATGTACAATATTGAATAAAGACACTGAAAATATATTTTATGGTCAATCTATTGATATTGATTTGGTATTGTAGATGTTTAATATTTTTATACATAGAATTGGTCAAATTTGGAAGACATTTACTTTTGACTAAATTTATAGACCTTGTTTTTTGGAAAGGATGGAGTGCCATCATCCATTCACAAGAAGTTGATTAACAAAATGACATTATTGACATTTTCAATCAGCAGAAGCTGTAATCTACCTGAATGGAGAATCGCAACTCTGCCGTATCACATAGAGTTGACTGGTACTCCACCTAGAAACAAGTGAAAAAATACACCAGATAGGCAGAAACGTTAAGCTAATACGTAAAGAAGATAAGATATCTAATCAGTAGCATTAAAATTACCTTAAATCCACACTTCGCCGCGATCTCCTCTAACACACCACCAGATGTCTCTGTATATTGTACAAATTGACGCCCTGACTCCATTTCGCTGCTTCTGTGACCTGAATGAAAATGCTGGCTTGCGATGTCCTCACCTTCACATTGTAGATACAGTTTCAGATACTCTAGATGAGTACAAATCAAATAGTTTACGAGGGGCATTCATGACATTGCAAGCTTTTCATGATGATGGGAGCACCACTGAGCAAAGCAGCAAACAAGAATGAATTTTGGATCAAGGGTAAACCTTTCTACAGAAAAGGGAGCAATCATTTCTACTTTTTATTTCGATCACCTCTATGATATGCCCCAGCCTTAGCATCTAACCGAACATGCATAAAGGCTCTAAAGGGCAAAAGGCAATCGTATTATTTTTCATGTTAACTGGTAAGACACACATGTGGGTTTACATTTACTGTACTGGACCATGAAAAGGTGCACACATTTAATTACTTGGTATAAAATAACATCTTATATCATCTAACCACAGGAGACTACACCAAATGAACAGTGCGAAATCAAGACATGAGAAACAAAAGTTAGAAATGTTATACTAGTTCACTCATGCGCTTGCTGTGAGTTTTGAAATGGAACACTGAACTTCAAGTGCTAAATATGCATGCGATTAATTACTTATGCAGCTAGATTACATTTACTGAGGTACTCCCTCCGTCTCAAAATATAAGGCACCCTTAAATCTCGTGGGTCAACGATGTACAAGTTTGACCATGATGTGTACTTATAATATGTCCACAAAATTAGTATAATGATACTACCTCCGATCCAGAAAAAATGTCGCCACAAAGCAACTGATCACGTACAAGTCCATATTATAGCCACCGACACTTTTTGTGGACCGGAGGGAGTGTATGAAATGAAAGAATTTTACAAAATGAATCCAACGATACCATTTATACATTCTCAATCCATATATTTTAGTATTAATGGTCAAAGTCGAGCATCAAAGACCAGCACAAAAATTGTGCACCTTATAATTTGGGACGGAGGGAGTAATTCACAATAGGCAAGATTCTCGATGAAAGTGTTACATAATAAATTCAGCCATACTGACAAATCAGTATAGAGAAACTATTAATAAAACCAAGCAAAACTAACTGAAAGACGTAAATCAAAACTTGTGTGTGAGCCATAATATATTGTCATCTCTACCAGCAATGCACCGAATTCTGATGACTAACTAGCATACATAATAAAAAGGACACAATCCGCCCCTAAATATAAGACGTTTTCGCAGTTCAAACTGAACTACTAGGACGTCTTGTATTTAGGGGACAGAGGGAGTACAACTTATGTCCAAGCCATAATGCCTTGTGAGTTTTCAAACTCAATCAAACTGTAATGCGTAACTCACAAACGTACCAACATTTTATTTCTTACTGTAGTCCGTAGGCAGACAATCTAGAATTTACCAGGACAGAGTTTGAGTTCAGGCACGTGAAACTAAACACAGCTGTATAGGCTAGAACCAGATAGGTGACTATATTGTAACAGCACATCCTTAATAGCTTAAGCTTCTATATTCAGTAGGCACAGAAGGAAGACATGGACCATGCATTATACTATGCAGCTGCTATCCTGAATGAACATCAGAAACATCAAAGGTAAAGCAAAACGTACCGGAAAAGGATCTGTAGGTTGTAGGTGCCTGGTTGTGAAGCATACGTTGATCCTCACTGTGAGGCGGCTGAGTAAATCAAACATTTGTCACCAAATCTTCTAGAATCACCTCATTAGTGAACAAAGTTTAAAAAAATTGACTGATTACTCACCTGAGAAGGATATCTCTGGTTCTGGTAGTTAAGTCTATCAGAAGATACAGGATTATCCCAGCAGAGAAGTATGATTGATGTGGTGGTTGATTTTTATCAATATGTACAGCATCAGATTTTAAATGGAACCCTGTTGAGGTCCTATCTAGGTTTCTTGGGTCCATCTCATCCTCTACAGGAAACCAGTTCCCCTGAGATTGAACTTGAGAAACTGAGACTTGTACAGAAGGTTCTGCAGGAGGGGTGGTGTAGGATCTCTTGTGTCTTGGCCATGCTGTAATATCAGAAGCCTTCTCCTCGTGTCAGGATCTAACTCAGACTCAGGAACCTCACCCTCTTCTCTACCTGGAGAGCATTGCAAGGGATCCCCAAGACCTGAATGAGTAACTGGCCAGCTGATTGAAGGAGGCTGAGGATCTTGATCGTTATTCAGAGGAACCATCCCCAGAGGTGGTGCTAACGAATAGATGAAGATGCAGCAACTTGCTGGTTAGCAGCTACTGAAATCACATCAACATTTGTTTTCATTGGATCAGCAGCTTGAACACTGCTAACTGCTTCCTGAAAAATAGTTTAAATACACATAACTAGGAGAAATGATTATTAAATCATTAAAAATAGTATCAGTTACCAAGAAATGTGAAGATATCCGCCTCCAATTACATCAACATTTTTGTTACACAAACACAACCCATTGGAACAAAACCATATACGCCATAGGCATATGTTTAGCAGTGCCAATTAGTTGTTTCAACAAAATAGATGGAGAGAAAAAAAGCAAATAAGCAAATAACACCTTTTCACTCTAATTAAGTAAAAAGGCATTCTTGCATTTAGGGAGAGAGTACATTTTTAGTATTGGGTCAAATGCAACTTTGATCCACTGGCTGAAGTCTACTAAAACCGCATTTTGGAACAAGATTTACGGTAGTGTTGGTAATGAGACCCTTATTGTGCTCAGCAACAAATGAACCACCATGTTGAGTTTCAAGTTATGCACTCTACACGTCCCAAGGTATAGAACTTTCGCTTATTAAACTTTTCAGGCATAACTCAACGTAAATGAACAAAAAATACACATGAAATGTTACACGATATGTCTTTGGATTCTAAGATGGGTTGCTTGGCCGTGATAACAAATGGCCGACGCACTTTTTAAGCAGCAATGAATTTAGGCAATCTTCTACCTACAACTCAATTTAATTACAAACAATGCGACCCTGATTTTTGGATATCATTCAGTTTTCACACACTTTTCATAACCAAGCATTCAGCAAAGGAATAGAAGTGCAAACCTTCATTCTCCTCTTAACCTCTGCATCTGACATACCATCAAAAGCCAGCGGATCTTTGTTCGCATTCGAAAGTGCAGCATTCTCATCCTAACAAGAAAAAACAGCGTTACTTGGTAGTTACAGGGAGTCATATCTGAAGCATCGAGCCATCCACCTTCACAAAGTTTACCTCTGAAATCAAATAATGACCAACATCAGGAGCAGAAGGAGCATGATTTAATTCATCATCGAAATGAACCTCACTAATCCATGGTAGGAGACCCTCATCAAATTCCCTGTCAATTGAATCAGAAATTTATGTGTCAATAAATCATTCAACATTCTTTTCTGTGTATGTAACAGCATAACAAGTTTCTGCGGTAGCATATAGCCAAGATGATGTGCTTACTTAAAGAAGCCACCCCTAACGTTGCATGCAACATTTCTCGCAACACAGAGAACTGGAATAGGGAAGTTTGCCTGTGTAAGTCAAAGACAGGGCAACCTCTGTAAACAATACAGTAAGATACTCTTATGCTAGAATAAAATACAAAATAGACATTACCTCTGCCTGCGGAGCGTAATATGGAGAGAAGGCGGGAACAACATGAACTCGACACTGATCCTTCTCATCCCAAACTTTCAAACGGTCATCGATCACCAGGGCCATTCCAGGGTGGCAAGATCCATCGTGGAATACATTTAGCAAAGACTTTTTGAAACCTAGAGGAGTAGATTTAGCATTAACCTCAGAAGGATGGAAAATCGCACGATATTATACGCATGGACATGGAAATTCACAGTAAGGACAAATGACAACGATTGATTAAAAGATGATTTAAAGAAACTATGCCCATTTGTAGTTGTTGTGATTGGAAGCAAGATATATACATACCAGATTTGACACATACAAGCCTGTGAGGAAGTTGAACAGAGTTTATCAGTCTAGAATCAGGATCAAGCAACCTCCACATTTCCAAGGCATAGTCCCTTTCAGCCATTGTGCACACATACACCTCAAAACGTTTCCGACCTCTTGCAATCAAGTAACTCCTAAGATCATCCCAAGCAGGCCTTAACCGTACAAGAACACTGGTGTCTTTTATCTAACAGAAAAAAGGAACAGAAAATAAGTCTAGCAACAAGCAAACATGGTTGAAGATCAGCAGGACCGAGAAAAAAGAATGTTAGGTTGTCCAAACATCTAATGTGTGCACTTTGCCACGATACTGTGGGTTTGATACAAGCTCTGCAAACAACAGTGCGATGCATGAGCGACCGGCAGCACCATAACCAAACAAGTCACCATATTCTTTTGTCACAAAAAAAGAAACATGTAATTTGGGAATACTACAAGACATATTTGATTGAATTATAGTGGTAAAACTGATTACGTCATACGATATAATACGTATTATGGTGGTATGTTTATAGCATGTGAAAATGACTGAATAGAAATACAGAGAGACAACACAGGCTGTTTCGACTATCAGACATACCAAAAAATGACTGAACAAAGTCAAGAACGTACCGATGGATTTATACGTGTCAATATAATACTTTTCTCTTGTAGCCTTATGATAGGACGTATCATAGGTTGATGATTATCAGCTAAAGGTGGGACAACCTCAGGTTGCACTTTATACACTTTCCCACCATCAGTAACTTGATCACTTTCTATATACTGCTTTAGCATAGACCTGTCATCTTGGTACCTCTTGATCTCTGCCAGCATACCACTAATACGCTGCGGATCAGACTCATTACTCAATTTTCTCTGGATCGCATCAATTCTGTCTTCAAAAGACCGTGTGGTATTGGCAACAATTAGTGTTTCATCAAGATCAAACACAATACCTAGGCATCGAAGATTCAACATACTCAAGCAAGAACTATACAAGCCTAGCGGTACTTTATAGCCCCAGAAGCATGCATGGTTTGGCAAGTTACTCTTGGGTTTCATTGCCACTAAGTGGACCTCTTCTGCTCCAAGTGGAAAAACTGCTGTCTGCAAGCACAAAGAATTAATCGGAGGAGATAAGCCAAACAGAACAAACGTTTAATTAGGAAATAAAGTGTTAGAAGGAAAAAATGCAAAATGCACCCAAGGCAAAGAAATTCCGAAGGTAAAGTGTAATAAGATGTGCTAAATTTCCTTTATTGCCTTGGGAATTTCCTTTTCGTTAGCACATCTCTTTACAGAGGCTCCAAACTAAAAAAGGAGAAATAAATAAAAGGCAAAGGACAGGATACTTTGTTCCAAATTTTGTCGCATAGATTGGCTGAAAACTATCTAAATATGAAAATATTGAAACAGGCATATTCACAGCAATGTCATTATCATAGTTGCTACTAATAAATTTGCAATATGGTTAACTACAAGGGCAAACATGTAACTTAATATAGTTGTGCTCTTCACAAAAATTGCGTCCCAGCAGAATCAAGCAGCACATTAACTAGCTAGCAGATGAACTCCATGCACATTCATGTGTTCAAGCTCAAAAGTAATCGAGCAACACTTCACTCGATCTTCAAATATTTGTCGGTGCATAGTGTTCAGTACTGTTCAAATTCAAGTGCTGTGATGAACTGCTGAGAAAAAGTATGGATGAGTCCAAAGTCCATAACAGTTGAGGACAGTAAAACCCTTGATCATCTCTTGTATGGCTCAACAAGCAACATTTTGTAGTCAAGAGTCTGAAAATATGATTGCTCTGTTTGAGAAATATGTAGTGCTGCTCGTGAAACCTTAATCATTCAGCAATACCAGGCCAGGTTATATGTTTCCATCAGTACAACTAAGTTAAAGCCAAGTCCGGAAAAAGTAAAAGCCAAGTCCACAAAACATCGAAACTTAAGTCACATGTAAGTTCGAGTGGGTATCATTAGTCAGCAACGCATCTTTAAAATTGTTCATGCTGACTTACAGTACTCATTAATGCAGTTAATGTTTCAGTGGAAGTTTTTCACTAAGTACTTCATGCGCTAACAAATATTCCTTGCTCGGGTTTACTTGCATCCATAGTTTATTCAGATCGATCTGGGAATGATGATTCATATATAGTAGTACCTTGTTGTCTCTGAGGCAAGCGGTGTGCATGGAGACAAGCGGCGAGGAGGCTCGTCCGCGGTGGCTGTCGGGGTCGGCCTCGACTCCATGACGAGGCAGCGGCCGCTCGCGGACACGGTTTGCAGGACGGCGAGCGGCGGGCACCGCTCGCTGGGCGGGGAGAGGCGGTCCACCCGGATCTCCCGCACCCACGGCGCCGCTGCCAGGTTCGTCTCCCCCTTGGGCCACAGCTCCACCTCCCCGATGGAGATGTGCCCGAAATATACCACCGATTTGATCATGTTCACACAGATCGAATCCGAACCGATTCAATGATCCAAATCCTCGCGTCAGAGTGTGTTCCGCAACAGTCGCACTGGTCTGGTAGACCTGCGCACTGGTGGATCTGTTCTCATCGTGCGGTCCGAAATAGCAGAGGACAGAGGGAGAGTTTTGCGCGTGCTCTTATGGTGCTCGCTTCGAATCGCGTTCTAGTTCTTGGCTGATTCCGGACGGGTTTGGCGCCCTGGAGGAGGGTAATGGTCGTGTTTGGGGATTTCGTGTGATGCCGCGGCAATGGCGGTGGCGGCCGAGCTCGGAACTATGTCGGGGAAGGGGGGAGGTAGGTAGTGATGGGTGGGCAAGCGGCTCGGCAAACCCTAGGCGGCTGATCAGGCTGTCTGATGGGGAAGACGACACAAGGACAAGTTTATTTAGCGAGGCGGGGAGGTTAGACGATATTACTCCTACCACGTTCCGTGTTGTTTTAAACGATTTTGTTAATCTCCACTAATATTAAAAGATCCAGACTGGCTGATCCAAATACTGTCAGCCATCAGATTACAGTCATCCAATGATCCAGATTCAACTAATGATGAGGTCCCATTAAGTCGTACCCCCATCTCAGAACCGTCCATCCGATAAATCGAACGGACATGACTCACCAAATGATGAGCTAATTTCCCACGCCCCACGTCCGTAAATCGACTGGAAAAAATGAGGCATGCAATTTTCTCCACTAACTGCTGCCCCCGTCTCTTTCCTCTGCCTCATCCATAGATTTACCTCCACGCGCTGGGGCACCGCACCACCACGGGCTGGCCGCCGCCTCCCGGTCGTGGCGCACGCATCCCGCGCCTAAGCTACGCCGACGACCCTACCGTCGCCACCCCGGTCTCGGCACTCGCCGCCGTCTCTTTCCCCACACGCGGCAGACAACGCCGCCTTTATCCCCACACGCAGCAGACGCCGCCGTTCAATCGCAGCTCACCGCCATCTCAATCCCCGGTCGCAGCAGTCGTCACCGTATCAATCCCGCGAGGGCCGTCGAAATCGTCGCTGCCTGCTGCCAAACAATCTGCAGACGAACAATGCCCGCTAGGAGAGCGGAGGATCCTCTGCTGTTTTAGTTCACCAGGTAGGCTTGCCGTTAACAGTTTACAGAAGTGCTCACCTTCTAACATTCGTGATTCGTCAATCGTTTCCACTTCTCTACTGAAGTACTGATCCAGAACAAAATACTGAAGGGAGTAGCACGTATCGGTACATAATAGTCTGTACGTTTGCTAATTGTTCTCCAAGCATCAGGATGAGACACGTTGGGTACTGAGAGTGCTCTGATTTGCATGGGTCAAATTTCACTCAGAGCGCTCTGATTTGCATGGGCCAAATTTCATCCTTTGTTTTAGTTGAGTCTGATCCTTGCCTTCTTAATTTAGGGTGAGTTTAGATGACATCTTTCCCATTAACACCTGTGTTAGGTTGACCTTCACTGAACTGTAAGTCTCAGGACTTCCTCATCTAAATTTCTCAACCTTTCACCGTCATGAATCACACCATTGATGATCTAGAATTCAGACTCGAGTCTCCATGCTTTTGTGAGAACATACACCTTCGTACCTTCGCGGGATGCAATTAATTGATGTGGAATTCTCTTTTCTTTCTCTGGGTTTGATGAGCCAAAATAATTTTTTTTTAATCTGAAGTAAGCCTCATGCGGTTTTGTTTACAGAAGTCGGGTCCAACATTTTGTTCTGCAGGTATCTCAGGACCATGGATAGTCTTTGAATTTGACAAAGAAGTTTGTGTTGCGCCCTTAATATTTGTGATGTGCCGAGTTTCCGACTCCTCCCTGCAGACAAAATTCTCTCTTCATAGAAGAGGTTGCTTCCATTCATCGTTTTGGCGAGATGTTTTTGTCAAGGTCTTCCTCGAGTCCTTGCATCCACACTTCACTTCTGATTAAGTTTGTAATTTGATCGTGCAGAAGTGTGGTTCCAATATGGTCCCTGGTCTCCCCGGTTAGATTCAGTAAATTGGCCGGTATTCATTGATGCCATGAATTTAACTTACTTTCCCCTTATTCAGTATGTCATTTTCCTTACATGAAGTCTGTCATGCACTTTACCTGTAGTCTGCAGTAGAAGGTACGTATTTTTTTCAGCTCGAGTTAGCTGATGATGTGAAGTCGCCAATATCTTGCTATTCTGAATTGTTCAAGATAGGTGATTTTGTGAAGTTGCCAATATTTGGATAGCTTTCTTAGAACCTGGCTTTGTATGTCTCTGAATATCATTCTTTGCTATTGGATTATAGGCAAGATGGTCAATATTCGCTGCATTAGGCACAACTATTTCAATCATGTATTTCTAGAGGATTGTTGTGTACTTTAGGCCCCGCTTGGGAACCAGGTTTTTTTCGACCGTCGGGTGAAAACGATAATAAGTAAATTGTCATGTTTCTTATTGCTTGGGTTGTCTAGGTTGGCCTGTACTTTGGTGATTAGTAGGTTTTTTTATCAATATGACATGGTCTTGATCAATGGGGGATATTCAGTTTTTCAGGTGCGTAATTCACAGGATCAGGCAATTAATTGCAACTTGGGTTAGTTCTAGGAAGGTGAGGAACAGATAACTTGAACTAAAAACTTAACCATGAATGACCTGGATAAGAGTAGTGTTACCTTTTTTTAAACAATTAGACTATTTACAAGCTTACATAATAATGAAAAGCAACAATTATCTCCTTGCAGGTTATGTAAACATCTTTGAGTATAATAAGTTGGGACGAACGCCAGTATTGACATATCTGGCCAAGTGAGGCTGGAAGGAGATGATTCCAATTGTTCATTAATTCAACGTGAAACAGGATTCTCCTACAGCAAGATTGATACATGAATTTCTCTACAGTTTTGAAGTGTTTCCCCGTCTTTTGTTTGTATATAGTGTTCACCGTCCAGCTATTGGGATTGTAGGAAATGGCATACATGAGGAAAGCAGCAGTGGGGTTCAGGCGTCTGATTGTGCACATAGAAGTGAGAGTTCACAGGTCGATGTCTAGCTGTTGGATTAACATTAGTGATTACTCATTTTCATCTTAAGACGAGATTTTTATTATTTCATATTTTCTTGACTGATGTACTAGCTTTTTTCTAACCCAGTCACATTTAGTCATCTGTGGTAGTCATTGCCTGTAAATACAAATTATATGTTGTCAGTTTTTAATGACTAGCAAATCTATTTGCCTACCTAAATCTTGTTCATACAACATAAACTGGCAACATGTGGGCCCCTCTTTATTATATACGTACATGCTGATTGTATTTGGGTGGGAATTATAACCGAAGCTATAAATTCAAGTTGCACAAGTGAGGTGGATAATATTTGTACAATTTACACGATTACTATTTCTATTGGCGTCTAAAACAAGTTGTACAAGCAATGATGTTTAGCTACTCATTTTGTTTCGTAATATTTATTTTACTACTTAAGCATCTACTAGGTGTCCTTGTGGTTGTGGATGCTCATGTAGTGATAGCTGCTAATTTTTATCCAGACAAAGAATGCAAGAATAAGAACATGTTGTCGTGCCACACGGTTTGAAAATAGACGTTGGAGATAGGATGAGAGGGACGTGAATGATGAATAATGATTTTGATTAGTTATTATTATTGCTTCATTGAATATTTTCTTCGTAGACAAAAAGTAAATTAGAACTACCAATGTCCAAAAACAAATCGAAGCAGTCAATCGATCTCACGAGTTAAAAAGTGTTGCCATGGTAATAAAAAAGGGCGGCAAATAAGTTTGACTTTTTACCATCAGAATTTTAGCGGAAGGAGTATGTACTAAGTTTACACGTGCATTGCACGTACACCATTACTAGTTCTCAATTAGGTTAGGGCTCAGTAGAATTCTAAACCGTCACATTTGCATTGTGATTCGCTTTATGATTCTTGTTAGGCATTAGTTGTAACATACGGAAACCTAAGGTTTGATGACATCATCTGGCTTGAGAACTAAATTAATTCATTCCACTGAGAATTAGTCACATACGCTATTTGGATGACTACGAATGAGAATTGAGTTAGTGATGTCATCAAATCCCAATTGCAATCCATGCTGTAACTCAATCACAAAGCAATACAACTATCAGTTGCAACCGCACAACTGAAAAAATCTCACTTACAACTCATATGTGCATGAATCATTATGTAAAGCTGATGGTCTAGTACCTAACTAAACACCAATGAATTCTCAGCTACATGAAAATTAGCAAACCGTAAAAAAAATCTTGACATAATCGTCAACTTTCAGCTCTTTGACTCTCTATGAGAGGCTCGCGTTTGATACTGGGTTGTTCCGTTGTTTTGCTTGTGTGACGACTTATGTAGATTTTTCAAAAATGGCTACACTATTGTGTTAGAGCATACGTACTTCTAAATTTAAGTAGATGATAATGGTGAGAGAAATCGATAACCACATGCTAAAGGATGTGAAAATAAACAATATGTCCAGGAGTCTAGCACTGCCGCTAAAGTTAGGAGCCAATGCTAGGTGAATTAAATGATTATTTTTATGTTAATCGAGGTCCACCTTCTCCTCCATCCCCACGACGGCCTGAAGAACGAGGAACACGATCCGCTAGGAGTCGATTTGGGGAGCCAGCAAAAGCGAGCTTATTTAGGCCACAGTTCCCAGATCCACCATCCCCACCCGCCTTCCACTGCGGAAGAACTCCAGAGAAGAGGATCGGGGATCCTCCCGTGCTGCTCGCTAGCACAAGAAGGACGCAGCAGACAAGCACAAAGGCAAACGCCATATAGGCAACAAACTAACCTACCCTACACTACTGATGTACACGGGGAGGGTCCCTCACCCAATCTCAACGCCGGCAGCCGCCGGAGAGGAGCGGAGAGGGGCCAGGCGGCTCGGATTTGGAGAGGCGACGGGAGACGGCTAGAAGAGGAGGAGAGCTCGAAGAGGTAAAATCAAGTAAAAAATATTTACATTTCAAGTCAAGTTCTATTTTCTACCTCGGTTGTAATGTGTCTCGGTAATTTTGCTACCTATAGGTGATCATGGTTTTGGCTCTCTTCAAGAAGATACACGACAACACATCATTCACTTTGGCACATTGTTGGACAAAGATCCTTATGTGTCCCAAAGTGGATAGAGTTGTTGCTTCACTCAAACACCAACCAAACAATAAAGGTGCTCAAATAAATAATCATACAAACAATAATGGGTCTCAAACAAACCATGTCGACGAAGATGCCACTGTAAATGGGGAGTCGCGTTCGGTTTTGATGAGGGGAAGGAAGTGGGAGAGATGCTACAAAGTTTTCGACCTCATCAAGCTCATTGCAATAATCATTTGACGAAATGATTAGTGTCAGGTATGTGTCTAGTGCGAGGAGAGTTGAGTTGAGGGAGCAAAAGAAAGATGGACGCTTCTAGATCTGCATGGAGATACAAGCCGAGAAGGGGGCCATTAGAAAACAAGATGACCATCGAGGAAAAAAGGTTAGCATCAATGCGAAAAATGTTGCAACCGATAAGATAAGACCAGAAACAAAGGCGAAGAAAATAGGTCATGTGTTAATAACCATGGTGCCCCGAGTCTTGTTAGTTGAGCGTTATGCTTGGTATGTCAAACTTGTCACGAGATCTTCTCTCACACTGATTGATCATTCTATGCCTAGTTGTGTATTTCTGTGAACTATTTGCTATTCTTGTTATCGCTCTGGTACTCTTCTTGGTGCTTGGCGGGGTTAAATTTTAATTCGAACTTGAACTATGACTTTTGCATGTTTGTGTGATGATATGTTGATGAATTTATGTTAAAATATTGATTTATGAATAATTGAGATGGCAAAATAATCAAGATGCATAAATAGAGCGAAAATTGACAAAACATATAAGTGTTCGGACACTTTGGAGGATGCTCTTGGCTATCATGGTACAAATGTCTTCGTACGCTTCTCCCCACACCCTAAACGGATAGATTTTGTCCGGAAACGGACAAATTTGGTCTTTGAGAACTTGTTGCGAGCAGACTTGAGAGACGCTATGAGGATTGTAAGCGACATGCCGTTCACTTTCGTTTTGTTGATGTATTCCCTCCGATCCTAAATAAATGTCGGAGGAAAACAACTGCTTAGGTACAATTCCCTATTACTACTCACGACATTTATTTAGGACCGGAGGTAGTATTACATTTAATGTTGTTTCCTTGCTAAACAAAGGTGTTGACCAGGCAAGCCGTGTGGTGTGCCCTGGACTGGTAAGTTAGCACGTCGCCAGCGCACTCACTTCTGGTCCTAGAAATGCAGAGGTGTTCAGCATCACATACTAGATCAGAAACCGGAGGATTCAAGAATGACGCTGCATCTCGAGAGTGTCGGATTAGTTCGTCGTCTATCTAACTATTTTATTTGGTCACGCACTCACGCTCCACCATCTAGCAGCTCATCCGTACCTTTTTATCCTGGTATCTGAGTAGACCTCGTGTATCTAATTGCAATTTGCAAGTCACCGGTTTGTCTTTGCGTCACCCACTTCGGTGCACGTCATGTCAAGATCAGAATCAGATCGCAGAAAATCTCCTATAGCGCTGAGGCTGCTGGCGTGGCCGCACTATCGCCGCGAGCGATGTCGGAGTTTTTGGCCCGATCTCCTCGGGGAACCAAACTAGCAGCAAATATTCGATCATCAGAAACGGAAAAAGAAAATGCTGAACAACCGGCAACGGAAGGACAGATCATAGATAAGTACTCCCTCCGTTCCAAATTAGTTGTCTTTCATAATTTGGAACGGAGGGAGTAGTTTACATTTGTACACAAGGAATACAACTGCCGTGCCGGCCATGTTGAGGAGCAAGGTCGAAAGGTTCACAACTCAAATTTTATTTTCTTCCTAGCACTCATATATACAGGTAAAGTCAATATTGCTAGCCTACCAGGCCAGCTGTATAACAAATTCAACACTATAAAACTCTTTTCTGCTTTCTATATTTTTTTCTCTTACAAGAACATGTCAAAAGGGGTAACAGAAGAGACCAAAAAAATGAAGAGAAGAGCTAAATCGGGCTCGAGTGGAAACCAGACAAGACAAAGACTGTTGGCGAGAACTTTCTCTCCAACCAGGCCAGCCTCAGCATTTCTCGTGCTCCACTCTCATGTACTCCGTACAATTTTGGGCAAACGAACTAGTGGTAACTCCCAATGCAAGGTCGTCGTAGGTTAGTCGAAGTTCCAGATCATGCACACCTAGGAAGCAGCCAAGCCCAATCTCACGGACTCAGGGCCGCTCAGCAAACCAATCAACCACTGAACCTATCTATACACAAAATTTACCCCTGCGGGGCTAACTATACTCTGACGGGAAACCCAAAATTCTGAAGTATTCTGATCTGACCGCCATTGCCTGCCGTGACAATTGCCATGCCCCAGGCGGACCGGCTCGGAGGCTGCCCAGCAGTACCGTTGGGGGTGCTGGTACCGCTGGATCGAGGGCTCTGTTTCGTTGGCGTCATGAGCTCCTCGGGCCAAGTTGCAGATGCCCTATCGCCACTATGATTCGAACCGGTGCTTAGGTCATTGCCGCTCTGTTGTTGCTGGAGATCCGAGGAGTCTCGCGGCCTGTCAGGTCCAGCGTGCAGCTGACGATCCAGCTCCTCGTGCGTCCCGGAGTTGGTTCTGGACGTCACTGCTGATCCGGCGGTATATGGCAACGCAGCAGCCACCATCACATCCTGGCAGTAGAAGTGTTCGTACGAATTCGTGACAGAAACGGCGCCTTTGCTTCTTCTTCTTTGCTCAGAGCTGTCCTCATTTCTCCACATGTATACATGGGAGTCTTCACTTGCTGAGATCACGTACCTCCCTTTCGCAGCTAGGCAAGCTGAGATTTGGCTGTCGGTGTTACGGAAACCTGAAAAGGAACAGGCATCAGAAACCCGTTGTATCAGAAATACTGATCGCCAACTGAGGCAGATGATATCTAGGAGGAAATATGAGGCCATCATCAAGCCATCCTAAAGAAAAGATACTAGCTATTTTAACATGGTAACTGAACGTTACAGCCGACAAACTCAAAGAAAGTGGATTCTGACAGGTTTTGGCACTTTGCTGAAAGGAAGAACATGACAGCAGAAATTGGTCTTCACTATTCACATTCAATCAATCAGCAAGGATTATATTGCTGATAAGCTGATTATCGCACAATGACTGACAGCTGCAGCCCTATTCTAGACAGAACTTCCATACAGCAAACAACAGGTGAAGAACAAGAACTACAAGTAGTAAGTAGGACTTCGAAGTAATGGTGTCTCATCAAGGTTATAACCAAACCTATAGCAATATGGTTTGACTAAGTTCCAAGTCTCAAAATTTAATACCTTTAAACTTGTGAACTAGTTCAAAACCATCAACAACTCGAATCCGTGAATCTGCAGATGTGATGAGCACCTTTGAAGAACTCCCTGGGAAGAACTATTCAAGTAACCACGATTCAGTACTGTCAATCATCTGCATGATGCCTTGTATCATATTGGAAAGTTGTTTAAAGTGAGCACCTGAAATCCAGTGATCTTCTTCTTGCGGACTTCTTTTTCTTAGTTTGCAGGTCAATTTGTTTCCTTTGGAGAAGCTTACTATCTGTTCAGGAGTAAGTAAAACAGGTCAGTTATGAAGGAAAAGTAAGGCCTAAACAATAAACATAGAAAAGTAAGTTTGAAATTATAATGGTCTTGAGAGAGAGGGTACCCGATGTGTCATAAATATGGCAGCTGCCCTTGTGGGAACCAACTAACGCACTCTTCAGAAGAAAAATAGAACAATAGTGTTAGAATTTAATAAACGTAAAAACTTTTGGGTCAAAGGTACCATTTAAAGTATACAAACCTGTCCATCAGGGGTATAGCAAGCAGCGGTGACCATTTCATGCAGATCATGCCAATCAACAATTTCACGTTTCGGAATGCTCCAGATGCGAACCTTTCATCCAGGGAACCACTAATGAAGTATCTATCATCGACAGGATTGAACTGGATGCATGTCACTGCAATTTAAAGCAGTTAAAGGAAGTTGAGAATAATGCTGGCAAAGAGCGAGAGCTAACCTGCTAATGAAATCCAAATCTTACCATAGTCACAGTGTGAGAACGTTTTTAAACATGAAACGCTTGACATGTGCCATAACTTTACTGTTTTATCCATGGAAGATGAAAGTAAGTACTGCACAACAAATAAAAAAGAAGTTAGAAGACAGGAAATTTTGTAATAACACCAGCACTATAGAAATATTGCTACAAGATTGAAACAGTAGTAGCAATAAAAATTTGGGCGCATCGCTGGAGTCATTAACTCATTCTTGCATTGTGAAATTGGGATATGTAGCTAAGACACAAAAGTATAAAATACTACCAGCATCAACATGCAGGTATATATATGTAGACTTCTTGCTACTCGCAACATGGACCCAATAATATGGATCATGCATATCGGATCATGTATATCTCCTTCTGAATTACACTAAATTTCAGAAATGTCTAGGAATGAAAACTTAATGGTGAAGGTCCAGTTTCTAGACCATAAGAAATAATGAGTGATCAGCAGCTAATTTAAACTCCATTGGTAGTAACACGTATGTCATGCAACATTGCAGAGAAAATTTCTGACACACCAAGCTACAGTAGGTCCTAAAATAGTTATTAGCCTATAATCGATAACTTATCGGCAAATAAGGGATATGCAGATGGTTCACTTTACTATCGGAACTTGGGACATCCAAAACATAAGGCTTGACTAGCAAACAACCCAAGCTAATTGTCTGTTTAGTCAATATATGCAAATGATAGTAGCGAGAAGAAGGCATTTTTTCCTGAAAGATGGTCCAGCTGTAACCTTGTCATATCAATGGAATCCCAAGAGTAGGATGCATTTGACCTTTATTAAAACCTAGACCCAGTTCGCCCTAAAGGGATTAAATAAGTACTGATGTATTCCCAAAAATATGTCTCGAACATACTAGTACAGCACATTATACCGTGGACAACAAAAATTTGCAAAACTTCATATTATGATATGTTTTATAACATTGATGCAACAGCACTTGGTCAAATAAACTTCCGACATCGCCATTTTAGGCACAACAATATTTCTGAAGATCCACTGTAGACTCTTTGCATCCAACAGATGATGGACTTATATACCATTTCTGGTATTTAATACATTTAGGAAAACTCAAAAGCAAAGTAATCTTCTCAACCCATCATGTAGTTAAATTGATGAGCTTGCGTCATGACAAGTTGACAAAGATAACCCCAGAGGTCGATACTCCTAGTATTATAATACTCCGTGTCATCGCGTGAATACTTATTTTTCCAATTAAGTTCTGAATAAGAAAAAGGAAAGGGAATTTTACTAGTTCACAGTATATAAATTTTATACCGTGGAAGGAATGCTTATGTAAAATTCAGAACTGTCTTTGCCATTTGAGACAGTTGCTACTAGATGTACCAAGATACAAGTAAGATCACAAAATGACAAGCTTGGGCTTAGACAAAGCATGCATTTCTTTAAGGCAGGTAGCAGGCTCAGTCACTTTTATGCATTATTATTGCAACCTTCCTTTTGGAGAACAGATTTCAAATAAGCGATTACCTAGAGGCACAGAACACCTATTTAGATATAATGTGGCCTGGGTTTCGAAGCCACTACAATTTGATTTGCGACCTGTCAGTTCATCATTTGCATTTGCAGTAAGCTAAATGGTAAACAGCTGAATAGCTGAATGCATATCAAACCTTGACTCCTCGATGTCAAGGTGTTATGTCCTGGCATGGTTGGATGCTAAATTATGACAAGAAAGGTTTGCTTAAACAATGTTTACTTCCCAATATCTTAAATGCTAGGATTTTTTAATATAAATTAAGGGTAAACAGAGTCTTCTAAATTTAGGCAGAAACTGAGTCGTAGTTAGGATTGAATTGAATGTTCACCATTTTACTCAACAAGCAACAGTTCAGGACTTTAGAATGAACAGCAAGATTAAAGTACCTGCGACTTGGACCAGCAGAGATCTAGCACATCCTGTGAATGCCCCTCAAAGGTTTTGACTGGTTTCTCCGACAGTCCAACCACATGATCCGGCACCATCAGCCTGTCGGAGCTCATGGATTTCCAACTCTGTGAGACCCTTGCCCGGCGTTTCTTATCCCAATGGCTCCCATCCATAGTGGCCAACGCCAATGCCGGCTCCGGCGAACCATTGCACATAACCGCAACAAACGGATTGCACACCCCATTCTCCTCTCGTCTCCTCTCAAACTCCAACACTTCCCAGACATGGATCACACAGTCCTCCCCAGCACTCGCGAGGTAGCGCCCATCAGGCTGAACTTGATGCTCCAGATCGACCCGCCGTGCGCCTGTATCTCCTGGTTCATGAACAGCCCACTGAGCTCCTTGTACGACTTCCCGTACTGGCGCACCTTGACGGGCTCCGGGCTACAGTGCACGGCGCCCGCACTGTCCTGGCTGTCATCCGTGGCCGAGCTGGACCGGCGCCCAGCCGCCTTCTCCGACGACGTGTCCCTCTCATCGCTGCTCCGGCGGTCACGGGAGGCGGCCACCATGGAGCCAGCGACGTCGCGGATGGCACGAAGCCAGTTACTGCGCCGCCTGCTGTGGCGCGTCGCGCTCGCGCCGTTGCTGGAATCCGAGCTGGACCGCTGGATGGGAGTGGAGGCACCGCCGTTGTTCGGATTCGAGGCGGTCATTTCGATGCTGTGGCGGCGCATGAGCTCCTGCACGATGGGGGAGCGCCCGACGCAGAGCTCGAACTGCTCCATGGTGAGCTGCCGCCCCGTGCCGAGCTCGCGGAGTTCAGATTCCTCCTTGACCACGAACTCGCTGCCGTCGTCGAGGTTCCGGATTAGGCACCTCGGGTCGGCCGCCTCGTCGATGGCCTCGGAGGAGCCGGAGGACGTCCGGCGTGAGCGGGCCCCGCCGAGCGGCGGCTTCATGGCCGGGGCGGGGGACGGCGCGGCGCCATCCGATCTGGATCGGGACATGGGGGAGACCTCGAACGGCCGGATGGGCCCGTCGTAGGAGACCGATCGGCCCATCTCGAGGCGCGCCGCGAGGGACGGGTCCCCGTTGAGCCCCATCATCTGGAGGAGCCTCCTGCGGCGCTCCTGCACGGGCGCCGGCTCGGACGTCCACACGTCGACCGCCGGCGGGTGGCGGCGGTGGGCGTGGTCGTCGTCGTCCGAGGCGGAGGTGGAGGAGCAGGAGGAGGAGAGGACGCGGTCCCGCGACTCGTAGAACACCTCCTCCTCATCCGACTCCTCCCCCTCGCCCCCGCTCATCTCCCCGCGCGCATTGACCGACCGGCGAGGCGAATCGAGACGGCGCCACGAGGAATTGCGCCCCCCGGCCGGCTCGGGAGGAGAGGAACGGCGCGCGGATGAGGAGCGGCGTCAGTCAGATCCACCGGGGCCGGCGAGGTCGTCGGCAGTCGGCAGAATCGCGACAGGTTGGTTCCTCCCCTCTCCTCGTCTCGTCTGCCTGCCTCGGTGGTGGTTGGTGCCGATGGCGTCGTCGTTGTTATTGCAGCGCCCTCCCCGTCTGCGTGCGTCGTTGGGGGTTGCCGGGTTTTGTTACCGCCAGCGGTTACTGTTTACTGTCTGGGCGGGCTGCATCCGTCGTACACTCGTCCTTGGCGTTTCCGGTAGGGGAGGTCAAATTCCGGCCATGGTGGATTGGTGGGGCCCGCCCGTCAGCGGGCGAGGTAGTCGCTGGTGGCCGTTTCGGGAAAGTGGGGCAGGTCCCAGTGGAGGCCGGGCGGCTCGTTTGTGGACGTTTTTGTAGGGTTCAACGTGGTGGTGGCGGCACGTATCTTAAAGCGCCGTTCATGTTTTACGTTCTTGTTTCCACTGCTGCCGGAGGGCTCCTGCTTACAAGTACTGTATGTTGTTAATGGGCATGAGAACACAATGGATTACAATCTTGCAGGTGGCATCTATTCTCCATGGGTCATACTCCGTATTTGTGAAGACAGTCGCGCGTCCTCAAGGTAACAGGAAATTTCACTTTGCACTAGTTCAAGAATCGAAGAGGAAAGGTGTAAAGAGAATTTGGGGTGCTTCGGAATCGCTTTGCCATTATTTGTGGCCCTGACAAGTATTGGAAACCACGGTTACTATGGCAAATAATACCATGTTATATCATTTTGCATAACATGATCAGTTAAAATTAGGGCGACATGCTGGAGAATCATCGGTACGTCTCCAATGGGGACTCGGTTGAGCCGGAACACAATGCAAACATGATATAGCAATTTCTCGAGGCACATCGAAGAATCGAGAACCGTGAGACTCATACCCAGCTTCAAAATAATCTTGTTCAACATGATTGGATAATCCACAACAATTAGTAGTTGCTCTTTATTTAATTTGAACCCTTTCGTTGAATAATTTAGTTTGTAAACTTCAAATTTGTAATATTCGTGAATTCTTTGAATTTTAGTTCTTATGTTTGGATTTAATATGTGTGCAAATATCTAGTTGAATGTAGATAGTTTAAGCAAAACTAGAAAAAAAATTGACAATATTTTTTTGGAGGAGTTAAGCCTACCGGATCGTTAGGAAACGACTTTCTTTAGAGGACCTAACGTACTCCTCTAAAAGCTAAGGAGGCGTTTGAGGGTCTAAATTATAAGAGATCGGTTAGATATGCCCTAAGAATAAAAGAGTTGTCCGGAATTAACGAGAAACCGGGCGAAAACCGATACAACCAGGATGAGCCCACCCGAACATCACTCCAGCCACTCTGACAAGACCAGTCGGCCTCCCACCGAAGCAGAAGAGAATACGCCATGACCGCTATGGGAAAAGAGACATGCTCCAACAAAGATGTAGAAGGCAACAACATGAGGAGAGCCACGATGACACAACATCAAGGCAACTTCGTCACCCACGCGACACGAGGTTGACGCCCTCAACACTGCCAAACTTTCATGGCAGCCGTCCCGAGATCCAGCTGCTCCGTCACGCCGAGCGGACCGCCATCGGGACGTACCACTGCTCACGCTTGAGCCGCACACCCCAACCGCCCATAGCCCAAACTGCACAAGGCAAACCGCACGCAGACCACAGCCGCCGTACCAACTTCCAGGACCGTCGCCCCGACATAAAGTCGAACCACCTCTGATGAGACGCGTCGACCGAGCCCACAATCTTGCCATCCTAGCGACACAAACTGCCGCCCAAGCCATGATGCTCAACTACGTCGCACCATAAAATTGTTGCCCACCGTGATTTTCGAGGCAGCCGCCTCGCGCACAACATCAACCACTCGATGTCGCTGCCCCGACATCCACCATCCCGACGACTAGAGAAACAAACAACGTACCCTCGTTGCCTCCAAGAAGGTAGCGACGTAACCGCCGCAATCATCCGCCTGGAAAACCGGAGCTACGGATTTCGCGTGGAGAGCCCGTACCCAACAAATGGGTGTGGTTCCTGCAGGATTATGGAGCGGTGTGTGTTCCTGCTACATACTCTACGTCTACGTGCCATTGACTTGCAAATATACTGACCCTATCATTTTCTAAGGAGTACCACCTTCCCATCTCCCCTCTGTGGATGAGACATGGGAGTGTGAGTCAAGCCACTGGTCCTTCGTAATAAATCTTCGTGTCTTACTGTTGGTATCCTTTTGGAAGCAGATCTCTACCGAGAAAAAAAGCGACAAGATGCTAAACCTAGGCACGCAAAAAGAACGCATACACCGTAGCAGGGGCAGCGCCACATGCAGAGGGCCAGAGCACTTCATCCCACTGAAAGCCCGGCGGGCATCCTATGCCCCTGCCGGCAGCAGCAGCCGAGCATACACCGTCCAGCGCGTCACGAGCGCATCCGGCGAAAAGAACACACGGAAACGCATCCTCCGGCCGACACACACGGTGCCCGCGATCGAAGCGCGACCGGCACGGAGCACGGCGGCACGGACGAATCTGGTGTCTCGCGCGGTCGCCCTAGTTCAGGGTGTGAGCGTAAGCCGACCACGGCAGACAGCATGATCAAGCAAACGCGCAAGCACGAACCACCCGGTTAATTACGCGTACGCAAGAAGATGGTGGCATGTGCCTGGGCGTGAGAACCGCAGTGGACGAACGGACCACCGTCCTCGGCCTGCCGGATCCGCCCCCAGCTATCACACCGTCGGGCACCTCCAACGGGCAGCGCATACGGACACAAAAAAAAAATGACAGATTTTGTCCGTTTGGGGCGTACCATGGACACAAAATATCACTTTGTCCGTTTGGGGTAGACACTGCTCCCAACGGCCTACCGCATTTTTTCCCGGACATGTGTTTTTTCCTTCTTCTTCCTCTATTTCAGCTAGCTAGCGCCATGATCACGGCTCTCAGTTTCAGCTAGCTAGCAACGTACGGCCGCTGAAATCGATTGGCCCTGTAGTTCTAGTACACTGCAGGCATGGGTGCTCTCGATCATCGTCACATCGATCAGCTAAAATCGATGGCCGCTACTAGTACTACTTGGTGGCGCCTCGGCGGCCGGCAAGCCAGCGCGAGGAGGGCAGTAGCGCATGGCTACCAGACGCGGCGACGGCCAGAGGCGGAAGGGAGGCACAACAGCGCCACGGCCATCTCGCGGGGTCTGTGCGCGCGGAGCCGCGCCACCGAGCAGCGCCACCGCCATCACGTTGGGCTCATGCGCGCGGAGTCGCGCCACCGAGCAGCGCCACGGCCATCTCGCGGGGCCCGTGCGCGCGCCGCCGAGCCGCCCCACGGCCATCTCGCAGGGCCCGTGCGCACGCCGCCGAGCAGTGCCATGGCCATCTCGGCCATCTTGGGACGGCGGCGGTGGTGAGATAGAGGAGAGAGAGGGCGTGGTAGGTGGAGTGGAGAAGAAAGATAAAAAAGAAAGTAGTGCGACTTTTGTTTTCGCTGGCAGCTGGGCCAGGCCGGACAAGGGAGGAGGACAAAGCGGACAGCCGGACAACATCTTTTGTCCGCGCTCACCCCAAATCCGGACCAACCTTGGGCCAGCTTTGGCCCAGAATGGACAGTCCGCGCGGACACATGTCTCTTGGCACCAGCCCGTTGGAGCACCTCCCATGTCCGTTCGGACAAAAACGGACTGGGCTGGTCCGTTTGCGCCAGCCCGTTGGAGATGCCATCATGTCGCAGCTCTCCTAGATGCGGCCACGTATTGATTGCTTCTGAATCCTCTGTATAAGTATATATACTAGCAGGCTGTTGATCTTTTACTCCGTAGTATACCAGTGCGGACGCAGCTCCTCTATTAGAGCATCTCCACTGGCACCCTCCAAATCGGTGTCCGGCACCCGCAATTGAGTCCCAATTGGGGGGGGGGGGGGGGGTGCCGGACCTGTGTCCGATCAATTGGGGTGCAGCCCACAGCGGCGCACCCAAAGACAAAATTTTTTTTTTGAATTCAAACGAATTTAAAGGCATTTCAAATTTCATTCATATTCGGTGCAAATTACAAAATATTTGAACGAAATTTGAAAAAACCTAAACCCTAGCCGCCGCCTAGCCTACTCATCTCTGTCCCACCACGACTCGTCGTCGCTGTCGTCCTCGATTTTCACCACCGTGGCGGAGGAGGCAGCACGACTGGTGGAGGCTCCGTCGTGGCGCGGCACACGGCTAGTGGAGGGGCTGCCGGAGGAGGAGGAGGAGGCCGCCATCTGCGCTGTCGAGGCGATGGTGCCGATCCATCCCGGTGTGTCCGCCTCAAGCGTCGCCACCGAGTCGACGAGCGTCGCCAGGAGCCTGGGGGTGTCACCGTCGTGGTCGTTCCGCAGCTCGGACGGCACGTCGTACCCGTACGTGATCGTCTCCACCGGCAGCGGTGGCGTCCTGGGGCGGCCACGCGGTGGGGATCGGGTTTGTTGGCGGATGACGATGTCGCCGTTGTTTCCTCGTCAACGACGCGGCGGTGATCGCCGCTCCTGCTTCACCCTGCGGCGCTGGTTGTCGACACCGCGCGGTGGCAGCGGCATCAGCCGCAACGGGGTAGGGTTCCCCGTTGCGGCATGCTGGCGGGCGGCCTCGATGGCGGAGGCCACGATGTGGCCGGTCGTGCTCCACCAGCGGTGCCGCCCCTCCGCGTTCCAGCGCCTAGGCGACGTGTGGCCGTCGTAGAACTCCTCCGCCTCCCGTTGCTCCCGCCGGAAGCACGCCATCCACGTCGGGTAGTTGGTGTCGTCGTACTCCGGGGCGGCGCGCTCCTCTGGTGAGAGCCAGCTCCGGCGCCGGGCGATGGCGCGCTGCAGCTGCTCCTGGGTCTCCGGCAGCGCTGGAACAGGGAGGTCGCCGTTCCAGGACGTGGCCCAGTTCCTGGGTAGGCGGTGATTCGGCGGGACGAGAAGCCCGTACCGGTACTGTCGTGGTGGTATCACGGCAGATGCCATAGGATGGCTAAAGAGTGGGGCCGATGGACACTGGTGGATCCGGGAGAGGGCTAGCGCGCTAAGAAGCGCACACAGAAAAGCACACAAGCACAAGAACACACCACGATCTACCCAGGTTCGGGGCCCTCGTGAGGAGGTAACACCCCTACTCCTGCCTATCTCTCTCTATATATCCGAGGTATCACAAGTACAATGTGTTCCTCGAGCTGTATGTCTCAACAATGGAGAAGAGATCAAGGATGAAGATGAAACTAAGGGGGGAAAATGAGTCCCAATGCCTCGTCCCTCACGCAGGAGGGGGTGAGGGTCTATATATACCCCAACATTAGCAACGGTCACATCACCGTACCGGCACTGCAGACGCGCACGCCTGCGCGTCATGATTGTCTCTGCACAGTGGACAGGACGTGGCTTGCCCATGCCCTGTCCCATATCTCTGCTCCCAGGTACAGCCGAGGTCAGCGGTGTCCTTCTCCTGCTCCCACGCGCGTCCTTGGTCAGCAGAGGTGAGCCCGGTCACCTCAGACATACGCCGTACCGCACGCCGCGCTCCCGTGTCAGACGGGATGTGACAGCAGCGCTAACCTCCGTCCGACATAAGGTGCCTCATCTCTATAACCCGGCATGGATATGCCGGATTCCCTTTCCTGAATAACCTTCCCTGCACATAAGAAAACACACAAGATACCGACATACATATGTCGGTCATTATGTCTCGGATCCCTTATCTCGGATCCCATGTCTCGGTCAACATAACTCGACTAGGCATGTCGACCACCGTCTCTCGACCACCATACCTCGGTAACCACATGTCGGTTTTTACCAACACCATAACCCGGTCCCTCCTGGGCCCGGGTATGTCGGTTTTTTGTACTTCGGTCCACTCTCGGACATTGCTTATACCACACCATGACCCTACCCGGGGGTAGCCCCCCGACAGGTACAGCTCCCACGCCTCGGGGGTGCCGATGGATCGCCCGCCTCGGCTGCTCCCTGACTCGTTCTTCTTCGCCATTGCGCAGCGACGGAGGTGAGCGTCGTGGGAGAGGGGGAGGTGGGGATGCAGGCGAGGAAATGGGTGCGGCGATGTGGGTGCGGCGAGGGGATATATACGCGCAGCGAGGGAGGTGAGTGGTGTGCGAGCATCCGCGCCGGCGTAAATGCGTTGCGTGGGAACGCCGCGACGCCGGCGCATGGACTGTCGCGCATGCTGTCGTCGGCGTTAATGCGACGCGTGTGACAGGCATGCCGCCGTCGCGTCGCATCCCGTCCCATCCAGTCGCGTCGTCTTGGAGACCGCTCGACGACTGCGCGCCCTCATAAACACGGCGGAACGGTCTCTTGCACACCTTCATTAACACGGGTGCGGCGCGCTGTCTCTATGACGGGCGGGCCACCCCTGTCAGAGGCCATGTCCACCCAATGTCCGGCACCCCGTTGGAGGCCCTCTCGGGGGTGCCGAACACGATTTCGCTAAGCCCGACCCTTTGGGAGGTGCCGGTGGTGGGCGATTTTGGCGTCCGGACCCCCATTGGACCTTTGGGGGGTCGTTTGGAGGGTGCCGGTGGAGATGCTCTAACGTACCGCCACCTGCCGTGGGGTCACTGACATGCGGCCCACATGTCAGTATCCCCTCGTCACCATTGTGCTACGTCAGGGGATCCCAGTCCTACTAGTGCGACTGTGCGAGCTACAGTCTACATATACGTTATACGCACTTGTCTACGCAAAACAGTATATGGATGTATGTCCGTGCATGTGTCGTGCGAGCGAACCAGGTGAGACCAAGAAAGATAAACCGGTGAACAAAACGAGGAGGAAGCGGCCAGCTCGCGGAAAAGGATGTTTTTTTTCGAACCCGAGGCAAAAGCTTTGCCTCACCGTTTATTAAGCAGAAGGTGACCGGTTTATTATGAAAGAAACCGGACGAAAAGGATGTGACCAACACAAGGTTCACTAAAAAGGAATTTGCTTCTGGTAAGGGGAGCAGGAACCTTGCATTGTCCTGTCAAAAAAAAAAAGGAACCTTGCATTGTCCGGCTGTACAAGCTCAGTCGATTTGTATATTCTGCCTATCGATTCTAACCGCTGACAGTTACTTTTAAGACCAGTATGGTCTCCTTTCCGTCGGATGCTAAGATGCTATCCGCCGATATAGCAAACGAATTATTGCGAGCCAACAAAGCAAGTTCATCTATGTTTAGATATGTATTTTCCCTTGCTTTCTCTACCAAGATGAAGTCTTTCTTTGTTCAAAGTCAAAGTCGGGGGAGCGCTTGCGGCAGCTCTTTTTTTTTTAGCGAAAAATCGGAGAGAATGCATCTTAACAGTTGAATGCAATGATGTGTTTCCCGAAAGTAAAGCCTTGTTAGAGAGCGAGCTAGACAGAACATGGCGCACCTTGTAGCTTCTCAGACTAGGATCACGTGTACTTCAATAGTTATTTGCGCACCTGAGTTTTGACTACTAAAGGTGGGTCAGGACCGGACATGAGCAGGAATCACGGTGCACGCTAACTAATTTACTCTAAATAGATCCAGTCTCGGATCCCACTGGCATGTCGTGGTGATGACCCTGTGAGCAAGAGATGCCAGCATTGCAAGGGAAGGCAAGCTAATGGATAAGGTAAGTGCATGTAGTACATCGGCACTAAGATCCTGATTAATTAACTCTGCTTACAGCTGGATGACTCCAACGGGCCAACGCATCGAGTCCGCGTCGGTCCGTCGCAGTCCGTTTTTGCGAAAATCATGGCCCAACGGGGCGACGCAAACGGATCACGGTCCGGTTTTCTGTCCGCCGTGACCCATTGTTGGCCCAAATTTGGGTCACCGATGCGTCGGGCGCGGACGCGCAGCGGACTGGAAACGCGTCCGCGCGCCCACGCGGCTGGTCCTCCCCGCGCCCACCTGTCAGCGACACGGCGCCGGTCAGCCTCCCCTGGTCGGTCCTTTTTAATGCCAGGGGATAGGGACGGCCAGCCCCCACCCACTCCCACTGCCCCACTCCGCTCCCTCACCGGCGACCAAACCCTAGCCTCAACCCTAGCCACAGCCCTCACCGGAGACGCAATGCCGCTACGGTGGCCCGGATTTGGCAAGGCCAAGAACGACGGCGAGGCGGAGTCGTCGTCTGGCCGCCGCCGCCTCCGCACGCCCTCCCCGACGCCACCATCTTCCCCGGAGCCGGAGGCCCCCGCCGCCTTCGAGCTCGCGCCGCCGGGCGCACAGATCGCGCGGCGCGAGGATTGCGAGTGGTACTGGGAGCACGTCTGCCCGCTGCCATGGCCAGATGTCAAACTCCCCGAGTTTTGGCATCTGAACCCGCAGCGGATCCCGGTGCCGCCCATGCCCACGAGCGAACGCGCCCGCGATCTGGAGGTGGAGCGCCGCCGCAGGCGCCTCCCGGCCTCCCTCCGCGACGACCCCACCTACGCCGCGGATTCTCCAAACTGGAACACGTGGTTCAGCGGCGAGCACAGCCTGCGGCGCCAGGCTTACTACACGCGGGCGCCGACGCCGCCGCGGGCTAGCCGCTGGGACCTGCCGCCGCACATGCAGCGCCGGGACGCTCCGCCAGTGCCGCGGTCCACGCCGCGGTCCCTCCGCATCGGCTCGCCGCCACCTCCCGTGAAGATGGAGGTGGAAGACGAGCTCGCCGCCGCCCTCGAAGCACACCATGGTTGAGGACGAGCAGAAGCGGTGGGAGATGGTCCTCGAGGCCGTCGCCCGGGAGAAGGAGGAGGCCATGGCGGCGCAACAGGCCGCGGTCTTCGAGGAGCCACAGCCATGGTGGCAGGTGATGTCTACGCACGCTTCTATTCTTGTAGACAGTGTTGGGCCTCCAAGTGCAGAGGTTTGTAGAACAGCAGCAAATTTCACTTAAGTGAATCACCCAAGGTTTATCGAACTCAGGGAGGTAGAGGTCAAAGATATCCCTCTCAAGCAACCCTGCAATTAAGATACAAGAAGTCTCTTGTGTCCCCAACACACCTAATACACTTGTCAGATGTATAGGTGCACTAGTTCGGCGAAGAGATATTAAAATACAAGTGATATGGATGATTATAAGTGGTAATTGCAATCTGAAATAAAAATGGCAGCAAGCAAACATGTAGCAGAACTGGTTGTAAACGGTGTTTCAATGCTTAGAAACAACGCCTATGGATCATACTTTCACTAGTGGACACTCTTAACAATAATAATATAATTGAATACATAGATATTTCCTCTTCACTATGTACTCTGAGTTATTCTCTCGTTGGATAACGAAAACCAATCCACCGCGTAGGGCTATAAAAGACACATTAAAGTCGCATTCCCATGTCTAGTTAACCCCACACTGTCAACTTGAGCGCCTAGAAGGTACTAGACAAACACCGCAATTTCATAGAGACATCCAACGCAAATAATAACTCATGATAAGTATTCCTGTTATTTTAGCCTAAGAGCCACACACGGGGCGCACACTGTCAACTTCGCACCGTGGGACAAAGGTGACTCCGGAGATTACATTAATAAAACCATTTGAGTAGCATATAAGATAATGAAGAGTACATCTATGGATTCAACTAGATTACAAAGCTCATGATCACATAAAGATCACACCATGGGAGAGAGAGATAAACCACATAGCTACCGGTAGAGCCCTCAGCCTCGGGGGAGAACTACTCCCTCCTCATCATGGGAGGCAGCAACGGCGATGAAGATGGCGGTGGAGTCGATGGAGATGGCTCCGGGGGCAATTCCCCGTCCCGGCAAGGTGCCGAAACAGAGACTTCTGTCCCCCGAATTAGGGTTCGGATGGCGGCGGAGCTACGGAACTCTTCTGGAGAAATCGTCAATTCTTCCGTGAGTTTTAGGTCAGGGGCAATATATAGTCCAAAGGGCGTCGCGAGGACGTGACCGAGGCGGCGACACCACCCTAGGGCGCCGGGAGATTCCTGGTCGCGCCGAGCCCGCGTGTGGGGCCCTCGGGCCTCCCCCGGAATTGTCCTTCTGACCCATGGAGTCTTCTGGTAAAATAGGGGCCTCCGTAAATTTTCGTCCAATTTCGAAAATATTTCCAGACTAGCTTTTCTGGAATACAAAAACAGCAGAAAACAGGAACTGGCACTGTGGCATCTTGTTAATAGGTTAGTCCCAGAAAATGTATAAAAACGATATAAAGTGCATATAAAACATGTGGCAATTGATATAAAACATGCATGGAACATAAAAAATTATAGATACGTTTGAGACGTATCAGCAGGTCCCCATGGACGTGGATCTTCCACCGGCGCCGCCCCTTCCAGACGGCCTGCTAGGGCAGAACTGGACCTGGAATGGCGGGAGCTGGGAGCTCCAGCGGGCGCCGCCCCTCCCGGAGCAGGACGAGGAGCAGCCGCCGGCCGCCGTCCCACCGCGACAAGGCCCACCGGCGCACCTCTACCAGGAGCCGCCGTACTACATCCTCGACGACGACGAGGACTAGTTGCCCGCGAAGGGCAGTTTTTATTTTTTTGTTTTCAAAAAATATATGTAAAATGGCCGTTTGTGGCCCACCCCCTTATATATAAATGAAAATGGCTCATATATGGCCTTTTAACAAAACAAAAAGTTGGGGACGGACTCGATGCGTCGCCCCGTTGAGCGCACTGCGTAGGAAGGGGTGGACCAGTGACGGACGCGCGTCCGTTTGTCGACCCAAACAGACAAAACGCGACCAAACGCGCGTCCGTTTGGATCGCCCCATTGTGGGTAGCGGTGAGAGATGAGAGCACGCAGGAGAGACAGTGAAGAAGGTAGCTCGGCGAAAGACTACCGCCGTATTCTCCCGACAATGGTTTGGGAGATGTGAGAGCAAACGTGTATAGCGGTCCAAGGCGAGAGGCGTGGCGGGCGATGTGTTTGTCGTGGAACACGTATGCTCCCGAACGGCAGCGCGGCACGTAGGCGCCGACGACGTACTGCACGCGGACGACGCGGCTGGCGGCTCGGTTGGCCAGGTGCAATGGATATAGCCTGTGCTCGGTTGGCCAGGTGCAATGGATATAGCCTGTGCTCGCCTAGCGTGAGGAGTACATTTCGCGCTGTCTGGTTACTACTTGTGGGTGTGTGTGTGGACTGTGGATAGGAATATAGGATCATCGGAGAGGAGCCGGTGGTGCCCTGGATGTCTGGGCCCGCGCCGAGATTAGACACTGGTGCCTCAGGTTGGGCGCTCTCCTAGCTGCTTGCAGATCAGCAAGCATATATCGGGAAAGTCCTTTATGCTCCCGAGCTCCCGTGGTCCGTCCACTTCAAAAAAAATTAAAAAATATTTAAAAGTTTCAAAAAATATGAAACAAATCACGCATGTTTCTGCTGATATGTCGTATAATAATCGTGTAAAATATCAATGCAAAATACTTTATGATTTGAGCTACACAAAAAAGAGCACCAAATCTACACGGGCATATATCCAAATACTTGTACATAAGTACACAGACATGAACCAGGCACGCCAAATCATGGGCGTGACCTTCCACGTACTTCCGGCAAAACGTGAATGCAGCGCGTGGCCGCCGATCCGTACGTGCGCGTGCCGAAGCTTACGGCCGGTCGGAAATGGATGGAGACATGATCCCTGATCCCTCCCCAGCCGTGCCACGGCAGGCAGAGGCAGGGTTAGCCCCGCGACGGCGACCGTGCTGGTGCAGTGCAGCCAGTAGGGCACGACACGGACACGGCCATATTTTATCTTGGCGTGTTGCCCTAGCTAGGCCACTCTACCCTATAGCGGCGTTTTCTTGTCTCCCTCACTCGCTCACGCCACCCTGCCGGCCGGCGCTAATGGCGACTTGCCGAGGCGGAAAACACATACTCCTAGCTAGCTGGACACGAAGTTAGAGGTGTGATATAGGGACAGTTGAAAACAAATGTTTTTACCAAACTATTCTCTCCGTTCTGAAATAACTAGGGTGATTTTAGTTTGAACTAAAACCAAACGCCACCTATTTTGAAACGGAGAGAGTAGATTAGTAGCCGTACATGTGAATAGTGCAGGCCACGAAACAGACGATCGAAACCTGCAAATTTTCAGTTTTCAAAATGGTCCGAATGTTTTTTTTTTAAACTGAAATGGTCCAATTGTTGATGTGCCTATAAGTGTTGACATAGTGGACGTACAGATCGAGCCACGTGTATTATATGCAAGGGATCCTTGATAGTTGATAGTATTGGACAAAAATCTGCATTATTAGTGCAGGATCGCACGGTCGTGCACACCACCAACCTGGGTTTTCGTTCAGCTCTCAACCTCGCTTGAATGCGTCTTACGCCAATTTAAATAGTACTCCCTCCGGTTTTTAATATAAAACGTTTAGGGATTTGTCCACATTCACATGCACACAAATGTATTTAGACACATTTTTTCTTTTATGAAAAAACTTCCAATCTATTCATCAATTGCCAAGGTAGTACAAAGAATGCAAGAAGTAACAAAAAATACATCCAGATCCGTAGACCACCTAGCGACGACTACAAGCACAGGAACGAGCCGAAGACGCGCCGCTGTCATCGCCCCTCCTTCACTGGAGTCGGGCAAACCTTGTTGTAGTAGACAGTCGGAAAGTCGTCGTGCTAAATCCCCACAGGACCAGCGCATCAGACGAGCAACCGTCGCCGATGAAGAGAAGAGATCGGAAGGATCCAACCTGTAGACACACGAACATAGACGAACGACGACCAGATCCAATCGGATTTGGCGAAGACAAACACCGACCGAATCCCGCGAGATTTGACGGAGACACATCTCCACATGCCCTCCAACAACGCTAGACAAGCTGTCGGAACGGGGCTAGGGGGAGAACCTCATTCCATCTTCAAGGAGCCGCCACCGCGTCGTCTTCTTGAGTAGGACACAAAACCTGACAAAACACAAAAACGCATCTGAAAACGGAGCCCTCCCGCCAGCAAGCACCGGGATCCACCGCGTCGCCATGGCCTAAGGCCACAAGGACGAGGCAGATCGCGGCGACGCGATCTGCCTCGTCCTTGTGGCCTTAGGCCATGGCGACGCGGTGGATCCTGGTGCTTGCTGGCGGGAGGCTGGGAACCCTATCGCCTGTTGGCACGCTGTTGATCAAACAACCGGAAGCCTTCTCGTCTTCGTATGTAGACACACTTTACTTTATATGTTCACTCATTTTAGTATGTATATAGACAACATGTGTAACACCTAAAACATCTTATATTAAAGAACGGAGGGAGTAGCAAATAACCTGGCTCGTGGAATCTAGCTTCGTATATTAGTGATGCATCTGGTAGGTACCGCGAGCTTGCAGTTTCTACAAGAGGTTAATTAGCACGACGGAGATGATAGTCGATCTGGTGCCAGTTTGCATCCGTTCTGACAAAATCCACTGGCATTAAACTGAGCTTGCGCCAAATCAAGAAGCCTCCCTGTTTACTTATGTCAATTGTCAACTCATAAGACTGCAAACCAGTGGGTAGGTCTGCTCTTTTTGTTTTTCTTATAAAAACAATGCACCCCATTATTTCGTCTAATACAATGCACCATACCAATATAATCCGGAGCTCCTATTTTTTCACCATCAGATTTAAGCGGATGGTTGTTAAAATTACCAAGTACTCTAAAACTTGTATATTAACTTATTACTAAATCTAGTGTAACCTGTAAGACATTAAAAAATGATCATGTAAACTATACAATATATATTTCAGAAGTTTCTATATATTTTATACATAACCATACACTACACACATCTGTTAAGATGTCTGCAAGGTTGTATGCGTTGAAATCTCTGCCAACATATTTAATAATACTAAAGATAGAGAAGAACATCCAAACAATAATATACATATACCCTATATAATTCGTCAGTTGTACAACCATGAATGAACCATGTGTTTTTCCTTTTTTTCACATTCAAAATGATTTTGTATCTTATTAAGAACAATATCTTACAACGGACTCAGTTATGTTTTTAATGATATACATTAAAATATATAATGGAAAACCTAAAAAACCATATACTTAACAATTAATGCTAACTATGTATACAACTTATATCTGTTAAAACCATAATATGGTGAAGAAAAGTAAGAAAGTACAAATGTTTAGTGTAATTATATTTATTTAACTCGCCCTAGGTCCAAACATTAATTGCAACGGCCATGGATATGTGTGCATGTTGCCGGGACCTACCTTGATCCAGCTTCGGCCATGGATACGATGTAGGAAACGACACCTGACGATTTAGGGTGACACTATCCTTTCCGGACGATCTAGGGTGACACTGGCGATTCTGGACGATATAGGGTGGTGCTATAGGTTACGAACGATCTATGTTGGAGTCGTATCGGGTCTAGAAAATCATCTCAGAATAAAAAAAAAAATCCAACACGTACGATCCACATCATTAGGAATCTTAGGTCCCCTCTGTTTCAGAAGCTATGGGAGAGCAAAATCCTCAGCAAGCAGAAGGTGTTTATGTGGTTGCTTCTTGTGGATCGTCTAAATACGCGTGACATGATGGACATAAGACATTGGCACCTTTTCTTGTGGATCATCTAAATACGCGTGACATGATGGACATAAGACATTGGCACCTTGACTCAGGAGTTAACTGTGCCTTGTGCTCTCAGAGAACTCGAGAAACCAGAGAACATCTTTTTTTCAATTGCCCTTTTGCTGCTAAAGTATGGAGACGCCTGGGGATCATTTGGGCTTCTCGTGATAGTATGGCAGACATGTTCCTGGCGGCAAAAACCACGTTTCAAGGCCCGAGATTTTTGGAGGTGGCCTCCTGTGCTCTTTGGTGGATCTGGAAATGCAGAAACAATAAAATCTTTGAGGACAAGGCTCCCTCAATACAAGTATGGAGGATTTTTTTCAAAGCTGATTTACAGCTTGTTATCCATAGGTCTATTCCGGTGCACAAGCAGAAACTTGTTGATTGGATGAGTTCCTTTTAGATCCTTTGCTGGTTGCTCTCCCCTCCCCTTCTTATAGATACCTTTACATAATGTGTAGTGTTCTCCCTTCTGTTTTCTTTCCGCCATAGGCAAAAAAATTACGGCTGTTTGGTTGTAAAACTTCAAGGGAAAAACCTCTGGTTTTTTCTATTATATTAATATAAAATCTACACTGTAGGGGAAACTTCTGTTTTCTTTCCGCCATAGGCAAATTTTTGACGGCTGTTTGGTTGTAATACTTCAAGGGAAAAACCTCTGGTTTTTTCTATTATATTAATATAAAATCTACACCGTAGGGGGTTTCCCCTACGGTAACAGCGTCAAATTAGGAATCTTAGGTTTGTACGTCAAAGGTTTTATGTACATGCCGATAACCACGATGGTGCCAAATCGTATCCCGCTCAAACACTTACCATAAATTTAAAGATTACTCATGGGACACTAGCCCAATAAATACCCATCAGAAATAAACCAGCCGCCATCGTTCTCACGCCCTCTCAACATGCTTCTTTTTCGCCCCTCCCAACTGTTGCCGCTAAGCTTTCCCACGTGCTGCCGCCGACGCGGATGGAGTCCCCTTCGATGGCTGGATCGCAATGCGCCTCAAGCGGGACGAAATCTCGTCTTCGAAAGAAAAGTATCAAGGTTAGAATTCAGAACGCATTGTCATATTAGATTGTGAGATTAGATTAAATTTAATCTGTGCAGTACAAAAGATGTCTCCTTACAATCTCTAGGCACTGTATGTTTAGAACATCTCTAGGCACTGTATGTTTAGCACATGTCTTGCATTGTCATGTCGGTTGATTGCAAGATTAGTTTGTCAGATTATATTCATGTGCTAGAAAAGCTTTGTCCTTACAATCTCTAGGCACTGTATCATCAGCACAAGTCCGTATGGTCATGTCGGTAGCTTCTGTTCTCGAGATGACCTGTTGCATTGTGTATTGAAAAAATTACAATTAGTACGGTACATGTGCAATAGACGAAACAATATTTTAAGAATCAAGTCAGGGTTATAGGAAATCTAACGACGAATTTATGTGTTCAGCGATACTATTAATCGTCCATTTAGTTTTTCAAAGAACTCACTGTTTTTTCCATCCATCTTTAAAAAGTGAACAAAAAAAGTCTGTGAAAGGATACAATTTTTGAACGATCTTAAAAAAGTGAACATAAACTATTTTTGAATGATTTTAAAAAGTGAGCAAAAAAGATCGGTGAACAAAAATTATTTTTGAACGATTTGAAAAGATGAACAAGAAAGGACGGTGAACAGAAACTATTTTTGAACAATATGAAAAAGTAAACAGAAAACCGTTCCAAAAAAAAAGTAAACAGAAAAGGCTTGTGAATGGATATTATTATTGAACGATTTTTAAAAAAGTGAGCAGAAAAGGCTTGTGGACGGATACTATTTTTGAGCGATTTTAAAAGTGAACAAAAAAAATCGGTGTATGGAAATTATTTTTGAACGATTTTAAAAGTGAACAGAATAGATCGTTGAACAGAAACTATTTTTGAACAATTTATAAAGTAAACAAAAAAAGGTCAGCGAACAAAAACAATTTTTGAATTATTTTACAAAGTAAACAGAAAATTTCGGTGAACATAAACTATTTTTGAACCATTTTAAATAGTGAACAACAAAAGGTGTGAACGGAAACTATTTTAAACGATTTTAAAAAAGTGAAAGAAAACTATTTTTGAACGATTTTAAAATTGAACAGAAAATGTCGGTGAACGAAAACAATTTTTGGACGATTTTAAAAGTAAATAGAAAAGGCGGGCGGACGGACTTTTTTTTTGAAATATTGTACAAAAGTGAAAAGAAACTATTCTGGAACGATTTTAAAAGTGAACATAAAATGTCGGTGAACAGAAATTATTCTTGAACAATTTTAGAAGTGAACAGGAAAGGCCAGTGAACAGAAACTATGTTTGAACAATTTTAAAAGTGAACAGAAAAATGTGTGAACGGAAACTTTTTTTTTTTTGACGCCATTGTGAACGGAAACTAGTTTTGAATTTTTAAGTGAACATGAAAAAAGGGTGAACACAAACTATGTTTGAACGATTTTAAAAATGAAAAGAAACAATTTTTGAACGATTTTAAAAGTGAACAGAAAATGTCGTTCACCGTCCTAAAACTCAGGCTATGTTTGAACAATTTTTGACTGAACAAAAATTATGTTTGCATGATTTTTAAGTGAACAGAAAAGGGGAGATAAATGAAAACATTTTTTGAACGATTTTCATAATTGAACAGAAGAAATGTCGGTGAATGGAAAGTATTTTAGAACAATTTTCTAAGTGAATAGAAAAGGGTCGACGAACAAAAATTATTTTTGAACGATTTTAAAAGAGAACAGAAAAAGGTGTACATGTACTATATTGATTAGCTTTGTTTGATTAATTTTGAGAAAAAATATATTAGAAAAGGTAGAATAAAAATTGTTACCTTTGAAAAGATCTTTTGAACGATTATAAAAAAGGTGAACAAAGCCACATATTTAAAAACATATGTATTTGAGAACGAAAAGGTAGGTCAAGAGTATCTACCTTCGAATAGTTTTTTGCAAACAGGTATTTGAACAGAAGTGTTAGGTAATTTTTTAAATTTTGAAACGATAAAAAAAAGAAATATTCGAACAGAAAGGGGGTAAGGGGTAAGCGAGTAAAAACTATGTTTCAACAGGTGACCAGAAACTATGTTTGAATTTTGTTTTTTGGAAAATCTTCAAAAAAAGATCCAGAAAAAATGCAGAACACATGCAAAAATTATATTATTTAAAAAAATTGTACTCTTAATTATTGCATTTATAAGGAAATTTCTCGCATTTTGAACCTAGACAGAGGAAATGAGGAAACGGATCTGAGATATTGGAAGCAGAACGAGGAAAAGGAATAGAGGAAAGGAATGGGCCCGGCCCTGCAAAGAGCTTCTTCAGGCGGCGCAAGCATACCGCGTCGCTAATGAGCAATACATAGGATTTGCCCCTTTGTAGCAAAAGTTCCTCCTGGTAGCAAAGTGGCCCGATAAGTCTGGCACAGGCTATGTCCAAATGCGCTAGTGTCTGTTATGCAGTAAGACGATTATTCAACTGGAGAGTTGCTAAAAAAAAAGATTATTCAACTGGAGAGTTGCTAAAAAAAAGATTATTCAACTGGAGAAGAGTCTTTTTTTTTTTTGCCATGAACTGGAGAAGAGTCTTTGCTTATGTGAGTTTTGCTCGTAACAGTAGGGTGACTGTACGACAAGAAGAGGCTTTGCTCACGTGATTTTTGCTCATAGTGCTTGAGAAAACAATAAGGTGCCTGTACTCTTTAGTTTTTCGGAACCCAGGGTGACAGTGTTAGATTGATCTCTCCCGTGTGGGCTCAACGGCCCACCGGGCCCTTTGACCTGCGCCCTGATCGGGGACGTCCAACCCACTATGGTTGACGGGTCCCTGTCACCTGCGCTATATAAAGAGGTGGGGGCCGGCGGCACGCAACACGAGGTTCATCGCGAGCCGTATACCCCACCGACATACCCTACCGATCTAGGGCAAGCGCAGTGCTGACGGGAAGCGCCGCCACCACTTCGCCCACTCCCTGCCATCGCCGGTCACCCTCCACCATGGCCGGCACGATGGGCTCATCGAGCCAAGGAGAAGGTACCCCACTCCCTTCCCATCTCTTTGTTCTCTCTCTTTCAAATGTCAAGACAGATTCGATATATAGATGATACTACCGCGCCGTTCCTCTCGATCCCGATGTGCATCGACTAGCGAGGCATCTGGAAGAAGAACCGAACCCCAGCAGGGGCAAAGGGCACCGCGGCCAACCGTTCGACGGCGGCGCGCTCACCGCAAGGGGAACGCGCGACCGGCGAAAGGGCAGGCAATGGCGCCACCTCCCTCTTCTCGTCGGCCTGCTCCGGCGGCCGCTAATTTCTTCTCCTTGAGCGGCGCTTGCGTCGGTGGGGAGTGGGAGAGAGAGTAGAAAGTGAGAAAGAAAGGAGGGAGAGAGAAGTCTCGCCGTGGTGGGGTGTGACGCCGTCGCCGGCTGGCTGACGGTGAGCGAAACCCTAACCCTAACAGACGCGAGGGGCAGAGACGCGGGGCTGAGGAGGAAAAGAAAATGGGGCTAGGGTTTTTGGTCGGGGGGCAACTGTCCCAGTTTTGTTCAAGCGAAGCACGCGGTCGACCGTTTGATCAAACGGACGGCCAGGATGCAAACCCTAGCTCGCTGTGGGCCGTTGGGCCGAAAGTTAAGGGGGCCGGAGAGCCGCGGACCAGGCCGCAGCCGCGCGCGCTCGACCGGGCCGGGGACCTAGGACGCTGCGCTGCCGGTTTTCTCTGTTAATTTTTCCAGAAGCAAGTTTTTTAATGAATTCTGTACAGTTTCTTACAGAATTTTTGCTCAGATTTTTTTTATTCAAACTGATGCAACGAAATGTTTGCTTAGAAAATAGAAAAGTGAAAGAAATGCTTCGGCAAAGTATAAAGTTCATGAATTCTTATTCATGTTTTTCCGCTGTAAATCATGATTTATTGTTGTTTATATGTGCATTTGTTTCTATTTTCTGCCCAACGGTGATATAGTTTTAATTGCACAAACAGTTGTATGTTTTAATTTTGACCAACGTTGGATTATTGCATGCAATTGTTGTTATGTTCTCACTTCATTGTGGTTTTCAGGAGGGTACTACTTGATGAGCTGCATCAAGGATGTTCCAACCCTCATATGTGATAACTACACTGAATGGAGAAAGAAGGTTGACTTGGCCTTCGTTTGTGCTGAGGTGGACTAGGTTGTGGACACTCCACAGCCGTTCAAACCTACAGAGCCAGTCAGAGATGCAAAAGATGATGATGATGCTTGGGAGAAAAAGAAGAGGGATTATGCTCCATTGGAGATGTCATATACTCTCGATAACAAAAAGTGGCTCACCGCCAACAAAAAGTGCAGGGCTTTCATAAAGAACACAATTGAGCACGCTATTGTGGACTCAATTGCAGAGTGTGCTTCGTAAGGGAGTTTCTTGAAAAGATAAAGAACCAGTTCACTGGTTCTTCAAAGATATATACTACCCAGCTGCTAAAGCAGCTGGTGACAGAAAAGTACACATGAGGTGGACATGGCATAAGAGAGCACATCCTCAGGATGAGCAACATGGCAGCTAAGCTTAAGCTCATGGACACTGATTTGGAGCTCAAGCCTGCACTCCTTGTTCACCTGGTTATGGCTTCACTGCCAAAAGAGTTTGACACTTTTGTTGTCAACTACAACATGTCGCCTAAAAAATGGGACATTGAAAAGACAATAGCCATGTGTGTGCAAGAAGAGGAAAGACTTAAAGCCTCATGATGACGTGAAACACACGTTCGTTGGGAGACCCCAAGAGGAAGGTATGATGTAGTCAGCAGCAAGTTTTCCCTCAGAAAGAAACCAAGGTTATCGAACCAGTAGGAGCAGCAACTCTTCAGAAGGTTGTCAACGGCGCCAGAAAAATAGCTGTCGCAGGGAGTCTGGACTGTTGACGTGGAATCTGCACACAACACAATCAAACTACTTTGCCCAAACGAAACAGTGAGGTTGTCAATCTCACTGGCTTGCTGAAAACAAAGGATTAAACGTATGCTGTGGAAAATGAGTATTAAATTGCAGAGAATGAAAAAGGAACAGGTTGCAGTTTGTGGTTGTTTAATCAGTGTAAAAGAATGGACCGGGGTCCACAGTTCACTAGTGGTGTCTCTCCATAAAAGATAACTAACATGTTGGGTAAACAAATTACAGCTGGGCAATTGACGAATAGTGAGCGCATGACAATGCATATACATGACATGTTGACTACTATGATATTTAATTGGGCATTACGACATAATACATAGATCGTTATCCCACAGCATCTATGACTAATAATCCACCGCCGGGTTGTCATCCGAGTCCCCGTTGGTATTAAGTTGCAAGCAACGGATAATTGCATTAAGTAAAGTGCGTAATGTAAACAAACACATATGCCCGTGGACATAGCATCGTTAGGTTATCCCTAGTGGCAACAGCACATCCACAACCTTAGAACTTTCTGTCACTGTCCCAGGTTAAACGGAGACATGAACCCACTATCTAGCATAAATACTCTCTCTTGGAGTTACAAGCATCTACTTGGCCAAATCATCTACGAGTAACGGAAAGCATGCAAGATCTTAAATAACATATAAGATAGATTGATAATCAACTTGACATAATATTCAATATTCATCGGATCCAGCAAACACAACATGTAGCATTACAATAATATGATCTTGATCATGTAGGGCAGCTCACAAGATCTAAACATGATGGCACAAAGTGGAGAGACAACCATCTAGCTACTGCTATGGACCGTAGTCCAAGGATGAACTACTCACGCATCACTCCGGAGGCAGGCATGGCGATGTAGAAGCCTCCGGTGACGATTCCCCTCTCCGGCAGGGTGCCGGGAAGAGGTTCTGAACCCTCTCGAGCTAGGGTTGACGACGGCGGCGTCTCTGGAACTTTTCGTGGATATTTGCTCAGGTACTTAGGGTTTTCGCGTCGGGGGGAATAAGTAGGCGAAAGGGCGGCGGCTGCGGACCCCCGAGGGGCCCACACCACCCCAGGGCGCGGCAGAAGGGGGGCCCGCGCCCTGGTGGCGTGTGGGGCCCTGGTGGCCCTCCTCTGCTGCTCCTTCGCTCCGTCAGGCGTGTTCTGGAAAAATAGGCACCCCCGTGTAGTTTCGTCCAATTCCGAGAATATTTCCAGACTAGCTTTTCTGGAATACAAAAACAGCAGAAAACAGGAACTGGCACTTCGGCATCTTGTTAATGGGTTAGTCCCAAAAATGTATAAAAGTGATATAAAGTAGATGCAAAACATGTAGCAATTGGTATAAAACAAGCATGGAACATCAAAATTATAGATACGTTTGAGACGTATCACCTCACATGGTGGTTCTCTGAACGATGTGAAGGATAATAAGAAAAAGAACTACAATCAAAGTAGCAATGGTTCCCCTTCAAAGTCACATGGAAAAGCTCTCACGCATTATCAGCATCAGCAGAAGTCTCTTCCAGTGGACAAAGATACATGTCTCCACTGTAAGAAGACTGGGCATTACAAGAAAGATTACCCTGTTTGGCTAAAGTTCATAATGGCAAAGAGAGGTAACAACATTGTTTCCTTTGTAAATGAATCCTTGTATACATAGTTTTCGAAATCTACTTGGTGGATTGACTCAGGTGCAACTGTTCATATTGCAAATTCATTACAGGGATTCCATTCGACGTGGACTACGCAAAGAAGCGAAAGATGCATTGAAGTTGCAAATAGAGTTCAAGCAGACGTTGAAGCTGTCGGCGACATCTCCCTGGAGTTAGCTGATGGATTCACGATTCTGCTTAGAGATGTTTTATATGTTCCTTCATTACACAGAAAATTGATTAGTGTTTCACGTTTGGACAAAGATCATTATGAATGTTATTTTGGACATGGCAAGTGTGTCATATGGTTTAATAATGCTTATGTGGGTGTTGCTTTACTTCACAATGAGCTTTATTTATTATCCCTACGTGAAAAAGTGTATTCTGTGTGTAATGTGAACGAGCATGTTTCCGTGTCGGATAAAGAACAAAAGAAAAGAAAGAGAACTCATGACTCATCGAAATTATGGCACTATCGCTTGGGCCATATTTCGAGGGGGAGAATAGAAAGTCTAGTTAAAAATGATATTCTTTCTCCGTTAGAGTTCTCAGAAATAGAGCAATGCATAGATTGCATTAAAGGAAAGTTTGTAAAGCAAATCAAAAAGGGTGCAAACCGAATCACAGGAACACTAGAAATCATTCACACTGACATTTGTGGACCTTTTCCTGTGAAAAGTGTGGATGTCTATGACTCGTTTATAACATTCACAGATGATTACTCCCGATATGGTTATATTTATCCAATCAAAGAAAAGTCTGAAGCGTTGCATAAATTTAAGATATTCAAAACTGAAGTAGAAAATCAGCATGATTAAAGAATAAAGATAGTGAGATCTGACCGTGGGGGGAGTACTACGGTCGGCACACTCCATATGGCCAAGTCCCTGGACCTTTTGCGAGGTTCTTACAGGAGACTGGCATAGTCACCCAGTATTCAATGCCGGGCGACCCTCAGCAAAATGGAGTAGCTGAAAGGCATAACCGTACACTTATGGATATGGTGCGCAGCATGATGAGTTACTCCACCTTGCCATTGGGATTATGGATGGAGACGCTCAAAACCGCCATTCACATTCTCAATAGAGTACCAAGCAAGTCGGTGTCCAAAACACCGTACGAGTTGTGGACAGGAAGAGTACCCTCTCTACAACACTTCAGAGTGTGGGGGAGCCCAGCTGAGGCCAAAGTGTTTAATCCAAATATTGCAAATTTAGATCCCAAAACAGTCAGTTGCCACTTCATTGGCTATCCTGGTAGATCAAAAGGTTTTCGTTTCTACTGTCCAGACAGATACACAAAGTTTGTAGAAACGAGACATGCAGTCTTCTTAGAGGACGAAATGATGAGGGGGAGCATGGTAGCTCAGAAAATTGATGTTGAGGAGAAGAGGGTGTGTGCACCTTTTCCGATGATTCAGGAGCCATTTTTCGCACTACCTGTTGTACCTGCACCGACAATTCCTGAGGTTGAGGTGCAAGCACCGTTGTAACTCCACCCGTGACAACTATGGGTGAAGATCCGGAACCTGTTCGTCAGGAGCCGACTGAACCCGTTGTTGAGCATGAAAGGGAGGTGCAGCAGCCACTTTTAGAAAATGAGCCCCCTAAAAGGTCTAAAAGAGCTAAAAGATCAGCTATTTCTACTGATTATAAAGTTTATAACACAGAAATAGCTCATATGGAAGGTGACCCCACTTCATAGGAACAAGCCATGAGAAGCCCTTACTCATCGAAGTGGCTGGAGGCAATGGAAGATGAGATGAAATCGATGAGTTCCAACGATGTTTGGGACTTAGAAAATATTCCTAAAAGAGCCAAAACAGTAGGCTGTAAATGGGTCTACAAAACTAAGTATGACTCTAAAGGGAATGTAGAAAAGTATAAAGCACGACTTGTGGCAAAAAGATTTACACAAAGAGAAGGGGTAGATTACAATGAGACATTTTCCCCAGTCTCATGTAAGGATTCCTTCAGAATCATAATGTCATTAGTTGCACATTTTGATTTAGAGCTACATCAAATGGATGTAAAGACGGCATTTCTAAACGGGGATTTAAAAGAAAATGTTTACATGAAACAACCCAAGGGTTTTATCATGGAAGGCAAGGAAGATATGGGGTGCCGCCTGAAGAAATCCATTTATGGATTAAAGCAAGCCTCTAGACAGTGGTATCTAAAGTTTAATGAGACAAAATTTTTTTTGGATTTAAATAGAATGTTGAGGATAACTGCATTTATGCAAAGTTTAAAAATGGAAATATATTTTTCTAATCTTGTATGTGGATGATATCTTGCTTGCTAGCAGTGATGTTAGTCTACTACAAGAAACAACGAAGTTCTTTTCCTCAAATTTTGATATGAAAGATCTTGGTGAAGTATCATATGTTTTGGGCATAGAAATTCATCGAGATTGAAAAAAAGGAGTTTTAGGACTATCGCAGAAGACATATTTAGAAAAGGTGCTTAAAAAGTATAATATGCATAAGAGTAGTGCCACACCTGCTCCTATAGTCAAGGGCGACCGTTTTGGGAAATTCCAATGTCCCAAGAACCAGTACGAGATTGATCAAATGAAAGCAGTACCATATGCTTCGGGTGTTGGAAGCTTACAGTATGCACAAGTGTGCACTCATCCTGACTTAGCTTTTATCTCCGGGGTACTCGGTAGATATCAAGAGAATCCAAGCATGGAGCACTGGAAGATGGTAAAGAAAGCATTGCGTTATGCGCAAGGCACAAAGGACCTCATGCTAACATACAGAAGATCTGATTCCCTAGAGATAAGAGGGTATTCAGACGTAGATTTTGCGGGAGACAAAGATGATAGAAAATCCACGTCAGGATATGTGTTCACTCTCGCTGGAGGGGCTATTTCATGGAGAAGCTGCAAACAGTCAATAGTTGTATCATCCACGATGTATGCAGAATTTATAGCATGTTATGAGGCCACGGGGCAGGCGATATGGTTAAAGAAATTTATACCGACTTGAAAGTGGTAGATTGCATTGACAAACCACTAAAGATGTACTGTGACAACCAGCCCACAGTATTCTATGCTCACAACAACAAGTCGAGTAATGCTACCAAACCAATAGAGATAAAGTATTATGTTGTGAAAGATAAAATCCAGAATCACACTATAAGTCTCGATCATATAAGGACAAAGGATATGCTTGCGGATCCACGAAAGGCTTACCACCCAATGTGTTCATGGAACACTTAGCGGCATGGGTTTAAGGGAAAGACTATGATTTCTGGATCATGAAAGGCCCGAAAAGGAACAAAATTTGTTTCAAAACAGAGAGGTATGTTGTAGCTGCCTGATTCTATCGGCAATTGAGTTGTGACGACGAAACATGCTCTATGTACTGATCTGTGATGAAACGAGTAAAGTAAAAAGTACATGGTTAAAAGTAAAAGTTGAGATCAAGGGGGAGAATGTTAGATTGATCTCCTCCCGTGTGGGCCCAACGGCCCACCGGGCCCTTTGACCTGCGCCCTGATCGGGGGCGCCCAACCCACTATGGTTGACGGGCCCCTATCACCTGCGCTATATAAAAAGGTGGGGGCCGGCGGCACGCAACACGAGGTTCGTCGCGAGCCGGATACCCCACCGACACACCCTACCGATCTAGGGCAAGCGCAGTGCTGACGGGAAGCGCCGCCACCACTTCGCCCACTCCCTGCCATCGCCGGCCACCCTCCACCATGGCCGGCACGACGGGCTCATCGAGCCAAGGAGAAGGTACCCCACTCCATTCCCATCTCTCTGTTCTCTCTCTCAAATGTCAAGACAAATTCGATATATCTCTACTATATAATATAGCTAAAGGTGATGGTTGGTGGTACGTTTTTTTTTATTTTCCGATTTTACCCCTAACTGCTAGGCTGATCTACCCTCTTTGCCACCGCCAAGTTAACGTACCCCACCAAGTTAACGTACACGTTCGGTTAAAATAGAAAAATCCCTACGGGCTATTCCAACAACCGAAGCACCTCCACTCGAAATCCAAAAAGAGATCCTCATCCACACCTTCGGCGTCCTCCAGCCCTGTTCTTCTTTAAGCTGAGGTGCTGAAAAGTTGTAGCATCCGATGGTCGTCCTTCCCGTCAAGGCGGACAGAGAGCGCGGCGATGGTAGCGGCAAGGGGGTGCGGCCGTGCGGGGCTGCTCGCCGGGCGGCCTTGTGGACGAGGCCGTGGAGATGGAAACTGGGTTCTTCTTATTTCTCTGTTTCCTTCTAGCAAAGCCGGCCTGATTGATTCGCTGCCGCACGTCCGTATCTAGCTGCCTTGCTTCCATACTAGGATTCCATGGGCGGGTGATCCATCTACTACTACCGAAGGCGAAATAATCCAATCGATCATTGTTGTCTTGGTGTTTGGAACGTAAATCTGTCTGGAATAAGCTCTGCTTGCTTTTTCGTTGAAAATAGATGACACACTGCTTCCACCTAAGCACAATACAGTATGATTTTTTCTTGCCACGTGATTATAATGTGAATCCCCGGAAGCACTAACATGTTTGTCAGCAATAGGTAGACCAGGTTTCAAGGCCAACTTGAACTTCTGTCGGTATGTACTGAAATAGACACAAAGGAATTCACTGTGTATATAGCAACATCACAATACTAAGTCGAGCACGGTCCTACATGCAGAAGAAGTATCTGGATGTCTCCTGCAAAGAAAATAGAGATTCAGGTCCGTACATAAGGAATTAATGACATGTTCAAAATTTCCTTGCAGCTTTGCAGAAAACATAGTTCAAAGAAAATTATGGCTAGAGGACTCGTCGTTCTCACTTCTCTGCGCATGGGCCTTGTACAACTCACAGTACCGAAAAATACCTAATTCCATAAAACCTCAGTTTGCTCTCGTCAAATTTCATCACAAAAAAAAATTCAATTGATTGCCCTTTTTGTCTAACTATGAAAGATGGCTCGACCAAGAGAAACTTACTCTTGCAAATGATCTTTTAATCAACTAATTCGTATTTACTTTCATTGCATCGGATTTTTTTTAAATTTCATAATCGCAGGATAATGATCACCCGTAGCAACGCACGGGCTGTTTGCTAGTAGATGATACTACCGATAATATCTAGCCTAGATGATCCTAGAGTTATAACAGACTGTACTCTTGAATGTAAGGCGGAGAGCCTACGCTCAATTAGTCAATTGTTTGTCTAGAGGATCTGCCACATTGTATCATTGAGCTGCCACTATTTTCGCTAATCAATATGTTGCTATGACGGCTTTCCTTAAAAACAGAAGTTCGTCGTTCGTCGTTCTCCCGTTTGCTCACAGTTTAAGTGCTCATGGTAAAGTATATGGGTTAAGTCGTTGTGTACAAGAATCTACTACGAAAAGATGCACGCAACCGGCAATGCGTCATGCCAACAACCGATCCACAATTTTATAATCACGTGCTTATCAGGATTGTCGTTTTACTGTCTCAAACAAATCATGCATAAATTAGCTAGACTTCATCGTCTCCACCACCCTATCACTAGCTAGCTAGGAGTGACGGCGACTCACATAAGAAGACACGCAAAGCCTAGCTTAGTTGGTTAATCGCGAAGGAAGTATTGTAGTCTTACTTGTGCTAGCAATTCCACTGTATCGGACGATGGCGACACTTTGAGGTGTCGTTCTCCCTCTTGGGTATCGTTTTTGAACAAGTTCTGGTTGGAGGGTTTAGTCGTGGTGCGGTGTTGCTTCTACCGCGTCGGAGTCGGCGGGCCTCGGTGGCTTGGTGCAGCGGAGTATCGGCGGCGAATGCGGGATGATGGACGCGCGCATGATGGTGGCGCTGTAAGTGTGCGCATGTTGGGTGTGCGCTGAGGTTCTGCTGGAACGGATTGTGCTCTTTACTCGCTGTTGGGCGGCTTGGTTGAAGCCTCCACATTTAGATTATGTGCGTTGGTGTGTGAGGTCAGAGCACTTTGCTACGATCAGATCCACCCCCTTCATCAAGCTTGTCTTGTAGGTGTAGCGAATTATTGCCTGGACGGTGGCTTCCGGCTGATCGATGTATTTCTTTGCAAAGCTTGGTGATTTCTCTTTTCTATCATTAATAATATAAAAACGTTGTGTGCATCATTCGGAGGGTTTATCCTCCATTTCGAAAAAAGATAAATTCCACTAGCCTGAACCATTCACATCTCGTGAGATTGTTCTCTTGACTATTAGAAATACAAGTCTAGACTCTAGCAGCCCAGCTAACGTTGCCAGTATTATAGTTATGAATATGCATAGACCAGGGACCAAAGATGCGGAGATAACTTTGTTATAGTAGTATATTTGCCTTAATTATATGAGCGATACCAGTACAGTTCGTTGCATCTAGCATGATCAAGTACCAGAACTTTGTTGAGTCGGAAATTGGGCAACGGTTTCACACTTGTCTTTGCATGAGGAGATGATTTTGGCCTTCTACGAGAAATAATTTTATGTGCTCGTTTGGTTTCGATTCCTGTATAAAAGAGGTAGATTCTCTTTGCAAAAGAAATAAAATATGGAAGTAGCCGATTCGAACAATTTTTTTTTTTTGCGAAAAGGAGCCTGGTATTAAAAGAAACATCGAACCGTACAAAACATCTCAACAAAAACGAAAATTACAACGAGATCCTTGAGATGCCCTTAGTCTTCAACCTCCAGACCGTGTCGACGGCGCGCCGCCGCTGCCGCTCCTCTCTGAGTCGGCCTGGCGTTTTTGGTTGCGGACGGGAAGTCGCCGAACGGGTCAAAAGGGTTAAAACTCGGTCTCTCTACATCGCTTTATGCATGTAACCACAACAGTTCGTCAGATATGTGCATACACATATGTATATCAGTATATGCATGTTGTAACCCCCTACAGAAATACTAAGATCGTAATTACCTTACATTATGAGCAATTTATTACAAACTTGGCAAATCATCGAAGAGAAAAAAGTTACAAACGTCGTGCAAAAAAAGTTACAACCTGATTTGCCGTGGGATTCCTCCAACCGTGGCAAAACTGTTATTCTCACCTACGGCCAGATCCTCTGACATGTGAAAGACGCCACCGACGACACCCTCTTACGTTTTGAGACGTAGAATGTCCTCGACGTAGCTCCTTCTATACAAATAGCGTATTTTTTGTCCCTCAGGCGATCGCAACTGACCCATTATATTAGAGACACGGTTGATAATGGGGGAATCGGAGAGGATGACATAAATGTTAGAGCTACAATCGGTTTAAACATAAATCTTCCTTATACTCCAAAACCTCTCTACCACGTTGTACCTATACATAAACCCATGAGGGTCATCGCGATACAGTAACAAACGCTAGAGTTCATATTTTTAACAAGAGACCATATAAATAGCGTGTCATTGAAATTGTTCCACTCCACCCGACGATAGTGGAAGATGAATTAATGAAGTCTTGTCGAACTGTCTCCTTTGACTTGACGCGTGTATCTACGTTGACATGAAGCTAGAATAACATTACAATATATTACTACGAGGTTGAATTTATCTTGCAACTCAGACCGTCGTTCTCGTAGCTTGCATACGATGGATTCCATGAGACATCATAGGCCAGTCTAGACATACGATGATGTGGTAGTGCATGCTAGCTAACCGGTACGTACCTACTCCACCTAGCGGTACTGATCTGATCTGAGATGAAGTCAAACTCTTTTCCGGCCACGATAAATATCCCAACGACACACCAGCCTACCGCAACGCGCCACGTAAGGCGATAGACGAAGATCGTGGGGCGCAAAGCTGCGCCACGTCCCGACCCGCACTCGGGATGCCTTCGGCGCGTGGGTGGGGGTTGACTTCGGCCGAAAGTCACCGCCGGCGCCACCGCAGTGCCGAGCCAAGGTCAGCGCCGGGAGAGCCGGCCGGATACCCAGCGACGACCTCACGGAACCGCACCGCGCTCTGATAGCGATGGACCACCTGGCCGGCCGATGACGGGGCGCTAGCTGTTCCAGAGCTAGCTAGCGGTATCCGACGTGCGCGCCGGTCGGTGGCCGGTGTTGTGGGTGTGGTTGGGCGGCTCCATCTCCACCGTCACCTACGTACGAGCCTGGCGTAGCCGCCGCCGGCCGGCCGGCCCACCTGCCGCTTGGATTCCACGTCGATATAGTATAGATCTTTGTGGTAAGCACGTCACGCCGTGGTGTACCCTCGCCATGCATTTCCGTGGGTCGGAGCCGTTCTTGTCGAAAGCGACGGCGGCCATCGATGGGGCCGGCGGCGAGTTAGGTGGCCCGGCCGGGAGGTACGAACTCGCGCACGCGTGCAGCGGATGCGCCCAGAAATAGGGGCCGAGATGAGCGGCCACTTGGACGCCTTTCCTTTTTTTTTTTTGAACAAAACGCCTTTCCTCTTGGCATTCTCTTTCCGGGAGAATCTGGAATTATTGGGACCGGACAACTACACCATTTGCCTCGTTCAATCTCTCGTAGATCGATGTACCCTTTGGTGACCTTGATCGGGCACGGTATTCCTCTCTGCCCATGTCTGGTGTTCCTTCCTGTGCCGATCAGGGACGGAGGAAGGGGGGACGAGCAGGGCTTAGCCACCCCCAACAATCAGATTTTCTTCACAAATCACCTAATACTCATGCTCATATTAGCAGCTTTAAGCCATTTTCGCCCCCTCCAACAAGAGTCTGCCCCCTCCAAACCTGAGGGCTGGCTCCGTCCCTGGTGCCGATCGGTGGTCAGTGAGCTTGCGTACCCGGTGGCATTGGTCATGCATATGAGTATAGAGACTGGCGCATTTTACTTTATTTTTTCGTTTTATTGTATACCTGGAAATATTTGGGCCGGGAGGCAGGAGGCAGGACCGCGGGGCGAAAAGGGCAACCGCCCCGCGCCCTAATAGGAGGAGGCCCCAAAATATACTCACTTTGTTCACGAATAAGCGCATTTCTACCTCATGTTTTAAGTCAAGCTTTGTTAAATTTGACCAATTTTAGAGAAAAGAATAGTAATATATATGATATCAAATTGGTATATTTTGAAATTTCATTTCAGGATGAAACTAGGGATACTAATTCAGTATCATAAATGCTGATACCTTTCCCTATAAAGTTGGTCAAATTTTAATAAGTTTGACTTAGTACAAAAGATAGAAATAAACTTATTTGCGGACGGAAGAAGTATAGGATACTAACCACTATACTATTATCAATTATTGCGAAGAGAGTATTGTACATCCATTGAAGGCTAAATGTGTAAGAGCAAGCCCACGCCACCCACCAATAGTGTGTACCACATACTCATGTAAGTTCTATAGTATGTACCATAATAGATAAAACTAGAAGAAAAGGACGCGCGTTGCCGCGTCCGCTATAGTATGACGGAAAATAGATGAACAAATAGTTCTTAGTGAAATATATATAAAATACGATTACAATAATGGGAATATAGTATCATTGCCTCACTCTCTTGCAAAACAATCACTTAGATCCTCACATACACATAGAGAAATATGAGAAGGGTGCACTTGTAGCAAAGTTAGTAGTACACTACTCAACAAAGAGAATATGCTTCCAGATAAATAATCTTAAACTCTGCAAATACTTATTTAGACAATCAGGATATGCTCACAATTATGAAATATCATGCAAGTAAATGTGTAGATCAACAAAAAAAATGAGCAAAGTTCCGGCAATTGTATACAATGTATGATATAATGAACATTGCATACTCGAGATATATTTAGCAAAGATTTGATTAGCCACCGAGATCCTACAGTCAAGGCCACTGATTTTATAAGAAATCAATTAGACTTATCTAACATAAATTATCCCAAAATCAGTAAAAATGTTAGTAGCTCCAAACCCACCACATATCGTTTAGAAAAATATCGAAATGGCATGTCTAGGTTTCAATTTTTTTGAAATAAAGCATACAACCATGTGTACGTTTTCTACGTACTCCAAAAGTTTTGTAAAAGATATTTAAATAAGAGCAAAGTGGGGTCCACCATGGTGTGGTATTACAGCTCCACCGAAGGATATGTGGGAGCAAGGAGAGAGGACACCAATTATAGAGAGATTCGTATTTTAAAACATGTGTATATATCAAATCATACTTAATTTTAATATAGGAGAGCTGTGAACTATAAAGTAAGAGCTAAGTGGGGTCCATAGTGGTGAGGTGTCGTTGCTCCATTGGAGAACATGTGGGACCAAGGATAGGCTAGAGAGTTTAGTATTTGTAAACACATGTGTATATATCAAGAATATTTGTTTTCATACTTAATTTTATTAATTGAGAGTTGTGAATTATAAAGTAATACCTAAGTGGGGTCCACCATGGTGAGGTGTCGCTGCTCCATTATTTTATTATTTGAGAGTTGTGATAAAGTAATACCTAAGTAGGGTCCACCATGGTGAGGTGTTGCTGCTACATTGGAAGACATGTGGGAGCAAGGAGAGACCACCAATTCTAGGGATCTTAGTATTTGTAGATATGTATGTTAGCTAGATATCCATGTTTAATTATGTGCACGACAATATCATGGATTGACATGAGGACTCGTATAGAGCATCTGATACCAATTGAATTGCAAGTGAGGATATCAAATCGTATTTGCGTGAAAGTAGTAGTATAATTCGTTGTAATTTTATATGTTGATGATTATTGCTAGAGATGATATTTGAATATCTGGTACATAGTATGCACACGTTTTCAACTCATTATTGAACCACTCGTAACTTTCAGCTTATACTCTAGAAGATTATTGATAACCCACAAGTATAGGGGATCGCGTGTAGCCTTTTCGATAAGTAAGAGTGTCGAACCCAACGAGGAGCTAAAGGTAGGATAAGTATTCTCTCAAGTTCTATCAACCACTGATACAACTCTACGCACACTAAACGTTTGCATTATCTAGAAAATAAAACTACGGTAGCAATACGGGTATGAGAGGTAGTTTTGCAAGATAATAAATACAAGAAAGTAAATGTTAGTGCTGCAGCAATAAAATACACTAAGTAACCATATACTAACAGTACCATGAGTGTGGAAAAGTGGTGGTAATTGTGGTGGCTTTGTCCAAGATTAATTAGTGAAGGTACTTGGTTCATTGTCTTCGATGCAGTTTTCTATGTGGGAGAGGCTAAATATACATGCACTCCACTACTTGGGATTACAAGTACTATATGATTGGATTGTTAGAAAGCATCCGCAAATACTAACAATGCATTAAGGTTTCCCCAACCATAGCCTTAAGTTCAAGGTCCTCTTACTCCCATACGTGCAACTAATCGGTTCGCGTTCTCAGGTTTCTGTCACTCCGGCAGAACTTCCCCCGCTTCGTTACAAATACTACCAACCCTAGGGTGTTTGATCCATGCGCGCACAATATAATGGACACCAAAGGACAGCACCATATAGACATACAACTCTAATGAACCTCATGCATTCAATTAAGCAATCAAAAGACAAATAAACTACGGAAACATGATGTAAATCATAGGATAAATATTATAGCATCAAACACCATGTTTACATAGGACGGTACAGAGGTTTGTGGGAGGATGAACCACTGAATACAAGGAGGAGATGGTGATGGAGATGGCGGTGAAGACGGCGGAGAGGGGCAGCGCGGCGGCGCAGGGCGGCGGCGGCGCCGGCGGTGCGGGGAACTCCTTTCCCCGCCGCCGGCAAGCTTGGGGAGCGCCGCCCCTTAGCCTCCCTCCTTCATGGCTTCTTGGGAGCCCTCCCCCATGGAGATGGGATCCATGGGGGAGGCAAAAACGTGGCTTTTGGTGGCTGAAATTCGTGGGTGGAGGAGTCCTCCACGAATTAGGTTTCCTCCCTTTATATATCTTCTCGGATTTCCGTCACCCCTTTTAGGGTTCCACCAAAACGGGCCTACAGGCCGCGTCCGAACTCCGATTGGGCTGATCTCGGGCTTAAAATCTTCGTATGGAAAATTGTGACAACTTTCGTAACAGCCAGGTCTCCATATAACGTCATCTTCGAGGGTCAAACTGGCAATCTTCGTAAAAAGTTCTCAGACAGATTTCAGGAAAGTCCCAATTCGACTCCAACAAGGTTTCCTCTTGTATTCTTGATAATTTCTACACATCAAAGAGTAAAACAAGAACATTGTGCACTTTTGCAACTATTAGTAGGTTAGTCCAAATAAATAATAAACTTAATATAAAACAAGTGCTAAAAGCATAAAAATGGCATGAAACAATCAAAAATTATAGATACGTTTTGGACGTATCAACATCCCCAAGCTTAATTCCTGCTCGTCCTCGAGTAGGTAAATGATAACAAAATAATTTTTGATTGTAAATGCTATGATCAGGTCTTTAACAATTGCATGATGTATGGATAATAAAACTTAGCAATCATGTTTCCTAATGAAAAGTATCAACGAACTAAGAGCTTATAACATGAAATTTATAAACATCAACAAGATTGTAATGACCATAATAAAGCATGATAGAGTGGTATCTCGCTTGCCCTTAATTGTGGAGCAAAACATAAATGCCAAGGCACCTCTGAAGTTCAAGTGAAGACTAGATATAGAGATATCAAAGATAAAAGCATCATGGTTATACCTCAATTAATCGTATTCTGGGACAAGCACATTACACTAAGAACGACAGCTATGCTCTCGAAGAAGTGCTCAAAGAAAGGATGGTGACTCAACATAAAAATAAAAGATTGGCCCTTCGCAGAGGGAAGCAGGGATTAACACGTGCTAGAGCTTTTTGTTTTAAAAACAGAGGTAAAAATGTTTTGAGAGGTGTTTGTTAATTGTCAACGAATGGTAGCGGGTGAGAACAGTATTCTACCTGTCAAACGGACTTTTAAGAGCGGCTCCCATGAAGGACGTTATTTCTACCAGCAAGGCAGATCATCCCTCTTTCTCTTTGGTTTACACACATTCAGGTATTTCACTGTTTGTCATTGCTTACTGATGAATCAGGGCAAAAGTGTGAAGAGAATTAATTGGTTAAAGTTGTAATTAATTGGGACTGGGCACCCCGTTGCCAGCTCTTTTTGCAAGTTATTGGATAAGCGGATGTATATGCCACTAGTCCAGGTGTAAAAGTCCATTTGACAAATAGAATAAAGAATAACCACACTAATTCCTCATGAGCTAGTAAACATTGACACAAAAAGAGAAATATTTTGAAGGTTTTAAAGGTAGCACATGCAAATTTACTTGGAATGGCTTGAAATACCATGCATAGGAATTTTTTGGTGGACTCTTTGGGATAACTTGGTTTTAAGGATTTGGATGCACGAGCAGCATTCCCGCTCAGTACAAGTGAAGGCTAGCAATAGACTGGGAAGCGACAACCACGAGAGCGATAACGGTCATAATCATGCTTGCGACAAAATAAAATTAACGGAGGCATAAAAACGATACTAAAACTCTGAGGCAAAATAGATCATCAAGGCTTAATTGACTTTTATTTTTCAGTCATAACATGTGTGAGCATGTGCCAAGTCGATTCAAGTGAATTATTCAGAGGAGGATACCACAATACCATACCATCTTATGAACAGGACAATGCATGTTGATATCAAAATAACATAATATGCACTATTAGCTAGTTGAGACTAACCATAAGAAAACATAAACTACTAAACAGTATTATTCACACATCATTTTTAAGTTTCAACAAGTAATCCATTAACCAAGTAAACATTGAAAACAGAGGATAAATAAAATATGTGACGATCCACTTATTAATGTAACTGGTGTTTGATGCTAAGATAAATAGATAATAAAATACAGCCGCTTCAAGTTTAGTTAAGTTCCTATGTTGCTCAAAAAACAAAGTTTAAAGGTTTGCAAACCGTGGGGTTATTGATGAAGAGGGATGCGGGGACATCCCCAAGCTTATGACTTTGGTAATTCTTCAATATTCCATAGTTTGGTGTTCCTTCATTCTCTGTGAAAAAACTTCAACACAAAAACTTTCCCATTCTTTTCTGCGGTTAGACATTAGTACAATAGATAATATTTCCCAAGTGCTACTATTAAACCAAATAAAATTTTGTTTTTAAGTTACAGAAAGGTTGCTTAAATGGCCAACTTATAAATGAAAGGTAAGAACCATTAAAAATCAAATGAAAACGAAAAGAGGCCACTCTTGCAACAAAAGTCAGAATCTGTCCAGAAAAACAGCAGCTGGAAAACGCAATTTTTAGGTGCACTTAAACATGCCCGAAATTTTAGCCAATTTTTGTACATGCAGAGGATTAGGTGCTACAACATCAGTAATTTTTTCGTGATTTTTAGAGCTTCCAGTAAAATATGAAAAATCGCGCAATAAGCAGTAGATACCGAAAACAGAAAATCACTTTTTACATATGTATCAACTAAGCTAAATGGATAAAACTTGGTACTTTATTTTTGATAAACTAAGAAACCAGAGGCTAAGCAAGACCTAAACATGCTAGCTACAGCAAGGAAAACTCTAAATAAAAATCAAAAGTAAAACCCAAATAAAATTAAAATAAAGAACCAAACAAAGAAGCAAAACAAAAGAAAATATTTTTGTTATTTTGAATTTATAAGTGAAAGTAAAGAAGCAATCGAAACCAAATAAGGAGCCTAATAAAACTAAAGAAGGTAAAACCAAGACATATAAAAGCAATTATAATACAAGTTAAGACAATACATATCATGTGGACGGGTAATATAGAGTATGAACGAGACAACCTCATGTTAGTTGATGAATAGGGGGATGACTCGGGCATCCCCAAGCTTAGATGATTGTATCTTCTTGAATATGTTCTTGGGATGCACCTACACATCCCCAAGCTTGAGCTCTTGCGTCTTCTTATTCATCTCATATCACCATATTGATTAGATCTTATACATAAAACTTCACAAAACTCATTAGTAGGGTTAGTACTCATTAAATAAAATCCACTCATGTTCAAGCATTGACAAGTTTTATAATTTTTACTCAACATTAGCCACTGTATATACTAAGGTGTTCATGATTTCCGTTGTCCGTCGAAAAACTAATGAAACTAACAACACCAAGTACAATATTGAATAAACAAAGAAATCTGTCAAAACTGAACAGTCCGTAAAGATGGCATTCAACGAGATAGTTAAGTAGCTCAAATCGAAAAACTTTAGTCTAATGAAAGAAAGATAATAATCTCAGGTTTATGCAAAAAATTTTCAAGTCAAAATACTATTCTGAGATTTATCACGATTTTATTTACAGAGAAGCACAAAATCTGTCTAAACAGAACAGTCAGTAAAGATCGAATTTTTCGACCTATCTACGTACCTTAAATCAGAAAAAGTTAGTCTAATGAAAGAAAGCTAATAAGCATCACTTTGCACTCAAGAAATTTCAGATCAAGATCACGTTCTGGTGATTTTAAACATTTAATACGGTGGAGCACAGAAAATCTGTTTCTGGACAGCAAAGTAAAACTATCAACTTTCAATTAACTAAAGACTATAATTAGCATTTTATTTTTATGTACAGAGGTATATACACAATATTTACATGTTTTTAATGAAAAGCTTCCATGGAAAGATTTGTTTTGGTTTCATAGGCATGAACACAAGTGTTCAAGGTCGACCCCCATTTAACCATTACTCATCTTTCCAATCACTTTTCTTTTTGAAAACGTTTTTAGATAACAACTACACCTAATTTTTTTTGTAATTCGCATTCCCTATCCATAGTAAGATAAAGAACAACTTAATACTGAAAATAAAAACTACTTAGAGATAAAGCAAACAAGTGCACACAAGAACATTAACCTACGCTATGGCTCCCCGGCAACGGCGCCAGAAAAGGTCTTGATAACCCACAAGTATAGGGGATCGCGTGTAGCCTTTTCGATAAGTAAGAGTGTCGAACCCAACGAGGAGCTAAAGGTAGGATAAGTATTCTCTCAAGTTCTATCAACCACTGATACAACTCTACGCACACTAAACGTTTGCATTATCTAGAAATAAAACTACGGTAGCAATACGGGTATGAGAGGTAGTTTTGCAAGATAATAAATACAAGAAAGTAAATGTTAGTGCTGCAGCAATAAAATACACTAAGTAACCATATACTAACAGTACCATGAGTGTGGAAAAGTGGTGGTAATTGTGGTGGCTTTGTCCAAGATTAATTAGTGAAGGTACTTGGTTCATTGTCTTCGATGCAGTTTTCTATGTGGGAGAGGCTAAATATACATGCACTCCACTACTTGGGATTACAAGTACTATATGATTGGATTGTTAGAAAGCATCCGCAAATACTAACAATGCATTAAGGTTTCCCCAACCATAGCCTTAAGTTCAAGGTCCTCTTACTCCCATACGTGCAACTAATCGGTTCGCGTTCTCAGGTTTCTGTCACTCCGGCAGAACTTCCCCCGCTTCGTTACAAATACTACCAACCCTAGGGTGTTTGATCCATGCGCGCACAATATAATGGACACCAAAGGACAGCACCATATAGACATACAACTCTAATGAACCTCATGCATTCAATTAAGCAATCAAAAGACAAATAAACTACGGAAACATGATGTAAATCATAGGATAAATATTATAGCATCAAACACCATGTTTACATAGGACGGTACAGAGGTTTGTGGGAGGATGAACCACTGAATACAAGGAGGAGATGGTGATGGAGATGGCGGTGAAGACGGCGGAGAGGGGCAGCGCGGCGGCGCAGGGCGGCGGCGGCGCCGGCGGTGCGGGGAACTCCTTTCCCCGCCGCCGGCAAGCTTGGGGAGCGCCGCCCCTTAGCCTCCCTCCTTCATGGCTTCTTGGGAGCCCTCCCCCATGGAGATGGGATCCATGGGGGAGGCAAAAACGTGGCTTTTGGTGGCTGAAATTCGTGGGTGGAGGAGTCCTCCACGAATTAGGTTTCCTCCCTTTATATATCTTCTCGGATTTCCGTCACCCCCTTTTAGGGTTCCACCAAAACGGGCCTACAGGCCGCGTCCGAACTCCGATTGGGCTGATCTCGGGCTTAAAATCTTCGTATGGAAAATTGTGACAACTTTCGTAACAGCCAGGTCTCCATAGGCAATCTTCGTAAAAAGTTCTCAGACAGATTTCAGGAAAGTCCCAATTCGACTCCAACAAGGTTTCCTCTTGTATTCTTGATAATTTCTACACATCAAAGAGTAAAACAAGAACATTGTGCACTTTTGCAACTATTAGTAGGTTAGTCCAAATAAATAATAAACTTAATATAAAACAAGTGCTAAAAGCATAAAAATGGCATGAAACAATCAAAAATTATAGATACGTTTTGGATGTATCAATTATATAAATATGCTTAGCTACTCATACACTAAAAAGCTCTTTTAAGATATTTGTTAGATCATATGCTTTAAAGATATTTACCATAAGTATATACACACTATATAGTTTTTGCACTTATCATAAATTAATTCATGAATGATATACTTTTACACAATATAGTTTAAATCAAGCGCATTGAAAGTGTAGTTTTCAACTATGTGCATCATAAATATACAAGAATGGTCGTACGATTAACATTTAGCAATTTTGTTACTGGCTAACTATACTAAATAAGAAATAGAAAATTATACTCATTTAATATGGTAGCACGCTGAAATAAGTTATAAATAAGTATAAAAATTCAATACAAATTATATTTAGTATAATTTTGCACCCGAGGATAAATTTGCCCCTTGTGCCAAATGTTTTTGGACCGGTGCTGCCATTAGGTTTACCATTCATGTAACCTTATCACTTTATCTTATAACCTTTGAAGAAAAACATATATGCACGTCAAGACACGCCCATTGAGATGGATGCTTTCGACACTGAGCTAGTTGTTCTCCTTCGAGGAGTTATTCGGCCGGTGAGGGGCGAAGTCAAAGACGATCGATCTTTTGTTCTTTGAACAAGTAGGACAACTTCATGTTATATATTAAGAAGGAAAGAAGAACAAAGTACAAACCAAAAACATACGATTTCAAGCAAGAAATGGATAAAACGACCTTCCTGGTCCCTTCCACAACCAACGCCTTACTGCAAAATTACATGTGGATAATGAAAATGACCAAATCGGTTGATGGCCCAAAGACGCGTATCTGCTTTCAGCTGGTCCACCAACAGATGAAGAGGTTTAAAAATTGTCGAATAGACAGGATAATAATAGTGTTAAGTCTTTTTCCTGTTATCACCATGAAGGGCAGCTCCCGCTTGACTCTACCAATCGCTCAGCTGCAAATTTACAGACTGAACAACCCGAGGAAGACCAGCCCACTACAGAGCTTTTCTCCATTTGATGTTTACTACCGCACACCCCATGAACAGACGATGCACATCTTCGCTTGGCAAATTGCAAAAAATGCAGCATTCTTGGTGATAGCCCTCTCCTAGCCAAGCGATCGGCTATCAAAATTCTTTTTGGTTTGTTAACCAAGCCAAAAAAAAATTGCACCATAGTGGGCCCAGGATTTCCATATCGCCTTGGCTGAAACACACTTTGTGTTAGTAGCAAAGTGAGTTGCGTAAAATGGAATGGAAGAAAAAAGGAACCTGTAGATTCCCAGGTCCAAGTCCAAATGTCTCCAATACCCGACGTCAAATGATAAACTCTGACTTCTTCCCACGAAGCGAGGACTTGCAAGAAGGCCCGAATTGACAAAAGTTTCTTAATATCATTTATCCAGTTGCTTTCTTGGCAAGCTTCAGGGACCGGTCTTCTAACTTCGATTTAGGGTTAACTAGGTTCTATACTTTGGGAGCAATTTCTTCAACAGTTTTACAGTTGAGCCATTTATTAGTACTTCCTTCCAATTTTCACGACTGAGGCCATCGTTGAAAATGCCTCTGTTATTTTCATCCATGATTTGTCACCAGATGTTCGCAAGCTCGCCGACTATCTGGTCTTTAACACCGTGCTCATGATACCAAGATCCATGAGGCCCAGCCACATTTATTTTCGGTCGACACACTGTCTTCCAGCTGATAAAACAATGCTCAAGTTTAACATTTTCTATTCATTTCCATAAGAAAGCTCTTCTAAAATATCAGTGGGTTTAAAAACACATAGGACTATAGGAGTGGGTCCAACGACGTGAGATGAAAAATTGCGATGGCAGAAAGAACGGTGCGCGCCAAAATTAATCTTCCGCCATGTGTGAGCATACCCATCATGTTCTTCTAATTTTATCTACTCCCTCTGTTTACTAATGTAAGACATTTTACCTTTTTCTTAACTAGGAAAAATGCCCGTGCGATGCGTCGGGAAAAAATCAACTGTAAAATATATGATTAAGACACATCAAAAGGGTATGAACACAAGATTAATGTTTTCTGTAAATAAATTTTTTATAAAAAATGGGAAAACGACACTACTGGACAGAGGGCAAATAAACAAATTTTCTGCAATTAGATTCACTCAAAATTGATTTTTTGACCGAAAGATATGCCAAATTTACTCAAACATCATAGTTGAAATTTGAGTACATTTAAATTTGGCCAAACATAACTCAAGTTATTCAATTTACAAGTTTTGTTAAAAATATGTTTTAAACAGGAAAGCTGAAATTAAATGGCGATGTGGCGCTTTGTGATTGGAAGGTACCGGTTCGGTTGCGGGTTAATTTCCCTATTTGATAAGGGCTTTCTGTAAAATGTTGCGGCGCAGCCTCCTTTGGTCTGTGGTCTTCGGGGTAATTTCCTTATTGGTCAGGGGGTGTTTTGCAAAAATGTTGCAGGACAGCCTCCTTTGTCTAGTGGACTGCAGGATAATTTCATTATTTTTGAGGTTTTTTTTTTGCAAAAATGGCGGGACGACGGACCAAGGAAACGATGCTTCCTTTATTAGTAGGGATAGATTCATGAACCGGTACGTTAGGAAGGAAGGGAGCGCGATCTTGGGCGATCGTGGCGGCGGCCTAGGGTTTCAACCCTAGCCGCCGTCGCCGGTGATATCTGCAGCTTCATCGTCGCCGCCGGCAAAGATTTGACGGGTCCTCGCCTCCTCTAAGTGCCGTTCTGGCACAAGGAGGGGTGGGGACCTCGGACCTTCGCACGGCGCTTTTCGAAGGTCCTTAATGGTAGAGGTTTGTTTTGGTCGTCATCTTCTTCGTTAATGGAGATGGTATCGTCTGCAATAAGTGATCTTCCATGCTTCGTTCGACGGCGAGATATCCTTCCCGACGTCAATGGTGGCTTTGGAAGATTAAGTCTGTCTAGGTATGGTTTTTCAGATCTTGTTTCACCAGATCAATCTTGGATTGTTTCTCATGGTTGCCGCGAGGAGGTTTGTCCTCGCAATATCTATCTCGGCTACTACGTCTTCGGCAATGGTGATTCGTTCTCTCGGCTCCCAACGACGTCGACAAAGTGGTTCGGTTATTTGTCCCTAGAATATCAGTGGTGGTGCTCTTGCCATGTTGCTTGATTAATTTAATGGCTACGTGTGTGCACAAAGCCTTGGCATTGCGGCTCAAAATTAAAAAGGGAGAACCTTCGGTGGTATTCATAGGTCTGTGGTTTGGTGGTGTTGGCGTTGTTCTACGGCTGCCTTTAGAAAAGTACAAGATTGTGTCATGGATGAAGAAAGGGGTTGAAGATCTCATAGATTTGCTAGTCTCTTCTAGTTTTGTTTTTGTAATCGATGTAATCGTGTACTCTTTGCTGGTTTAATATATGTGGAAAATTCAAAAAAAAAAGTAGGGATAGATTCATATGTATCTGGAGATACGAATGTACATATATTCTTCATTTTAGCATGTATGTTTTCAATATTAAAATAACTAAAATGTCTTATATTAGTGAAGTATTAAAACCTGAAAATCCTTCTTGCGTGCTTGAAATGTATAGGCAGCAGGAAGGCCAAGACGATCCATCTGGAACCAACCTCTAGGACGCCTTCCTCGATCGGTCAGGTGCAAGCTAGTTATATCACTGCCAATTGGTTTTCGGGAATACGATGGCGACATGCATAGATCGTTATCTATCTTGTTTTCCCCCGAAAGATCATGATCTATCTAGCATTCATCTTTTTTCCATTGACAAGGGTAGAACAGTTGCCCTTATTAATTTGTTTCATCTCAGACAAACAGTACATGCATAAATTCTTAATGTCCTTTCATGCTTTGCAAATTGCAACTAACATCGGATGCCATACGTAAGTCCCGTATATACCCAAGCCATCAATCAACCATTATCTAATCTATAATTACGCAGTCTCTTGGCTTGCTGTACTGTAGCACATGAAAACGAGGCGATCGATCATGGGAAGGAACAGGCGTGCGAATTCATGTCGAACTGTCGCTTGCCCCCGGCCGAGCAAATCACGTTGACAGAAGGCCTAATTAAGCTGCCCAAGCGTACGGCCCTGCTAATCTATGCGGCAAAGCTTATCACTTGTGCTTGTGCTTAAACTAATTCGAGGAAGATAAGCTAAAATACAGCTTCTAGCAAGGTGATGGCTTGATTAAGTTAACCGATTCCCCCTTCTGGCAAGAGGTCGCGGCTACTACGTGCCAAGACCGGGAAGCACGCGTGGACGATTTTGTTAACCCGGCTGGCAATGTCATTAAGAAACCTAATCGCTTCCGTAGGCGGCCCTCACCTACTGCATGATTAACTAGGCGTCTTGTTTTATGTCTTACATGGTCGCTAAACATACAAATTAGCAATTCAATTATTGCGCGCGTGATGGGATTGGTTGGGAACAGGGGAGGGTCCATTTTTTTCGTGAAGAGAAGAAAACAGTCACTACTACCTCCGTGGAATTGAATAAAGTTCAAAACAAACTCTGAACTTGTAAATGAAAGTTAAATCAAACCCCGAACTTCGAATCCACAGCAAACCTGTCAATCCCAGTCTATTCCAGACCTTGTACATGTTTTCAATGCCAAATAAAATAAAATCCGCTACTCTCACTCGCTAAGCTGACCCATCTATCATTTTTATTTTCTACCCCCAATATCTCTCTTTCAGGGAACGAATTGTCTCGTCTTCTACCTCGGATTCACCCCGACGAGATAGGGCTAAATAAATCACATATGTAAGGCACCGCCACGAGCGCCTCGAAAGAAATATTAGTCAAGGCCTTGGGTGCAATCCCATCTAGTTAGCTTTGGTGGGTCAATAAAATCACGCGAAAATCAACTAATCAAATAAAATCCGGGTTCGCTTTTTGCGCGGGGAATGCCATTCCCGGACATGTACCGGTGACGCCATCATGACAGGGGCGTCGGAGGAAGCCGGTGTGGCCTCTGCGTGTCAACGGCCCACCATTCGTTGCGAGTCGCGGCGGCCTAACGTAGCGGCCGAGGGCACTCAGAAGGCTCGAGCAGCTGATGGAGACGCGTGCCCGCATCCTGCGCACTGAGGCCGTCGTCCCCGGCGTCTCCCGCAAACGTGGCCACGACTTCGGGCCAGCAGCCCAGATCGATTATGTAAGAGAGAAATTTGGGAAGATGAATATGACACGTGGGTCCCACTGTTGCGGGTCCAAATCATCAGTGAGTGTAGCACTTTAGCCTAGCCGGGATTGTAATATTCCGAGTGGACCAAACAGGTCCTGGTTCGAATAGATCAGGATTAACAAGTTCGGTTTGCCAACTTTCGGGATTCAAAGTTCGGGGTTCATCTAGAAGGTCAATGTTTGTTTTAAACTTTTTCCAATATTATACTACTAGTAGCATCAGGGGTGATCGAGGAGATTGGAGTGCAAGGGAAGCGATTGGGATTGGGAGGGTCAATGTTGGCGAAGTCTCTAGTCGCATTTTCTGGTTGGTTCTTCTAGGTCAGTAGTACCGCCCACGCCGCCGTGACAGCAACATAGTGCCCCATGTCGCGAGCGAAGTCCATGAGCGTGGGGCCCCTTCACCGACCACGTACGATCTTTTCCCTCTGGCGCGTCGCACCGTCTGTTCTTCCCGCCTCCCTTTCCCACTCACCTCACACTCCCGTCGCGAGTCGATCGGCCCGACCTTTATAAGCTTCGTTCCGGTCGCACTCGTCCCGGAATCAGCAGAACCAAACCCCACCGCGCGCGACCACGCCACCAAGCGATCATTTCCCGGCGCAGCCTTTGTCCACGCTCGATCATGGACGCGCCGAGCGCGAGTGGCGACGGTGGTGGGAGTGGCAGGAGTTGGAAGGGGAAGGGGTTGACGCCGATTCAGGCGCGGCGGCGGCAGCTGGCGCCGGTCTTCGAGGACGCGTCGGCGGCATCGCTGCGCCCGCTCAGGAAGATCGGGAGGAGCCCCGACCGCCTCCACCGAACTACCTCCGCGCTCTCCACCACCACCTCTTCCTCGGCCCCGGCTTCGCCTCGCTCTTTCCCCGCCGCTTCGGACAACCCCATCCTCCCGCCTTCGTCGCCGCCGCCATCCGCGCGCCACGTCTTCCCCTTCGCGTACGAGCCGGCCTCGACGACGGCGATGCGCGGGAGCCTGAACCTTCTCCTGCCGTCACCACAGCAACAGCAGCAGCCGCCGCCTCTGCGGCACCAGCAGATGATCTCCTTCGGCGGGGCGCCTCCGCAGTCGTTCTTCGTGCCGGCCGAGAGCGCGCAGCAGCAGCAGCATCTGGTGCGGTACTGGAGCGAGGCGCTGAACCTGAGCCCCCGCGGCGGCCTGGCCGGCATGCCGCCGTCGCTGTACCAGCAGCTGATGGGGGCGCCGCCCCGCCGCCGCAGAAGCTGTACCGCGGCGTGCGGCAGCGGCACTGGGGAAAGTGGGTGGCCGAGATCCGCTTGCCCAGGAACCGGACGCGGCTGTGGCTCGGCACGTTCGACACCGCTGAGGACGCCGCTATGGCGTACGACCGCGAGGCATTCAAGCTCCGCGGCGAGAACGCGCGGCTTAATTTCCCAGACCGGTTCTTCGGGAAGGGCCGGGCCGGGGGAAGCGGCCGCACAAGCGCCGCCAGCTCGGCTGCTGCCTCGGCAGGTGCAGCCACCGCGTCGTGCTCGTCGTCATCGTCCTCGCCTCCGCAAACTTCTGACGAGGCGGCGGCCAACACGCAGCAAGCTCCGAGGCAACGGGAAGAACAGCAGCTCGCAGATCAAAGGTTCACGTTTGAAGACCACCCGCAACATCCGCTTCCAACGGCTACCCCGCAAGAAGGCGGCTCTGGCGACGCGGCTACGGCGCCATACTCAGCCGAAATGCGTCACACGCCGGAGGCATCCGGTGGCATAGGCATGTGGGCTCCGGCCGACGAGGCATGGTACAACGCGTGGGGCCCGGGCAGCTCCTTCTGGGACTACGAAATGGACGACAGCGCCCGCGGGCTCTTCCTCCACTCCCGCTTCTCCGGTGACGATGCCGCCGGCATGGCACACTCTGACGGACAAGAAACTGCACCGGCCACGGCGGCAGCAGGGACGTCGGCGGACACGCCATGCGATGACGTCCCGGTAACCTCTTCTTCGGCGCCTCATCCTCACCCCGAAACAACTCAGGCTCCTAACTTCATGTGGAAGGTCTAAACATGCATTTGCACAATCGAAGTTTCCCAAGTAGCTAGGATTAGGGCATAGATGCACGCATGCAGAGGTTGCAGTTTTTATGACAACTTTTGCAGCATCACGCACTCGCACTTACATCTCATTTCAGATCAGTAACCATTTGGTCACACATTTATTTCTCATAGTTTCTTCTGGAAACCACACGGGAACCCTGTTCTAGCTAGGCTGCAGTTTTTTTTGTCAGCTTGATATGCAGGGTGTCAATCTCTTTCATTCCACGATTTGCTAGATATTTGTTCCCACAGTACGTTTCCTGCAAATCTCATCGCACTGAGTGCGTGCATAGTCCTATTTGTGAAGTTTAGTATGATCTTCAGATGCATACATAGGGTTATAGTTGAAACATATTTTCATGGGAAGGCTCGTAGTCACTTTAATATCGATCCCAACTAGTAGGTAGGTTATGTCGATTTGGTGTTTCTGTCACACTTGAGTGGTCATAATTATCAAGTGTGTTGACTTCAAATGGTTCCTGCAAGATTCCATCACACAGATCGGATAGATAAATTATGAACTTATGTAATTGCTTGAAATTAACTAAAGAGAACGAATAAATGTAGAGACATGCTATCTGGACAATGATAGTGTGAAATTACCCATCATGCATCGGTACATGGTAGACGAGTCAACCTTAAAAGCCAAACTCTTCATGGCGAGATTTTTTCGCTATATATTCCTCCTCTCTGTTAGCATATCTTCATGTTGGGGCTTTCCATACTCCTCATATGGTCGTCGCTCGTGGCTGATACCAACACATGTCACATAAAGACCACAGAGTCGCCAAACAATATGTGCTTACACACGTACTCCCTCTGTTCCATGATATAAGACGCTTTAGCAAACTAGCTTGCTAAAATGTCTTGTATTGTGGAATAGAAGGAGTATGTTATTACATCATGTGGCCTAGGCTCTTGAATTGTAGAACTCATATTGGTATTCTATGGATAAACAATGCACAATCGGAATTTGAATAATTCACACATATATCAAGTAATCATTAGCATCATCTACATCTGAACAATCCCCCACATCTACGGATCTACCCTGCTGAGGTGAACTACTCACTCGTGAGAGAAAGCACGCAAATTGCTTTGTGATATATCAAGAAAAATGGCCAAAGGGGAGAGCTGCCATGTGGCCCGCGGGCCATTTTTCTAGCTCCGGACTTCTTTTCTTTCGCTCGAATTTTGTGATTTTTAGGGCACTGGAAGTTGGCCTCCTCCTCTAACGGGTTTTTGTCATGTTTGCAGACTCCCGGTAATCCCCCCTCTTAAATATAATTCATGCAAAATAAGCTAGAAAATGCATTAGAATTGCATCATCATGTGAAATATATCATCATGTAAGGATAAATTAGGATAGGAAATAGTGGTTCAAAATGGACGTATCATATACCAAATCGTTCGAACTCAAACCGCAGAGTGTTACAGCAAGCGGGAATTGTTTTGTGTCCCCAACTCAACTTTGGTCGTTGTGATATTAAAACTAAAGTGCAATAAATAACATTAAATTCAATGGCATCAAAAGGTTTAAACCTCTCGATAAAAGAAGAAACGGAAAAAAAACTCCAACATAAAAATGCAACAAGTTTTTCATATAAAATTCACTTTTGATGAAATTGATCTTACCTTGAAGATCATGACAAGCTCCAAAACCTCTTGTAGAGAAAATACAAATAACAATCAAGAAATATGATGCCAAGAATGTAAAGGTTTGAACTCACGACGAGCGATGTGATCAAGCTACTCATTCGAGAGCCTCCCATATGATAGTATAAGAGCATCTCCAACAGACGCCCAACGCGCCGGCGCGCTAAATTTTTTTTGCAGCACCAAAAGTACGTTTTAGCGCGTGGAGCGTCTGTTTTGCTTTAGCAGAAGCGCTATATTTAGCGTGGCGCGGCACTTAAAATTTTTGCTCCAGCAGCGGCGCTAAAATTCCAGCGCGCGCAGCACAAACAACATTTTGCATCAACCATATATACAACCGAATCAAAAGATGGACTGATGAAAATAAAATTTTATTATTAGAACGAACAGACGAACGTTCGTTGACTCCGACGATAGTCCGCCACCAGCTGCGCGTCCCTGTCCGCGATAAGAAGGCGGGCCTGGAGCTGGCGGTGGGCGGTCCGCTCTTCGGCGGTGACGAGGCGCGGCGGAGGCGCCAGATCCATCGCCTGCTGCACGTTGTGGACGTCCGTGAAGTTCATCTGGCACCGGCTCCGGCCGAGGCGCCATGCAGCTGCGTCGTAGGCACGGGCGGCCTCGTGCGCCGTCTCGAACGTCCCGAGGGAGATCCGCTCGTCGCCGGAGCGGATCTCCACGTAGAACGAGCCGTTCGGCCGCGCGCGCATGCCGCGGTAGCCGGACTGGGTCCTGCGGCGCGGAGGCATGGTGGCGACGGCGCGCGGCGCGGTGGCAGCGGCTGGCAGTGCGGATTCCGTGCGGTGGCGCGAGCAGTGGGGGAGAGAGAAAAGCGGTTGGGGAACAGTGAGGAGGCGCATGGAGTGAGCGCGCGCGCCGCGGGGCGGTGTATTTAACGCGGAACGTAGCACTTCGGCCAGCGCGCGCCGACGTTTTCTGAGCGCGCGCTTTTTTCCCGCGACTACTGGAGCGCGCGAAATGGCCCCGCGCGCGGGAAAAGCCCGTTATTTGGCGCGCGCGCTCCATTTGCCGCGTCTGTTGGAGATGCTCTAACTATCGATCCTATTACACGGTCTCCCAACAACCGCGTTGAGACCGCCAAAATAGAAAATCCATCAAGTTTATACGTATTCCTTGAGCATATGATGACGATCATTTTTATCTCAAGTTGAGACACTTTTCTTGATTGCGCTCGCTTTGTGAAGACCCGCAAATTGCTTCATACCCCAGTATGGGAGAGCCTATCTTAGGCACATATTCATGTGTCCATTGTCATTAAATGTCTGTCAAACTTAAAGAATACGATCTCTTTGAGATGCTCACCTTGAACTTGCAGTTCTCAAACTTGATGACGATCACCAATTGATGTCATCCTCTTATGAGATATATGAAATCTTCTTTTCGATGCAAGCCCAGGAAGAGATATTAACCCCACACAAAACACCAAACACATTTACCATGGGTTAAATCACATAGATATATTGATATTTTTCCTATGATACCACGAGATCACTTGATCCCACTTGGCACATCATCTAATCTTTGTGTGTTGATCAATTTGGCTCACAATCTTTGCAATTTGTCTTGATCAACCTCATATATTTTCTTCTTTATTCATTATGATGATGTTTTGATGGTAAACATTAATGTTCACACAATCTTCTTAAATACATACTCACTATAGGCTCAACACTCTCCATGACCATTCTTCAAGTCACACCTTGAACATTAGTTTGGTCATCACTTGATATTCTTCTTACTCTATCACAGTCTCTTGAGATACATAATAAGTTCTTCACTTTATAGAATGCCTCACGGCTCACGCCTTGGTCAACCATGGCTCACACACGATTCCATCATGATCATTAGCATCATCTACATCTGAACAATCCCCCACATCTACCCTGTTGAGGTGAACTACTCACTTGTGAGAGAAAGCACGCATGACAAAGCAAATAACGTAAGGAAAATAACCCTCGATAAGATGAGTGATCAACCAAGTTGAAATCTCACAAATGAAGTTTGGAACCAAGATTACAAACTCAAAAATATCTATGGAGACCTTCCCTGTGGCGGTGCGAATCAACAGAAAATGTTGCATACGTGGATTCATATGTTACCCTCCTGCCTCTCATCCCTTCATAACCTTCTTGTTTGAAGTACTGAAGTCCAAGCCACTTGGTACAAGTGACGGTTCGACCGAGTTGTTCGGTACCACAACTCGTATTCTCGTTCGGAGACTCCGTTGACTTTCCAAAAAGGAAACTTGTTAAAACTGGTGCAGGAGGTGCTTTCGTGAAAAACATAAGTTGTTGGGGCAAAAAGCTACTAGATAATATGTCCGAAAATCATGTTGATGGCAACAGTCTTACAAGTATACCAATATCCCACAAGTATAGATGATCTATCATAGTCATTTCGATAAATAAGACTGTCGAAACCAACGAGTAACATAAGGTATTGGTCAATGGATTTCATCAAGATTTCGTTGTAAATACTCAAGAACAATTTTATGGGTTGTACAAAAGCAAATAGAAATTTACTAACAAGTAAATAAAAGGAATGTTGTAACAGTGCAGCAGGTGGCCCAATCCTTATTTGAGCTAAGTACAAGCCAATTGTGTTTCTTATAGGGACTAAAACATTCATGAGCACATAGGGATGTTTCCAAGTTACTTTCACAAAGTTTTGATAAGTGTTGTGTGACTGAACCTATGGTAATGTACTATCCTTACTTGGACAAGAAACATACTCGTGATTAAACACTTTTGCAACCAATCTGCAACTACAAATAAATAATTAAGACAACTATAACCATAGCATTAAACTCCGGAGCCCAAACATTTTCTCATGCAATAGTTTGTACACTAGGGTTAGGTATTCTGTCACTCCCGCCACCCATCATAAACAAACTAAATACACAATGCATTTCCCTAACCCCAAAAAGATGAAGTGTCATGTAGTCGATGTTCACATAAAACCACTAGAGAAATAACACCACAAAATAATATCAAACCATTGATCTTTACTCAACTTATCATGATTACAAACAATAATAATTATCCCATGTCCTAAAAAATTAAACGAACTACTCATGAGAAATCATATAGATCCTGATCAGTAGAGATGAATATATGAGTAACAATTTGGACATAACAATATTTCACAGATCAAACTTTTATGCATCAACTGGAAAGGGTAATAAACATCGAAAATTAACTCTCAAAGACACATACAAGTTACAACTCATAAACTGAATAGCGGGATGGAGTGGAGATGGTGGTGTAAAGATGGTGTCGATGGTGGGGTTGATAGAGATGAGGATCCAATGATGCACGACATGATGACGATGGCCTCGATTAGGGAAGTTTCCCCAGCAGGATCAACCCTGCCACAGAGTTCTATCTCTTTGTCTCGGTTTCGTCCTGAGACGGCGGCGGAAAAATAATATGAAGCTCTCCCCGCAAGTTTTAGGCCAAGGAGGTCATATAAGCGAAGGGGTATAATTCACATGATGATGCAATTCCAATGCGTTTTCCAGCTTATTTTGCATGAATTATATTTAAGAGGGGGGATTACCGGGAGTCTGCAAACATGAGAAAACCGTTAGAGGAGAAGGCCAACTTCCAATGCCCTAAAAATCACGAGGAAAATCACAAAATTCGAGCGGAAGAAAAGAAGTCCGGAGCTAGAAAAATGGCCAAAGGGAGAGCTGCCATGTGGCGACGCGGGCCATATTTCTAGCTCCGGACTTCTTTTCTTTCGCTCGAATTTTGTGATTTTTCTCGTGATTTTTAGGGCACTGGAAGTTGGCCTTCTCCTCTAACGGTTTTTGTCATGTTTGCAGACTCCCGGTAATCCCCCCTCTTAAATATAATTCATGCAAAATAAGCTAGAAAATGCATTAGAATTGCATCATCATGTGAAATATATCATCATGTAAGGATAAATTATGATAGGAAATAGTGGTTCAAAATGGACGTATCATATACCAAATCGTTGGAACTCAAACCGCAGAGTGTTACAGCAAGCGAGAATTGTTTTGTGTCCCCAACTCAACTTTGGTCGTTGTCGGAAACACAGTTATCATAATGATATTAAAACTAAAGTGCAATAAATAACATTAAATTCAATGGCATCAAAAGGTTTAGACCTCTCGATAAAAGAAGAAACGAAAAAAAAACCTCCAACATAAAAACCGCAACAAGTTTTTCATATAAAATTCACTTTTGATGAAATTGATCTTACCTTGAAGATCATGACAAGCTCCAAAACCTCTTGTAGAGAATATACAAATAACAACCAAGAAATATGATGCCAAGAATGTAAAGGTTTGAACTCACGACGAGCGATGTGATCAAGCTACTCACTCGAGAGCCTCCCATATGATAGTATAACTATCGATCCTATTACACGGTCTCCCAACAACCGCGTTGAGACCGCCAAAATAGAAAATCCATCAAGTTTATACGTATTCCTTGCGCATATGATGACGATCATTTTTATCTCAAGTTGAGACACTTTTCTTGATTGCGCTCGCTTTGTGAAGACCCGCAAATTGCTTCATACCCCAGTATGGGAGAGCCTATCTTAGGCACATATTCATGTGTCCATTGTCATTAAATATCTGTCAAACTTAAAGAATACGATCTCTTTGAGATGCTCACCTTGAACTTGCAGTTCTCAAACTTGATGACGATCACCAATTGATGTCATCGTCTTATGAGATATATGAAATCTTCTTTTCGATGGAAGCCCAGGAAGAGATATTAACCCCACATAAAACACCAAACACATTTACCATGGGTTAAATCACATAGATATATTGATATTTTTCCTATGATACCACGAGATCACTTGATCCCACTTGGTACATCATCTAATCTTTGTGTGTTGATCAATTTGGCTCACAATCTTTGCAATTTGTCTTGATCAACCTCATCTATTTTCTTCTCTATTCATTATGATGATGTTTTGATGGTAAACATTAATGTTCACACAATCTTCTTAAATACATACTCACTATAGGCTCAACACTCACCATGACCATTCTTCAAGTCACACCTTGAACATTAGTTTGGTCATCACTTGATATTCTTCTTACTCTATCACAGTCTCTTGAGATACATAATAAGTTCTCCACTTTATAGAATGCCTCATGGCTCACGCCTTGGTCAACCATGGCTCACACACGATTCCATCATGATCTCAACATCTCGAACTCTTCTCTTATAATAATCTTCCCAAAATCTTGATCCTCCATGGGTTAACTCGTAAGGTAGAGGAATACATCCTTTGAGTTCCACACAATAAGTCCATCTTCTTAAACTTTCTTATTCATTCAACCATGAATCCAACATATGATTTTTGAACGTTGCCTATGAACACACCCTTCAAGTATAAAACAATGCAAACATTAGTCAATAGGGATTGTCATCAATTAACAAAACCACATATGGGGCACCAATAGGCTGGACAAACGAGCTGCTCGGATCGTTAAGGCTCAGATCGTTAAGCTCGTTATCCTTAACGAGCTAAATTTAAAGATTGGCTCGGTTCGTTATATGTTCGCGAGCGCTCACGAGCAACTCGTTAAGAAGATGTATCAGCGTATTTTGATAATTAAGCAAGCTATCAAGTAAGGATCAGGAGCAACAGATTTTGGACATAGATATACTTACAAAAATAGACTGACATGCATTTGACAAAGACCTACCGTGTGCAAAAAATACTTAAGATGCAGATTTGCAGCCTACTGCCACGTTGCTAACGAGCTTAACGAGTAGCTCGTGAAACTCGTTAGTTTGATTGTTTAACTCGTTAGTGTTAACGAGTTAAAATTGCTGCTCAGCTCGGTTCATTAAGAAAACGGCCGAGCTCAAAGGAGTCGAGCTAGCGAGCGCTCATTAAGCTCGCCGAGCTTCGAGCTTTATGTCCAGCCCTAGGCACCATGCACTTTCACCTTGTCACACCAAGCACCTCGCGTGAACTCTTCCAGATTGCCGGCAAGTACGTCAGTGCAGAAGACACACTCAAGAGCATGACGCTAGACGGCAAGAGGCCCATGCCACCCAGAATCGAGCCTGCCAAGGGATGTTCTCATGATGACGACATTGGTAAGAAGAGGGAATGAGAAGCCCAAAGCATGTGAAACAGTCGCAATCGCCAAAGTCAAGGATAGGGACTTTGGACACAGCGGAGCTACGTCGCCACCCAGGGTTTCATGTGTTAGCGTTCCGGGAGACGTGGCAGGTTTTTTTCTTGCTTTTGTGGCATGCTTTATATTATATCGGAGAAGAGATGACCTGCGGGGATCTAATGGATTGAGGTTTCCATCGAACTCGGTAGTTGCTGGTCAGCGCTTATATCGTCTTGTCGAGGCATAGCATTGCCTAATTTTTTTCCTTCTTTTAAGATAATGGATGTTTTCCATGTTTTGCAGTAACTTGACATGATGTATTCTCATTGTCATTCAACAAGAAAATCCTCAAGAAAAAAAAACTGTTTTGATAGAGTAATTCAGTTATGGAGGTATAGATCTTTCTATCAATCTTTAAATACTGGTGCTTACATTTACATAGGTATGGATGCGTGTTCCGGACAAATATGGTGAGATCATGGTGAATTTATCATGTCTATCCGTTCTAGAGCGTGAAAACAAGAAGAAAAGCGTCCTGGATGATCAGACGGCCTTTGGGATGGCCAGAGGTCAGTACTGAACTGTTGTATTTCCTTCATTTTGAGCTTTGCGAAAGCAACAACAACTGTCGCTATAATTTCCACGCCTCCCCGATCACCATCACTCCCACCTTCGCGTATCTTATCCTCACGTGCACACCACCTGCTCGACGGAATTCCCCAACACGCCCGCCCACCAACCTCTCCGATGGCCGCCGCCACCGCCATGGCGTCCCCCTCCACCTCGTCCTCGCCCCTCCCCCGCCGATTCCTCCCTCCAAATTCCGCGGCCGCTCGATGTCTCGCGCCACCGCAGTGCCGCGCGCGCCTCCGCACCGCGCGCCAGGTCGCCGTCAGCAGCGACGTGTCCCCACCCCCCGACGTGGCGGACGAGGAGACCGCGGCGTTGCCCAAGATCGGGAAGCGCGTGCGCGTCACGGCGCCGGTTCGCGTTCACCACGTCTCCAAGGCGCCGGACCTGGACCTCCGTGGCATGGAGGGCGTGGTCAAGCAGTATGTCGGTGTCTGGAGGGGCAAGCGCATCACGGCCAATCGCCCTTTCAGGGTGGAGTTCGAGCTCAGGCTGGCCGGACAGGATAAGCCGGTGCGGTTCTTCGTCCACCTCCGCGAGGACGAGTTCGAGTTCGTCAGAGACGAATAGGACCCTTTGTGTTGTAGAATAATGCGCTCCTGGGTGCGGATGCAGCACCCACGTACATTAGCAGAGGAAGTTGAAGAGGGAGCAGGGCCATAGCAAGTAAGTTTACTTGTGCTTTGCTCTTGCTCACTTCTCTGTTCAACATCGAATTTTTTCAGATGTGAGAATTGTTCGAGATGACGACGATTATGAATGAAAGTGATTATACTTATGACACTGCTGTCACCCGTATCTAATGATTTTCTCCGTTGATTAAATGTTGCCGAGAGGGGTATGCTTGGTGGTAATGAATTAATTATGAATACCAAATTGCTGATTGGTCTTGTTGATGGTATGCGCTTATTAGAAACAGAAGATATCATATACTCCATATTGATTACTGAATTCAGCATGTAATTATGCCCTAAATTATTATTTTTGAACTGTGCCCTAAATTATTATGTAAGGGAATGTGTAAGGGCTCTGGAACTTTGAGAATAGTTCTAATTTCTACATATCATGAAAATCAGTGAAAACGGATGGTGCTGTGCTAAGCTGAACATGCTAGTGCTACTAAACACGGCCCCTTAATCATTTACATTTAGGTTCAAGAGCCTTCGCTGTGATGATATCTTCTGATGAAGCTTAATGTGTCAGTGTGTCATTATCCATGGGAAGGCAGCGTTTTTTCTGATTTCATGGAAAATATGTTGAGAATTGGAAGTTTTATTCTTTCTTCATATATGTTATTCTTTAGACTTTATCTAAAAAATGTTAGTCTTTAGAACAAAAAAAAAATCTTTTTTCAGATCAGTGCTAATAGTTTTCTAGAGATATTATAACAACAACAACAACAACAACACAGCTTTTCAGACCCAAGCAAGTTGGGGTAGGCTAGAGTTGCTGAAACCAAGTCATGGTTCTGGCACATGGATAGCTAACTTCCACGCACCCCTGTCCATGGCTAGTTCTTTGGTGATATTCCAATCCTTCAAATCTCTCTTATAGGACTTCTGTCATGTCAAAATTACGATGACCCCTCTTAACATTCTCAGCACGCTTTATCCGTCCGCTATGCCATCTTAGACGATGTTGGACAAGCTTCTCTTCAATCAGTGCTACCCCAACTCTCTCACATATATCATCATTCCGGACCCGGTACTTTCTTGGCCACGTGTCCATCTCAACATGCGCATCTCTGCTTTCTAGAGATATTAAGCTTGTCAAATTCACACATGAAAAGACTATATGTTGTGCTCTTTTGTTATGTACTTGGTTCACGTGTTTGCAAGAATTGAAGACGTACTTGTTATTTAGGGTTTTGTCCTTCCATCCAGGGGAGTATCGAGTGAAAAATATATGTTAATGCCAACTCCCCATTTGAGCAGTTAATTGTTCATATTTATAGTGATGTGAGGTAAGAGTTGTTCGCAAAATTTAGCTTTTTATGAGCCTCATATACATTTCCGGATCCAATGGCCCAAATCACACCCGGGCACATGTGACAATTTAAGTTAACACATTCAAATATGACTTTGCAATATATACTCTCCTACATATGCATTTCATCTTGAGCACTTTATCCTCTTAAGTAACTATAGGTTTTCAATTACTTCTCCTCACTCTGCTGTTTATTTTACTTGCCTCCAACACTTGGGTTTGGTTCAAGTTACTGTTCTACTTGTTATTTTATACTAGACTCAACATATTGGTAGCATAAGGGTGTTGATCTTTCCCAAGGGCTGCTGTGAATTTGTTAGTGTTGGCCAAGATCCTCCCTAACATAAGGTGCATGTGTTCTATTAAAGTGACCAAACCATAATATCTGAGTATCAAATAAGAATTTGGACTTTGGAGCCATCAAAGTATGGGATAGCTGTCTGGCTGCTCTTAAATCTATGAGTAGGATTAGGATATCCTTTCGAAAGTTTGTTGTGTAAATAGGGCCATTAAGCCGCAAGTGCCGCGTCTTCAGTTCCTTCCTATGATTTGAGAGTTCGACCTAATACAGTGCATTCTTTTAAGAAAATGAAAATGTAGACATTACCCCTCGACCTAATACAGCCATCAAATGTATGCATTCTTCAGTGCCATGTCTGATTATAATCCTTAAACCATAAGCTATCTTTGCACCGCTGAACTGTCGAAACTGGAGAAATAACCCACAGCCCCGAGTCGCGCCTGGTATTGCCCTACGGGACAGTTGTTTGAGGATAAGGCTTCAACATAACATCTAGTGTACAGATTTCGTGCGATGCAGCACTTACTTGGATAAAGAATCAAACCTTAACCCCCTTTTCTCTCCCTCTCTTTTTCTCCATGTCTCTGCTGTCTCCCTTTTTGGTTAATTCCATCTCTCTGCTACTCAGAGAGTTACACTCACCGCTTCCTTATCTCCAGTCTCATTCAAGTCTACATATAATGTCTTTACAGTTGTCTGGGTAGGCATTGTTTGCAGAATTCAATGCCAACTGACGATTTCTGCTTGATGCATTGGATAGCATAAGAGATCAATCAGACCTTGTTTTATTTGTTACGTTGAGCATCCAGATTTATCAGACCTTGTTTAATTATGACAAATAGATCCTGAAAGTTTGTCTGGGTTTTTCGTGTGCAGACGTGTTTCATTTTTGTTCGATCGAGCAAGCAAACGCCCTCCCCCTCAGTGCGTACTGAATAGAGTACACTACACAAATTAGAATTGTGAAGTGGCGCTTTAATTCATAATTTCCTGATCTAGGACAATTAAGAGTTAGGTTGCAATGTGTTTCGTAAATATTGTTAATACTCATGGACTCCTCTTTATGATTCTTTAAGTGATCAGTTCAGGTGACTTTGTCTGCTGTTGTTTGATCAAACTATGTTTGAATCTGAAAGCTAAACTCTGCTTCCTGAAGCCTTACAGGTTGTGTGTTTTTCTCGAGAACTGTTTAACTATGTTTTAACCTGAGATCTAAACTCTTCTTTGTGTTTATGGACTTCAAATTTGCGTTCGGTTTTATGTGACAGTCTTGGCTATTTCTTGAACACTGTGCTAGGACGACATTCAGTAGTTTTGCAGCTTTTGCTTCAATCGCTTATGTTTAAAAAAATGTGGGTAGAATAGTCCTGCTATTGTGCACTGTAAATTTCTGACGTTTTGTGTTCTCTTGATGCTTCTATGGTAATTCCAGCGTACGTAAATTTTCATAAGGCACTTAGTAACGTGTATTTCTTTGTTTCATTTCGGGCTGTGTGTTTTACACTCACATTCTGTATCTATTTATATGCATATTCTTTTTGATTTTTTTTATAAATAGGTGGCTAACCACATATGCCATGTGGTATTTATATGCATATTCTTTGGTGAAAGAATCTGCAACAGATCTCAAATTGATATTTCATTTCTGCTTGATCCGTAGACCCAACATTAATTTTGTCACGTGCTAGGATCCTACTAAGTCTGTGGTGAACTCAGTTTTAAAATTCGAACAGTTTCTATCTGTATAATTCCGCGCAAGGTCTTAGCTGTTACAGTTCTTAGCGGAAGTAGCAACAAGCCAATAACGGTAGCATGCTTCAGTTGTTTTGGGATTAGAGCATCTCCACCGCCGCGCCCAACTCCGCTCCCAATCGACGTTTTGGGCGCGCCGGCACCAAATTCCCCCCAGCGGCGCGCCCAGTACGAAAAAAGTTGCCGGCACGTCCCGAAAGAACGTCCGGCAACCCCGCTTCGCACCCAGGTTCTAGTGACGCAAGCGGGCGTGCTGGCAACCGCGGCAACGCGAGCCACGTCGGATCCTTACACGCGGGACCGTCTCGTCAGCGACACGGAACTCAGAGCGAGCACGGATTTATTGTGGCCGGTGTGCAGACGACGCGGACCATTGCCTTTTCTTCCCCCACGTCCCGCGACGCTGAAATCCTCCCGGCCTACCTAGTGAATCGCCGCTGTCACCGCCTGGCCGCCTGAGAGGCAGTGCGACATATGTCTCGCCGCCGCCGCCTGGCCGAAGGCCCTTTTCTTTCGGGCCGCAGTTGTTGTCCATCGGTTACACCGCCGCCACCTCCCAGGACCTCCCGCCTGCAAGGTGTTCGTCGCATTGCGCAGCTCATTTTATTGCTAATTTCGTTGCTTCGTCTTTTTGCTTAACGTAGCTAAATGACTATAGATGGATAGAGACGACGAGCTCGAGATGGCCGGCGCATTGCTCACCGCAATGCCGCCGCAACCGCCGTGCTCGACGAGCACATGGCGGTGCTCACTTGCCTGATCGGTTTGCAAGCCCAGCTCAACGCCGCTCCTCGGATTGGAGGTTCGAAGCCGGGGAGGAGGAAGAACAAAGATCGCAATCGGATGCAAAGACATATGACGCTGTGGCGAGACTACTTCGCCGACAATCCCACATTTGGGGATAAGGAATTCCGGCGGCGGTTTAGGATGAACAAAGATCTCTTCATGACTCTTGTGATCGGTGTGCGGGGGTACGACGACTATTTCAAGCTGAAGAGAGACTGCACCGGGCTGGTTGGTTTCTCTTCTATTCAGAAATGCACGGCTGCTTTGAGAGTTATTGCATATGGAGCCCCCGCAGATGCAGTGGACGAGTACCTCCGCATGGCCGAGTCCATATGTATCCAAACCATGTATCGGTTTTGCAGGGCTGTGGTTGCAGTGTTCGGGGCAAAGTATTTGAGACAACCAAATGAAGCAGACACTGCTAGACTGATGGCACAAAATGCAGCTAGAGGATTTCCTGGGATGCTTGAAAGTATCGACTGCATGCATTGGGCATGAAAGAATTGCCCATTCGCCTGGCAAGGAATTTACAAGGGTCATGTTGGAGAATGTTGTGTCGTGCTAGAAGCTATTGCTGATAATGATCTGTGGATCTAGCATGCTTTCTTTGGTATGGCTGGAACTCACAATGATATCAACGTGTTGCAATGCTCTTCGGTTTTTAACCGACTTTCTGAAGGCGAAGCTCCACCGTGCAACTACGAGATCAATGGTCATGCGTATGGCAAGGGGTATTATCTAGCTGATGGCATCTATCCAAGTTGGTCCACATTTGTGAAGACCATCTCCAAACCTCTAGGTCACAGTCAATCCTATTTTGCATCAGAACATGAGGGTGCCAGAAAGGATGTCGAGCGGGCTTTTGGCGTGCTCCAATCTAGCTTTGCTATTGTCAGATATCATGCTCTAACTTGGTCCAAAGATCGGATGTGGGAGGTGATGATGACTTGTGTGATCTTGCACAACATGATCATCGAGAGTGAACCTCTTGATCCTGCAGAACATGATGACCATCCATACTATCATCAGGGTCCTCTTGCCCAGCCTAATCCCGATTTGCCTGATGATATACTCGAAGATTTTGCCAACTACCTCACAATCAACGCTGAAATCCGAGATGAAGGAGTTCACGAGCAGTTGCGAAATGATTTAGTTGCGCATCTGTGGGCAATCAAAGGACAAAATGCCGGCCAGCCTAATTGGTTGTCCAATTAATTTAATTTGGATTATTGTGAATTTTTTATTTATGTTCACGAACTATTTATAATAATAATAATTTGGATTTTATTCGACACAATTCTGATTTTAATTCTATTGGGTCGTCTATTGGGAGCGACGGGTGGGGGGGGGGGGGGGGGGGGGGGGCGACGCTCCCAAAACGCGGCAACGCTTGCCGGTGCGTCCAACAACGCATATCCGGCAACGTTGCCGGACGCTGTTTTGGGCGCGCCGGTGGAGATGCTCTTACTCCTATTTGGTTGCTCAGGTCAACGTACTACGAAATTAATGCGCATGAATGACATTGAGCCTGGTAATAGTTTTTTTTTTAAATTCGAGCCTGGTAATAGTTGCTTCAAGAGTTACCTGACCAAGCATTTTAGCTGTCGTCTCTTTTTAATACTTTCTAGTACTTCTTATTTTTTTCACCGTCCGATAGACTAGATTCGACGGTTCCTAAAATCGCCAATCATGGTCAAACTTGTAACAGAGATAATATACTGATATAACACAACAGTTTTAAGTTCAATCACAAACAAAAAAAAATACATTTTAGCACTTTGTTTTTTTAGGGGTTGCGTAGTTGGCACATCGAGCAAATATTACAAAAATTGCTTAACATAAATTTATTCGGATGCAGATATCCATTTCTATATCCACATTTTTCAAAATTCAGTACCGCATTTGTAATCATATTTATAAAATGAATCCGGATAGTTATCACATCCATTTCCACATTCGTTCGGATTCCGATATTTTCACATCCATTTTCAGTTTATCGAATACGGATGCCGGGTAATTTGGAATCCACTGCCCGTTTCCGCCCGTAATATATATGCTCTACTGTAAAATAAATAAAAGATATATTGTTTGGATCACTTCGAGGAAATTGCAGATTCCACCACGTTCATGCCATTCCGTTGCGGAAAACAACAGGTTTACAATTTTTTTGCACTCTCCACCAGGTTTACGTCTAATCTGTTGCAACCTAGTCTAAACACACTATTGACAACAAAATTTGACCTAACTACCCATCAATATGTGTATAAGCTACATAATACTTCCTCGGCACTGTGAGCGCAAGGATCCCCTTCTCTTCCTCCCCTTCGGCCGCTGTCGCCACCGAAGGATGCATATACGTTAAGCCCTGACGGAGGACGGTAGCGGCGGGACCGGCGTTCTTGTGCGGCGGCGTCGACATGTTATGTGGTCGAGGGAGGCTCGGATGTCCTCGGCTGCGTAGTGCAAGGTCCCAGTGGCCTGAAGACCCTCGGAACTAAGAGCCGGTGGCTGTGTGTGCCCTCGCGACCGTCGTATTCCATGATTGTGGGCGAGAGTGTTTTTTCCGGCTTTTGGTCGGCTTCCTGCTAATTAATCAGTCAATGCTTTTTTATTCTTAATTAATGAAAATGACAAAAAAAATGCCGAACAAGTGTAATGTAGTTTATACTCATGTTGATGGGTGGTTAGTGTCAAATTTTGATGTCAATAGTGTATTTAGACTAGATTGCAACAGATTAGACGTTAACCTGGTGGAGAGTGCAACAAATGTGTAAATCTGGTGGTTTTCGCAACGAAATGACATGAGGGTGGTGGAATCTGCAATTTCCTCGATCACTTCCATTCACTAGTAACCGTGTACGTGCAATGCACGTTTTAAATGTATTTCTCACCCCTTTCCGGCTCGTTCTCTCTGCATTTTTACTCCACGGTAAAAGTCTGGTGACGAGAACTTGTCGATATGTGTCTTGTGAAGACTCGCTATCCGTCCCCTATGTAGACAGTAACCTTCAGATGGTAGCAACATCGTGGAGAAAACAAGTGCAAGTTACAGTTACTGTAGAAAAATCGGCAAAACAGAAACATTGTATTTGAGTTGTAGTTTACGTTGGTATGTGTTATAGAAAATATCTTCACCTTTTAGCCTTGTTTTCACTGGTCGATATGATCTTGGATCAAATATTTTATCGCAGTTCATCAGAAAATCAGACTTTTTCACCCATTTGCTCGAAACATCCCTTTAGTCAGCCATAGTTTCCTTCCATGGCCCTGTAGAAACGTCAGCAAATTGTGCATAAATCAGACCATTCTTGCTGAAGATAATGGTGGAAATTACCTGCACGATTTATGCAACCATCTGAGCTCCATACCTCCATCCCATTATAGAAGTAGAACCAATATCGAGTTCAAAAGAAGGACTATCATCAAAACAGTAAACGATGAGTCTCTGTCAAACTTCGAACTCAGAGGCAGTAAAGGTCAATAAGATTATAGTACCTTGAACAACCGTGTGCGTCCATGGCAACAAAGCAGAATACAAAGCCAAAAAGGCAAAGTAGCACTGGAGCGAACTCTGCCTCGTCCTCAGAATGGATTGAGGGCCGGACATCGGTTAGCCTGCAAGAAACATAACAATCCATCCTGGTGGGGCGATCTGGCCCATCCTTGTTGCAACTGTAAGGGCCTCCTAGTCTCAGGTCCAACTCTGGTACCTTCTCTCCCTTCTTTAGTCTCTGTATAGCTGTAGTTGAACAAAAGCTCATCGTCGCTCAGCTATCTTATAATCAAGCTCTCATGGAAATATTTTATGTGGACATATAATGCATATGGGCATTAATACTGGGCAAATCTCATCATAAAAAATGTCAGTTTAACGTGAAATAGCAACTACAGTAGGAATAGGAAAGTTCCATGCGCCTAAGCATAATAATGTACTGACCAATGAGTTTTCACAAGAACTACAGCAGAAAAGGCAAGTACATCCAAATGATATGATCATCTAGTCTAATCTTGTAGATTTGCCACACTGTAAATGACTGATTAAAAATATCAAGAAATGACTACAGAGCATAATATGATTTAAGTCCGGATCTTATATATGCTTTAAAACATCACAAGATAGTAATATAACAGATCAAGACATACCCGCGGGAAGGAATAATAATAAACCCGTTTCATCCCTCCAACATATCCCTGTCCACGATGTTTTTCGTCACAAAAAAAGTCATTTAAGCAGGCCAGAAATCATGTAACTTTAGTTACTAATTTGAAAGGAGATACGCTTGTTCACAGCAAATTATAATAGCAAACACACAGACCGGTACATTGTTCACCCTTTTAGCATAAAAACAAAGAAGAGAAAATACATGCCCTACAAAATCAAATGCCTCGTGAAGAATAGATCAATTCCATACAAATCATTCACTCTGATACTCAATCAAACACTTCCGACCAAACATTCTTATTTAAGAGAAACTTTTCGTTGTCAAAGATAAATTCTCATTTGTCCATTTAGCCATTCAACCAATATCTATTTTTTTCCTGCATGACGTGTACATTTAGTTCTTCCACCTGGATCTAGTTCTACATTTAAACAAATTCAACAGTTCAAATACAACTTTTGTTAGAAAAAGAAGCGAGATACCAAATGCATAGCTAGTGTTAGCCTAGAAACACGGCAATAGTGTGCTAGTTGCTCTTAGACTTACACACTCCATCCATTAATTCGACAGTGCATGTGTGAATCTGCCCCCCTCCAGCTGAAATCCAAGAACGATCAGTTAGCTGCAGCCACGAAATCACCATGGCTGAGCAGATATCATCTAAAAACATGGTTGTTGACCAAGAATACATGAAAATGATCCCATCTATACACAATCTAAGAATACGCACTTGAGCAAGCTAATCATGGACAGACACTGATTAGAAAATTGGCTGACCTTGCTCAGTCCATGATGTTCGGATTAGCCGATTAGGAAGATGAAGGGGACGGCAGTAGACGTCACCGCGGACGGACCACAAAGGACAATGAGGAGGGGTGGCGGCGGCACAGTCCAGACGTGTGCCACTGGTGGCCGAGCTCGGAGGATCTGCACGGAGATAGCTTGAGAAGGAGGGGAGTTGGCATGGCGGCGCAAGGTCGCAGGTGGAGGAGCGTTGCGGAAGCCGCAACATGTAGGGTGGGGCGGAGGACGCGTGCCGATGGGGTCGCGTCATGGCGGATCGGTGGCGCGGCGGGCGGCCCTGTGTCTTCGGCCGGCGGCGGGCGCGGCAGCAGGCAGTCGCGACCTGTGGATGGAGGGCATCGGCGCCGGGTGGCCCTGTGTCTTCATCCGGCGAGCGGGCGCGGCAGCAGGCGGTCGCGACCTACGGATGGAGGTCGCCGGCTTCGTCGATGGAGCGCGCCGAAATCCCTCTCCAGACTCTAGATGCGGCGGCGCGTCGATGGAGCGTGGGTGGGCGGTGAGCCGGTGAGGGCCGTAGCAGTTGTGCAGGAGTGGGCGAGTGGCGCGTGGGTGGGCGGCGGTTGTGCAGACTGCAGAGCATCGGCGGAGGGCCATGGCTTCGTCTCCTTTTTTATTTCTTTATTTATTTTCGTACGGTGCACATCATACATCATTGAACAGATTTTGGACGTTGATTTGGGTGTGATGGACGGTCCAGATCCTTCGGATCTGACAGACTCTGTCTTTTAATATTAGTGGAGATGAGAAAACACCAAGGTACGAGATCTGGTGAAATCACCAATGGGCTGGGACTCATGATCATGGAGGCAGCTTTGTGTTCCTTTCTCTGATGAGAGCCGCAGGCAGGCTTTTGTTCGTTGTTTCTCCTTTCCGTCCAGCTTTTGTGGTTCTGTGACAGTGTGGTGGCTCCCTCGACCCTCGTTGTGCATCAGATCAAATACCTCATGCTTTTATTGCGTAGTACAAAAAAGTAAACCTGGATGCTGTTGACTGCTGGGACCTTTGGATTCCCTTGCCGTAAAAGAAAGAGAGAAAAATACGGCCTGGTAACGGTAAATTTTGAACACGAAAAGACCACGTATTTGAAAATTTGAATCCCAAAGCCGCTTGTGCTCACTACGAAGCATACGAACGCAGTCGCCAAAGAAAGAGTATCTCGCGAATGGCCAATGGTACTTTACGTGAAATACGCGAGAGCGGCGTGCGCGGTCAAATACGGAGAGAGGGTCAATGAACCAAGGGTGACGACTGACGAATTCATCGTGCACCCTATCCAGATGTGACGAGGGGAGAAAAAGCCTATCCCGCTGCAAATTCTCCATGACACGTGAAGATTCAGAGGACGAGATTCTCTCCACCGTTGCGGCCAAAGCATGACCAGTTTGCTGCTGCCAAACTCAAATGAGCTATATGCACCCAAGTCCCACAACTTGCACAAGAAGTACAGATTAGTCCTATAGGTTGAAGAATGGGGAACCACGGTACTACAACTTGTATTAGAGGTGCAAATAGGTCCACAATCAATCTGAGAAGGACATGTGGCGTTGTAATTTTTGCCAAAAGGCCCTTCTGTATTTTCTTATTAGTAACACCTGACTACAGTACTGCTTACATGTGGACCCCACCTGTCAGTGGAAGAACAAGATTTCAAAATTCTACAAGTGTGTGTACAGGGATTCGAACACAGGATCTGTAGCACCTCCACGCGCACGCGCAAGCCAGTGTGCCATTATACTCTCTTTGTTACTCCCTCCGTTCCATATTAATTGACTTGGTTTTGTCCAAATATGGATGTATCTATACTTGTATGGTGTCTAGATATATCCATGTGTAACAAAACATGTGTCAATTAAATCCGAACGGAGTGAGTAGAATCCAAGACAGCGCCTTCATGTACAGCCATAAAAAGAGCGCGGACGTATCTTTGTACACAAATGATTGCGCATATATATCTACACGTAAATGATCTACGCAAGAATACTAATATTCGAACAGCAGGTTTTTATCCGAGTACTTCCTGCTATAAATGATCTATGCGTGTATTTTTGTACGTCACAGAATGTACAATTCCGAAACATTGCCTCGATCGAAGTAATAGCACTCTAATGAGATGAGCTAAAATAGAAAACAGGACTGCCGAACTAATAAATAATTTATAGTGACCATAGATATTTCACAATCAATTTAAGAATAGTCCGAGTCAATAATCTAAGGAGAACAATGATAGTTCATCCGCGGATACAAAGGAAGGAAAACACAAATTATTGCAAATATATCTAGCTGATTATTAGTGCACAAAAAGAATATATGATGGATAAATATATAATGTACTCCCTCTTTTCCGAATATATGATGGTCAACACTTATTTCGGAACGGAGAGAATTTTATTTTCGGCCGACATGCTAATTCTTTTTTGCAATCTAGAATGTGTGGAATTTTATTGCATATAAAGTTATAAAAAAATTAGTTGACAATTATGATGTGTCGATTCTATTTAGAAGAAAAACAGTAGCTAGTAGTTTTCCGCCGACGAAGAAATCCCATATGTAAGTCAAAAAAAAAATCCCATATGCACAGCGTGCTTTTATCTGGTTCTGTACAATAAGACAGCGTGCTAGGCAGCTGCATGAAAATCATCGTGGCGCAGTGGCTGCGCCACCAGGCTAGAGAGCTGCAAACAATCCTGTGTTCGATTCCCTATCTAGGCGCATTTAATTTTGAATTCTTATTCCTCCACTGACAGGTGGGGTCTACATGTAAACAGTACTGCAGTCGAGTGTTACTAATAAGAAATAAGAAAATATAGAAGGGTCCTTTGGCAAAAATTACAATGCCACATGTCCTTCTCAGATTGATTGTGGACCTATTTGCACTTGCAATACAAGTTGTAGTACCGCAGTTCTCCATTCTTCAACTTATAGGACTAATCTGCACTTCTCGTGCAAGTTGTGGGACTTGTGGTGCATATACCTCAGCGTCACGCATAACTTTGAGTATATAGTAAAACTACCACTTTCCAGACTAAATCACAAAAAACTACCACTTTTGCCCGCAATCGTAAAAACATATCACATTTGGTCCGTTGCTAGCAAATCGCGCTAAAAGCCGATTCGGCACGGGTTGACACGGAAACTGACTAGGCGGATCCATCCGTCAGAGATTACGTGGCAAGGGAGAGACGGCGGCCGTTTCGTGCCGTTAACGGCTGTCTCGTTGGCATATACCGCTTGGCCGTCACTCTCTCCTCTTTAGTCTCTGCAAGCTCGAGCCACCCCCATCGCTGCCACCGCCGCACCCCCATCGCTGCCGGCAGTGTATTGTTTCTCTTGATCTCCAATGACAGCAGCAAATGCCTGCTTCCTTGCTCTGTAAGCCTTGTTCCTTGGCACTTCCACTCCAAAAGTTTGTTTTGCATTGTCAATCAAAGTATCCACACGTGTGTTTGGATCCGTTCTTATGGCTTGCTCTGATTGACTGGCCAACCACTTAATACTGACCTTTGTGTTCTCTCCAGGAGAAATGCAAGTGTGCAAGGCTTTGATTTTTCTTAAGCAGAAGGTTTTCTCCTTTCCAACGGTGGAGACAGTCATGTAAAAAGGACAACCTTCATCGCTGCATTTTACAATAACTCTTTTTGGACTATTTCTGTGATACTCATAGTTCCTTAGCTGAGCGATGTGATAGTTTCAAAGAGCTACTCGAAACTCGTAAACATCTTTGAAACAAAGCTTGATGGCAAACTGCTCTTTTGGAAAGCCCATATTTTTTTTCGAGTAACCTCTCGAAGAGGGCAGGGCGTTCCTGCAATTCGTATAGAAGAATAATTGACCCAGTTTATAAGGAAGACCGGGCCCAAAAACCATACAGATGTCCTGTTTATGAGGAAAACAGGGCCAGAAAACCACACAAGCGAGAGGACCGTCGCCCACACGACGCAAACCCACCAAACGCCACAAAACACACCACCAACCCCGGGGCCGCCGCCCCGACTTACACCACACGGCACCAAGGCCGCACACGTGTCACAACGCCGCACGGCCCAGCCGTCTCGTAGCCCTTGCTACCCTCGCTAAAGACGGCCATCCGCAGACCTCAACGTCGCGCCAAAACCCGAGGCCGCCGCCCCGGCGTAGCAACCACGTCAAACTCCGCATTGCCCGGAGCCGAACCAGCCGGGTCGACACACTTTCTGCCCTCGCAGCACCAAGTCGCCACCCAAACCTCGCTATGCGAAGGTCCTGCCCCATAGGACCGTCGATGTAGAGGGGACCGAGGCCGCCGCCTCGACGTACCACCACCGTCCGGGGTCGCCACCCCGGCATCCGCCTCCCCCGACCACAGAGCCCTCCCGCTCAAACGCTGTGAAACCGAAGCATGATACGTCTCAAACGTATCTATAATTTTTGATGTTCCATGCTTGTTTTATACCAATTGCTACATGTTTTGCATCTACTTTATATCACTTTTATACATTTTTTGGGACTAACCTATTAACAAGATGCTGAAGTGCCAGTTCCTGTTTTCTGCTGTTTTTGTATTCCAGAAAAACTAGTCTGAAAATATTCTCGGAACTGGACGAAACTACACGGGGGTCCCTATTTTTCCAGAACTCACCTGACGGAGCGAAGAAGCAACAGAGGAGAGCCAGGAGGGCCCCACACGCACCTAGGGCGCGGGGCCCCCCTCTGCCGTGCCCTAGGGTGGTGTGGGCCCCTCGGGGGTCTCCAGCCGCCGCCCTTTCGCCTACTTATTCCCCCCGACGCGAAAACCCTAAGTGCCTGAGCAAATATCCACGAAAAGTTCCAGAGACGCCGCCGCCGTCAACCCTAGCTCGGGAGGGTTCAGAACCTCTTCCCGGCACCCTGCCGGAGAGGGGAATCGTCACCGGAGGCTTCTACATCGCCATGCCTGCCTCCGGAGTGATGCGTGAGTAGTTCATCCTTGGACTACAGGTCCATAGCAGTAGCTAGATGGTTGTCTCTCCACTTTGTGCCATCATGTTTAGATCTTGTGAGCTGCCCTACATGATCAAGATCATATTATTGTAATGCTACATGTTGTGTTTGCTGGGATCCGATGAATATTGAATACTATGTCAAGTTGATTATCAATTTATCTTATATGTTATTTAAGATCTTGCATTCTTTCCGTCACTCGTAGATGCTTTGGCCAAGTAGATGCTTGTAACTCCAAGAGAGAGTATTTATGCCAGATAGTGGGTTCATGCCTCCATTTAACCTGGGACAGTGACAGAAAGTTCTAAGGTTGCGGATGTGCTGTTGCCACTAGGGATAACCTAACGATGCTATGTCCACGGGCATATGTGTTTGTTTACATTACGCGCTTTACTTAATGCGATTATCCGTTGCTTGCAACTTAATACCAACGGGGGACTCGGATGACAACCCGGCGGTGGATTATTAGTCATAGATGCTGTTGGATAACGGTCTATGTATCTTGTCGTAATGCCCAATTAAATATCATAGTAGTCATCATGTCATATATATGCATTGTCATGCGCTCACTATTTGTCAATTGCCCAGCTGTAATTTGTTCACCCAACATGTTAGTTATCTTTTATGCAGAGACACCACTAGTGAACTGTGGGCCCCGGTCTATTCTTTTACACTGATTAAACAACCACAAACTGCAAACTGTTCCTTTTTCATTCTCTGCAATTAAACATCATTTTCCACACCATATGTTTAATCCTTTCTTTTCAGCAAGCCGGTGAGATTGACAACCTCACTGTTTCGTTGGGGCAAAGTAGTTTGATTGTGTTGTGTGCAGATTCCACGTTGGTGATCGTATTGCGCCGTGCGAGCCACCAACAACCGTCTGAAGAGTTGCTGCTCCTACTGGTTCGATAACCTTGGTTTCTTTCTGAGGGAAAACTTGCGGCTGAACTGCATCATACCTTCCTCTTGGGGTCTCCCAACGAGCGTGTGATTCACGCCATCAAAGCACCGCTGTAATATCCCAGTATTTAGAAACTAACGAAGGGTAGAGGTAGGAAATTGTGAATCCACATGCATGCATTTGAAAAACCCGAATAATTTTTTCGCAAATTAAAAACCCTGGAGTGATCGGAGTTCATTCATCTTCATGAATTAGGGTTTGGTTCATTTTAGGTGAATGCAATAAATTTCGACATGACCTCTAGGTAATTTACTTGTTGTGGGAATTTGGAATTCAATTTGAATATTTAAATAAATGAAATTTGTAAAGTAATTCAAATTAAATCAATAAGATATATAGAAACAATAATTAAGTAAATAAAATTATAGTTGTTTGAATAATTTAAACCTTTACAACACATATTACAATTTATAGAATTCTTGAAAGACAAACAAATAACTTTATTGATAAAGTACAATAATACATTGTCATTACATTTATATTACAACAAATTGAATTACAAAAAAGAATATTACAATTATTTCTAAAACTACAAAATCTTGTATCTTCTTCTTCATTTGATCTCAGCTTCATAATTATTTTCCTGCAAACAAAAGAAATGCAATGACAGAAAATACAAAGGGTGGTTAAGGTTAGTTTAACTCTCAGTCTAGCAATGAATGCATTGCTAATTACATCCTTGAGAGACTAAGTATAGTATCTGTTCTTAATCCACAAATTTTATGCCTCGGGGCAACATCATTGGCTAGGCAGCAAAAGAAATCCACTTGGCAAGACAAAATAATGAAATCACTATGGATAATTCCAAACGAGCCGAAGCCATGCTTCTCAGGTCAAGGGGTAGCATGCAGGCAGCTCAAGCACACAGCTCACACATCCGTGCAGCTCACCTGGCTGTCAACACCACAGCACCACAACCAGTAGGGGATAAGAGCAAGGGGCTCGTAGCAGCCAGCAAATAGAACCATCTCACTCAAGCACCAGCTCGAGTTCATCTATGATCTGAGCTCAGCTCAACACGAGATCACTCACAACCAAATAATCCATTACACAATCCTTGCCAAAAGCAAGAACAAGATGGGATGGAAGCACAAGGCCAAGCAGGAGCAAGGAGGGAAGGCCAGGAGCTAGGAATAGCAAACTGGAGCTGGAGGAGCAGGCCACAAGGTGAACAAGGGGAAGATCCACAAGATCTATTGATCAAGAAAGTCAGAAGAGTCTCAAGCAACACCACAACAGCACCACCACACCTGATCACAGGTTGATCTCTATTTCCTCTAGCAAGTTGATTTGCTAGATACACATGAGTGAGGGGTAGTGTTTTTTCCCTCAGACTAGCATAGTAATGCTATGCTAGTCCATCACAGGGGATTAAAAATCAAGTATAGCATCTGTTCTTATAAAGAGAAAGCCTCAGTCTGTGCATCATAGGCAGGGGAGATAAATCCACAAATCTGAGCAAAGGCACACAAGCAATTGTTGCTTGTTCACAATTGTTGGTAGCACAGATCCAGCACTTGGTTGCTGGGCACAAATCCCTCGAGGGGAATAGCACCACAAACACAACTAAGTATCTAAAACCTGCTACAAACCCTAGAATTTAATTCTAGGAATTATCAGCTAAAATAACACAAAGGCCAATTCCAAGATAATTGAAGATTCAACAAGATTGAATAGCAGCACATCTCTGAACCCAAGGGTTGGTTCAGAGTAGCACACACAACCACGCTGCAATTATCAGACAGTTGTTTCTGTCAAGTGCCAGAACCATTAGTTCTTCACCACAGCATAATCACTAGCTGAATCCTTTCCAGTAGAAAATAATAGGGGCACCAAGACAACCTTCAGAGAGCATCACAGGAACAATCGCACAGCTCAACACCTAAACAGAAAAAGACCTAAATCATGGTGGTTCACCCAGCATCAGAGAGCAAGGCCGTAGGCCAGGACAGGGAAGAAGTAGAAGAGAGAGGATAGGAGAGGAGCTTACTAGCGCCCATGGCCGTAGCTCCACGGCGACGGGGCAGTGCCCGTGTGGCCAGAGGAGAAGGACCACGGGAGAAGCGAGCACCACACCGCACCACAGCAGCACAAAGACGAGCTCTACACCAGCCACGGCGGAGCAGTAGGGAAACGGGAGCTCGACGACGTCGAGTTGTTACCGAAAACCTAACCCTAGGATCGGGTGTGCACGGCCACTGCAGGAGAGGAAAAGCAAATCGAAACCGAGGCGAAGGTGAAGCGTCGAGGGGGCGTTCGACTGCGCCTGGTGGCGGCGACGGAGGCCGCCGGAGCCCGCCGGAATCGGCCGGCGACGGCAGAGGCGCCAGGGGACGGGAGCAAGCACGGGAGCGAGACGGGTGAGGCGAGTGGCTCGGTCGGATGAACAACCCGAGCCAGACTCGGGTTTAGACCTGGTTCAACCAGGGTTGACCAGGGGCAGTTTGGTATTTTCACAAATAAAATTAATAAGAAAATTCTAAAAATTATTTAATCAATATAATTAGAAATGTAATATTTTAAAATAGTTAAAATACCTAATTTAATTCTAAAAGATCTAAATATATTGTTATGCAATATTAAGTATTTTATCTTTGATTTATAATATATTTAAAATAATATCACCAAGTTATAAAAATACAAACAATATACCAAAGTGTTAAGAAAAAAAAAATCTATCTATTTTTATCATTTGAATGTGTGATCAATTACAAGTGAATCACTCGAAAATTGAAACAACAATTTACATATTATTTTAAAATAGAGTCATTTTGAAATGATATTTTGGATGCATTTCAACTTCATTTAAAAATGCTTCACATGTCTAAATTTCAAATTTGAAAATATGTTATAATCATTTCATGTCCTACATTGTGTGCATTAAATAGTTAAATAAAATGATATTTCTCATAGGGAAAATAATTATAAAATGATATTTACATAATCTAAAATTGAAATCTCTACTTAATAAAATTTGATCACTTATTATTACTATCTTTAATAATTAGTTTAAATCTCTATTTCTTCATTTAAAACAAAATTATGAAACTAAGATTTTGAAACATAAAATGATATTACTTTACTTATTCCTGTTAAGTGTGATACTTAAATAAAAGATAAACTTATTATTTGATAATAGTGTATCACTCTTAATATTTATTAATACTTAATCAGATAAACAAAAGTGATATGCACTCAAAGACATGAAGGCACCACATTCTAAGTAATCACTATACCCAACACATAATCAAGTTAAGCATTAATAACATCACCTAAAGGTGATGAAACAATCTTAAGTCAAGTTAATACGATGTTATCGAAGTATCTTTTTAAAATGAAGCTTACCTAGTTAAGCTTGGGTATGATTGAGGGTATTTTGCGATGCATTTCATTACTATGCATAATAGCATCTTGCGAGAGTTTTCTGTAGTCCTTATCGGGATTACGTTGCCTTTTTCAGAACTTGGGGTTTTACCGCAAACCCTAGAACCCCGAAGAGTTTGAACTGCTATTTCTATCCAAGGCAAGTTCACTCTTGCTCATGTCCTACTTGATTATGTTTATCAAAGTAAATGCAACATAATATGGTTTATCATTGCATGAAAAAGTAAAACATATCTTCGAATGATGTGAATTGCTACATATATATTGTTGGCTGACAGATGGAACCATGGTATGATGTGGTTGGTGTAGGTTCCATTTGCACGGGAAAGTATTATCTAGGACTTAATAACCAATGCCGTCAGTGTTCTTGCGCCATAAATTACGCGTTAACCATAAGACTTGGAATGGGACGGGGAAGTCATCTGTGACCTTTTCCCTTTCGCATGTCAACGGACAGCCAGTTCCGTAGGCTGTAGAACTTGCGGCACTACATGCACATGGGTGGGATCCCTTAATTCCCACGGTTTCTGGTGTCTATGATGGATTGTAGGGGTTGTCTGGAACGGTCTATCTTTTTGGTAAAGGGGAGGACTTGGTCCGGATCGGTCTACCATAAGATAAAGGGGAGGACAGACCTACAAAAGGGTGGGCATGCGGGGTTGTTGGAGAAGCACGGCGAATGGCTTGGATCAACAATCGGGCCCCACACCATAGGAAGTGTGGACAGGAAAGTACGCCTGGTTGTGCAACATGATCTTGATCTCTTATGGGTAAAGCAATGCACCTCTGCAGAGTGTAAAAAAGTGTGACATGTTACTCCCTGTTCCGGGAAGGAGCTGCGAACGCTGCAGGAAAGGTGGCTCCATGAAGCCCTAGCACCTGTGAATGGATGATGGGCATAGTTTTCTGAAGATAAAATGAATCTTTTCCTAAAAATGTATTACAAAGATATGCATGTTCATCCATGACCTTTTGGTATGGATGGTAGCTAGTGCATAAAACACCTTATTCTTGTTATATAACTTGCTGAGTAACGCTCGTGTTGCTCACCCTTTCCTCCGTTGACCCCTGCTTAGATTATTGGAGACAGCTGAGGAACGACAGGAATCCATAATGATATTGGTGAGATCTTCGACAAGGAGTCACATCAACCTGCTGGAGCCTAAAGGAGTTAACCTCTACTTTGCCAACGGATGAGTGGCGACAACAGTGCAACGGTGGACACGTCGATAACTAAACCTATGGACAAGATGACTATAATTGGATGGAGGAGCACAACTCGAGACACGAAGATTCCAGATGGATAGATAGAGCTGTGACTACAACAGTAGTGGATTAGGAGTTAGAAGTAGAGTTAATATCCAGCTTAGTGCTACGACTTGAGTCTTTCGGAAGTTTCATTTGCACGAGACCTACTTCTGTTTGTAAAGGAGGTTCTCGAGATTTTGTATTGAATAGTGTTGTAATCCTATAGTGTTACCTTGGACCGACTATGTTTCTGTTGTACTACTCTGAAGGATGTAATATTTACAGATTGGTCCTTCCGTGAGTATTATGTCAGCGACTTGTACACTATAACATGCAGTGGTGTGCGTGGTCACTACAACCGCGAGGGCCAAGAGCTCCAAGGCGACGCCTCCAACAAGGAAATGATGTGTCCGTCACCGTCGCCCGCTCCGAGAGAGCTTAGGTTTTCACCCGGAAATCTTGAAACCACTCACGTCGGTCAGGATCAAAACTCCACGATGAAGCAAACAAGAAGGGGAACGACGCCAAAGGCGCCGTCGTCATCGGCACCGACCGGAGTCGATGCAAGGCTTTTGCCCGGAGCTTGATCTGCCCGTGAAACGCCGGTAGCAGCAAGACGAGCAGAGGGACGCCGTGGTTCATGCCGTCGCGCGCCGGAACCAGACCGTGGCGCCTCCTGCCGCGGCGATCGCCGCCACACCATCTTCCATGACCTGGGGCCGCCGCCCCAGCATGCCTGCAGCACCCAGCGCGCCGGAGCCGCCCTGCCTCTCAAGCCACCGCCGCACGAGTCACCATCGTCTTCACCTCCTGACCTACAAAGTTGGAGGCCCAGAAACCGCGATCTTGCACCCGGAGCTCTGCACCGCGCGGAGGCACCGGGATGAAGACGGACGGCACCTCCGAGCACCACGCCGGCGGGAGCACCGACACCTCCAACTCCGGCCGCCGCGCCACCCCAAAGCAGCCGCACCGACCGCCGTCAACCACCACGGGCCGCCGCCGGAGCGGCACCATCTCCACCTGTGGCCGCCGCCCCGGCACACCGCTGCCATCAGCCGCAACACCACCGCAGCTCCTCCATGTCCAGCAGCCGCCGACCGCTGCCTCGGCCGACGTGACGTCTTTCGCGCGATTTGAGCATGGAGGACCCAGGATCCGCGCCTAGCAGGGCCTCCGCGCCCGCCCGTCCGCCTTGCCGACGGGCACCGCTCAAAGAGGACCTCCGCGCCGCCACGCCCGCGCCGGGGTACCGCCGCGCCTCCACGCCCGCGGAACCGCCGCCGCCTCGCGAAGTCCCGCCGCCACCGCGCCCAGAAACTCCCGACCGCGACCCTTTGGGGTGGAGGGGCTCGCCGCCACCGCGGCACGGGCCGGCGGCAACGGCGGCGGAGGAAGGAAGCCTTGGGGAGGTGCCCGGCGGCGGCTGGGGTTTGCTCCCCTGAGTCGCCGCACGCGGGCGACACGGGGGTCGGGAGCTATCTGTCTTATGGAAAAGGCCATCATACCACTTTCTCTTCTTAGTCTTCTTAACCTTCCTCTTGTTTCCACTAGGCAGGACAAATGGTCGCACATAACCATCGTCATCACTAGAACCTAAGTCATCAGGGCTGCTCAATTCGTCACCTGAGGGCACAAAATAATATCCCTCTGGTTCCTCTACCTCATGATGAGATCTGCTAGTTGGTCCTTGCCTCACAACCAACTTCTTGTCTGAAATAAAATCCTGCTCGGCCACCTCCTCTGCATCTGAGTCCACCTCTTCCGAATAAAACTCTTCAACATCGGTGTCACCTTCAATGTGTAAGTCGGGATCTTGTCTCTGCTTCTTCATTTGTGTTAGCTTCTACACTATGATAATTTCTTCTGGATTTTTGACTTCACTCCTCTGCCTCTTCAATTTTTTGATTAATTCTTGCTCCTCTGCCACAGCTGTGCTATGCTCAGCATTACTGTAATCACCCATATCAAACATGCAGCCACCCTCATCAGATTCCAGAACATCTACAGAAAACCTGAAACAATTACTTTTCCCTTGTCCAAAACGCAGCTCTGTTGGGTTCCATTGTAAATAGTTTTTTAGCAGTCAACCGCAACTGGATAAAATGCTGCGTCATCACTAATGTATGTCAACTCATCCTTGTTCAGTTCCCATATGTCATCATCCAAACTGTCCAATTTTTTTTTTTTTTGAAAAAAGATCCGATCCACATATATTAAGGTAGCTCGAGCATATTACAAGCAGGTCCCCAGAAGAACAGAAATTTACAAACGAACCCAAGAATATGCACCAAGCACCCCAAGCCACCGAGAAGGATAACGATCGGATCCGCACGCCGCGCGCCGGAGCACCTAGCCGCTGCCGGAGCCGCCGTACCGCCTGCCGCCGGGGAAGGAGCGCCTCCACACCTTGTAGAAGACCGCTGAGCTAACCTCCTAAGCCTCCGCACCCAATGAATCTGACAGCTAGATGAACATACAGAGAGAAGAGAGGGTGCAGTACACTTACTCGACGGTGCCACATGGATGTGGCCACTGCATGCTCGTCTTCGATGGTGCGGCCGCACCATTCTCCGGCGACAGCGCTCCAAATCGCGGCGAGTGGTCACCGCCTCCTGAATCACCGCCGCACTCCGATCTTCCGCGCAGAGCACCACCGCCAAGGCCGACGCCGCAAGACTCGCCCCCACCCTCAAATCATGTGTGCAGAGCACCGACGCTTGGGTCGCCGCCGTGGCCTGGAGTAGCCGCCGCCACCGGGAGCGTTCGATAGGACAGCGTGGTCGCGGGGGAAACTGAACCCGGCCTACACAGCGGTGTCAGACAGCGTTAACGGCACGAAACGCCCGCCGTCTCTCCCTTGGCACGTAATCTCTGACGGGTGGGCCCGTCTAGTCAGTTTCTGTGTCAACCCGCGCCAAATCGACTTTTAGCGCGATTTGCTAGCAACGGACCAAATGTGGTAGCATTTTGTAATTGCGGGCAAAAGTGGTACTCCCTCCGTTTTTATTTAGTTCGGGTTTTTTCAAAGTCAAACTTTTTAAAGTTTGACCAAATATATACGAAAAAATATCAACATTTATAATATGAAATATATATATTATGAAAATATGTCGTATGAAGATTCTAATAATGTTAAAATTTTCTTATAATTTTTTATATTTCTTTTTATATATTTAGTCAAACTTCACAAAGTTTGACTTTAACTAAACCCAGAACGCAAACTAATTGTAAATGGAGGGATTAGTTTTTTGTGATTTAGTCTGCAAAGTGGTAGTTTTATGCTAAGTACTCCATAACTTTGGTCAGGTTCGCCACAACGGTCCATTCTCTGTGTTAAAAAAATACGCATATACAAATACGGCGAAAAGGCTTCCAATTTGAATCGAGCCGGCTACTGCTACTGCTAGCTGTGCGGCTGTCTGCAACCATTCGTCGCCACAACGGCTTTCTTTTGTTGTTCTTCTGTACGCCGCTCGGGCCGCGCGCACAGTCCCCAACGGAACAGCAGAAAATTTGAAATCCCACCTCTCGCTCTAGCCACGCTTCGGCGGAGCTCCGCCTCGGTTCTCGCGAGGGCCAGTACAAAACACAGTGTCCAACGCGCACTTTACTCTGACCCACGCCCCCCAAAGCTCAGCTCAGCTCAGCTCAAACACCTCGCCTCCGTTGTCCCACCCCCACCGCCGCACATAGATCCCTGGTCCCGAATCCGCGCTGAACCAATGGGTCTCTGCCTCAGCAAGAAGCAGCACCGGCGACAAGAAGAGCAGCCGGGAAATGCGGCCAAGAAGAGCGGCAAGAAAACCACCGGCAAGGACACCGCCGCGGCTGCGCTAGCCCATGAGGCCAAGAAGCCGCCGCAGGCGAAGCCGGCGCCGTCCCGGAAGGCTGCGCCATCGAGGGCGGAGGAGCCGGCGGCGGACAAGCGGACGGTGTTCGTGGTCAAGGCCGCCGCCGCCGCCGCGGCTGCCGAGGTGGCCGCGGAGGCCAACGGCGAGGGGGCGCAGAGGGCGCCCGCTGCGCCGGTGGAGGAGGCGAAGCCGGTGGCTGTGAGCAGGGTGCCGGTGCGGACCTCCAGCTGCACCAAGGAGGAGGTGGACGCGATTCTCATCCAGTGCGGCCGCCTCAGCCGGAGCTCGTCGGCGTCCGGCAAGGCGGCGGCGTCGGGCGAGGGGCACCAGAGGTACTCCGGATCCAAGAGGAGCTACGACTTCGACCGGGAGAGGAGGGGCGGCGGCGGCGACGATGAACTCGATTGGGAGAGGCACGGCGCCGGCGGCGCGTCCAGACCCTCGCCCCGCCGGAGGACGCCGGAGCGTAAGCGCTCGGCCTCGGCGAGCCACGAGAGGAGCAGTGGTGGGGGGAGCGGGAGCAGGAGGGTGAGCCGGTCGCCGGGACGGCGCGGCGACGGTGCGGCCTCGGCGGCGAGCTCCGTGGGCGCCGAGCGGGGCGCGCGGCAGCCCGGGAAGATGGTCTCGGTCCCGGCCCGGGAGAAAGGACGCGCGCCGTCGCCGGTCAAGGCTGCGCCGTCTGGGAAGAGGTATGCGTCGCCAACTCTGAGGTCCAACTCCCCCGCAAGAGGCGCGGCCTTGGCGAATGAGAACGCCGGGGCGCAGGCGACGCACGGGCCGTCGCTGAGCCGGAGCTCGTCAAGGAAGGCCGATCACTCGCCGTACCGCCGCAACCCCATGTCGGAGCTCGACGAGAACGCTCTGGTCAACAACCACCACGCCGCCAACAACGGCAAATCCCAAAAGGTACGGATCAATGAAAGTTTCAATTTTGGCTGAATTTTAGCGACCCTTTTCGACCACCAGACTGCTCAAATTCCTCAAATATCTTGCGCGCAGAAACCCATTGAGAGTGTCGCGGCCGTGTCGCACAAATTGGGGATTACGAAGGACAAGCCGGAGATCGTAGAGGAGGCCCTGGCGTCAGACACCAGGGCACCGTCATCAAGGATGAACGCGACGCACACGATGAGCATTGTGGCCGACAGCGTCGTCAATCCGAGGGACGGCCTGGGGGGCCGGTCGTGGAGGCGGTCCTCGCGCGACTTCGACCTGGAGGGCGCCATGGCGTCAGACAACAGAGCACCCTCTTCCAAGATCAACGCGACGCACTCGGTGAACATCGTGGCCGAGAGCGTCGGAAACCCAAAGGCAGGGCCGGTGGGCCGGTCGTCCAGGCGATCGTCTCGCGACTTCGACCACAACGGTATCAACTCCATCGCGTTCGTGAATGAGGCCATGGCGTCAGACACCAAAGCGCCGTCGTCCAGGATGAACGCCACGCACACGGTGAGCATTGTGGCTGAGAGCGTCGTCAACCCGAAGGCAGGGCCGGTGGGCAGATCGTCGCGGAGGTCCTCTCGCGACTTCGACCACAACGGCAACTCTTACGCCTCCCTGCTCCTCGAGGACATCCAGAGCTATCACCAGCAGAACTCCAGTGACACAGCCGTGGCAGCGCCAGCTTTCTCGCTCCCGGCGTGCGTGTCCAAAGCCTGCTCCATTCTTGAAGCGGTCGCCGACCTCAACTCCTCGTCGGAGAACAGGAGCTTCGAGCTGGAACGGTCGGCCGACGACAAGGGGTCGGTCAACGTGAGCTACAGCGAGAAGACGGCAGCGGCGGCGGACACGCACGTCGTCGAGTCGGAGGTCGTTGTCAAGGACGACCTCATGGAGCCGAGCCTGCACAAGTACGTGTCCGTCCGGGATATTCGTCGCGAGACTGAGCCGCTGGAGTCCGCCGGGAGCAACAGCTTCGCCGGCAACCCGTGGACGTGCTCGTGGGAGCCCAATTCCGTCGATTCAACCGGCCGGACGTGGACGGCCTCGCAGTCCAACAGCGACGATGTTGAGCAGAGCAGCGGTGGCACTGTCAGTGATCAGTCTTGGCAGAGCAAGCAGGAGACCGATCCACGAGTGGGTTCTGCCAGCAGTGCTCAGCTGGGACGCGGCGGCAGCAGCGTCTTGAGCGCGCGATCTGATGTTCGTACTGTCTCAGCGAGCTCTTCAATCGCTTAGTATTTCTGCCATTTTAGGCGTTCTGTGTTCACGTTGGTAATTTAGTCTGATTCTGAACTTGTACTAGCAAGACGGCTTGCTGTTTCACAGATGCGGTTGTTTTTGTTCTTATCTCATGATAGCTTGGCAATATGTTTAGTAACCTACTGATTATTGGCCGAGAGCTTTTCAGTCCATGCATCCATGGCTGTAAAATAAAGAAGAATCGCTTACTGACAGAGGTAGTAGTTAAATTCGTTGAAGTGGAAGTCTTATATTGAATCTTTGCAAGGTATTTTAATGACACGACCATAAAATGGTTAAAATCACGGACTACAATTCCAACCAAATGCTATTCCAACCAAAAAGCATTGACGACGACCACCACAACAACAACAACAAATCATTTCATTTCCAAGCAAGTTGGGTTACGCTAGAGATGAAACCCAAGATATCGGAACTAAGAGCATCTCCACTCGCGGCACCCAAACGGCCCTCCAAAAACCTTTTGGGTGTGCCGGACCAAAAAATCGCCCCACCCGTGGCGCTTAAACGAGATTTTGATCCGGCGCGGCCCAGTTTTTGGTCCGGCATACCCAGCCCACGCCCTTCGCTTGGGGAGCCGATGGGCTGCGCCGAACGTAACCGCGCGCGGGCCACGCCTGTCATCGGCACATGAACTGAATATGGCCGGTAAGCTGAACTAATGGCGGGCGGCGCCTCGGTTTCTCAGCCGGGCGCAACAAGGCGTCGCTTCACCTCTCTGCGGCGAGGAACCGTCTCCACCACGGTGGCGTCAATGCAGATGATCGCGTCTTTTCAAGCGTCGCCGTAAATGTGTGGCAGGTGAGCCGATGGCCAGAGTTAAGACACGCGGATGGCTCACCTCCCGGTCGCTATATAGAGCAGGGCCCTCGCCGTCTCCACCACACCACAACATCTTCTCCTCCTCCACAACCATGCCTCCTCGTCGGCGCTACGACGTTCCCCTGACGGAGGAGGAACGTAATCGTACCCGTGCGGAGTCGATGACCCGTCGGATCCGCCGTGTAGAGGCGGCGGTGCGTGACGCTATTCGCCGCTGGCCACGGTCGTTTCCCAACGACCACGAGGCGGGGGGATCCGCGCCTCCTCCTCCGCCTCCACCACCTCCTCCACCACGGCAGACGTGCTCACGAAGGCGGAGGCGCGAGAGCTCATCCGGACCAACACGCCGGTGACAGCGAACAGCCGCCTCCCAGAGGGCTGGGTGACGAACAGAGTCCACATCCCGGTGGCTCCTCGGCTCACCGGCCAGGCGCGTCTGGACTACATCGTCATGTGCCAGCAGACGCTGCCACCGGAGTTGTACGACGACATCCGGTACGAGCCGAACTCGGCGTACTGGGACGACCAGATCGAGCTGGAGTACACCTACCGGCTCAACAGCTTCATCGCCCGCGAACCGCCGGAGGATAGGTTCGACTCCTACGACGACGTCCTCACCAACACCTCCGACGAGGACTTCGCGGCGGGCATGGAAAGGGAGCGGGTGCGGTACGAGGCGGCGCAGGAGACTCGGCGCGCAAGAGAAGAACAAGGACGCGTGCAGCCTCCTCCGCTGCAAACTCAACAAGAGGCGGAGGAGGTTGACGGTGATGATTCCGAGGACTGGCCGAAGCCGGAGTGGGACGCTAGCGAGATGCAGCTCGCCATTGAGGCGTCCATAGCCTCTTCGGCCCCGCCTCCTGCGCCGCCTCCGCCACCACCGGCTACCTCTACTACCTGCTCCCGCTGCCGTCGGGTGCCTCTGGCTACGGCTGCGTTCGCCAGCTCCTGCCCAAACTGCCGGTGCCCGGCTTGCCACCCTACTAGTTAGATCTATGTTTAGGTTTTAGTTTAAATGAAGTACGCCTAGTTTAAATAAATTTATGTAAGTTTGAACGAAATTTCGATGAAATCTATATTTTTCGTGTTTAAATGTCGAATTTAAATAATATTTGGGCGCCGCGAGTGGGGAGCGACGGCGCCCAAAGGCGACAGGCCGTCCGGACAACGCCCAAATGGCCTGTCCGGAAGGCCTTTGGGCGCCCATTTGGACGCCGCGAGTGGAGATGCTCTAACTCATGGTTCTGGCACATGGATAGCTAAGCTCCACTCACCCATGTACATGGCTAGTTATTTGGTGATATTCCAATCCTTTAGATCTCTCTTAAGTCTTAACAGACTTCGCCCATGTCAAGTTTGGTCTACCACGACCCTTCTTAACATTCTCATCACGCTTTATCCATCCGCTATGCACTGGCGCTTCCGGAGGCCTGCGTTGTATATGTCCAAACCATCTTAGATGATGCTGGACAAGCTTCTCTTCAGTCGGAGCTAGCCAACTCTCTCCCGTATATCATCCTTCCGGACCTGGTCCTTTCTTGTGTGGCCACATATCAATCTCAACATGCGCATCTCTGCTACACCTAAATGTTGGATATGTCGCCTCTTGGTTGACCAACATTCTGCATCATACAACATCGCAGGTTGAATCGCAGTCCTATAGAACCTGCCTTTTAACTTTTGTGGCACTCTACTATCACAGAGGACGCTAGAAGCTTGGCGCCACTTCATCCAACCAACTTTGATTCGATGACTCGCATCTTTATCGATATCACCATCCTTCTCACAAGTACAGAACGACACATCAGAAACGGACCAAAAAGCCATCGGCAATGGAGAAACGGTTCGTGTCCCCGCTTTCAATACTGATGTGTAGAGCTCAATAGCAACGGATGTGTTTAACCGTTTCCAATGAGCCAGGGTCAAAATGGTCATTTACATTTCTCCGTTTCCGAAGTGAGAATAGCATTAGTAACGGATTTTTTTCTTCAACCGTTGGCATTGAGAATTTTTCGTATTTCTAAAATAGATATTTTTTCACAAATCAATTTGATGTTTCACAGCACATTTCAATATTTCACATCACAAACATAAGCAATATATCCACAACACCAATTTCATTTATAGTACAGAATCCGTGACATACATAATGTTATATGTACACATTTGAATCATGACGTCACTATCATATGCTGTCTAAACTTTTTTTGTAAGGAGGAAGATAAGACAGTAATATTTGTTGCCTGCATCATTGCCGAAAGTTCCTTTTGTGGAGCACACTGCAAAAATAAATTCAGAAAACAGAAACAGTGAGAGATTGAACTTAGAGAGAAATCTAATTGCAATAGAAAATTAGTAGTCTCTCATACACTACTCATGCTGAGAGATGACAACAATAAATAAATTTATTTATCTAATGGTTACTTCATTCATAGAAGATCCCGTGAAAGGATTTGTTCACGTTGTCACAAGATGATCCCATGGTGATGCTGCCAGTGAAGAGATCCATTGTTTGGATTGTCTGTGGCTAGCACGGCAATGTTCTGATTTAAAAAGAAATATTGTTAGATAATGCGCAAAAGATCCATTATTTGGATTGTCTGTGGCTAGTATCTACATACTGCTAGTCTGTACTACTAGTTTGGTTTAAAAATGAATATTATTGCATAAGGCGCAGAAGATCCAGTTAATGGATCGATTCACCTTGTTTTAGAGTTGCACACGATGATCCTAAAGAGTGAAGCCGATCCATTATTTGGATTATGTGTGGTATGTATGTACGGCTAGTCTGTACTACTAGTCTGATTTAAAAATAAATATTATTGCATAAGACGCAGAAGATCCAGTTAATTGATCTGTTCACGTCTCATGTTCTCACAAGATGATCCTAACGAGTCAAGCTATCCATTATTTGGATTGTCTGTGGCTAGTCTATATATTCGCCTAGTTTGTACTTACATAATAGTTTAGTTTACTTAGTTTACTGATTGTCAACACAAATCTCACTTGTTACATATGCATACAATATTTATATCTTATCAAAAGAAAATGATATTCTAACTATTTACAATATTTGTATTATATTTACTCTATTTTACATTAAAAACATTGAAAAAACTCTGATTTTTAATACATAAAATTCTCCATCTAACAAAAGTGAATCCTTGTACTCGATCTAACACCTAGCGACAGTCGGGTTCAGATCTAACCATACACATCAATCTGTAAAGAAATTTCACCCTAAAAAAGAGTTACTATATGAGATGGTATGTATTACCTAGAGCCAGCCGTAGATCTAGGCTCAGCCACACAACAAACACCGTCGACTCGCTCGCGCTCGAAGGAGGCGCGAGAAGGAGGAGCCTGGCCTCCAGATCAGAATCTCTTTCCTCCGAGGAGGACCAGATCTGGGTAACGGGGGACTTCGAACGGGCGGGATGTACTCGCGGCCGTTAAAGGAGGACGAGATCGAGCCGACGGGGGAACTCCGACGGCGCCGCATAAATGCGCGAGTGAAGGAGTTCCTGCGGGCCGGCTGCGGCCAGAGTCGGGAGGTGGTGGCGGCAAGGTATGGGTTGGTGCCGGCAATGACGGTTGGCGGAGGAGGTTGCGATTTTCTGGCTGCCGTCGGTGACGGAGGGGTTCGGCATTGGAGACCACATGAGCAAGTGAAGTGCATGGTGAGAGTGTGCGGCTAGGGTTGGGACTTAGGAGAGACTGCGAGTGTGAGACGGGAGTAGGGGATCTTATAGGCGCGCCAGCTTGTGGGCTTACTGGGCCTTAACCTTGGTAACAGACATTCGTCAAGCTCCATTTACGATGAACACAATTTTGGCAACGGAGGTAGTTTCGGAACCGTTGGCAATATATTAGCAACAGAGAAATAAGCGCAACCGTTGCCGATGTGTCGCGGGTCGTGGGAGGATAGCCCTCGCGGGCCACTTTTTCACGCGGAAAGCTCGATTCTCCGTCGCCTAACTTGTGTCGTTTCCATAGAGGGGTATCCGATGTGTCGTTATGTACTAGTGTCTAGAGCATAGACCCCAAATATCGGAAGGTATCTTTCTCAGTTACCACTTTTCCATCAAGGCTAACCTCTCCCTCCTCGTGCCTAGTAGTATTGAAACTGCACCTTATGTACTCAGTTTTAGTTCTATTAAGTCTAAAACCTTTCGACTCTAGAGTCCGCCTCCACAGCTCTAACTTTCTATTAACCCCCGCCGGCTATCGTCGACTAGAACCACATCATCTGCAAAGAGCATACACCATGGGATATCTCCTTGTATATCACTTGTGACCTCATCCATCACCAAAGTAAAAAGATAAGGGCTCAGAGCTAACCCCTGGTGCAGTCCTATTTTAATTGGAAAGTCATCGGTGTCGCCATCACTTGTTTGAACACTTGTCACAACATTAACATACATATCCTTAATGAGGGTAATGTATTTTGTTGGGACTTTGTGTTACTCCAAGGCCCACCACATGACATTCCGTGATATCTTATCATACGCCTTCTCCAAGTCAAAAGAACACCATATGAAGGTCCTTCTTTTGCTCCCTGTATCTCTCCATAAGTTGTCGTACCAAGAAGATGGCTTCCATGGTAGACCTCCCAGGCATGAAACCAAATTGATTTTTGGTCACGCTTGTCAATCTTCTTAAGCAGTGCTCAATGACTCTCTCCATAGATTAATTGTATGGCTCATCAGCTTGATTCCACGGTAATTAGTGCAACTTTGGACACCCCCTTGTTCTTGAAGATTGGCACTAGTGTACTCCTCCATTCTTCGGGCATCTTGTTTGACCGAAAAATGAGGTTGAAAAGCTTAGTTACCCGTACTATCGCTATGTCTCCAGGGTCTCTCCACACCTAAATGGGGATACCATCAGGGCCCATTGCCTTGCCTCCTTTCATCCTCTTCAAAGTCTCCGTAACCTCAGCCTCCTGGATACGCCGCACAAAGTGTCTGCTGGTATCATCTGAGGAGTCATCTATAACTCAATGGTAGAGTTCTCATTCTCTCCATGGAACAGGTTGTCAAAATACTCTCGCCATCTGCACTTTACCTCTTCGTCTTTCACGAGGATTTGATCTGCTCCGTCTTTATGCAATTTACTTGGTTGACATCCCTCGTCTTCCGCTCCCTAATCTTGATCATCTTATAGATGTCCCTTTCGCCTTCCTTTGTGCCTAGACGCTGGTAGAGGTCCTCATACACCCGACCCCTTACCTCGTTCACCAAAAAGCATTGACACAAAGAAAAAAAACTCTCAAGTATGATCCTCGTCGAGCAAAGGTAGGCCGTCAACTATATTGGGTAAACAAATCCCCTAGAACTGTCTCATTGCAATTTTGATAGAAACGTTGGGTGAAAGATCATCTTTAGAGAAACTAAAGTTTCCAAAGTTGCCTGATCAAACTAACGCCGCATACCGCATACACTGATTTGACAGAGTATTGGCCATTTTGTGTAATCTGATCTATAAGAGTCTTGCTACTCGATTAATCGAAATATCGGTGAGGCCGGAGCGAAGAATAATTCATTGGCACCAATTTTGACCAATTAAATCTCTCCACACGGAGATTTTTGTCAGGTTGGGGTACATGTTTAGAGGAACTTTCGCCCAAGCATGTGTCATCCTAAACACACACTTTTGAGTTATCCTTAATAGCAAAGATCCAATATAGAAAAAGTCTCGTTTAATCTGTATAAGTTTGCCCCAAAAATGTGATCACGGTCTTTCAACTCTACACGAGAGAGGGTGCTTTTATCCCAATTTTATAGAAGAGCACTTGTTGACACAATGAATCTTGGACTTTTGAATCCCGGTTTCCTATACCACTTGGATGTGTAGGCGGCACATGCCATTTCATTTAGCCATCCGATATTTTCTTCTCATGTCCCTTACGTACTCTGCCAACAAAATCCTGAGTGAAAAAATCGAGACGTTGAGGACCTCTCAAGGAATGTGAACAAAAGAGAGCAGATACACAACCACATAATTTCTTAGGACAAGCCTATCACCAGTGGACATATGTTGCCCTTTTTAGATCCTTGAATTTTACAAAATTCTCATACATTTCTCTCAAATCATAGATATTGAGACACAAATAGGGAATCGGAATCTCGAAGTGACTAAAGGTAAATATCACTGCTCGCGGCCGTACAGTGTGGTGCAATTGAAAAATACACATTAAACTTTGGAAATGAATTACACACCTTATTTCTTCTGCTCTATGTTTGAATCAAATAGGTTCTTCAGATAGTTTTCCATGTCTAATTCACAACATATGTCATGACATTGAAAAGCTGTAAGAAAATCTCCATTAGCTTCCATATTTTTCAATGGGACATACCATTCCATTACTCAACAAGGACAATGAAATCGCTACAATGTTTGTACAAAACAAGGGACAAAATACACTGAGAAAAAGTCAGAAATTTTGATTTGCAGGCACACCGGCTGAAAGAAAACACAAATCGATCAAAGTCTAGACTACATCCCATCTTGGCTTCCTTCACCAACACACCAATAGTGGACATATCATACTCACAGGAATTAAGGGCGTTTACGAAGTTGTAAGCATCATATTCGAGGGCAACACATTCACCCCCAAACTTGTAGCTCCCTTGACAACAGCGAAGCCGACGACAACTTTGACGTGGGCGTACTCTTCGGGTGCCCACTTTTGGTATACCTGGTGAAATCCAACTAGCGATACACCGGATGGCCCACGTATGGCCCATGAAGGAAGCCCATTAAACAAAGAGTACACCCTAAGTCGAAGCGTAGTCCTTGGCGGTTAGGTCTTCCTTACCTGTAAAACCTGATCGGATGCGAACTCTCGAGACCCAACCTACTATACAAAGGTTGGGAGGGCCGCCGATCTAGGTCACGTCTTACTTAATACACCAAACCCTAGCGAGATCGCATCTCGCCGGGACCTCCATTGTAACACCTTCGAGATTAATAACCAGACAAGCAGGAAGTAGGGTATTACCCTCCGGGGGCCTGCACCTGGGTAAATCCTCGTTTGTCAGTCGACGAACTCACCAGCTCCATCTTCTCCCCCTCATACGAAACCCTAGGTGCCTAACCATGGGATTTGCCGTGGTAACCCCACGTCAAAGTTCAACGTGCAAAGAGTCTCATGGACTGATTTCCCGGCTGCTATTGCTGTAAACACAAATTCATGATCACAAATGATGTCTCCTCAGCTTCCATTTCCACTTTTGTTGTAAAAGGCCGATCAAAGTTAACCTTCAAGAAATTGTTTGGGGGCTTGGACCATTTCTTTTCATCTGGTGGATTTGGTGGTTTCTCGGTTGTTTCGGAAATAAGAATTCCACAATAAGTCTCTCCACATAGTGATTAAAGTTGCAAGTGGGAGGGACAACCCACATATCCCGCAGCATGTCTCGTGAAAACATCCCACAAAAGTGTGTCGTCGACACCCGCTCTTCTTAGGTGGGTTTAAGTTGTCAATCCCACTTGTCCAGTTTGATCCCACGGTGGGGCTCTGACACGTGGGAGAAGGTTGGACGTGACATAAATCGCACCAACGACACAAGCTGGTGCGTTGGAGACAGATGCCTCGTCCCCAGGAAAGGCTGCATTGATCAGCTTTTGTGGGTCCCCTGGGTTTTGTTATCCCACCTCCAAATCTCATGTTTAACCCAATTATGTCCGGGGGCAAAATTAAGCGGACACGGGCTGCCCAGACCCATCCCACTTGCATTCATAACGGTGATGCATCCCGTGCGGTCCTCACTCTCTCTTGCCCGCATTGTCCTTTGTTGCGAACACCACAACCATTCTAACATCAGGACTAATGGCTTTTATTTGTACTCTCTCTCCAGCTTCCATTGTTCCTGTAGCATTTCATGGGCAGAGAACCTCTCCCGAACAGCACCAAGCCCCAAGATGTTCCAACATCTATTTGATTCTTTTGCATTTCAAAAAAACATGGCCACCGTCCTCATTCAATGTAAGACCAGGCATTTTGTGTCATCAAGTCTATTTGCCGAATTGTTATACGCAAGTCACCACACAAACATGGTCACCCTATTTGATGCCTTTTCAGCTCGCAGATATGTTTCCAATGTAGTTTAATAGTATTGTTTTCAATATTCGCTCGAGAGCGTTTTTTTTAGTTTTTTTACGAACAATGTAGGAGTATATATTTGTTCTAGAAAGAGAATGCATTCTCCACGTATGGCCATATCTGTCTTCACCGTATTGGAGATATCCTAGTTTGTTAAAACCTGTTATGTGACCCATCAACTTTTGGTAGTCCAGTACGAAGCTGACATAGCAATCGCCAAGAAAATTAATTGATCTAGCAATTATCATATGTATCATAACCTTATGTACTCCCTCCGTTCTAAATTAGATGACTTCTATTTGTCCACATACGGATGTATCTATACTTGTAACATGTCTAGATACATGCGCATGTAGACAAATGAAAGTCATCTAATTTGGAACGGAGGGAGTATAACCTAAATGGTCGGTGCTTTCATTGCTCAGTTGGTTAGAGCACCCGTTTAGTAAGCGGGAGGTCATTTCTGTATTTTTGGCCAAAGTTTGCTCAACTCCAATTCCTTATGATTTTTTTACCATAATAATGAGCCGGGCCCAAAAGTTAAAAGCCCATAAGGCTCACACAGCCCGAAGAAATAAACTCTCAGTAGAACCTCCTTACGCGCGAAGCCTTTCCAAACGAGCGCCAAAAACCAAAATAGTCGACACCGGCGCACGGCGCACCCACCACCAGAGGCTCTCGCCGCTCGCCGAGGAGACGAAGCCGCAACCCGCCGCCGCAGCCGTCCAGGACCGCAAGCCATGAAGTTCAAGGCCTCCTTCACCGACGACGGCATCTCCCTCCTCGACAAGCGTGAGCCCCAGCGCAGCGCACTCCTGAATTCCCCTCCCCTCCCTCTCGCAATTCGTCGAGCACCTCACGCGCGTCTTCCGTTTCTCCCGCAGGGTTCCTCCCGGCGATGGACAAGGTGGGCCGCGTCTGCCACGTCTACCTCACCCCCACCCACGCCATGCTCCTCCACAACCTGCTCGGCTCCACGGGACCCGACGGCGACGGGCCGCAGTGCGTCGCGCAGTTCGCCAAGGACCTCCTCTTCCGCGACTACAGCGTCTCGTCGCGGGACGCCAACCGTGTCGCCTTCTCCATCGACGTCGCGCTGCTCCAGCGCGCCCTCCGCAGCGCGCTCGCCGTCCACGCGCAGTCGCCGGCTGCCGGGGACGCGATCCAGGTCAAGCTCGTCAACAAGCAGACCGCCGGGTCCCGGTCCGCGTCCCCGTTCCTCACGTTTGAGACCAAGGGCGCTCGCTCCGCCGTCGTGCAGGACGTGCCCATCTCCAAGCCACTCTCACGCTCAGACGTTGCGCGCTTGCAGGCTGCCCTTGACGCCGCCCAAGAGCTCCCTCAGGTGTGTTGTTTTCACATACTCCCTCCTCCTGGTAAGTATAGTTTTTTGCACGAATATTAAACATGTGAATTTTGCACATGGTGGACTCATTTTCTTACAGAAAAAATTGGGCGAGAGGAGTCCCTAACAGTCACAAATTGAAAACAGTCCTTTAAATCTCTCCGTTATAAATTCAAACTTATTTTTGGATGCGTAAAATTGTCCATAAATCGCAATGCACCCTATATTTTGATTTTTTCTCAAAAAACTATACGCCTTACTCATTTTCTTACAGAAAAAATTGGGCGAGAGTAGCATTTTGCAATTTCTTATGTTCGTGAATAAATTTCCTAGTATGGTTTATCTAGTTGAATTCCTCTACAATATAATCTATCCGTCCGAATGCGAAAAGAATTAGTCAGATTGAAGTAGGCTGTGGCTGGACAACTTTTGGTGGCATTATTATGCCGTGCGAGCGTGGAATCAACATTTTGAACCTCTGCATACATGCTTCGAAAGATCAGTCGTGGAATTAATAACGGCCTCGGTCCATCCTACAAACTATTTTTTTGTTTGAACACGTGAACTAGATATTCACATAATTTGCGGGTGGTAAAGATAATTTTGTTTTAGTATGATGAAGTTTGATTGCGTATTCGTGTCTAATTACTGAAACACTGTCTAGATGTCTAGTCAAATTCTGATGCACATATACCTGTCTTAAATTGGAGACCTTGGAAGATATCCATCTTCCAGCAAGATACAGGACAAGATGCTATCCATATAAACAATAGTTAGAAAATAATTAATAACTGAAATGCGGAGATAGCAAAACAGTTAATCGGTCTATGAAATATTCACATAATTTTCTGGTAGCAAAGATATTTTGTTTGCATAGTTATACGATGAAATTTGATTGTGTCCCATTACTTGAAGTAGCTAATATAGTTATCTAGACATGCAATCCATTCTAATTGGTGGATATACCTGTCTACTGTTATACCTCTTGGAATATGCTAAATATGCATCTGCCTGCAAAGATACAGGACAAGATGCCATTCGTACTAACTATAGTCAAGAAATTTTTTTAAAAGGAAAATGTAAATGTAGCAACTATGAAATATGTCTATTAAATAGTTGTTATTAGCACCCAGTGTGTGTGTTCTTTTTGGTTTTGAAGTCTTTGTCTTTCTTGTCGTGTACCATGTTAGACATACTAATATAGACTCAGCTACTAAGCTTTCTCAGAGGTCTGCATTGATTTTGATCCTTAAGCTATCTTCAACTTGGATGATTCTGCTGGTTAGAAGAAATTTATCTTACTATTGTAAGCTACTGAGTGGTCCTTGTAGATTTGCATACTTGGTTGGTGTTATCTTCCTATTATTGGCTGCTTGTTAGAAGAAATTTATCTTTCTGCAGACTCTAGTCCAGGTTCCGGATCTGCCACAGTTACAGAACTTAGTGGATCGTCTGAAAAATATTGGTGATTTACTGACCGTAACTGTTACCCAATATGGTGATCTTCATCTACAAGTTTCCACTTCTCTTGTTACCGTCGGTTCAGAATTCAAAAGGCTTCGGATTCTCGGCAATCGTGGTAAACTTTGACCGCTGGGATTTAATCACCATTCTGCCTTAAATTCCAAAGTCGGTGTCATTACTGTTCAAATTACTTGTTGACATTTTTATACCAATGGTTTGTGTTTCAGCAAATGCACCTGTTGTTGATCAAAATGTGAGTGCTACCACTCGTATGGAAATGGCGGTTGAGAGAGGGGAAGCACTCTCAGTGGTATTGTTCCGAGCCTCTATTTATTTAGTCACCGTTTTCTTCTTTTCATGTCAGCTGTTCACACGTATCTATCATTCTATTTTCTTGCAGCAAGTGAGTATGAAGCACCTAGTTAAGAGCCTGCAATGTCATTTGGCCAAGCCAGATTGTACCTTCTATGGTTTGTTTTTCAGCCGTTTCTTTAATCCCGTCGAAAAATATTCTAAAATTTCTGTTAAACATTGCCTTATTCTTTTTGTGTAGGTATTGCTCCTAATGGTGCTTGCTTGACAGTGATATTCCAGTATTTCATTCCGGGGACACGGTTGACGGATAAATCCATTAGCTTTTACTGTAGGCTTCCAGTCCTTGACCCCGGCACCAGTTAAAGTAAAATATATCGCAGCATACTTGCTTCTGATATCAGTAAATAAGGTTAGGTAATATTATCGACATAGCTGATGTACCTTTATGTACCCAATCTTATGACTTGTTTGTGGCATAATATATGTTGGCTTCTGGATTGCAAGTTGCAATGTTCTGCTAGTTCATATGTAAACATGAATGCAAACTGTGAATTCTTGTCTTGGTGACATCCTGGTGCGGGCACCTTGATATCAACACTGAAAATACTTAATTGCTACCTCGGTCCACAAATATAAGACGTTTTGGTGGGCTTCTTATATTTGGGGACAGAGGTAGTATTTTAACTAAAAAAACGTTCTGATAGCTTCTTAGTTCCAGACTATCACTTGCACGCACCCCTTTTCCTCTTCAACATAAATATATTAATCTTTTCAAGTATAGACACGCATCTTTTCTGTTGCCATGTACTATTCTCTCGTTGCTTCTACCATGTCATTCAGTTTTTGAAATGGGCAGAAGAAACCCACTCATTCATTGTAAGGATGAATAAAAGTTAGAAGTTACCACACCTGTTCCAGATAAACTCAGTGAGGGAAAACACTGTAAAGACACCAGTTCCAGCCACCAGTCATAAAACACCCATGACATTCAACGATCGTAATATCTGACTGACACTTCCATTCCAGGTTCAGTAAATGTTTTGTTAAGTATTACTACCCCATTTTGTGATGTCCTTGTGATGTTATGTGAGTACGAGTTATATGTACTTTCTTTAGATGGGAGCGACTATTGTTGGCGGTGATAGCAGCAGGCTTTGAAGCCATGTCCTTAGCCTGCTACAAGGGGACCAACATAAATCGTTAGGCACTAGGAGAAGCAGTTTGACACCAAACTTCCTGTACATTGTACATGCGTCCACGGGGCCGAGGCCGGGGCCGGCTTCAAATCTCTAGATTGCGATGCTACTACTCACTGCACTATTATTGTTGGTCAGCAGTGACCTGTGTCAAAAAACGCCAGATATTATGAACGCAGCTTGAATGATCCCATGTGGATTGTTAGAAAACCTGTCAATCCACATGTGGAATGCCTGAAAACCTGTCAATCTATCTAACCACAGTTATGGCATTGATCTGCTGTCCACTACGTATGGATCCTTACTGTAACATCAATACTATCATTCCAGCAATTTGCAAGCGAGCAACATCAATGCGCTAATACAGTGCAGCCATGTGCCCTGTCTTTATCGGAAAAAAAATGTGCCCTGTTTTTCGGCCTTTAGTGCCCAACCATTTCCGCCTATTCTACAGCCTTTCAAGTCAACAATAATTTGTGAACAACCAATTATGTGTCACTGCATGCCGATGCCATTTTTGCACGCATTACATGTATGTATGTACCTGTACTCAAATGAGCTTCACTTCCAAAACGTATAAATTACCATTTTCTCTGATCTTAGATACATATTACGCCAAGAACCAGTACGAGATTGCCTATTTGTGCTACCCAGCAACCAGCTTATCTTCTAGCCTTCATTTGGACCAAGCTCCGGATCCACAACATAGCCTCTTAGAGATGGTGTCTTGCCAATGGCAGGCGCCTTTTTCTGTAGCCTTTTCCTCGCGATGTAACCCCGAATCCATGGCATCACATCCTCATTTACCTTGATCATGGCGAAGAATAGCATGCGGTAGATGAAGATCATGCTGAAAATGACCGATAGATCGATCCACTTTGACCGCTTCACGTTAATTTCGAAGATGTACTTCAGTATGAACTCCCCAGGGATCTTCGGCTGGTCTGGGTATTGGTTGTCGAATAGGAGACCATCCATGTCATTCTGGCATTGGCCCTGAAGACGGACAGAGTTCAACGTTAAATTTTCATATTGGAATCCACTATGCTGCCCAGTAATGAAAGCGGCCAGTATCTCCAGAAAGCTATCTGTAGTAAGACGAAATTTACCTGTAGTGCCCAGTAATGGAAGCTAATGTACTGCATGGGGTATCTCCAGAAAACTTTGGGGATGTCGTACGGAAGTCTGAAGTATCCAGAGACAAGCATGAATATTCCCTGTCGATGAAAAATCGTGAGAAAATTTCTTCATGTGGAGCTCTCAGGAAGAAAAACATGGAGGGAACTACATTTACGTTTCTTTCGTCAGTAACAAAACATAGTAACTGAATAATGGGAAGTCAATGCGTGCAGTATCTATAGCCTGGACCAAAATAAGATCTTTGAAAGATCTGATGCCTGTCTTATATATGTGCTGAAGTTAGGCTGCTACTCTGGTCAGTTAACAATAGTTCGGTGTTGATGTTATTTCTCAAGCTTGATGATTTAGTGAAGCAGTACATCTTATCGAAGCCTGTTGGTGTATTCTGGTTACAGAGAACATTTTGGAAATTTGGAGTTCTCTCATTGATGGAGCACATCTTACGCCAAAACAAACTTGCTTAATAATTGTAACAAAGAGAAACAACAGGTTTCTTTTATTTAGCATGGTTGTTTAATCCCTTCCGGCAATGAGAGGTGCACTAGGTTCAAAGCAATTAAGCTGTACTTATCATTTCCATTTACTGGCTACCGTATACACCATAATTTTAAGAAATGATGGTAGCAAAGGATATTCATCATCTAAAACAGTCATAACTACAGCTAATAGGAGTATAGGATACCAAGTGAAAAATTGGGTCAAAATGTACCTGAATTCCAGCTCCAATGATGATGCCCATAAGGAAATTGGGTATGACACTTGCAATGGCCATCATCAAGCTCTCAACCACTGTGACACTGGAGTAGAGGTTCAAGACGAAGAAGATGTAGTGTGAGAAACCAGGATGAAGGCGCACCATGAAGTAGCATACTGTTCCTGACGCGAAACATATCAGGATCAGGAATGGCAGCGCTGAGAGGGTGTTGGCAATAACAAATGCCGCAACACCGTAGTGCCCATTCAGCCGCTCTCGCTGGAAAACCTGTGAACGAGATAAGAAGCTGGTGAGAAAATTTCACATTGCAGTTCCAACCCCTGTATGAAATGATATAGTCTGAAATTTCACCTTCATTTCTTCCACGAATGAAGGGAATCCTCCGATGGACATGAAGGTGACGAACCCAAAGACGAATGCCGCACATGATGCCCTGGCCTGTGAAGAAGAGGGAAGTAATGCGTTAAAACTGTTTACTAGTTTCATGTCATTGCTCATGAAGGAACAATTCATATTAGAAAGAACATGTCATTGCACATGTGACTACAAATTTATAGCATCCTGATCCAGATAATAACTGATCAATTTTTTCACACTTACCAGGATGGATGTGTAATGGGTGCCGACATCCCAGTAGATTGTGCCAATGCAGACAGTGACAAGGAGATAGATCAAGAGCCTGAGCCAGTAATACCCAAAGTCCCGAGACATGTTGATGAACGAGCGCCTGGTAAGGGTACACGCTTGCATCAAGAAGCTGGCTTGGCTGCCCTTCGAATCCAGCACTGTTCCTTTCTGCAGCAAATAGCATAGGTATTTCTTCTGATCATTTCCTGTCCCGGATGCAATCTTATTGTGGCATTTAGTTATATTATGTGAGAGAAGAGAACGTACAATTCTTGCAATGTCGTTAACTTTCTCCCTAGCAGCGTAGTAGTACTGTGACCTGTTGTAGAAGGAGACCAGCTTTCTGATGGCCTCTGACGTGGTTATCTTATCTAGAGGATCATCAGACCTTTCGACCTGCAAAAGTTTATGAATGGAATGCATGCAAATCAGATCAAAATTTCACCAGAAAACGAGTTGGCAAAGTTTATCTCAGATCCTTCTTACCCTTGCTTTCATTGATCCTTTCAGGGTGGCCTTCACCTTGTCGAAGTCCGAGTTGACGCACCTCAGGAAATGGTCCGACGGATTCCTCAGAGGCGGGCATGGGAAGCCAACTTCAGCGAAGAACTGCAACACGGAAGGGAAGCACGGTCGGTTACCACACTGTTAACTGTTCATTACTGTTAACTGTATCCATCTCGACCACTTGCAGCAGAGGAAGTATTAATAGGTGATGGTCTGAAGCTCGAGCAGTCGGACTTAAATCACCTCACATGCTTGGGCCGCCTGCCCGAAGTAGACGTTTTTGCCCCCGGAGAGGAGGAAGAGCATGTCGAAGAGCTCAAAGACCTCACTGCTGGGCTGGTGGATGGACGCAATCACTGTCCTGCCGTCCCTCGCCAGGCCCCGCAGCGTCTGTGTCACGAAGAAGGCCGAAGAGCTGCACACAACCACACAGCAGCACATCAACTCGCCGTCAATTAATTCTCCAACCATACGGCCAGCACAGCAGTGCGTCGCCGTCGACGCGTCCATCGTCGTTACCTGTCGAGGCCGCTGGTGGGCTCGTCGAGGAAGAGGAGGCGCGGCCGCATGAGGAGCTCGAGGGCGATGCTAACCCGCCGCTTCTCGCCGCCGCTGACTCCCCGGAGGTGCCAGTTGCCGATGACGGTGTCGGCGCAGTCCTGGAGCCCCATCTCCACGATGGTGCCCTCCACCAGCGCGCGCTTGTCTTCGCGCGGCATCTTGTCAGGCAGCCGCAGCAGCGCCGAGTAGCCGATCGTCTCCCGCACCGTCAGCGTCCCGATCAGGTTGTCGTCCTGCGTCACGTACGCCTGCGTCCATGCCATGCCAACAAATCAAACACCATGGTAGTATGCTAAGTACTAGCTAGAAGGATGGGTCTTGTGATGATGATCCGAAAAGCAGTATTCTGTTGGATTCGTTGCAGTCTAAAGCAGTAGTCTTGGAACTCGTCTATCATGACAAAATCATACATATCCAGTGGGCCAAATCATACACGAATCTACCGTCAAAACACACACAAAATGGAGTAGCCAAACTGCAAGTGTAAACCAGCATCATAAATTCGAACCAGTATCGCCATAACAAATACTCTACTCTACAGCTGTCTGTATTAATGCTACTAACTGGAGTAGGTCGCAGCAGGACATTTTTACTAAATTTCACTGAAAAAGGAGAAAAGAAACGTTGCGTACGAGATCTGTTGATATGAACGGCATCGAATTGAAAGCAGCAGGCGAAGGGATCAGATTCAGAAACCAGAGCGTATTAACTGCTGCTGCACCCAACCACTCGACATGCTATCTCTCTGCCGTAGGAGCCTAGCATGTGTACAGCTCTCTCCGTCTGGGAGAGATGCGAAATAAACGAGCCGAATCATCAAGAGCTTGTCGCGCGGGTACCCCGTGGATTTTGATGGGGGCGTCGGTGTAAAAATTAATTAGCCGGTGCGTGCAACGGTACAACTCTGCTCTGCTCGAAACGTATTATGCATGAGTGAGTGAGCATCTAGCATGTGAAAGGTAGCTTCAGAAATGGCATGAACGATACCTGGTGGATCACTAGACTTGGCTAATCAGATGGACGATGAAAGGAACAGTCTAATGCCCAAAAATAGTGATCTTGTGGTCGCATAAAACAAGTGAAGCAAGATCAACGATGGAGTAGGTAAGCTAGCCGTACCGCGGCGCCGAAGGAGAGCTTGGCCTTGCGGCCGTTGAGGAGGACGCTGCCGGAGAGGAAGGCGTTGGCGGCGAGGCGGCCGGCGAGGGCGTCCAGGAGCGTGGACTTGCCGGAGCCGGACGGGCCCATGAGCGCGGTGAGCGAGCCGGGCTCGGCGAACCCTGTGAGCTCGTCCAGCACCGTCTGCGTCTTGCCGGGGCCCAGCGCCACGGTCACCGACAGGTCCTTCCACGTCAGCCTCGCCGACACCTCGCCGATGAGCGCCGCGCCGGCCCCGGGCAGCGACTTGCTGTCCCGCCACAGCGTCTCGCTCAGCGGGCTCAGCCCCACCACCATCGCGCCGCTCGCCGACTTCGCCGTCGCCCCGTTCGCCTGCAGCTCCACCATCGCCTGCCCCGCCGCCGTCCTCCGCGGCGTCTCCTCTCCTCCTCCTCTCATGGCTCCACCGGAGCTCTCCGTGGAGGGAGAGGCCGGAGAGATCGGGCGGTGCGATGCGACGGGAAGAGAGCCTTGCGTTTAGCTATCTAGCTGCTGCTATAGGAAGTGAGGGGCAGCGAGGACAGAGTTATAAAGGAGGAAAGCATGCATGCATAATGAAGAAGGGTGGGGGTTAATGGATGGATGGAGCAATCACAGAGCAGCTACGGGAGGCCATCTTGTTGACAAACTGACAGCCATTGTCTTCTTTAGGCTTGGCTGACAGCCGAGCCGATGGCCTACTCCAACACTGCTCCTGTTATTATACAGAGTGGTGCTGACTTGACTTACAGAATTGCTTATTAACACGCGTGTGAGCACTCGCACACTCGCATGGCGGGTCCACCCACCTTCTCCCTCCCCGACGGCGACGGTGGCCAGCCGAGCCGGAGCCGCCGGAGCCACGGCTGGCCGCGGCGGAGGCGAGGACGAACCTTATCGCGGGGGGTGCGTGGTGGGGGGAAATCGAAGCAGCCCGGCCGCCATCTTCCTCTTCGGCGAGACGGCGGCGGAGGCGAGGACGAACCTTATCGCGGGGGCTACGTGGTGGGGGGAAATCGAAGCAGCCCAGCCGCCATCTTCCTCTCCGGCGGAGGCGGCGACGGCGAGGAGGAATCTTAACATGGGGGGTGGGAAATCGAAGGGATCGCCGCCTCCATCTTCCTCTCCTGCCGAGGCGGCGACGGTGAGGAGGAATCTTAACGCGGGGGTGCGTGGGGGTGGGAAATCGAATGGATCGCCGGCGGCTGCGATCGTCTTACTCCTTCGGCGAGATCTCTGACAGCGGAATATTCTGGGGAATATCCGTGCGAGCCTTCACACGTGCGAAGACTAGACATCCCCCTTGACTTACACATTTACGGGGTTCGGAATTTGTGTGTTGAAACGATGGGAATCTCTTACAGTACGTACGTATGGAATTCGGAATACACCAAGAAATACCTATGGCGCACTTTTCTTTTCCCGTTAGTTCTTACAACTTCAGTCCAAGAAGTTAAAGCCCATTACACTAGTTTTTTTTCATGCATTGCACTAGTTTTTACGTGATCTGGAACATGTAAATTAGGACAAACAGGACTCTAAATATGGTATTGATCATATATAATCGGTTTTTTATGTTCTATAATGTAGGTTTTTCCCACCGAGTTCACCCCGGCATTGATTCGGATTACTGTCCACGGCAAGGCTTCTGTGTAGATCGTGTTTGGGCTGAAAAAGAAGCGGGCTTGATCCATTACCCGCCCCTGGCACCATGCAGTCCTCTATATTTCTAAAAACATGAAAAAGGATACATTATGGTTTACTAGGCGGTAACAATATCCCTAACATCATCTAAACAATACACCTAAGATTTGTAACCCTAACATTATTTAGGAAGATAGGTACCTAGTCCTCGCGGTGGAATGGAAGGATTGCGATAATCATTGGCGGATCCAGGATTTTGATACAGGGTGGTCCGCCTTCATAAAATTTGTGAGGAAGTTTGAGTTTTACATATAATAATTCATGAGGAAGTTTGAGTTTTACATAAAAAAGAGCCAACAAAAGCTCAAAAGAAGACTAACTTTTTTTATCAGGCTTACGCCTTCTCATGGCCATGAAAGTCTCAATAATATCATCTTCATCCACTTTGGAGAAGATCTCTTGCTCAATGAATGTAACTAGACAATCATCCAAAAGACTATCACCCATCTTATTTCTCAACTTGTTCTTGACAAAACTCATTGCCGAAAATGCTCTTTCCACGTTTGCTGTTGCCACTGGAAGAAGCAATACCAATTTGAGAAGTGAATACACCAAATTATAAACTATATGCCTCCTTGTTTCCACAAGCTTAACCGAGATATCAACAAGATTTTCTAGGCCATTGAAGCTTTCATCCTTTCTCATGTCATCAATATAGTTATCAAGTTGTAGCTCAAGGTGTATCAATTCTTGGGGAGAAAAATCATCAGGGTAGAACTCAGCAAGCCTACGTACCTTGTGTGCATCAAAAGCAGCAAATGAGTTGGCAGGACTCAAGGCCAACATACAAGAAAGCAACTCCATATTGAGCTCATCAAATCGATTATCAAGCTCTTGAATAAGTTTATCAATGATCCCAAGATAAACTTCTCTTCTAAAGTGATCATCATTTGTTTGAGTTTGAGAAAATCATGTTGATCTTCCAAAAGGCACATAGTTCGGTCTGCTCTTCCGTCACAACTTCTTCAATCTGCTCTTCGGTCACAACTTTTTCAATTTCCTCTTCCACCAAATCTGCCGCTGGGGAAGGAGCTGGAGAAGAAGCCTTCTTCTTTGCCGCATGTTTTAGAAAAAGAGAAGCAATGTCTCCGGTCCTCTTCATTTTTCAACAATTCTACAATAAGTGTGTGCAATACATCAGCCTAAATAAGCAATAAGTTTCAACTTACAAACAATATGTAAAATTCGTATAATCTGGGAAATTGGGGTTGATTGGTTGAAGTTGTTACCTAGCTGAACAAAATCACCACAATTGGATTGGAGCGTACTGGCTGCTGCCTGCTGGCCTGGCCTACTCCCCGCCGGCGGGCGGCGGCGACGGGAAGATTCAGCCTACAGGAACAGACGTCGGTCAGCGGGAGTCCGGGACTGCGCCGCTGGGCGTCGGCCTCCCAGCTCTGCCGCTAGGGTTAGGGGGAGACATTGGGGCGAGGCGGCGAGCGCCGAGCGGTGGCGTGGCGGCGACGGCGAGCGCCGGAGCAGGGAGCGCCGGCCTGCCGGACGGGAAGGGCCGAAGGAGGAAGTGCGGTGGACAGTGGTGGCGGCGACCGGCGACGGCGAGTGGCTCGCTCGCTCGAACAGAAAGAAGGGGAACAGGAGAGGACTCGAACACGCAGTCACGCACCCAGGCTCATTGTTCGTGTCTTTTTTTTTTTGGAATACTAAGCTGTCTCCTACTCCTGGGCTTTTTAAGCCATGGTATATGGGCCTCATAAAAATCTCAGGGTGGTCCGTGGCCCACCCTGGACACCCTGTGGATCTGCCAATGGCGATAATGATCAGCCCATTAGAGGGCTAGTAAGAGATCGGCTCGACATGCACGTGCAAGGCAACATGAAGTATCGTGATATGACAACTAGAGGGACATGGTGAATAGGAGTTGATGAAAATTGCTAAGAGATTAAAACAAAACTCGCGGAAAAGATAATCATATCACAATAGTAGACGAGATGAAGGACAAACAACAGATGACAATATGAAGCAAATAGAACCGAGTGAGGATCAGTTCAGTTGAATAGTTAAAGTAATGGGACAATACATGGAAACAGGCAGGAATGTAAATATATAGTAAAAGGAGACGAGTACACCTGATTTGTTTCCTGCTTTTTGAAATGTTGGCACCATTTCTACGTCTCCATTTGGAGGGGCTATGCACGCATGGACCTTAGTCCACAAGCATCAGCCTCTTGTGGCTGATCCCTATTCTCCGTTAGCCAAGTTTCACCTGCTTGGGCCGATCAATGATGAAATCTTGAGGTGATTTTTAAACCTTTACAAACTTGCCACGACATGATGGCTCGAGTCATATGATTATCTTTAATATTACCTGCATGTCATACACCTTGTTGCATTTGATATAATTAATAATAGTTGCGATGGACATGGAGAAGGAAATCACGCGAAGAATGTGTTCGTCATTGGAGGAAGAAGGCTATCACAATAGGGAAAATTCTGCCACGGCAGCGAGCAGAATCTCTGCCGCGGCAGAGTGCCACAACAAAGAAAACGGTAGTTTTCCTGCCACGGTAGGATTTCAGCGAGTTTTTCTGCCGCGTCAAGATTTCATGAAGATGGAGAATTTTTATACGATGGTGGCTAGTTTTCTTCAATAAGAAGGGCTATACCAGATCACATAATTATTATGAAACCTATGATGTTTATCCCTTTGTTGCTTGCACCCTGTTTATGCATTAGATGTTTTAATAAGGTGAACCTTCTCACTAAAATATCAAGTTGTTAGTGTTCATCCAAGTGTAGCACCGTCTGGAGTACATGACATTTCGAGGCGCGCCATGACACATGGGTACGACAGACTTGCCGTGTATGAGGCAGGTGAAAGGACAAGGATGTCGCCTAGAGGGGGGTGAATAGGCGATTTAAAACTTTTTCCGGTTTAGGCTTGATAATTGCGGAATAAAACTAGCTGTTTAAATTAACAAGCCAACAACCTAAATATACTAGGCTCACCTATGTGCACCAATAACTTATGCTAAGCAAGTCAAGCAACAAGGTGATAGCAATATAGAATACTTCAAGCACGAAGACTATCACAATGTAAAGTGCATAAGTAAAGAGCTCGGGTATAAAAATAACCGAGACACGCGGAGACAAGGATGTATTCCCGAGTTCCTCCTTTTTAGGGGAGTACGTCTCGTTGGAGAGGTGTGAGACCACCACAACAGGTTGGTCTCAACGCCACAACAGGCTCACCTTCTTCTCCGATGAACTGCACCACAAAGGATTGGTTCACCTTCAACTATCGGAATCCTTCAAGGCGGAATCCAGTGCCTTTACAACAACAATCCGGGGCACACACCCACAACTGAATTGGGGGCTCCCAAATGGCTACAAGTGACCACAAAAGGTCTCAACCATCATAATGGCGTCTAGGGTCCAATGACCCAAGAGTAACAAGCTCACGAACTTTCACTTCCACGAATCCTCGTGGAGAGCACAAACCGATGCACAAAATCAATGGCAAGAAAACAAGAATTGCTCAAGTCCTTCACTCCCAAATCCCACCAAAAGCAACTAATGCTTATGGGGGGAGAAGAGAGGAAGAACAAAGAAGAACTCAACAAATGGAACTCCAAGATCTAGATCAAGAGACTTCCTCTCACTTAGAGGAGAGATTGATTGGTGGAATTGTAGATCTAGATCTCCTTTCTCTTTTCCCTCAAGAAGTAGCAAGAATCATTGGAGGGATTGAGAGATAGCAAGCTTTTGAAGGTCAACAATGGAGGTCAAAACTTGCAAAAAAGGTTAGAAAACAATTGGGAAAGAAGGCCCCTTAAATAGGTCACCCCAAGATCCAACCGTTGGGTGCAGAACGCGCCGCGGCGGTACTACCGCTGGCCCCAGCGGTACTACCGCGCCCTTGGGAAGAAAGAACACTAAAACAGGCTAAAAACGGGCTCCAGGTAGTAGTACTACCGCCCCGGTGGTACTACCGCTTCCGGTATCGCTGAAAACGGCCCTCGGGTGGCACCGGCGGTACCCCGGGCGGTACCGTAAAACAGCAGGAATATCAAACACCAGAACGGCAATAACTTTTGCATCCGGACTCCGTTTTCGATGATCTTTGGCTCGTTGGAATCGCAACGAAGAGCTTTACAAGATTATGCATAGAAACATCATAGTCCGACAAGGAAAGATAAAACCAAATGGGTAAAGGTAAGACCTCTCGATAAAAGAACAACCGGTCAAACCTCCAATATAAAAAACGCAATAAGTTTTCATACGAAATCCGTTTTTGATGAACTAGAGCTTGGTATGGAGATGAACACACGCTCTAAATCCTCACATGGATAAAGGCCAAATATCAAACAAGAAAGATGATATGCAAAGTATGCAAAGGTTTGAGCTCTCCACAAAGATGCGATCAAGTTACTCACTTGAGAGCCCCTCTTGATAGTTGATATGTCCAAAACGTATCTATAATTTTTGATGTTACATGCCTATTATATATTGATTACCACATGTTTATCTTACACTTTATATCATTTTTATGCATTTTCTGGGACAAACCTATTAACAAGATGCCACAGTGTCAGTTCCTGTTTTCTGCTGTCTTTTTGTTTCAGAAAATCTATTCTGGAAATATTCTCGGAATTGGACGCCAATTTAACTGATTTATTTCTGGACCGAGACGGAGTAGCAGCCAGGAGGACGGAGCCGGGGGCCACACCAGGCAGGCCGGCGGACCCACGACGCGGCCCAGGGTGGGGCCGAGCACCCAGGCCGCCGCCCCACCTCGGCTGGCCACCGACGCCGCCCTTTCGCCTATAAATTGCATCTAATCGTGTAACCCTAGATACCCGAGCAAAAATCCACGAAAAGTTCCGAGGCCGTCGTCGGCTTCAACCATAATTCGGGAGGGTTTCTGCAGTTCTTCCCGGCACCTTGCCAGAGGGGAAATCATCACCGGAGCGCTCTACATCACCATGCCTGCCTCCGGAGTGATGCGTATTAAAGATTGTACCGTACTACAAACTCTTAAAATTGCTGAAGGTGTAGTTGGACTTGATAGCTTCTCATGTCTGAAGGTTTTTGGAAACAACATAGTTGCGTGCTAAGGTCGAGGGATCTAGCGGGGTACTTGTGCCTCCGTGAACGGCCCTCCTTGGGGTAAATTTAATCCATGTTGAACCTGCTAGTTGTTTGCAATAAACTTGTGAGTTCTTTTTGACTAATGTTGAGCTACGGTTTTTGGCACTTCCACCATCCATATTTTGCTAGCCTCTTCGGTGCTATGCATTGCCTTCTGCTCACATTGAGAGTTGTGCATACTTTGCCAGTACATCCAACCCCGTGGGAGAACTTCATCTTGTTCTCCTACACATAAGCCAAACATCTTCCTCAAAACAGCCACCATAACTACCTATCACAACATTTTCATAGCTGTTCCGAGATATATTGCCATGCAACTTCCACCTTACATTACATGACTTGTTGTCATTCATCATTGTTATATATTGCTTTGCATGATTCTATACAGCTGATGTGTGGTTTTACCCATGTTACGCTAGATCATTGCACATCCTGCTACACTGGCAGAGGCATACAGTTTTATACATCATGTTTTGTTCATTATGAGTTATTTGTACCAAAAAGTGTGTTGTCATATTAGAGTGTTGCCCCTACAGTGAGGGAGAGAAAAGTGAAAAAGCCACGGAGGCCATTGAAAAGAGAAACAGAAAAAGAAAAAAAGAAAAAAGAAAAAAAGAAATAAAGAGAGAGGGGCAACATTACTATCCTTTATCCACACTTGTGCTCATGTTTAGCACCAGTTTTATAGTCATCATTTGTGCTAGTAGCACCTATGCTTCATATGAGAGAGTTCTCATGTTTCATTAGTATAACTATGTGGGGAATTTACGTTATAGAACTTGGGTTGTATATTCCAATGATGAGCCTCCTCAAAAGTGCTCTAGGTCTTCATGAGCAACCAAGTTGGATGCACCCCCACTAGTTCCATTGGAGAGCTTTCATACACTTATAGCTCTATGTGCATCCGTTGCATGGCAATCACTACTCCTTGCATAGCTTCGATTATAAGACTTCCTCTTGTCTAATGATCATTTATAGCTTTGTGAGCCTTTCTTCCATTGGCCTTCCAAACCCCCATTATTATTCTCTTTGCCATAACATCCTGGTGCCAATACCAAATGCTTACGCTCACCGGTTGAGTAAAACTTCTAACCAGTGAATTCATTACGTTTGTGATACTTTTGCTTGACTGGATCCTTTCTATGTTTGTGAAAGATTGCTGGATGCTTGAGTAGAAGGATAACTTCTATACTGAATGCTTAAAACATCTATAATGAACTTTGTACGGTTTCATGTCTTTATAGCATCTTCCATGAAAGGTTTTTACTTGTTTAATTGTCTTGCTTTATTCATCTATGTGTTTAATATCAAACATAGACTTTTGCTTTGAATGATTTGATCTCAGCTCACATGCTTTACATTACTATATGATCAAGATTATGTTGGTAGCATGTCACCTAAAAATTATCTTTGTGTTATCGTTTACCTACTCGAGGACGAGTAGGAACTAAGCTTGGGGATGCTTGATACGTCCAAAACGTATCTATAATTTTTGATGTTCCATGCCTATTATATATTGATTACCACATGTTTATCTTACACTTTATATCATTTTTATGCATTTTCTGGGACTAACCTATTAACAAGATGCCACAGTGCCAGTTCCTGTTTTCTGCTGTCTTTTTGTTTCAGAAAATCTATTCTGGAAATATTCTCGGAATCGGACGCCAATTTAACTGATTTATTTCTGGACCGAGACGGAGCAGCAGCCAGGAGGACGGAGCCGGGGGCCACACCAGGCAGGCCGGCGGGCCCACGGCGCGGCCCAGGGTGGGGCCGAGCACCTAGGCCGCCGCCCCACCTCGGCTGGCCACCGACGCCGCCCTTTCGCCTATAAATTGCATCTAATCGGGAAACCCTAGATACCCGAGCAAAAATCCACGAAAAGTTCCGAGTCGCCGTCGTCTTCAACCCTAGTTCGGGAGGGTTTCTGCAGTTCTTCCCGGCACCTTGCCGGAGGGGAAATCATCACCGGAGGGCTCTACATCACCATGCCTGCCTCCGGAGTGATGCGTGAGTAGTTCTCCACGGGACTACGGGTCCATAGCAGTAGCTAGTTGGTAGTCTCTCCACCTTGTGCTATCATGTTTAGATCTTGTGAGCTGCCTAACATGATCAAGATCATCTTTATGTAATGCTACATGTTGTGTTTGCTGGGATCCGATGAATTGTGAAGTTATGATCAAGTTTGTTCATCTATCTATATTATGTTTTATCTATGTTCCTGCATGCTCTCCGTTGTTAGTAGATGCTTTGGCCAAGTAGATGCTAATGACTTCAAGAGAGGGTATTTATGCTAGATAGTGGGTTCATGCCTCTAGAAGCCTGGGCTTGATAGACAGAAACAACTAAGGCTGTAGATGTGTTGTTGCCACTAGGGATAAAATAACCGATGCTTAGCTTAAGGGTACTGCTGTTAAGTCTAATGCGTTTGTTTACATTACACACTTTGCTTAATGCTATAATCTGTTGCTTGCAACTTAATACTCATGGGAGACCCGGAAGCTATCTTGTGAGTGGATTATGAGTCATAGATGCAGCTAGTAAGCGGTCTATGTATATTGTTGTAATGCCCAATAGATATAACAATGAACATGTGCTTGTCATATATTGCATTGTCATGCGTTTGCAATTTGTCAATTGCCCAGCTGTAATTCGTTCACCCAACATGTATGTTTATTTGTCTTATGGAGAGACACCACTAGTGAACTGTGGACCCCGGTCCTTTATTCCACACTGATACAAACACCGTTTTCACCACGCTCTACGTTACTTCCTGCTGCTACTTTTGTGTTCATCATCATATTCTACACCATACGTTTAATCCTTTGTATTCAGCAAGCCGGGGAGATTGACAACCTTCCTGTTTCGTTGGGGCAAAGTACTTTGATTGTGTGTGTGCAGGTCCACGTCAGTGATCGGGTAACGGCGCCGCTGACACCTTTCTGAAACTCTTCCAATTCTACTGGATCTGACAACCTTGGTTTTGTAATCAAGGGAAAACTTTGCTGCTGACTACATCATACCTTCCTCTTGGGGTTTCCCATCGAACGTGCGTTCCACGTCATCAAGCAACTTTTTCTGGCGCCGTTGCCGGGGAGGCTACAGCAAGGGGAGTTACACGTCACCATTCTCTTTACTTTGTTTTTGTCTTGCTTATTTTATTTTTATTTTATCTTGTTTGCTTTTATAATCGAAAACACAAAAAAATTAGTTCTAGTTTTATTTCCTGCTTTTACTCTAGTCAAAATGAGTTCTCTAGAAAATACCAAGTTGTATGACTTCACTAGCACAAACAATAATGACTTGAATATTACTTTGTTCATCACTTTATCTTCTTTTTTCAATTTTGATACCAACGCATGGTGTTCAAGCATTGCCAATGGACAATCCCTACAAGGATAGCTCAATGCAACCATTAGTCCATAGAGATTGTCATTAATTACCAAAACCACAAATGAGGGCTCATGCATTTTCAGCAGGTGTGAACCGTTCGCGCAGAAAGTACACTAGGTGGATAGGTGCTTGCATTGCAGCGCCGCCACCTCCTTCCCGACGACAACGTCCTCCATGCAGATAGGGTAGGTGGAGTACGTGCTTTGTGTCACGTATTCCACTCCTCCGATTGGTTAAGATGTAGTCGATATCCTGTCGTGCCCCACTCTGATCCTCGCATAGATGTAAAGGAAGATACGCCTTCCGAAGAAGAACACTACCACGAGCACCAACGGTCCCCCGACGAGGCGAGTGATGGTGACCACGTCTCTGAGTAAGGATCCATCCTTCAACATGATGGGGCCGCCACAACACATATGTGCTTAAAATCACATACATTTTAAAACTTGGAACAATTAAATCTTCCAAAAAATAGACAAATTGACGCTTGGATAAATTTGAATAATAAGTAGGAAAATAGTACGAACAATTCATTAACTATATCCTAGCTTGATGGTATGGCACTTGTGTACACACTGGGTGGTAAAATTTTGCACCTATGTTGTGGATATTTTTAGCCAAATTCACTTCGAAGGCAGTTAAAAGAAAATGCAATGATGGTTTAATAGTAAAATTTGTTTTAAACCTGGCCATATAGTTGATTGCTGCACCAGAAAAAGGATCCCCTACGGGATCACTAAGTCGTTGTAACTTGGAGGCATGGCCATTAGTGTACTAGGACGACGGCGAAGAGCCTTCGGTTTTATCTACTTGGGAATCCTCTGCGAGCTCTTTGGCCAACGACTCACCATAGCGGCGAAGTTCTTAATTTGATTAGCCATCTCCTCGGGTTTTGATCTTTTCACTCTAGGCGGTTGATTACCCCCAAGTGCAGGGATAGTTGCATCACCTTTCAACGTGGAAGTATAAGATATCGAACCGCAAGAGTAAGAAGGTAAATCTATTTATTCTCTCCAACTAGAGTGCCACAAGTATAGTTTTGTGTGCAATAGAAAGGTTAAACAAACTATGAAGATGGAATACTTGCTTCAAAATAAATTGCAAAAGAACAATAGATGTAAAGATGCTCGTTTATGAGATAGCTACATCTAAGATGCAAGAGGACATCCGGTGGCTTACTATTGTGTAAGCAGTGGACCCGTGTTCATGGATTTACCACACGCGCGATAATTTCCCTATACTTATCTCCCCCAACTTGGCATCCTCATTTTGACTGGTGTGAGCGTTGAGGTTTTCATCACCATCATATCCAAATTTTAGAAATTCACCAATGTATTCTTCATTGATCACTCCGTGCAAAACCATATATCGTCTAGATATGGCCTTTTACTTCAATGCGAGTGCGTTTAGAAAGATGCCACGACAGTTTCGCCAATGTGCTAAAGTGTTCAATATATGAAGTAAAACACACACACACACAAACTGAAAGACTTCTTTGTAATTTCCGTTTTTTCTGGAATTTTCTGTAAGATCGTAGATCGAATATCATTTTCCTTCTTCCCCGCAAAAAAAAAAACTGAAAGATATGTTTTAAACTATTCAGGCAATACGACTAAGTTTTTTTTAGGTATGAACATTTGTATTTATGAAACTATTTTTTTTGAAAACCTACTTCTCGAAGATAAATGGACACACAAGAAACATTCGAAATATATAAGGAAATTATTAAAACAACGGGACATTTACAAAAAAAGAATATTTATGGCTTTACCCAATCCCCTGCAATAAAAAGTAGAAAATAGATAGGTACTTGCAAATTTCCAATTCCCTAGTTTTCTAGACATTGTTAGCTTTACCAAAATTTGTGCCCCACTCCCCCCCCCCCCCCCCCCCCCCCCCCCCCCCCCAAAACAAAAACATTTCTTGGAAATATTAGTCCCTCCGATCAATATTAATTGCTGTTAAATCGGTTATATCAAGACATGTTTTCAAAAATCGGTTGTGGCTCCCAGGCACCCGTGAGCCCGCTTTTTGTTCAAATTTGGAAATTATACTTTTAAGTCTTAGAAAAATCCTAAACTTTCTACACAAATACATATACAAATTTTGTACGTACGGTAAAAGTTTAGTCCAAACATACCATGTAGTTTGGGCTACACAAAAAAGTGAAATTTCTGACAAAAACAACATTGTGTCCACAATTTTCTTATTTTTCTGTAATTTGGAATACAAGTGTTTTTGCACCAAACATTTCCATATACGTGGGGAACACGCGTATGTATCGAAAGAAAAAAGATTTGAATTTTTTTAAACTCAAATTTATATTTTTCAAAAAAAGTGCACCAAGTCCGCATTTCAGGTTTTAGTGCTAGATACATCATCTGATTAAACGACAATTAAAATGTATCAGAGAGAGTCTTTAAATATTCTTGGAACAAAGAAATATTGGAAAAAAGAAAGGCGTCATGTGTTTTATTTTGCAATCCATTTACTTTTCAATTGCTTTGAGTGGGGTCTGAGGAAATGATATTTTTTCTGTTATTTTTCGAGAGCATCCACATTGTCTAAAGTGGACTAGACAATTGGAAATCCATTTCGGGTTGTATGACTAGATGCTGCTATTATGAAAATCATATTTCGCAATTTAAAAAAAAATCAGATGTACATATAGACATTTTATGTGATCACACAAATTTTTGTCAGAAAAGACATTTTTTGTATCCTGTGTAAAAAGACAAATGAAATGTCTAGTACGAACTTATTTTTGAGAACCGAATTTGTCTTTTTTATACTTTTTTTTAGAAAAGGGGAGTCCCAGCGTGTGCATCAAAATGATGCATACGGCTTGCTTTATTAATTTATTTTGAACTTCTTGTCCAGCCTATTACATCACGGATCACAGAGGGTTGAAACATGTATCAACCATCGGAAAAAAAACCAGTACAAGATAAATTATTCATAGTTCTAATCTCTTCTCAAAACGCCAGCCCGCACGGTTGTAGAAGTCCTTGGGGACTGACTCCAACTGGATACATCCAGACTCCATAGCATGGCGATCCTCCACTGGTTGGAGATAGGACCATGATCGGATCCAGTGCGTGATCAGTGGGATAACCTGCAAAAAGGATGGTTTCTTTGGTTTGTTAAAAACAAAATCATTATATACATTCCACATCGCCCACAAAACTGCACAAACCCCCACTCTAATTGACTTAAGAGTTGTCTTGTCAATTCCCTTTAGCCAATTACGATTAGATGTGTAATGTTTTTTTGGTGGGGTAATATTGATCGCCATATGCACTATTCGCCAAACTATTTTAGCAAAAGGGCAATCAAAAAATAGATGTTGTATTGTTTCTTCGGTGTCGCAAAAGGAACAACACTTGTTGCCATTCCAATTGCGTTTTGCAAGATTATCTTTAGTCAAAATTACTTTACGATTTAAGAACCACATAAAATCTTGATCTTTAGTGGCACCTTCATTTTCCAGATATATTTTTTTAGAAACCTAGTATGTCCATTCAAATAATCTAAATACATTGACTTAACCGTGAAAGCCCCAGAAGTAGTCAAGCTCCATACAAACTTATCCGGTTCCGTAGACAGATTGATATCCATCAAGCGGTTGACAAGGTGCGGCCATTGTTCCAACTTGTTGGGTGTAAAAGTTCGTCTGAAAGTGATATTCAGTGGCTGCGTTAAATTTTGAGCTACCGAAACTTGTTTTTGGTTAGCTATGTTATACTCCCTCCGTTCGGAAAAGGATGTCACAAAAATGGTCTATCTATAGTTCATTTTTGTGACATCCTTTTCCGAACGGAGGGAGTATAAGAGAGGGTATTGTTGCGCTAGAGAGGAACCACCTAGCCACACATCCTCCCAGAACCTTGTGTTCCTGCCATTACCAATCGTAAACGACCCTCTACTGAAGAAATCATCTCTTACTTTCATCAGTCCTTTCCAGAAAGGAGAATCAGATGGTTTAACTGTCACTTGAGATAGCGTCATAGACTGTAGATATTTGTTAGTTAGTAATTCCTGCCACACTCCCTGCTCATTCATCAGCTTATAGAGCTATTTACTTAGCAAACATTTGTTTTTCAATTCTAAAACCTCAATTCCAAGGCCCCCTTGATCTCTAGGTCTGCAGATGATATTCCACTTGGTAAGTCGGTATTTCTTTTTGTGACCATCACTCTGCCAAAAAATCGTGATCTATAAAAATCCAATCTCTTCCGTACTCCCTTTGGAATCTCAAGAAAAGATAGCATGAACATAGGTAAACTAATTAGCACTGAGTTAATGAGAATTAGTCTATCGCCATAAGATAAAAGTTTCCCGATCCAACTACTTAACTTTCTTTCAAAACGATCCTCCATCGGTTTCCATTCACCATTTTTGAGCTTTCGGAAGTGTATTGGTATTCCCAAATACTTGAAAGGGAAGGATCCAACTTCACAACTGAAAAGCTGTCTATATTGCAATTCAGCTGCTTTGGCTTGTCCAAAACAGTAGATCTCGCTTTTATGAAAATTAATTTTAAGACCCGATAGTTGTTCGAAAAGACTAAGGATAAGTTTCATATTCAGAGCCTTGTCCATGAAGATAATTGTGTCATCCGCATATTGTAAAATAGAAATGCCACCCTCAACTAGATGTGGAATGAGTCCCCCTATTTGACCATCTTCCTTTGCTCGGTTGATCAGGATAGCTAACATATCCGCCACCACATTAAACAAAATAGGAGAAAGTGGATCCCCTTGCCTAAGACCTTTTAGAGTTTGGAAATTATGTCCAATATCATCATTCACTCTTATTCCCACACTCCCACGGCTAATGAATTCTTGAATCCATTTACACCAGGTAGGATGAAAACCTTTCATTCGTAGGGCTTGTAATAAGAAAGGCCACTTAACCTTATCATAAGCTTTTTCAAAATCAATCTTTAAACGAACTCCATCCAATTTCTTCCTATGAAGTTCATGAATGGTTTCATGAAGAACAACAACACCCTCTAGGATATGGCGCCCAGGCATAAAAGCAGTTTGCGTTGGTCTTACTACCGTATGTGCCACTTTGGTGATACGGTTAGTAGCCACTTTTGTGAAAAATTTAAAACTCACATTAAGTAGGCAAATAGGACGGTATTGCTGAATTTGTAAAGCATCCTCTTTCTTAGGCAGCAAGATAATCGTCCCAAAATTCAAATGGAACAATGGTAGCTCTCCCTTGTGAAAAGCACCAAACATCTCCATCAAATCCTTCTTAATAATGTTCCAACATTTTTGGTAAAATTCAGCCGGGAAACCATCTGGCCCTGGCGCCTTATTCTTCTCCATTTGAGAAATAGCATCATACACCTCTTTCTCAGTGAAATGTGCTTTCAAAATATTATTCTCCTCCTCGGCCAGCTGCGGAATATCTTGTATTACCGACTCATCCAGGGAGAAAAATTCTCTTGTGGCGCCCCAAACAATTTTTATAAAATTCCGTGATGTAAACTTTTAGATTTTGTTGTCCTACCACAATGCCCTCATCTTGTTCCAGCTGGAAAATTCGTTTCCTTCTATGTTTTCCATTTGCAATCATATGAAAATATTTTGTATTATTCCCCCCTTCCTGAACATGTTTGACCTTAGCCCTTTGTGCCCATTTAGACTCCTCGTCTCTCCTGAGGTCAGCTATTTTAGAATTTGCGTCTTTTAACTCCTCACTTTCAGAAGTATCTAGAGTGTTCAGGTCAGCCTTAGCCTCCAAAACCTCAATAATACGTAACAACCGATCTCTCTCTTTTTTGTACACTCCACTAAGGTTTTTAGCCCACCCCCGGAGGAACCTCCTAAGGTGGCGGATCTTGTTCTGCCATATTTCCATAGGAGATCTGCCATGCGAAATTGAGTTCCATTCCCTCGCAATTAAGTCAACAAAACCTTCTTGACGGAGCCAGGAGAGCTCAAAAGAAAATTGAGATTTATTCCCGAGGTGAGCTTGTTCACCTGAGTCGAGAAGTAGAGGAGTATGATCGGATCCTGCCCGTTCAAGAGCCCTAACCGTGACAAGAGGGAACTTTTGTTCCCACTCAACATTAGAAAGAATTATATCCAACTTTTCATACGTAGGTGTATCTCTGCGACTTACCCAAGTATATTGTCTTCCGGACAGGTGTATTTCTTTTAACTCTAAACTCTCAATAATTGCATTAAAAAGGAAAGGCCATCTCGAATCAAAATTATCATTGCTCTTTTCCTCTTTTCTACGCAAAATATTAAAGTCACCACTGATAAGCAACGGTCTAGTTCCTTGCTCACAAATCCGAACCAATTCTGCTAAAAATTCTTGTTTATGCTGATCCTGAGCTACCCATAGACGGCAACTAAAGACCACTCAACCCCATCACACTTCGAAGACAAATCAAACTTGACACACCTATTTCCATTATTTACTCCCTTAACTACCAGCGTTTGAACATTAATCCCACCAAAATACCACCTAACCTCCCTTGTGGCGGTAAGCAGTACCAAGCATAATCCAAACCAGCTGCTAAGAACCTAAGGAAAGGAGCAGAAAAATTATCCCTACCGGTTTCCTGGATTGCAAAAAGAGTCTAGCTTATGCTCTCGAATGGACTCATGAATGAACCAATGTTTTGCCGTATCCCCAAAACCATCACAATTCCAGAAACAACCTTTCATTTCGGACTAAAATTAATTATTCTTTTTAAATCTAGCACTACGACGAACAGCAGAGACCTCGCCAACAACCTTTTTGTTTCTAGCTCTAGTATTCTTAGCCCGCTTAACGGTGGATCCTTGTGATCCGTGGCAGCTCTGGCCTCCTGATGCATGTTAAGTTACACGTCCGTTGGGAACCCCAAGAGGAAGGTATGATGAGTGCAGCAGCAAGTTTTCCCTTAGTAAGAAACCAAGGTTTAATCAAACCAGTAGGAAGTCAAGGGTCTTCTGAAGGTTGTTGGTGGCTGAATGTGGCACGGCGCAACACCAGGGAATCAGCAGCAACGTGGAACCTGCACACAAGACAATCAAACTAATTTGCCCCAACGAAATAGTGAGGTTGTCAATCTCACCGGCTTGCTGAAAACAAAGGATTAAAAGTGTGGTGTGGAAAATGATGTTTGCTTGCAGAGAATTAAAGAGAACAATGATTGCAGTAGGTTGTATTTCAGATGTAAAAGAATGGACCGGGGTCCACAGTTCACTAGTGGTGTCTCTCCATAATAAAATACTAACATGCTGGGTAAACAAATTACAGCTGGGCAATTGACAAAATAGAGAGTGCATAACAATGCATATGCAAGTCATGATGATCACTATGAGATTTACTTGGGCATTACGACAAAGTACACAGACCGCTATCCAGCATGCATCTGTGCCTAAATAGTCCACCTTCAGGTTAGCATCCTCACCCCTTCCAGCATTAAGTTGCAAGCAACAGACAATTGCATTAAGTATGGTGCATAATGTAAACAATACAAATATCCTTAGACAAAGCATTGCTGTTTTACCCCTAGTAGCAACAGCACATCCACAACCTTAGAACTTTCTGTCACTGTCCCAGATTAAATGGAGGCATGAACCCACTATCTAGCATAAATACTCCCTCTTGGAGTTACAAGCATAAACTTGGCCAAAGACTACACTAGCAACGGAGAGCATGAAAGATCATAAATAACATAGGCATGATAGATCATAATCAACTTGACATAGTATTCAATATTCATCGGATCCCAGCAAACACAACATGTAGCATTACAATAAGATGATCTTGATCATGATAGGCAGCTCACAAGATCTAAACATGATGGCACAAGAGGAGAAGACAACCATCTAGCTACTGCTATGGACCCATAGTCCAGGGGTGGACTACTCACACATCACTCCGGAGGAAGGCATGGCGATGTAGAGCCCTCCGGTGACGATTCCCCTCTCCGGCAGGGTGCCGGGAAGAGCTTCAGAATCCTCCCGAGCTAGGGTTGACGACGGCGGCGGCTCTGGAACTTTTCGTGGATGGAGGCTGATGCATGTAAAATGCATACATGAACTTTGCACTTTAATTGCTCACATTCCAATCATATTTGCATCATATAAGGGTTATATCAATGTTTTATCATGATTTTGGGAATACTTCATAGTTTTCCCATTTATTTGGAATTAACCCTGCACAGGCAGAAAACCCTAGTTTTGTATTTTAATGTTTCAGGGACCCAAACGTCAACGAAATCACCTGGAAATTTACGGGCGTCAATATTTGGAAGGAAGAAGGACTACGGAAAAAAGAAGAAAGCAAACGGAGACCCGAGGGCCAAACGGGCCTGGCCCACGCGGCCAGGTACTGTGGCCACGTGGGACCCACCCGTTTGGGCCTCGTGGCTCCGTTGCCGTCGATCTTCGCTCCACCGCCTTCGTCTTGACCTAAAAACGCCTATAAAAAAGGTCTCCCGTCGTTCTCTGGAAGGAGCGCCGCAGAAACACAGAAACACCGAAACGGAGATCAGGAGCTGCAGATTGGAGGGGGAAAACTCTGGCGGGGCGCTGCCGGCATGGCCTCCACCTTCTCCATTGACTTCTCCACCGTCTCCATGATGAAGAGGGAGTAGTCCACCTCTGGACTATGGGTTTGTGGAAGTAACTTATGTATCTCTCCTCTCTTGAGCTTCACTAATTAGTACCGTATGAACTGCTGAACATGATTACGGTCACCGTTGTAATACCTTTGTGGTGGATCTTTATGAGTTAATATATGTTTGAGATTGCAATGTTTGTTTCAGTTATGAGTATAGATGCATATTATGTACCCCGTTCTTGTCTACTTGTTTTGATCAAGCATGTTTATGAGAGCGTGTGAGGGGAAACGTGTGCATTAGTTGGAGTAACGGGGGGTGGCTAGTGCAGTGAACGTGAGAGAAAGTTCTGCGATCCACTTTGGTATCTTTACCTTACTTTGTTACCTCACTAGGGATAAACTAAAATACCATGCTACCGGGGATGTGGGCGTGACCATTGCCACTACTCCATGACTAGATCTAGCATGTTCTTATTTTCACTTCATGTCATGATACTTATTGCTATACTCTGAGTTATCTTAATTACTGAGGTGTTATGATTTAGTTCGCATCTTGGTGGAGTATAAGAGAGGTTAATAACCAAAAGATCTCTATGTTAGGACGTGATGCCCATATATCTAAGTAACTTGTTATCAAATCCTGTGTTGCAATCTCATATGTTAACTTTGTGTGTTCCATTGTCTACCACTTTATAAAGAGAGAGTGCATTTGTGAAACCATGAACCCCAGTCCATTTTTAATCATAAGAAACACCTTTCCAACACCATATACCACTTTTATATTTTCAGCCATCATTAAATCCGAAAATACAAAAATACTTTTCATCTTGCATACATCATTAAAAACCCAAAAATATCATTTACCATTGCATCCACCATCATTGCATATTTATTTCTTGTTTGCATTGCATAACTATCCTGATATCATTCTTACACCTTGTGCTTGACAACCACAGGTGAGGTTGAGGACCAAAACATCTAACCTTATTTTGTAGGTAACCAAAAGAAGGATAAGAAGATAAATCTACCACTTCAGATTCCCGAGAGTTCGATATTAAACCCTCGAGTCACCCCTCGTGGGGAAAACTGTCTTCCACTATACTATACACTCTGCACTTGGAGTCTCAACCTAAATCCCGTTATTTGTGCAGGCATCAAGACTTGCTCTTCGGGATCATCAAGACGTTTTCTGGCGCCGTTGCCGGGGAATCGTAGCTGAGAGATTTATCCAAGGGTGTGCATCATCGCATTCATCTCACAACAAAGTCAACATCACCAACTTGTGCTAACACCTAAGCTTGGGGAGGTTGCACCTACGTGAGCACCATCTTATCCATCTTTACTTACAAAGCAATTTATTTGTTTTGTTAGTGTCATTGCATATCATATCATATTTATTTCAGTTTTGCATAAAAAATTAAAAATACCAAAAAAACTTGCTAAAATGGGAGAAAGAACTAAGTTGTGTGACTACACAAACACTCCTAATGATCAATTTATGACGAGAGCTATTGCCACACCTAAGATAAATGCTGAGAGTTATGAAGTAAGTCCTAGTTTGTTGAACTTGATAACTAGAGAACAATTTGGTGGTAGTGCTATGGAGGATGCCTCTATGCATCTTCATGACTTTGTTGAAATATGTGACATGCAAAAGTTTAAAAATGTGGAGAGTGATATCCTAAAACTGAAGTTATTTCTTTTTTCACTTAGAGGAAAAGCTAAAGAGTGGTTGCATTCCTTGCCATCTGGTAGTATTAATTCTTGGGATGATCTAAAAGAAGCTTTCATTAAGAAATATTATCCCCTGTTAAAATTTTGCAAAATAGAAACAACATCCTTTCTTTTAGGCAAATGAAAATGAGCATGTTGCTATGGCTTGGGATAGGATAAAACTTATGCTTAGAACTTGTCCCTCACATGGAGTTAATGAATGGACCATATTACACTCTTTCTACAATGGTTTAAACTACATGTCTAGAAACATACTTGATTCTGCTGCTGGAGGTGCTTTTATGAGTAAGACTATAGTAGAAGCTAAAAATATATTGGAAAGCATTTTACAAAACTATGGTCAATGGCATACTGATAGGGCACCTAATCCTTCTAAGAAAGTGAACTCTATTGAAGAAACTAATGATTTGTCATCTAAAATGGATACTATTCTTGCTTTGCTTAATAAACCGAGTGTTGAAAATGTTCCTTTGCAAGAACTAGTTGGCAACAATTATGAAATATTGATGTCAACTTCATTAGGAACTATGGTAATAATGGGTATGGTAACAATAATTATAACTCTTATTATAAACCCCATATGTTCCCAACAATCGTCCTTTTGTTCCATATCCTAATGCTAGTGATAATAATTGGAAGCCTATGTTATCACGCAATGATAATTCTGAGGCTAACAAAATTCTCATGGAACAAGTTGCTAGTCATAATACTATGATTCAAGAGTTGAGTAAGTCTGTTGCTTCTATTAGTTCTGATATTAAAGGCTTACAACTCCAAGCTGCAGGACTAGACAAAGCTTTGTCTAAACTAGCTGATAATCAAGCCACTTTATTGAGTATGTCTGCAGGAAAACCACAAGCATCACCTGTGGTTGGAATGAATTATGTTAACATTGCTGAAAATGTTCCTCTCACTTTGGAGGAAACTCTTGATGAATTATTGAACTACCCTGAATATTTGTTGCCACTCATGTCTCAACTTGGTAGTTTAAAAGAAGAAGCTAAAGAAAATGAACATGATGAATCTCTTATGCTGATTGAGTTGGAAAAGAAAGTTGAGGAAGTTAAAATGCTTAATGAAGTCAATGATCCTTTGCTTGACTTAGAAAATTGTAGCTTGCATGAATTAATATCTATCTTACAAAAATTTGCAAGTGATCCTTCCATCAACACTAACCAAGCAGGTTTTGGTTCTTACTCCCTCCGTTTTTTAATATAAGATGTTTTAGGTTTTGTCCACATTCACATGCACACAAATGTATATAGACACATTTTGGTGTGCATGTACACTCATTTTAGTGTGCATGTAGACAACATGTGTACCACCTAAAACATCTTATATTAACAAACGGAGGGAGTATATTGCTAATCATGTCTTGAAAGAAAAGATTGCTAGGTACAACCAAGAGGCTATGATACCACCTAAGCTTGGGGATATGTGGATACCTAAGGTACTAGTAACTATTGGAAAAGAGACACACCATGCCATACTTGATCTAGGATCTAGTGTCTCTGTTTTATCTAAAGAACTATATGAAGTGCTTGAATTGAAAAATCTTGAAAAATGCTCTATTGAACTAGCACTTGCTGATGACTCTATTAAACATGCTTTGGGAAAAGTAAGTGATGTTATGGTAGAGTTACATATGACTTTTGTGCCTGTGGATTTTCTAATCATGGATATGGGGAATAAAACCTCTAGTCCTATTATTCTTGGAAGACCTTTTCTTCGTACCACAGGTGCTATCATTGATTCAAAGGAAGGGAATGTAAAGTTTCAGTTTCCACACAAGAAGTGCATGGAACACTTTCCAAGGAAGAGGGAACCACCAAAGTTCAAGCTCCCTCATGAGCTTCGTCCACAATAAAACAACAAGTAAGAAGCCTAGCTATATGGCTATAAAGAAAGCGCTTTGCGGGAGGCAACCCGGTTATTTTTGTGTGTGATTTTTCTTTGTGTCCTCTTGCTGTAACAAGAGATTTGTGTCTAGTTTAGGTTCTGGAGTTTTTAATAAAGTGCCAAGTTTTACCCTTTTTGGTTTGAAAAGTTGCTTATAGCGTTCGGAGATTTTATTCCTGCACGAATCAGTGCACGGTATGATTTTTAATTCTTATTCTGTAACTCCGAATGAGCTCATATTTGAACTGTAGTTGCAACTTTTCATCCTCTGTATGCATGAATTTTTTCGGAATTTTTCGAGAAAGTTTGGTAGGGTAGAAAAATACGTTTTGCTGCTGCTGTTTTTCTGGACAGATTCTGTCCCATTTTGTTTGATGCATGCTTTGAGCTTTTAAGTTGAATCTTTTTGATCCAATTGAGTTTATGAGTAGGCATACAACATTATACTTTCTGGACATTCATATGAATTTTTGTTCAAGGATTATATGCAGCAAGGAACCTATTTGTTTATCACTATTAATGCACCCCACAGAAAAGAGATGGGAGAAACGGTGTTTTGAAGTTTTTTCACAGGGATTGGAGGAGATGCACCAAGAGCTATCCAAGGATGGTGAAGACCATAAGCTTGGGGATGTGAAGACAACCCCACTGGACCTACACACTCTCGGTTTGCACACGTCCAACTTCTGTTTTTCGATCGAAACACTTTATCGCATAAACTTGGAGCGTCGTTTTTGTTTTTGTTTGAGTCTTGAGAGACCACCACACTATCAATTATATATGAGAGAGCTACTGGAAATATGGGTTGAAATATGTTGGATGCTTTTATAAGATTGGGAAAAGGGATGTTTGACTTGATTTTTAATGATACATATAGTTGCATGATTCATGAGCTTGTTTATGAGTAATAGTTTGCAAATTCTTTTTGTAGAGCTATCACTTATTCATGTTTTGGTGCTGATTGTTATTTACTTGGTTTAACATGGATTAGTTAGTTCTATGGACACTCATGCATGCATCTAGATGGTCAACTTTCTCCCTTTTGCTAGCCCAAAAACTCCAACAAGCAAAAACTTGTTTCCAACACCTTCAACCAAAGTTATTCCAGTGAGTCCACCATATCTACCTATTGGCTTTATGCTATTCCGAGTATGTTTAACATGTTTTGTGTTATCTTACCTCTGAATGAAAATGTTTATGTTATTGATTGCAATGGAAAAATTGGTTATATAGCTCTCACGAACTTGATGCACAATTTTTATATTGCATAATAAAACATGACCCATTGTGATTAAGATTATGATGCTAGTGGCTTGATAAATGTTCGGGTTGGAGTTAGCCCATATGTGCTGTCACATGCAAGCTTTCAACATGCTCTTCATCTCATTTAGTTGATATCATGTACTTTTGTTATGGATGCTATCATGGAAATGTGGAAATGAAGTAGTTTAAATGAGTTTGTATAAATGGTTAGAGAGACGCCTGGGCCGCTAATCTAAGCCATGCATCATTCATGGTGGAAATTTACTTACATACTATGGTGAACCTTCTGTGACACCTTGCAATAAAAATATTCCAAATGGTAAATAAAAAGGGTGTTGAGATTTTCATTTGTTTGTTTGTCTTGTCATTTTGATATGGGCTTGTTCCATATCTGGGACAAGAGGTACCCCAGTTGACGCTCTTGATGATACTATTATTACTTACAATGATATAACTTGAACTTGCTTTGTTTCCTAAGTTGAGTAACATGGTGTAGTACTTGTATTCAAGGGGCATGAGACATCAACCTTTACTTTATCAAGCACACTACTCATATTTGCTTTCACTTTAACCTTAATCATTCAAGATGCTATGATAGGGGCAATGAGAGCTTGACACCAATGAATACCTTATTGCAATCATTAACTTAAGTAGAAGAGTTTGGAAGTTGGATGAAACTTATGCATGCTTTACCTCTACTCACATATACATCTTTCCAAAGTGTACACCTATCATATTCAGATTTTCATCTACACTCTATGACCATTGTAGGATGTTCTACTTATCATTATGCATACATGTGTTCCATATTACTTGCTACTATGTTACACTTTGTGAACTATCAATGAACATCCTTGTCTTGAATACTTGATATCACTTCATAAACTATTTGCATATTGCTACTCCTTTGAAGAATGAATCATTTGACTATATGTAGCAATAGTAATCATCTTTGATATCCATTGTTAAGTATTAAATTGCAAAGTCCATGTTAGTTTTATCATCTTCATACTCGAGGACGAGCATGGATTAAGCTTGGGGATGTTGATGCATGTAAAATGCATACATGAACTTTGCACTTTAATTGCTTATATTCCAATCATATTTGCATCATATAAGGGTTATATCAATGTTTTATCATGATTTTGGGAATACTTCATATTTTCCTATTTATTTGGAATTAACCCTGCACAGGCAGAAAACCCTAGTTTTGTATTTTAATGTTTCAGGGACCCAAACGTCAACGAAATCACCTGGAAATTTACGGGCGTCAATATTTGGAAGGAAGAAGACTACGGAAAAAGGAAGAAGCAAACGGAGGCCCGAGGGCCAAACGGGTGGCCCACGCGGCCAGGTACTGTGGCCGCGTGGGACCCACCCTTTGGGCCTCGTGGCTCCGTTGCCGTCGATCTTCGCTCCACCGACTTCGTCTTGACCTAAAAACGCCTATAAAAAAGGTCCCCCGACGTTCTCTGGAAGGAGCGCCGCACAAACACAGAAACACCGAAACGGAGATCAGGAGCTGCAGATTGGAGGGGGAAAACTCCGGCGGGGCGCTGCCGGCGTGGTCTCCATCTTCTCCATCGACTTCTCCACCGTCTCCATGATGAAGAGGGAGTAGTCCACCTCTGGACTATGGGTTTGTGGAAGTAACTTATGTATCTCTCCTCTCTTGAGCTTCACTAATTAGCACCGTATGAGCTGCTGAACATGATTACGGTCACCGTTGTAATACCTTTGTGGTGGATCTTTATGAGTTAATATATGTTTGAGATTGCAATGTTTGTTTCAGTTATGAGTATAGATGCATATTATGTACCCCGTTCTTGTCTACTTGTTTTGATCAAGCATGTTTATGAGAGCGTGTGGGGGAACGTGTGCATTAGTTGGAGTAACGGGGGGTGGCTAGTGCAGTGAACGTGAGAGAAAGTTCTGCGATCCACTTTGGTATCTTTACCTTACTTTGTTACCTCACTAGGGATAAACTAAAATACCATGCTACCGGGGATGTGGGCGTGACCATTGCCACTACTCCATGACTAGATCTAGCATGTTCTTATTTTCACTTCATGTCATGATACTTAATGCTATACTCTGAGTTATCTTAATTACTGAGGTGTTATGATTTAGTTCGCATCTTGGTGGAGTATAAGAGAGGTTAATAACCAAAAGATCTCTATGTTAGGACGTGATGCCCATATATCTAAGTAACTTGTTATCAAACCCTGTGTTGCAATCTCATATGTTAACTTTGTGTGTTCCATTGTCTACCACTTTATAAAGAGAGAGTGCATTTGTGAAACCATGAACCCCAGTCCATTTTTAATCATAAGAAACACCTTTCCAACACCATATACCACTTTTCTATTTTCAGCCATCATTAAATCCGAAAATACAAAAATACTTTTCATCTTGCATACATCATTAAAAACCCAAAAATATCATTTACATTGCATCCACCATCATTGCATATTTATTTCTTGTTTGCATTGCATAACTATCCTGATATCATTCTTACACCTTGTGCTTGACAACCACAGGTGAGGTTGAGGACCAAAACATCTAACCTTGTTTTGTAGGTAACCAAAAGAAGGATAAGAAGATAAATCTACCACTTCAGATTCCCCGAGAGTTCGATATTAAACCCTCGAGTCACCCCTCGTGGGGAAAACTGTCTTCCACTATACTATACACTCTGCACTTGGAGTCTCAACCTAAATCCCGTTATTTGTGCAGGCATCAAGACTTGCTCTTCGGGATCATCAGAGGCTCGGGTGTTTAGGGTTTTCCCGAGAAAGGCAATTTATAGGCGAATGGGCGATGTCGGTGGAGGCCCGAGGGCTCCTCACCACATGGCGGCACGCCAGGGGTGGGACCCGCGCCACCACATGGTGAGGGCGCCTCGGTGCCCCCCTTCGTCTCTCCTTCGGACTCCGTGTACGTGACAGAAAAATAGGATCTTGGCTTTTTGTTTCGTCCAATTCCGAGAATATTTCCAGAACAGCTTTTCTGGAATAAAAAACAGCAGAAAACAGGAACTGGCACCGTGCCATCTTGTTAATAGGTTAGTCCCAGAAAATGCATAGAAATGCTATAAAGTGTGAATAAAAAATGTAGCAATTGACATAATATAAGCATGGAACATAAAAAATTATAGATACGTTGGAGACGTATCAAGCATCCCCAAGCTTAGTTCTACTCGTCCTCGAGTAGGTAAAACGATAACAACAAATAATTTCTTAGGTGACATGCTACCACATAATCATGATCAAATAATATTGTAAAGCATATGTTATGAATGAAGTGACTCAAGGCAATGGTCTATAGTTTGCTAACAAATAGATAATGAGTAAACAACTGAATCATATAAGCAAAAACTTTTCATAAATAGTACTTTCAAGACAAGCATCAAAAAGTTTTGCATAAGAGTTAACTCATAAAGCAATAGATTCTAAGTAAAAGGCATTGAAGCAACACAAAGGAAGATTTAAGTTTCAGCAATTGCTTTCAACTTGTATATCTCATGGATAATTGTCAACACAAAGCAATATAATAAGTGCAATAAGTAAGCATATAAAAATTGTTGCACACAAAGTTGACACAAGTGTTTGCTTCTGAGATAGAAAGGAGTAGGTAAACTGACTCAACCTAAAGTAAAAGAAAGGCCCTTCGCAGAGGGAAGCAGGGATTAAATCATGTGCTAGAGCTTTTTAAGTTTTGAAATCATATAGAGAGCATAAAAATAAAGTTTTGAGAGGTGTTTGTTGTTGTCAACGAATGGTAGTGGGCACTCTAACCCCCTTGTCAACCAGACTTTCAAGAGCGGCTCCCATGAAGGACGTTATTTCTACCCAAAGGCAGATCATCCCTCTTCTCTTTTGTTTACACATGTACTTTAATTTGGGTGACACTCCTCCCAACCTTTGCTTACACAAGCCATGGCTAACCGAATCCTCGGGTGCCTTCCAACAATCACATACCATGGAGGAGTGTCTATTTTAAAGATCAACTTTTTAAATTGCTTACTGATAATTCAGGGCAAAACATGTGAAGAGAATTAAAGGTGAAAGTTGTAGTTAATTGGGACTGGGCACCCCATTTGCCAGCTCTTTTTACAAAATTATTGGATAAGCGGATGTATATGCCACTAGTCCATTGGTGAAAGTCTGTCAGGAGTAAATGACAAGGTTGAATGATAAAACACCACATACTTCCTCATGAGCTATAAAACATTGACACAAATAAGAGATAATAGCTTTTGAATAGTTTAAAGGTAGCACATGAAGTATTTACTTGGAATGGCAGAAAATCCCACATAATAGGTAGTTATGGTGGACACAAATGGCATGGGTTTTGGCTCAAGGATTTGGATGCACGAGAAGCATTCCCTCTCAGTACAGAGTTTAGGCTAGCAAGGTTGTTTGAAGCAAACACAAGATATCAACCGGTACAGCAAGACTTACCTGAAAACATATTGCAAGCATTATAAGACTCTACACTGTCTTCCTTGTTGCTCAAACACTTTTACCAGAAAATATCTAGACCTTAGAGATAGCAAACATGCAAACCAAATTTCAACAAGCTCTACGGTAGTTCTTTACTAATAGTTTTTAACTACATGATGCAAGAGCTTAAACATGAATTACATGAGAGCTCAAAACAATTGCCAAGTATCAAATTATCCAAGACAATGATCTATATGTGTGTCTTTTCGATATACCATCTACCACATGTTGCATTTTCTGTTTCCAACCAAACACCAATCAACTTATTTCATCAAAAACTCTCCAAATAATTTACAAATGAAACAAGAGAGTATTACTCTACAAGAACTAACAGCTCTGAATAAGAGATGCATGAAAAACAGGAGCTAAAAGCATAGCAGTAGCTAGATAAGAATACTCAACAGATATAAGTGAAGAATATGAGTATTCACATGAAAAAGCGGAGCGTGTCTCTCTCCCACACAAGAATGCTAGGATCCAATTTATTCAGAAAATAAAAGCACACAAACGCTCCAAGTAAAGTACATAAGATGTGGAAGAATTAAAATATAGTTTCACTAGAGATGACCTGATATGTTGTTGATGAAGAAGGGGATGCCCAAGGCATCCCCAAGCTTAGACGCTTGAGTCTTCTTGAAATATGCTTGGGTGACCCACGGGGGCATCCCCAAGCTTAGGCTTTTCACTCTTCTTGATCACATCATATCATCCTTCTCGCTTGATCCTTGAAAACTTCCGCCACACCAAACTCAAAGTAATTCTCATTAGAGGGTTAGTGCATAATCAAAAATTCACATATTCTACAGTGACACAATCATCACCAATACTTCTGGACATTAGCTACAGCCACTGATGTTTTTTTGAGCAAAGAAATCCAATCAAACATAGTAAAAGAAGCAATGCAAAATAAATGGCAGAATCTGTCAAAACAGAACAGTCCGTAAAGACGAATTTTTTCGAGGCACTTAAGTTGCTCAGATTGAGAAACTCAAAACTAATGAAAGTTGCGTACATATCTGAGGATCACGCACGATTTTTTTCAGAATTTTTCAATTTTTCTGGAGTGAATAAAGCTCAAAACCGTGGACAGCAAAAATTTGTCCCTGTACAGAAATCCAAATCTAGCATCAACTTTCTACTAGAGACTTTACTTGGCACAACATTGCAAGAAAATAAAGATACAAAGGGGTTGTTACAGAAGTAAGCACACTCCTTGACTCAAATAAAATAAAAATAACAGGAAATAAAATGATGGGTTGTCTCCCATAAGCGCTTTTCTTTAACGCCTTTCAGCTAGGCGCAGAAAGTGAAAATCAAGTGTTCTCAAGAGAAGAAGCATCCAAATCATCGAAAGCCTCCTCTAAAACACAACTTGTCACAATAGGTATCTTAGGTATTCCTGAAGATGTTTCATTATTTAAGTCGCCCTTAATTGTACTAAAGGTTTTATCAATTTTAAGCTCATAATGAGGTTTCGGTTTGGGCATCTTAGGAACATACATGAATTTTTGCTCTTTTCCCACAAAAGCTTTCTCCCTCTTAGACTTAAGAGAAGAAAAAGTTGAACTTAAAGTTTCCATAGCATCTTCTAATTCACCAATCCTATGGTTTTGGCTATCAAGGGTGTTGCTAGCCTCTAAAACAGTGATTCTTTTATTGATGCTTACCACTGATTCATCAATCTTACTAGTATCAAGTAATTTTGGCAAATTTTTCTCCATAGAATCTAGTTTGTTTATAACATATTCCAAAGTGATCTCAGTTTTAATGTTTTTAGTAGGCAATATTCCTACTAAACTTTCAATTAAATTACAAGCTTCCAAAGCAGGAGTACCAAGAAAATTACCCCCTGTAAGAGTATCCAGAACATACCTATACCAACTAGTGATACCAACATAAAAATTCCTAAGAAGGATCATGGTAGAATGTTTTTTAGTACATCTATGATGAGCATCACTAATTCTATACCAAGCATCTTTCAGACTTTCTCCCCCTTGTTGCTAAATGAACGAACCTCAACTTCAGGAGTACACATTTTAGCAAAATTAAAGCTAGGCCGAAATATAAAAGTAAATGCAAGTAACTAATTTTTGTGTGTTTTTGATATAAAGAAGCAAACAAGATAAAGTAAAAATAAAATAAGCAAGACAAAAACAAAAACAAAGTAAAGAGATTGGAAGGGAGAGACTCCCCTTGCAGAAGGTTTGACTTCCCCGGCAGCGGCGCCAGAAAACTGTGGCGTCTTGTCGGGGTTGCAAGACCTTCCAGAAGTACCTCGACCTCCCCGGCAACGGCGCCAGAAAACTGGCTTGATGCGTGTTAAGTTACACGTCCATTGGGAACCCCAAGAGGAAGGTATGATGAGTGCAGCAGCAAGTTTTCCCTCAGTAAGAAACCAAGGTTTAATCGAACCAGTAGGAAGTCAAGGGTCTTCTGAAGGTTGTTGGTGGCTGAATGTGGCACGGCGCAACACCAGGGAATCAACAGCAACGTGGAACCCGCACACAAGACAATCAAACTACTTTGCCCCAACGAAATAGTGAGGTTGTCAATCTCACCGGCTTGCTGAAAACAAAGGATTAAAAGTGTGGTGTGGAAAATGATGTTTGCTTGCAGAGAATTAAAGAGAACAATGATTGCAGTAGGTTGTATTTCAGATGTAAAAGAATGGACCGGGCTCCACAGTTCACTAGTGGTGTGTCTCCATAATAAAATACTAACATGCTGGGTAAAAAATTACAGCTGGGCAATTGACAAAATAGAGAGTGCATAACAATGCATATACAAGTCATGATGATCACTATGAGATTTACTTGGGCATTACGACAAAGTACACAGACCGCTATCCAGCATGCATCTGTGCCTAAATAGTCCACCTTCAGGTTAGCATCCGCACCCCTTCCAGTATTAAGTTGCAAGCAACAGACAATTGCATTAAGTATGGTGCATAATGTAAACAATAGAAATATCTTTAGACAAAGCATTGCTGTTTTACCCCTAGTAGCAACAGCACATCCACAATCTTAGAACTTTCTGTCACTGTCCCAGATTAAATGGAGGCATGAACCCACTATCTAGCATAAATACTCCCTCTTGGAGTTACAAGCATAAACTTGGCCAAAGGCTACACTAGCAACGGAGAGCATGCAAGATCATAAATAACATAGGCATGATAGATCAATAATCAACTTGACATAGTATTCAATATTCATCGGATCCCAGCAAACACAACATGTAACATTACAATAAGATGATCTTGATCATGATAGGCAGCTCACAAGATCTAAACATGATGGCACAAGAGGAGAAGACAACCATCTAGCTACTGCTATGGACCCATAGTCCAGGGGTGGACTACTCACACATCACTCCGGAGGAAGGCATGGCGATGTAGAGCCCTCCGGTGATGATTCCCCTCTCCGGCAGGGCGCCGGGAAGAGCTTCAGAACCCTCCCGAGCTAGGGTTGACGACGGCGGCGGCTCTGGAACTTTTCGTAGATGGAGGCTCGGGTGTTTAGGGTTTTCCCAAGAAAGGCAATTTATAGGCGAAGGGGCGATGTCGGTGGAGGCCCGAGGGCTCCTCACCACGTGGCGGCGCGCCAGGGGTGGGACCCGCGCCACCACATGGTGAGGGCGCCACGGTGCCCCCCTTCGTCTCTCCTTCGGACTCCGTGTACGTGACAGAAAAATAGGACCTTGGCTTTTTGTTTCGTCCAATTCCGAGAATATTTCCAGAACAGCTTTTCTGGAATAAAAAACAGCAGAAAACAGGAACTGGCACTGTGGCATCTTGTTAATAGGTTAGTCCCAGAAAATGCATAGAAATGCTATAAAGTGTGAATAAAACATGTAGCAATTGACATAATATAAGCATGGAACATAAGAAATTATAGATACGTTGGAGACGTATCACCTCCTCATCTAAAAGATCTACCGCGAGCTTGTTCGCTTTGTTTGAAACGAAACTCCCATCTTCCTCATTTTCTGTATCAACCGTTGCTTCCTTTTTCTTAAGCATAAAGAGAGTTCTCTCTAAATCTACATCTTTTAAATGATTGACCGAAGATTCAATTTGGCTGGGAGATTTACCCAGTGATACCCCAAGTTTAGTTGCCCTGGCAACTACCACATCATTAGGTATAGATGCTAACGTAAATTCATACACTAAATCAGTACCTGAGTAGAAGTAATCACGTGCTTGAGCTCTCTGCTTGGCCCTGTCCATCTGTGTATCATCGGCATTCGGTTGCGCCCTTATACGCCCACTTGAACGAACACCCACAGCTGCTGACTTCGGAATACCACCAAATGAAATCACCTCCGAACATGTATAGCGACCTCCTAGAAAAACTCCAGTCCCCTCCGATCTTCCCTGTCCTCCACTTGTTGGAGTTGAGATGGTTGAATCCATCGAGATAGCCTTGCCTTTTGCTGCATCTCTAGGAGGGGTATGGCTGTTGGGTGAGTGCCTAGCCTTGTTACCATATCTCCCATCCTTCGTGACATCAACTTCGATGGACTTCCGCTGATCAACTTCCTCACACGCCACCAGCTCCTGCCGTGGTGACAAAGCCACCGAGACCTCTGCCGCTGCCGCAGTTTCAGTCAGATGCTCTATCTCAGGCAAACCATCTGAACTGAACAGCGGGTCGGAAACAAAATGTTGCCTATCCACTCCCAGAATTTGTTGCACATTAAGTTGTTTAAATTCCTCCCCCCTAGCTTCCTTGCCAACCGGTGCTGATCGAGCCAGTTCAGCCTCCTCCTCCTCCACCAACTCATACCATCTCTTGGCCGACGCTGATGCAGCAGGAGAAGGGGCTACCCCGATCCAAACCGGAGAGGGATACGGCACCTGAAGAGATCCGACTTGAATGCTCGTCATGGAACCAGCTAGCTTGTCATCTGTCTCCATCACCTCTTCCTTCTCATCATTTCCCTTAGATTGGGTGTTATCCCCATCACCCTTATCATCATGATCAATGGAATCTGTTGGCTTGTCGTCAGTTTCCATTGGCACCGTTGATTCACTTGCTTTGTTGTGATTTGCAGTATCATTCCCTTTATCATCTTTTTCCTTAGGACCCTTCTCCCTCTATGCATTACCATCTCCATCTTGGTGTGTGTCTCCATCTCTAGCGTGCATAGTGAAGTCCCCAGCAGCTATAATGGAACCATCAGCAGCCTCAATATCAAAGCTAACACCATAACCTTCTCCATCATATGAATAATCTACATGTCTTGGGATTTCTTCCGGATTGGCACAATCAATACGCTGTCTTACAATGCCATGCTCCCTCGTGAATCTCATATCCACCTCCTTAGTTTTCCCAACAAGAGAGCCAACCGCAAAGAGAGCTAGATAATCTCTACATAAGGTATCTGGGCAACCAGAAATACGAATCCACACATCATATAAACCCCATTTATCGAAGTCTTTAGCTGACCACTCCTCAAAATGCATGGATATCTCAGTACCCTCCACCTCAATTACCTTGATTTTCCTCAACCTCATCAAGTCATCTTTAGTAGGGAAGACAACTCTGAACGCATTCTCCCCTGTCGGCATGATCTCCCATTGGTGGTCACCCGGTACAAGCCAATCCAGCTCTTTCAACACCTGTGGAGCCGACATCACCCCTCCTGTAATTTTTATCCTTCCAACCTTGCCACTTTCATTCTTCTCCCGCAGTCCTTCTGACTTCTCTACCTCAAACCACATAAGTCGCTCTTTTGCCATTCCATATAAAATAGCCCTAGGCTTATGCATTTTTGGTAAAGGACATGCCTCCTCTGGATGTAATGCCGAATCACAATAGATACATAAAACTGCCTTACATTCAGTCGCCACATGACCAGTAAGCTTGCACTTGAAACATAGAGTTTTATCCTGTTTCCTGGCTCTCGTCAAGGTGTCCGCCACCGCTGCCTATTCAGCCACTTTCACAGGTCCTTGTGAATTGTTCGGAGTAGCCTGAGGTGTGGCTTGATCCATCGTACCAACTCCATGTTGGTTTACCGAAGCCAAATTGTTGTTGGTATTGTTGTGAAGCACGTTTGGCCTAGGAGGACCTCTATCCGTGGATCTATCTCTAGGACGATAAGCAACGCGTCCACTCCCCGCAGCACCCGAGCTACCCTATGAGTGTCGAAACCTCTGGTTTCCTCCATAACCCCCAGGACCATTACTCTGCCTGGTACCTCTTTCATAAGAGCCTTCATTAAAATTGCCAAAATTACCACCAAAGTCTCTTGACCCAGCTCCATAGCCACGGTGCTCAAAATCAGCCCCACGGTTCCCATGAGAAAAACCACTACCCTCACCACGCTCGAACTGACTCTGTCCCGACATACGAGAGTTCTGCTGTGGGTACCCTTGTGCACCCGTTCCTCCATTATTGAAACGGCCAGCTGCGTTTGGCTGATGCCCAAAACCAGAATTCTCCCGAGCATCACCCTGGTAACCACTGTTATTTCTGACAAACGGACGCCCATTACCTTGGTTGTTGAATCCAGTGCCCCGAAGAGTGTTGGGAGGGCCTCCATTGAAGCCAGGAGCCCTGTTTGCCATGACGACCGCCGCAAAGGACCGATGATTCCTCAGCGGCGCCGCTCGCGAAACGATGGGAGGCTTAACTCTCGGTTGCAGACTGCGCAACCCTAAAACCCCAGTCGCAGCAGAGGACCTGGGCCTTGTGCCTTTTGGTCGAGAAGGAGAAAAGGACGCTAGAGGGCCCTTGTGGCCATGCATGCATCCTTGAAAACCAACAGGGCCAACCTGGGCCTTGTTCCCGTTGGCACAGACCGTTTTGGAAATTTTTGAAAAAGACTTACCGACACTCACGCGATCCGTAATTACCGCCGCCGCTTGGCTGTTCGTCGCCGGTGATCTTCCCGGCATCGTTGACGAGGACGACGTCAATCTTCCTGGCCTTGTCGTCGACGAAGAAGACCTGCATGGCCTGGATCTTGCATCCACTACCCGCCTACCCCTCTCCTTACGCTTCACGATGGTCCAGTTTGCCGCATCGAACACCTCCTCCAGCGTGAACGTCGTCGGAGGGATCGCAGGGATCTTCAACGCCGGAGACCCTGCAAAAGAAACTACCGGAGACACCGCAGTGTCCATCAGCTCCTTCGCCGCCCATACCTGATGTCTTCTCTTCTCGCCTTTGCTCTTTCTTCATTCCTTCAGGTCACGGCCCAAACTCTCCTCCGGCGTTCTGCACCGGTATCGCAGAGAACCTGTCTCTGACGATGAGCTCGGAGACGGTGCCGCCTCCTCATCATCGGAGCCTTCCGGCGAGGAAGCCCAGAAGCGGCCAGGCAGCCTCTTCCCGATCTCACCGGCCGGCCTCCCGGGGTCGCCTCCCGGGTTGCCTCCCGAGTCACCCATCCGTGCCTCCCTGTCAACAAGCCCTTAGTTGTCTTTTTTATAGAGAGCTCAAAAACATTATTTTCGTGAAACTTTGTGTGCCAACATAAAATGTTCGGAGGTGCAGCCGAAATTTTATTTCAGAAACTTTTACTATTTCAAAATATTTTTAAAAATGCACTCCGATAATGAGACTAGATGCTCCTACCAGTCAAAACACCTTGAGTACCCTTTTCTTAGAAATGTTGAATATTCCGCTATTGACATATAAAATGTGTATTATACCTGTAAACAAAAAGTACTTGTAGCTCGAATGTGTTCCTAAACAGAGGCAGGGGTACAATTCCACGCTAGAGCTTCCATCCGGAGTATGCATGTTGGCAGGTGGGGTTCAAGCCTTGTGATGGATGATTTTAGCATCACAGATATATAACCAATTCCGGCATCCCCGTCCCAGAGTTATCTCCGTGGACGCAACGCAAGGCATGCCAAATCACGAGTCATACATGGGCGGTACACAGAGTCATACATGGGCGGTACACAGGTTGACCGACCGAGCTTCAGTGACTTGCAAGTCACAAGTCACCGAGCGACTTGGAATGATCTCGTCCCTCCGTTTTTGATCCGACGGGTAAGATTCATCCAAATCTGAAACCAAAAATTAGAACCTTTCAGAAAAAATTGAAAAAATTCCAGTAAATCATAAATGTTTCTCTAGCTATTCTGTGAAAATTATATCTGATTTGGACCAATGATTTGGGAATACATAGCTTTTTTTTGTTTAAAACATAAAACGCTATTTATACGGAAACCATTTATCTAAATAGGACGAAACTTTCAGAGAATACAAAACGAAACATTTATGATTTACTGGAATTTTTTCAATTTTTTCTAAAAAGTTTTATTTATTTGTTTCAGATTTGGGTGAATAGTGTCCGTCAGATCTAAAACGAAGGGACTAGATCCACACAAGTCGCTTGGTGACTTGTGACCTACAAGTCACTGAAGCCGAGTCCTCCCGGCCGGGCAAGAGCAGTCAAGACGGTGGCCGGACCAAGGTACTCCCTCGGTACGGCGTGATACAGCGCGAAACACCATGAAGTAAGAGAGGAAGACGGAGGGAGATCGATGCAGGCGCAATTAATCGACAGAGTACTGGTAGGCGTTGGTGCTCCAGCTTTATTGTTGTTGCCTGCCCCGGCCCGGCCCGTCCATCCCCATTCCCCACCCATTATCTCCATATATAATTCTCGGTACTTTAATTATCCACTCGATCATGCATAGCCCGTCTAATTACTCCTTGCTTTCTCTGGACCGGTGGGACGCGATGCAAGGAACCCGACGTACTAGATTTTTGTTTGAAACGGGGTTTGACCCATTCAAATAATTAAAAAGAAGTTTGTCCACACAAAAAATTTAGACAAGGAAAATATACCAAAAGCGTACTCTCCCGGCACTATTTCTCTCTCAAGCATTTGGCACCCACGATAACCCAAGGACGTGCCTCCTTTTTTTAGTTTTACAAGGGTTAACTTGATATTGGAACAACTCGCGAACAGAGCTCATAACGGTTAAGATATGCTTTTTTTGGAAGACCCGTGCATTGCGCTCATTCCAAATTTCTCACAAGGGTTAACTTGATATTCGAACAACTCGCGAACAGAGCTCGCTCTCGCGCCCGCTCAGGAACCGTCGCCGCCGTGGTCGATCTCCCACCTCAGTCCACCTCCGACTTAGCCTAGCACAGACCTGGAACCCTCCCGGCACCCCCTCTCCATCCACACCGAAGCCCAGCGCAGTATCGCCGGGTTCCGCAACAACAGTGGTCGTCCTCCGCGTCGGTTCCCCAACCTCGAGCACGCGCAGCTCCCGTCTCGCCTTCGTGGTGACCCGGGGGCGACAACCCTAGCGCCGGCGGCGACCCTCTTCATGTCGCTCTCCTCCGCTGCTGCCGTCGGCTCAGGCTGCGGTGGCGGCGGGCCTCGTCCCCAAAAATGGTGGGCGGGGACCTCTGGCTGCGCTCGACGCAGTGGAGTCTGGAGGCCGGGGCGGCGGCCCCGAATGGTGGTCTTATGTCGCGGCCTGCAAGGAGGTGCCTCGGAGTGAGGCGGTTTCTGGCCCCCGACGCCTAGTTCCGATGATGTCCATAGATGTCGGGCGCGTGGGGTTGGATGCTCCGCCGGCCGGAGGGACCCATGGAGAGAGTTGATGGTAGGCGGCGGCGAGCTGCATGGCGATCTTAACTACTTCGGATAGACGGGCGCGGCTTCGGGATCAGTGAGTTTCGGATGAAAACCCCTGCAACGAGTTGCCGGCGATGGCGGCGTTCTCCGACGTTGGCTTTGGTCGCTTGGACGATTTGGTCGACACGGACTTGGGGCCGGTGTGTTGCATTGTTGTGTTGTATCGGTTTTCGGCCAATTTTCTTTATAAACTTGCCAATTCACTATTTCTATATCAATGAAACGGCAAACAGTTTGTCTCGTTTTTTTTAAAAAAAATCCACATGACGAGGAGTGAGAGAGAAGCCAATGCCTTGCGGTTGGAGGTCATTGCGGGTGCCAAACGTAGATTTTTTACGAACCCAGGCATATGCAATATTGTAATATACGCAGGAGTAGTTAATTAGTTTCACTGTTTGTTGCCGCATGATTCTGGAAGGAGTACAGTAGCATGCAACTTTGAATAAAGCACCTATATTATATTATGTGCCAAAACAGTTGATTCACGAGTTTCGTGAGTCGTGAAAAGGACACGACCGCTAGCTGTGGTAGTACAACAATGTCAAAGTCAAATTAGGGAATTAAAACTCCGGGTGGCACTGCTATCTGCCAGACTGCCACCGGCAAATCGAGATGGTTTATGGATGACTAGAGAACTCCTCGAAGTTTGCCTCCGACTCCTGCCCACATGCATCGGTAACCGGCGGCTAGCTACTTCTAGCCTTCGCCTTGGGCAACGACGGCTTGAATGCAAAAGCGTCACCGCCGCCGAAACTCCGTTCAAATTTAGCGACAACGCAACCATCCTCCCAACAAGACTGTACCAGCCTCCCTTGTAGACAACGCAGGGCGGCGGCACCGAGCTACTAGAACGATCACTCGTCTATGTTCAGCCACCCTTGTTTCCTTCCAAAAAGAAAATCACAGATGGAACAAAGAACTCATCATGTAGACTGTACCAGCTAGCAACCATCCTCCCAACAAGACGGGTCAAAACTTTGATCCAGGCGTTCGTTTGTACATACGGGACGTGTGCTCCGTATACGGAGTAGTTTGGCGCCGCGGGCAAGACGGAAATATCGTGCCAACAACGCACCGTTGCTGGATCTGAATGCCGTTGGACGTCGGTTTCTGGGTGGTAATGAGGGCGGGTGCAGCTCCAACCGCGCGCGTTTCGGCCGTAATGAGAGCCCCCGTCCAGGAGACCCAACCGCGCGACGGCGATGAGAAGATGAAGCAGCTCCAACCGCGCGACGGCGACGGCGACGGCGACGGCGATGCCCGACGTGGGGATTCTTCCGCCGTTTGCAGTTTGCACCGCACCGCTTCTATGCTCGACCTGTTGTTGTGGGTTCCTGTCGATCTCAGTGAGTCGCAGGAGGCCTTGACCGCCATAACTGTACTGGCCAGGCGCCACGCGAGTTTACTGAATAGTTGCACAGTACTTTCAGCAGAAGAGAAATAATGTCATGCGCCGACCTGTGCAAATACTCTGTGGCGTAAACAGCTGAGTGAGTGAGTAGTGAACAAAAAAAAATATCCATCGACCTCGGGCCGGGATGGATATTTCTGCTGTCCGTGGTTCGAATCGAACGGCAGAGCGATCGATCGAGTGGGAAAGCGGTGTGGAGGTTCGGTAGAGACGTTCACGTGGAGGATCTGATCGATCGTGGATCAAGCCGGGATTCCCCGCGCGACGAAAGAGGAAAAAAAATCATGGCACATACGGAGTATTATACTATCACTACAGGAATCAGCCCATAGGCCGACGGCCACATGCCGTTGGCATATCCAATTTTGTCGTAGGCATTGGGCTACGCCGACGTATGGCCATCTGCGTTAGAGGGCCTCGGCTTAGGCCATTTTGCCGTCAGCGTATTAAAAACCGTCGGCGTAGGCTACGCCGAAGGCTTGGCCGTCGGCATAGCTCCCCTACACCGACGGCTTTACCGTCGGCATAGTTTTTCCAATTATTTTTAATTTTTGAATTTTTTGAACTTTTTTAATTCTATTTTATTTCTATTTCGAAATTTCTCACTTAGCCACATACTTAATCCTTAATTACACACTTAATCATAGGTCAAAGTATATATCCTGGTCAAACTTTCCATTCAGTCAACCATCTTCCAGCCCGAGCACGCTTAACTTTTGAGTTCCTTCCAAATTAGCTTCCAAATGAGAAGTTAGAACTTACTGATATTAGTACCCTATCAATCATATTAACCACTCGGTTATGATGTTACACTTTTCATTGTTTAAATTTTAAAAATTTGTTTGAGTAAAGTAACAACGATTATGTAATAGTATATTTCGAATAAATAACAATAAAATGAATTTTACTTTATTTTTTCCTTTTTACATTTAATATGGAATAATTCATATCTTTAAATCCGTAAATCGAAATTTGACAAATAAAATGTCTAAATCGATTAGAAAAATGAGATGAATTAAAATATTCCATCCATATCATCTTTTGCATCACAGAAACATTGATAGTTTTAGATTTGACCACTTTCGATGAATAGTCATGGTGGTCATTTTGACCATTTTTTGAAAAAAAAAAACAAATAAAGTGATTTGACCACGGCATAGTTTGTGGTAAACTTCTCATATTCGACAAATAGGTGTATCTTGGTATAGGAAACAATGGTTCCGAAGGGAATTTTCAAATTATTTTTATAACTATCATTTTCTTTTTCTAACTGGAAAAATTGCCTTTTTTGTGGACCAATTGCAAAAGATATGGTGCAGAATGACACCCATCTAATTCTCATAAAGAGTAGTGCACATTTGATGGATAATCCTCAAGTATTAGGAATTTTCTTGATTTCTATCTAATTTCGCCTAGTTAAATGAGTTTATCCTGATTTTTCGAAAATAATCCAAATTTGAACTACAAGTGTTTGATAGTTTGGTCTGCTTTAAAAAAAAAATTATTTTAAGGTACATAACTAGTGGTTATATCACAGAAATATCGATAGTTTTAAAATAATTGATCTCTTTCGATGAATAGTCATGGTGGCCATTTTGACAGTTTTTTGAAAAAAATCAAATAAGGTGAAAAAACCTCAAAAAAGATATCCTCTGACATGGAGTCCTTTTATGTGTACTAGTTTTTATGAAAAATGATAAACTTGATTTTTGACAAAGTATTCAAAAAAATCTCCAGAAAAAGGTCTATCATGTATGAACATTTATAAGTTTCAAGCCAAATGACCAAGTTATCACCATTTCCACGGCATAGTTTGTGATAAAGTTCTCATATTTGACAAATAGATGTATATTGGTATAGGAAACAATGGTTCCGAAGAGATTTCTCAAATTATTTTTATTAATATCATTTTCCTTTTTTTAAGTGGCAAAAATGACTTTTTTTGTGAACCAAGTACAAAATTTATGGTGCAAAATGGCACCCATCTAATTCTCACAAAGAGTAGTCCACATTTGATGAATAATCCCCAAGTATTAGGAATTTTCTTGATTTCTACCTATTTTTGCCTAGTTAAATAAGTTTATACCGATTTTCGAAAGTGATTTCGCCTAGTTAAATAAGTTTTGTGATGCAAAATATGATATAGTTGTCATATTTGGATTTCTCTCATTTTTCTAATCGATTTAGACATTTTACTTGTTAAGTTTCGATTTACGGATTTAAAGATATAAATTATTCCATATTAAATAAAAAATAAAGATTAAAAAAAGCCCAATATGACTCTACGCCGACGGCCTGCGCGAGGTCTACGCCGAAGGCTTCTCTAGACGGCAATAGCTACGCCGAGGGCCACCACGACCGCAGCGGGGTCTACGTCGACGGCCCCGACAAAAAAAACCGTCGGCGTAGCCTCCGGCCGTCGGCGTATAGCGCCATTCCTGTAGTGTACGTACATAGCCATCGATTCAGGCTGTCTGCATTTCTGCACGCCACTTGGAAGTAGAACGACATTCATTCAAGGCTCAAACCCTCAACCGCAAAACGGATACGTACAGTTATTGACTTATTGTTATATTGTACAAGTACAACGACGGCGGTAACAGCAAAAGGCCCTTTGTCTTGGCACCAGAAGCGTTTACATGCTCATGAATCATGCATGGGCAAACAAGTACAGTAACCTGCAAAGTACAGTATCCAGCGAAGAAAACGGCGCTAAAATGGCAAGATCGGTCGAACTGGAATGAGCTACTACGAAAAGCTTTTTTGAACCGTGAGCTACTACGAAAAGCTAGCGCGTACCATGCCCTACAACGGCATGATCGACCACATGGCTTTTGCGTCTCGGAAAGACGCGCGCAGAGAACATTTGCAGTTGGCGGTTTCATGCATTTCTCTACGTAATAATTAACATTGTGCCAATGTCACGTGCAGGAAATATCAAATATGCATGCATACATTGAAGTACTTGGTATTATTTATTGTCCGAGAAAAATCAGTAACCAGAGAGATCACAACCAAACTTAGGAAACAACAGTAGCACTACGTTTTTTAAAGAATACATCCACTTCCGGTTTTATTCAACGGATGCATGAACCAAACAGTAAGTAAATGAAGCTAACATGGATCGATCACGACGACACGACGCGGAACCCCGAACAGGAAGCCCTGCATGCAGGGGAAGGAGGAACTATGCATGAATCTTTGGCTGGAATGCACGGCCGGGATGCCTAGCAGGTGGGCACGCACTTCTTGCACCGGACGACGCACCGGGTTGAGGGGATGTGGTCGACGCCGGCGTGCGACGACGACGTCCGGTAGCACCGCTTGCCGCACAGCACCTTCTTCCTCCGGCACATCTCCGCGGGGATGCAGTTCACCGACGCCTTCTTCAGCGGCTTCCGCGGCCCCGCCTTGCCGCCGCCTCTATGCCCATGATGCCTCATCAGGGTGCTCGCCGAGGCGGCGTCCACGTCCGTGGTCGTCGCCGCGGCGGAGTGCCACCCGTCCGAGGTGAGGAAGCCGCCGGCCTTGGCGAAGAACTCGCCGAGCTCGCGGCCCAGGCTGCTGCCGCTGCTGGCCTCGCGGGCGGCCAGCGAGAGCCGGCTCCCCGTGGCCACGGCCAGCAGGAGCACCACCAGGAAGCAGGTCGTCTTCATGCTGGCTGCCGCAGCGTGCGCGACACTGTGCGTCACTCTGCGAAGTTACAGTGTTGCTACTAGTGGTTACCAGTGCAGATGAGGTCATGGTAACACTGTTCTCTTAAATAGGCGATCAACTCGTCAGTAAGGGTGGCATGGTGAAACCATCTGCATGAGCTACCTAATGCGGTGAGCATCAAAAGCGTGGCGATGATCGAGCACGGTACATGGGGTGTGAGGCGTGAGCCGTGGACGGAACAGCAAAGGGAGCTAGCATAACTTGTAGTTTCAGATGGATCACTCCGCTTTCCCTTGCAAAATTTCGGGAACTGCTTTCTTGATGGTGCTTCAGTTGAGCACGACAATGGTGCATTCCGGCCGTAAGATAGGTCAGGTCACTTGCATGATTCTAGTGCAACTCTTCATCCACGGGGCAAGAAGACAGGCCCGGCCGGGTGTACTGACAGTGGCCTCTCACACGATACGTCTTGCACTGTTTACATAGTCTATTTGCGAGAAAGGATCGTAATGTCTATTGTTCTGACAGGTGTCTGTCATATGGTGTGTGCAAGAACAGTACAGTCAGCTAAACGTTTAAGTGTTACCTATATATGATCGTTAGACCACAGGCAGATGAGACTGAGCTCGAGAGAAACTGAACCACGAAAATGACGAATAACTTCTTTGATTGCGGCGTCGAATGAAAACGATGTGCGCACCGTGCGACATTTTTTTTCCGATAAAGTGATCTTTATTATTTAAAGAGTTTTAAGTATTACACCCGGCCTCTGCATAGTTAGGATGCACACATCCTTACCAAGTTCACAAGTCTCGAGACAAAAAAAAAAGGCGAATTACATATCAGAATGAGAAATTGTAAAGACGCCTAAGACAGTGGTGGTGGAGGGCCAATCCGGAAATTATGCTGCCACCCATGCTGGGTAAATAACTCCCTCGCTGCAGCCTCCAACCGAGAGGACACCTCCAGAAACAGGTCGCGGTGCTTCACACGCTGAAGGGACGACCATGATCGTAGCGTAGCATACTACTGATATTCGCAACAATTCGGTTCGTATATAATTTTCCAAACCGGTTACTACCACTAACTGGAGTTCATACTCATACTCCTATTTTGAGGAAAATTCCTGGACGTGAGCTCACAGCGTTTCTTGGTCAGCATTCAAAGGCGATCCTTTTCCAACTAGAAGCGCAACAAACTAGGGTGGAAATGAAGTCATCGTCAGGTAGTTAGCAGCTGCAATGATTTATCACTTGTGTTCACGTCATTCGCTTCAGGTTCAGATCAACAATAACAGCTTCTGGTTCTGGAGCGCCATGACTACACAGCTCGCAAGTTGCTGCCGGAAACTTACAGGCGAAGTATGCCCTTCAATCCAACCAATCCTGATAGATCATTGTCCACCATTAGATTAATTAATTAGTTGGAAAGCACCGGCACGACAGCCTGCTTAACCCTGCACGGTCGAGAAGGAAAGAAGAAACTAAATGGAATGATCAGCCAGAAGCACTCACAATTCCGGGTTCAGATTGCGTCAAAGTCAGACTAAGAAAAGTTTGGACCTGAACAGAGGCCCCCGATATGAAAGGGAGGTCTAATGGCGAATTGAATAGACATTGTGCATAATGTTGGTCATCTATACATTAAAAGCAACCAGCCTAACCATCGTAAGTGTCAGCAGACATGGCATGTCGCATTTAATTAGATGCCAAAATCTCCAAACAGAAACTCCACAATAACAACTGATCAAGGCTGATTAGTATTTTAGTCAATGCATAGTGCTAGTACATCAGTTTTCCTGTACAAGTGACACGCCTACTTACGAGAATAGCCAAACAGCATGCTAAAGAGGCAAATATGATCACCTACTTTCCAGTTCAGATATATACATACAATAAAAAGAAGATAAACCCAGTACTACAAATATGGATGTCAAGACCTTATATGGAATGACAAATTTGTTGCTCCAAGGAGATGAGAAACAAAGAGTCAAAGAGAACCGTTTCAACATGTTTGCGTAATTGGTAAACTTCTTGTTGAATGCCGAAGATGATGAGAGGTCGTCTCCTAACCGAGAAATCACCAATATACGGTGCATTAACGTTAGTGTTAGGGTCACTTGAGTACTGCATAACTGCACGATTGTTTTGGGTAGCCTTAGCAACTGAACCAACTGAGAAATGTGTATCGAACACTGAAAGCAGGTACAATGGTGAAGAAACATGAATTGATAAGACCTGTAAATAGGAAAGTTACTGTGGGCATTATCATGTTTGGTGCTGTGTTTGTTGCCCTAGAAAAATAGACGTGTGCATGGAACTAAGAAAGACAGACGAACTCCGGCTAAGCCTTCACAACTTCAAGCGTATATTATTCTGGAACAGATAAATGACACGATCACTGGAGGAATTACTGTTGAAGCATAAATAGAAATATCCCAGATTAGACCAAAGTATCGTAAAAAAACAGCTACGTTCTTCCTTGAAAAAAACTGTTGTATTCAAAATAGTAACTAGCACAAAGATATTCAACATGCTACCGAAGTAAATTAAAACTATTTTGATAACCTTGCAAAAATAAAATCGACAAGAATCGGCCTAAGAACCACTGATCGACCAGTATTTCACCAAACATCATCAAGATGAAGAAATAGTAGCATCAAGACTCAAAGACCTTTATGTCAGCCAACTTAAAAAATCAGAAATGAACTTCTAGGAATCTTACTTTGAGGTACTTTCTTAAATGCACAACATAACCATGTCCAGCAGGGATGCTCCTCAAGAGCAGTTTGAAATGATTCTTTAAAACATATATGTCATGAATCGATGCTCCAACTAGTAATACTATTTCTATTAAGTCATGAACAAATACAATAAATTAAACTGCGAACTAGTATTTATCGAAATCATGTCCAAGTTAAGCCCAATACAGGATAATCTCAAGCCAATTGATGGTTAGAAAAGAAGGAAAGAAAGAAAGCGTCACCACTACAACCTGCTTAACCCTGCAAAATCGAGAGGAAGGAAAGAAAGAAACTAAATGGAATGAACATCAAGAAACACTGGCAACACAGGGTTCAGATTGCGTCAAAGTCAAATTAAGAAAAGTTTGAACCTGAACAGAGGCCCCCAAACATGAAAGAGAATTCTAATGGCTAGTTAAATAGACATCGCATACGAGTGTTTCATGTGGGTCATCTATACATTAAAGGCAACCAGCCTAATCCTCATGTCAACAGATCACAAGGCATGGCGTAATTTATCAGAAGACAAAACAAATCTCCAAACAGACACATAACAAACTCAACCATAGCAAGTCTGGTCAGTACAACTAGTCAATCCATAATGGTTCAAATACATTAGCACTTCTGTACAAGTGAAAAAATCCCTGACGAGAATAGTGAGACAGCATGTTATAGAGGCAAATATGATGACTAACTTTCCGGTCTAGATATACACAAAATAAAAGGAGATAAATCCAGTAGAAGAAATATGAATGACATACCTTATATGGAATGGTACATTTGTTGCTCCTAAGATCTGAGAAGCAAAGAGAACAGTTCTGAACAGGTATTGTGATTGCTAAACTTGTTTTTCAATGCCGAAGAAAACGAAACACTCATCTCTAAACCCAGACATCCCCAATATTTGGTGCATTAACATTAGTGTTAGTGTCACTTGAGCACCACATAAATGCATGGGTGTTTTGGGTAGACTTAGCATCTGAACCAACTGAGAAATTTGAATCGAACACTGAAAGGAGGTACACCGCTGAAGAAATGTGATTTTTTAGGACATGTAAATATGACATCATTGTATGCATTATCAAGTCAAGATTGGTATTGTATATGTTTCTTTTAGTTTGAAAATATCGGAAATTCGTTTTGGTACCCGAGCACATCTGCTCCCCATATCATGTCCATACGTACACTTCAAGATTTGTGTCGCGCAGCTCGCTTCATCGATTTCTACCGCAGTAATTTCAGACGTGTGCCCCACAGGTGGCCCGCGATAAATGACGTTGGTGTCGTCCGACCCTCCCGGAACAGATGGCCACGAACGGAGTGGACCGTTCCTGTATCGTTCTGTCCCGTTGTTGGCTCCGCACTAGACCAAGATCTCATCCCCGCCCATCGTTGCCCTCTGCATCATCATGTTCGCAAGCTCCTCCACCCCCAGAGATTCTTCCTTTGATTCCTCAGCCGATCTGCAGTGAGGACATCCTTCTTGATTCTTGTATCTAAGTAACACTTCTTTGTTAGGATACAACTATAAGCAAAGGCTAAAAAGACGAATGTGGATTGTTTCGATCGATGATGATGATGATATATTACATATTATACTTGATTGTTTCTGTGCACATTTTAAGTGATGTTTAGAGAGTTGAACTATAGAAATTGAAAGCTTGTCTCTGAACATTTTTTGTGATGCTATATGACAATCCTATTAAATTTTGATATAATTTTGATTCTAGTAAATCGAACTTGAAACACTTGGGTTCACACTTTGCTATAAAAATAGGAGTAACTATGCATTTTTAGCTTACTGCTCGTCTCTGTTCCAACTCGTGCTGGTCAATGGGTCGGCGATCTCGGCCGTGGCCGCGTGGTCGCCATGTGTGCTCGGGTAAGTAGCCGCTGTTCCTCCGTAGTTAACCCAACCCAGTAGCAAAGGATTCTTGTAGTTGAGTACTGTTGGAATGTCTTTCATTTAGCAGGTGAGGTTGATATCTCGAACTGAATAGTCTTGTGGGTTTGCTATGCACATGGAGCTGCTGATAGTTGGTTCTATTGCAACAACATCTACATTTGGGACAGATAGGCTGTTATCTCCGGAGAGTATTTGTTTCGTGTTGTGCATATGAAGATAGCTGCTTTTAACATTGATGTGCGTGGTCCGGTTACTGTTGAAGGAAATAAGCCTCTAGATTTGATGTTCCTTTAGTTAAATATCTGTTTGCCTACTTCCACCTTTATATACATGATCCGAAATCTAGCCCCTTGTTCCGAATTGCTTCATCCAGTGTCTTTGCTCATGGAGATCTTACGAGCCAGCAAACCAACGAGGATAAGCTCTTCAATCTCTTCTCTTTATATGAAACATAGTTTGAATCAAGGTATAACACAACAAACCAGATCACACCTTGTAGAAATGGCTGATAGGTTTCAGGCTGAGCTAGCTGTGCATTATCTAAAGATGCGTGTGTTTTTTTCGAGTATCAACCTATCAAGTTTCTCCGTTCCATTTATTATGTAATATTACCTTTTTTTAGTCACATGTATAATTGCTACCATTTCCATTTGGGATGCCACCTAACTAACATTGGAATGCCACTTTGTTCTTTTGCCCGCAGGGAGCAAACGCTATTTGGGAGCAAGCTAGAAGTTAACTATTCAAAGTACCCCACAATATACTAATTCAAGACTCAACAGGTTCAATAGCAATGTTGTCAAGAACTACTGACATTTATGTGCTCCGGCCAAGATGATCCACATTTCTGCCCTTCCGCAAGACATCTCCGAGAACGCAATCTTGGCTCATGTGTCTGAACACGGTTCTGTTGTCGGCATGAAGCTATTCGAGGTGAACGGCAAGAGGCAGGCCCTCCTCTCGTTTGAGACTGAAGAGGAAGCAACCGATGCCCTTGCATCGAAGCATGCCAGCTCACTGGAGGGGAACACCATCCGGATCTCAATTTCCCAGATGCAGACTATATTGATTATTGTTACTCTCTTGCAGAGTTGCAGGATTAGTTTGGCGGCAAATCAGGTTCTTGCTTCGTCGTCTTTTAGGAAGCTGTGAACTTTAAAATGTGATATATGTGTTGTTCTCCTAGAGACTGTTGCTTTGTCTTTGCTGTACCTTCCGTCTTCCACGTTTTTTCTCTCTGCTGTAAGGTAACCAAAGAATTTTACTGCTGGTTTGAATTATGAGTGAAAGGAGGTACAAGAAAAATAAACGTTACCATGCCGGCAAATGTGCAAACGGACGTCATAATAACTCCTATATCTTACCACACCTCGATCGGTTTTACTCTTCCATTGCACATGCCGACAAGGCGACAACGACTGCATACACAATCTCAACGAAAGATGCATGGTCCAGATATCGGGACTACATGCGCTCGGGTGCCAAAACGCCTTCCCTTCACACCTCACCACCTAGTATGGCTAATTAGAGAAACCCAAGGCGATTTACAATGAATCAGATCAACTTGAAGAATTAAACATCAGACAGCTAAACAAACAGCAGATCGCACACATGGTTTAGATTTGCAAAGGAATCGGTTACAAAGTGTACAACAAGATTGAAGACACAAAAATCTAAGATACGTAGACATCCATCTACCAGGAAATTTTTCACTTCGTACCAGCTCTCGGCTAAAACATAAAAATCATGCAAAAACGAGGGCTTGGACCTCTTCCCCTTTCCCCATCTACAGTGAAAAAGGGCGAATCTTTGGGCGACACCGTGTGCGCCAGCTCGCCGCCGGCGATCCGTGCGATTCCTCGCCCTCCGGCGGCCGCCTCGGCGGCGGGAGGACGGGGGATCCACGGATCCCGGTGTGTACATAGCCTAGGTGTGCGTGGTGGTGTGCTAGCCGGCGGCGCTGGGGAGGTAGCGGTGGTGCCGGAGTGGCTTTTGGTGGCGGTGGTCTTCTCCTCCGTTGGTGCGGCTCCGGTGGAGCTCCGCCGCGGATCTGCCGTCCCGTCCTCGTTCGCAGCTCCATGGAGGCTCCACGGAGTGCTCGAGAGGATATCCCCTTCGCCGGAGTCCGAGAGGTGGCGGATCCAGCGATTGACGATCTTGAAGGCGTGGTTGCTATTGGCCAAGATGGTGTTGCCGTTCATCGTGCAGGGTGGAGGTGCTCAGGTACCGAGGAGCGTCGACTTCCTGGTCGCGAAGGGGAGCCTCCCAGTCCAAGGTTTCGGAGGTGGTGCGGCGGGTTTCGCCGGCGCAGCGTTTTGCTCGAAGATGACGACGCCGGAGCTCAGAAGGGCTTCTTTGTAATTTTCTTGTTTTCTGGGCTTTTCTGTAAGAATTTTGGCTGATGTAACTGCGACTTCCTCGCAAAAAAAAACATAAAAATCATGCAGTATGCATATGCAGCAGAACACGCACCACATAAACGACCGTTCCCATAATCATAGCAGGTGATAAGTTAATGCAGCAAGATATTTCAAATTTTGCTACGAATACGACTACAAAATTTTTAGACAACTCTGACTTCGAGATACATGACGATGATGAGTTGCTAGCCAAGGCCTTGGTCGAGCTCAATGAAGTTTCCCCCGCTCAAGTTTCTGTTTCTTTGTACAATTATCTTACTTCGGCAGCTCTTGGCTCTACCCAGTCTTCTTCAGACCACTGTTCCGCTGCTCCTTACACACTGCTTTTTTTGAGATTGAGAATGGACACTGGTAGTTGCTGACCTGATAAGGACGACCCCTGTATCTGGAAAAAGAAAACGACGTGGAACAGGCATTGGAGAAGCTTCCATGAGACAAGTTGGCAATGTATTTGCCAATGGAAATGCTGCTGGGAAAGGTATGACTGCAACGGCTCCTCACAAGTGGCAAGGCCATTCTAGGCCGGGAAAGAGCTCCAGGCAACCGAAGCAGGTGCTACTGAAAGTAGGTGCATCTCACCTGACGGAGGGCTGTGATGAGGTCCAGCGGTTGGTTCTGGAAGTTTTCTTGGCACCGAATTTCCAAACGTGAGTAATATACGCTGCTTACAAGAAGTAGGAATACACCTTTGGGCTACATCGGCACTTCTGCCTTGCAACACTACAAGAGACCTGGAATTTAGAGCAAATTATTTAGAAAGTGTAGTCAGCACGGGTACTAATATAAAATTTACTACGAATAACAGAAAATGTTATCGGGAAAGGCCTACCCTGTAGAAAGAGAGAGCTTTAAAGGACCTCTGGCATCACCTCGTTCTCCTGTGATAACTCCGCCAAACACCATGTCACACTCTGTCAGGCAGAGAGTGTAAAGAGGCCTACCATACCAAGGAGGAGGTTGATGGGGAAGGGAATATTCCCCCTGGAAAAAATCGTTTACCATCTTTAGAATCTACTTTCAATAAAGTGATTATCCACTTTCACAAGAATAAACTTTCAACACCGAAAGTCTACATAAGTTCAAATTACCTCAACAAAGAAGTCTATAACACAATAGTCTGGCTTAGAAGGTACAATTCCCTGCTGAAATAAGCGATCAAATAGGACTTGCAGCAAACCTGGAACAGCCTCCACCCTTGTCTCTGAACTCACATTTAAAATCACAATAAGATTTATCAAAACATGCGAGTCATAGCATCAGCTTCAGTGGTAAGAGCTTGACAAACCTCTTTTATTTCCATCTTGAAGAGGGCCTTCAACAATAGGAACTCCCAGCTGAATTGCCAAACTCCCATGGCATCTTAGGGGCCTTTTATTAAGTATAACACTCTGTCCTACTTTTTCACCAGGTAAACAATAACGTGAAGGTCCAATAGAATTGGATAATTAAAGACAAGAACATTATCTATTTGCATAGATGAAAAATACCAACAAGAGCCAAATGGACAACTACCTTGTATTGCAAAATTCAACGCAACATACCCTTATCTCTAAAGAACCCAAAGTTATCTGCTAAGCTATAACATTTTCCTTAAGAGTTCAGCTAGTCAATACACCGTAAGTGTACACAACTACATTGCCACACACATTCAAACACTCCCTGCGAATAAGCACATCTTTTCCAATCTGTAGTGACGGAAGAAACGCTGTGCACTTGTGCATTCACGTGGTTTTTTACCCTGTGAGGCTCATCTGATGTGGGTAGGCTCGTTCACTGCGGTTAGGGAGTGCGTTGTCACATGCGTCCTGGTCGGTTTGTGCTACAGCTGTGGATGACGAGGTAAAAGGGTCTGGGGTGGTCGGTTATCTTCTCTCTGTTTCTTTTCATCAGGCGGTGGTGGGAGTTTGTCAGAGGAGGGGCGATGCGGCTGTTCGTCTGGGTCTGTCACTGAGGGTGGCTGTACGGGGGTGCTGGCGGCGGCTCAGGGGTGGTCGGCTCCTAAGGGCGGTGGCTCGGTGGTGGTTCGTTCTTGAGACCGACGGCTGGGGGTGCTGGTCTTCTCCCCTGCTGAAGGTTTGTGGTGTTCCTCTCTTTGTGAATTATTATTTTTGGTTCGATTCAGATTAGAATGCTTGGTGTATGCCTGCGGCTGATGCCTTGCTGCTATGGGGTGTATTGTGGCGGTGTTTCGATGGTTGGAGTAGGGTTGGGTGGCTGTGGAACGGGGTGATTCTGTGGGGGGATGGTTCATGCAGGATTAAGTGGCTGGGGATTGGGGAAACTGTGTGGGGCTGGGGATCTGTTCCTGTTTGTGTTTGCTGCCTGATGATTGGTTCGTTTCGCCTACATGCAAGACCAAAAGACGCCTATCCACGCTCAGTCTATCCATTTAAGAGATGCTTTCGTTTACTTGCAATGCAGTTACAATTGATCAGATCTACCTGTACATGCTTACCGATAAAAAAATTGTTTGCACTGATCTAACAAAATATACCTATGAATGAGTGAATTACAATCTGCAGTACACCAGCCATGGTTTGCCTCTTGTATTAACTGATCTTGCTAATAAGTTAGCGTCTATAAGGCAGTCCAAGCCTAACAGAGGTTTACTTCAGATTAAATACTGGTCCGAACCGAACAGATTAAATTTCAGTATATATTGTGTTTCCGACACTAGGACAGGCTTGAAACAGTTTCAGAAAACCTTTATACAGAGATCTTGTACAACTTATTGAGAAAAGATCCTTCCAAAATTTTCATGTCAATCTGGCGTCCTTCAGCTCCACCACATGAACAGAGGCATACTCTAGAGCAGTTTGTTCTGTGATCTGTCTAGATATTTTGTGAAAATGATTGGTGAAAAGATAAATGACAGTACCGGATTGATAGCCTAACACCTAATAACATTGTCATGTAATAAATTTGGGGACTTTTTAGCTTCACCAGATAAACAGGGGCATACTCTGAACCCATTGTGCTACATAATCTGGTTATTTCTTCTCCGTATGCACGACTATGGATTATATGATCTAGCTGAACATATAAACAAGTTTTTTTTGGTGGTAAGATGGCATGACCAGCTTGCAATCACCTAGGATCTTTATAGTTATGTAGTATGTATGGATGTGAATGATCTAAATTTAGGTTAAGATTCATTCATCTGTTAGTCAAGTGAAAGTTCACGTTTACCCTTGAATATTGCTTTTAGGGTCACTTCTGAAAGCATTGTGTATCCTCTTATTTTCTACCATTAGTAAGCGTATACGCCTCTATACAAATGCATAGATATTCGTTTCAGATGTATGTGTTATTCCCATCACCCTGAATCAGACCCTACTATATGCTTGTTTCCCGGAGTTTTTCAGCTCAAGTTCTCCTGCATCCTACGTACCTGTAACTAGTTAGTTCGTTCTCTACTTGCAACCTGTACCAGTATATTATTTAAAGTTACAACCTTTCTTATGTAAATGTTGCATGTTACTACCTCTCACCTAAAATGCTGTTCAAATAAAGCAAATAGAACTATAACTTATAGTACATAAAACTTATCATATGCCACAAATTACCTGTTACCCCTGCTCGACGAAAAAGATGCTTTTTTTCATTAGCAAATGCAACAATCTCCTCCGCTTGAGCCAGATGTACTAAACCTTCATATACGGTGAGACCTTCGACGGTATTGACCTGAAAAGGTATACATCATGTGGTGTTTTGTCTCAAAATTCTGAGTACAGAGGATTTGTATTGTATAGGAAACTGAAATTCTAACATACCGGCATGCCATCTACGATTTCGCTCGTGGTATACACCTTAGGGGCAGATGCGACGACATTGCCGCCTGGTCGCGACGGATCGGGGCGACTGTTGCCGCCGTGGCGACTGTCGCAAGGCCTGAAGCAGGAGGAGGGAAGGCACGGGGATGGGGACGGCGGGACGAAACCTATATGCTGCAGAGGCTGAGGCGGCGTGGGGCGGGGCGGGGATGGGGATGGCGGGGCAAGAGCTCTATTTTGGAGAAGATGAGGCGCCGTGGGGCGGCACGGTGATGGGGGCGGCAGGGCGAGAGGTGCATGCTGGAGAGGATGAGGCGGCGTGGGGAGGCGCGGTGATGGGGACGGAGGGACGAGAGCTGGATGCTGGAGATGATGAGGCTGCGAGATCCGGCGGATATGGCGCAATAGCGCCTGGTTGAGCGCGTACTCAATGGATTCGACGTTGGGTGATTGGACCGCGCTTAGCACGCGGTGCCAGTGTTGGCGGCGCTCATTCACGGCGGTGAAGACGTGGTCGTACTCGCCGGGGTCGCCGACGGACACGAGGTGGCGGAGGAGTAGATCGGCGATGCGGCAGGCCGCAGTGAACTCTGATCTCATCCAAAGAATCTGGTAGTCACGCTCACGCTCGTCCATGGCGGCCGCGGAGGCCGGAGGGGGCGGAGCGAGGGAGGAAGGGATTTGGGGGGACGCAGCTTCGGTGACTTTGCGTGAGTGACTTTGAGTCACTGACCAGCGGGGCCCACCGTGTGTGGGGCCCACCGTCAGTGAAACAAAGTCACCCACGCAAAGTCACCGAAGCTGCGTCCGATTTGGGGTTAGGAATGGGGTCACGAGATTTGGCTGGACCGGCGCCGTGTTATTTTTGCCGAATCGTTCGCGCGCGGAGGGCGCGAAAAGCCGCCCGCTAAGAAATTGACACTGTCACTCTCTCGCATGTTCCTAGGCGTTAAAGCAACTCTAGCAGTTACGAATATTTCGATAAAATCTATCTGATTAAACAAAATAATTTTATCCGGTATCGCGTTACCCGCGATAGAACAACAGATCCGGTAAACAAGTTTACCGCATCTGCGTACCGGTACCGATACCGGAAAATCATTTTTGCATGTTTGCTTTCAAATTCATGATTTTAAACATCATAATCTTTATCAAACATCAATACAAATTTAATATAATAAATGTTTTAACATCACACAATACAAATCATCCATATTACAACAAATGTTTAAATCCAAATAATGAAAATAATAACAAATGCTCTGAATGGAAATAAATGGTTTGAATTACAACAATCTCAAATGAATAAAATGGAAATCTACTTCTTCCCATACAATTGCCACTAATGTTCAACAAGATCTTTATGGAGCTGAATGTGTGTGGCATTGTCCTTGATCTTCCGGTAGGTCTGAAGAAAAGCTTCGATCCGGTTTGGGTTCCTTTGGGGCTTCACTCGGCTATCAATGTTGTCATAATCTAATTCCAAATTTAAACCCTTCTCATCTTCAATAATCATGTTGTGTAAAATCACACAAGCCGTCATGATATTATGGAGGGTTTTCTTATCCAAAAACGAGCCGGACCTCGAACAATTGCAAACCGAGATTGCAACACACCAAATGCCCTTTCAATATCTTTTCGGCAAGCTTTTTGAGCTTTGGCAAAGATGGAACCCTTCTTATTAGCCGGTTTTAAAATGGTTTTCACAAATGTTGACCAAGAAGGATATATGCCGTCGGCAAGATAGTACCCCATGGTGTACTCATGCCCATTGACGGTGTAGTTGCAAGCCGGGGCATCTCCACTAGCAAGCCGAGCAAATAGATGTGATCTTTGTAACACATTGATATCATTAAGAGATCCCGATAAACCAAAAAAGCAATGCCAAATCCAAAGATCCTCTAAAGCAACGGCTTCGAGTACTATGGTAGGATCACGGTGATGACTAGTGTACTGTCCATGCCAAGCCACCGGGCAATTCTTCCACCTCCATTGCATGCAATCCACACTACCAAGCATGTCCGACCACCCCCTTGCTTCATTTGCCGCCATCAACCTTTTTGTGTCCTCTTCATTAGAACTTCGGAGGTACTCTTTGCCAAAAACCTTGATCACAGTTTTGGCAAACATCTGCACGCTTTTGATCGTAGTATCTTCACCAATGCGAAGATACTCGTATGTGTAATCAGCCGGCATACCGTATGCTATCACTCTCATAGCCGCTGAGATCTTTTGGTATGAAGTGAAACCAAGCAAACGGGCCGCATTTCTTCGTTGAACGAAGAATCGACAATTTTGCTCGCAAGCTTCAACAATGGTGACAAATAACGATATATGCATACGGTAGCGCCTACGGAAAAGGTGAGCTGGATAGGTCGGTACCTCGACGAAGTAGTCTTTCATGAGCAACGCACTTCCCACCGCTCGGTTGCGGGGAATGCAAAGCTGGCCGACCGTCGAGCCTCGCTGTTCCTCTTGGCTCCGCTCTCGTATTGCTCGACGAGACGAGTTATGAGCAAGTGCTCGACATCATCGTCGAAAAGGAGGTCCTCAATCTTGGAATCATCCGAGTCGGAGGAGGAGGAGGACAACGAAGAACTCCAATGCATCTAGCAAATAGATATTGATACGAAATTAAACTACAAATCCACTAACTTATAAATCTAAAACTACCAAATCAACAACGAATTGAGAGAAAAACACACCACATGCAATTCTTCCGAGACGGCAGAGCTCCGCACCCGCAGCCCGAGCAAAATGATGGCCGGACAGCCGTGGGAGCAGGAGAGTGTCTCCGGGTTGGTCAGACCCGCCCGGATCTGCCGCCCCCGGTGGGAACAGGACTCGCGCGCGACCTCGTCACCGGATCCATGGCGACGGCGGCGGCGCGTCCGTGCAGACGGGGCAGGGCTCCCCCGGGCCTGGAATTGGCCGGAATTGAATCGCCGGTGGCTGGTGACCCTTTCCCGCGGTGCGGTGGAAGCGGGGGCGGGAGGGGGCGACGCGGCGGCGGGAGGCGCGGAGAGGAAGAAGGTGGGCTGAGCTGAATGTTCAGCGCGGGAGCGTTGGCGCCAAGAACGCGGGATGCGGGAAATGAACCCTCCAAAACGGAACCAGTTCCGCACCGGAGTGAAAATATCCTACTCCCCCCCAAAAAAAATCCGGTACAGGGCCTTATACGGCGACTGGTCGGGCAGAAATTTTGCCCGGATCAGGAAAAAAGCAGTTATTTTTCAGGCCGGGTCCTTATTCGGTAACTGCTACAGTTGCTCTTACCCCCTCCGGTCCATTTAAGCGTCGTAAAAATAGTAGTACTACTATCCTACGAAAATACATTGGAGAACCTGGGACCATATACCCTGCTATGCGAAAATAATTTAAAATATTCAAAAAAGTTAAAAAAGTTCCGAAAATAACATTCGGTCAAACATTACCAAGTATTGTACCCATACAAAAGGTTTCGCCGAAAAATAATTTTATTGCGCCCTAGGTTAAAGATTTGGTTAAAGTAGCAGGAAATTCAAAGTTGCACCCGATCTCATATGCTCCTGTTAGAGTACGAAATTCAAAAAAATATAAAAACACTTATAAAAATTCTGAAAAAAAATCATAGACGAATATGTTAGAGTTCCCAACATACGTGCAAAGTTTCGTAAAGAAATGACATATTTTGTGCTCTGTACAAAAAAGACAAAATCAGTGGCTAACATTAGATCTAGACCTGCCTTTTTTCAAGCACTTATTTTTTCTTTTTTGCTTAGAGCACAAACAAAGTTATTTCGTGATGAAACTTGGCACGTATGTATAACACTTAAATATGTTTGTCTCTGAATGTTTTCGGAATATTTTGAAGTTTTTTTCTATTTTTTTTTCAAATTTCGTGCTCAACCAGGAGCATGTGAGCTCGGGAGCCAGATCTGCTCTCCCGTAGAAGTAGCGCCATATTCACGTTGTATTCGTCAGAAATTTCACTTTTTGCACAGAAGTCAACGAGAATTATTTATTATCCTAAAAATTCACACGAGTAGAAGACTTGGTAATCTTTGAGTACACAGAATTTCAGATTTTTTTTAACAATGTTTTCATTTTCTAAATATTATTCTCGCATATCAGTTAAAAGTCCAGGTCATACTATCCTAGTCGAAAATACATTGGAAAACCTAGGTACTATACCCTGATATGCGAAAATATGTACAGAACCACTGACACTAATTCCGGACCGGTGGGGGTATAAATTTTGTTTAGCATAGCCCAGTAGGATCCCAGCAAACCTGGTACCCCTACACGTTATTTATCTTTTTTTCGAATCATGCAGGAGTATACTATTAGAACTTAGAAGAACTAGAAAAATATCCCGTTGCCGGTATTTGCTGAATTATATTTAGATTATATTAAGTTGCACTGATGACGAATATATTGATGCATTAAAAGTACAGTATGAGAAATCAAACGCGACATAAATATGATATATTTCATTTCAGTATTATGGTATCACACAAAAGTTATTGGATATGAGGATAATATGTATTAAATAAATTTCAGTTGTCAAGGTGGGTATCTTCATCACCGAGAACATTTGGACATGAGGGGTTCCCTTTTTTATGTACTTGAAGATATACTTGGATCTTTTGAACTGAATGGAGGGAGCGCTCAAGAATGGTTGGAGGGAATCTTATGAGCAGCCCACTTGAACGGGCCGATAATAAGTTGATCGACCGAAGAAAAGGTGCATACAATTTGAGAAAATATGTGTGAAAAAAAAAACATGCATGTTATAATGGCTAAGATAGTATCGCTGAACAAACTGAAAGTTAAAAGTGAAACTAACAAAAATATAGAGGACAATGTAGAATAGTACAATCTTCGTAGGAAAAAGAAAACATGAAATTACAGGCTATATATGTTGGCTCCCACCAAGCTGAAAAAACCTTCACCCAAAAAATCAAGCATTTAGAGACAGAAGTGTTTGGAAACCGAAAGAATGAGAGAATGAAGTGTTGATTTCATTGACTAATAAGAGTATACCCTGGAACATGTGCCACCAGAAGGAGGTTTACAAGGTTCACGCCCTTTCAGAGGGACGTACTTTGTCCATGGATCGCGAAGCCCTCACAGCCGTCCAGATTCTCTCCTCGCGTGTCTCCATGTGCCAAAAGTCCGCGTCCATCATTGTGTGCATTATCAAGTTAAGATTAGTATTGTATATATTTCTCCTAGTTTGCAAATGTGCATGAGTTTCTTGTTGAAACAACACTCCATGGAACTAAGAAGAAAAACCAACTTAGCTAAGGCTTCATAAATTCATGCATAGGTTGTTGTGTAATGGATAAATGAGAACTATTGATCAAAACGTAGTTCTATTCTTCATAAATTCATGCATAGCACAAGCCTGTATCAAACCAAGACCATAGGCCCACAGAAGGTCAGTAGATGGTGTTATTGTTCAAAACGTAGTTCTATTCTTCTTTGCAAAAAGGAAAATATATTCGAATAGCAATTAAAAAATACATCAGTGCTCCTGTACAAATGACAGAACTACTGACGAGAATAGCCAAACAGCATGTTGAAGAGGCAAATATGATCACCTACTTTCCAGCTCAGATATGCATACAGTAAAAAGGAGTTAAACCCAGTATTAGAATAAAATGTCAAGACCTTATATGGAATGACACATTTGTTGCTCCTAAGAGATGAGAAGCAAAGAGAACAGTTTTGAACAGGTTTCTGTAATTGGTAAACTTCTTGTTCCATGCCCAAGAAAATGAGGAAGAGGTTCACTACTGACTGAACTTAAATACGCCAGAATATAGATTTATCCAAAGCAGAAGGAAAAGAGAAGCTCATAAGAAAGTGAGGGAAATAGGACCTACTTTGCTTTCCAAGTCGGCAAGGGATGGGTTTGTTTGCAAACTAGAATGAACAAGGAGATAGTTTTCCCTTTATAGAAAGGGCCAATTATCTCCACGGTAATGTGCATAAGCTGCTGCCAGTCAGAGATCCGACTAAGATGACCAGATTCCACCTGTCTCAAGCGGGTTACGTGCCTCCAAACTAAACTCTGAAAGCAGTTTACCTTCTCAGGTCAACAAGAAGAGGTCGCTCCAAACCCAGAAATCCCCAATGTTTGGTGCATTAACAATAGTGCAAGTGCCACATGAGCACTGCATAACTCCCTGAGTGTTTTGGGAAAGCAACTGAACCAACTCAGAAATTGGAACGGAACAATGAAAGCAGGTACGATGCTGGAGAAACCTGAATTATCAAGACTTGTAAGTAGAACATCATCGTGTGCATTATCATGTTAAGACTGTTGCCCTTGCAGATATAGAAGTGCCCATAAGTTTCTTCTTGTAAGAATATTCCATGGAAGTTAAGAAAGTCAAGACAAACTCATCTAAGGCTTCACAAACTCAAACATATGTTATTTGGAACAGATATGAGAAATATTGATCACGGGAGGAATCAATGTTGAAGCATAAGGTTATTAGCATAAATAGCACCATCCTGGATTAAACCAAGATTACAGGTCTACCGTCCACAACAACCTAGTAAATAGTTACTACCGTTCAAAAAACAGTTATATTCCTCCTTGCAAACAAAAATCCAATTATATTCGATATAGCAAATCGCACATCAAACATACAACCAAAGTAAACTTGAATTATTTTGACAAAAATATGGCCACTGGTGGAACGATGTCCACAAACATCATCCAGATGAAGAAATAGTGGTATAGATCTTTATCTCAGTCAACTTTGAAAGTCGAAATAAACTTGACATGTCATAATTTCTTATAAGCGCAGAAAAATCATGTCCAGCAGTGATGCTCCTTAAGATCAGTTTGATGTGTTATATGACTATGGCAGAGTACTACATCTTAATATACAGTTTGGAACAACCCCCACCCACTCACCCACCCACCCAGAAATGATTCTTGAAAACATATACTATGTCATGAATCCATGCACTGATCATATCCAAGTTAAACAAGAATACTTATCCCATGCCAATCGATAATTGAAGACTCCACTTAACAATTATCTGGAAGCCACATGATGTGCATGATCCAGCAATATACTTCTGTCACATTACAAATAGATCACAAAGGCCAGTCATATACTTGTGTCACATTAGACATAGATCACAAAGGACAGCACAAGGTGATGAAACAGAGACTAAGGATAGTCACGCACTCAGGCTCACCTTTTGAAACTTCAAAAAACAATCAAAATATTTAATCAATGCAAGCAAAACTGAACAGGGAAATGTCTACCTACTGAAAGGCCACAGCTATGTTTGGTCATCTAGTTATCCAAGAATAATTGTTCCGTGTGGGTCTGAAAATGACAGCAGTTTGACAAATGGCATAAAGGCAGAGCTATCTTGTTAAATTATTAAGACATAAAACTGCCCTCGGCCCCATTACCAATAATATCACGAGGTGAACTTTGCTAAACATATATATTACAAAAGTAAACACAAAAAAGGGCCCTTCCGCAAATGATGGATAGTAAAGTCTCAACAAAGGCTGTGAAGCATAACCTTTCTTTACTCGGCACTTGAGCAGAGGAAAATGTCATGTTTCTTTTGGAGATTCCGGTTTAGCATACTCATTTCTATGAATAAAAGACCGATAACCAGAAGGACTGAACAGCTGACCTGAGCCGCTGCTGCTGACTGACCTCTCAATATCATCCAAGTTTGCAACAACAGAGAGCGGCCGGTCCGGAATTATTAAAGGTCCTGGTGCTGAATCCGCCTCTAGTATCTTCACCACTTGCTCCATTGTTGGCCTGGCATGCAGTTGTGGATGTGTGCAGAGTGCTGCGACAAGTACATACTTCTCCATGACCTTAGTAGGACCAGGTTCAGCCATTCCTTCTTGGATCACATCCATTGTCTTTCCCGTCCGCACCAATGACCAAGCCCAATCAGCGAGCACGAAGCTCTGTCCTTCACTGAGAGAGATGAAGGCTCTCTTCCCACTCATAAGCTCAAGAAGCACGACTCCAAAACTGTAGACATCGCTCTTCTCAGTTAACTGGCCATAGAGAGCATACTCTGGAGCGACATAACCCATAGTCCCAGCAACCCGTGTGCTTACATGTGTCATCCCCTCTGGCGCAAACTTGGCCAATCCAAAATCAGCCACCTTTGCCTCAAAGTCGTCATCCAGCAAAATGTTGCTTGCCTTGATATCCCTGTGAATGATAGCTGGCTGTGTGTCACGGTGCAAGTAAGACAGCCCCCGTGCCATCCCAATGGCAATCCTCTGCCTGACCGGCCACGCCATCAGGCACTCACCATTGCCAAAGAGATGGTCGTGGAGGCTGCCATTATGCATGAGGTCGCAGATAATCATCCGCTGGTGCCCCTCCCTCTGCGTGGTGGCGATGCAGTATCCACTGAGAGTGACAAGGTTGACATGGCGTACGCTGGCCACCACCTCCACCTCATGTGCGAACGCGGCATCCCCGGCCGCTGAGCAGTTCTTGAAGCGTTTCACCGCCACCTCCGTGCCATCCGGAAGCACCCCCTTGTACACATTCCCGAATCCTCCACGGCCGATGATGTTATCCCTGCTGAAGCCCCCCGTGGCCATCTTGATCTCGTCGTAGGTGAATTTGAGCAGCGTCGTGCTGGCGCTGATGGACTCCATAGCCTGAGAGCGCTTGCTCCTGCTGTCCGCTCTGGCCGCAGCTAGCGCGGCGGCGGCAACCCGCTTCCGGCGTCGCCGCACCCAGAACCACAAACCAGCAGCGGCGGCAACCAGCAGTACAAAGCCGACGCATCCAAAGACGACGCCGTAGAGCCAAGCAGGGGCGCCGGATCCGCCGGAGGGTCCAGGGCTCTTCTCGAGGAGGTAGAGGCAGTATGCGGTGTCCGGGTAGTCGGGGCCGTGCGGGCTGGCCGCGGCACCGGCGTAGATGAAGGGGTACTGGACGCAGCCGGTGACGTTGTTTCCGCCGTCGGTGGATCCCGGTAGGAGGTAGGCCGCGGCCGTCTTGCCGAGCGAGGTGGTGCAGGCGGTGCAGACCGGGACGGGGCCGAGCTCGCGGTCGCAGCTGGCGTTCATGTCCCTGCGGGCGGAGGCGGGCACGAGAGCGTCGAAGTCCCCGAGCGTGGAGACGTTGGCGCATCCGGGTGTGGAGAGGAGCGCGTCGATGCCCGCGAGGCCGCAGGCGTCGGGCGCAGGGAGCGGGAAGGGGAGCGCGGCGCGGAGCGGCGGGAGGCAGGAGGAGGCGTTGGCGGGGACGAGGAAGGAGCCGGTGGCGGCGAGGTGGAGGGCGAGGAGGAGGCGGACGGACTGCAGCGCGAACTCGCAGCGGGAGGTGTCGTCCGAGGGGAGCGGCGTGGCGAGGAAGGGGCGCAGCGCGGTGAAGTTTAGCGGGCATTGCGGCGGCGTGGGTTGGGAGTGGAGGGAGGTGGGGAGGAGGCAGACGGGGAGAAGGAACAGGAGGAGGGGGAGACGGTTGAACATGGGATAAGAAGGGCGGCGCCGGCGGGGAGGAAGATATGGTCGTTTTGGCCGTCGACCAGGGGAAGGCGGAGGAGCAACGGGACTGAGGAGGAGAGCGGGTGTTGACGATTTGGGGAGGAGATTCAACAAAAGGCAAAAGTGGGTCCACCTAGTCAGTCTCTCGCTCCCCTTCTTCCTCCTCCCGTACAAGCCCGTGTCCAGCAGCCGGAGCTGCGGCCTAGATCGAGGCGTGGGCGGAGGAGCTCGCCGCGGCCGGGATACGGGTGGCCGGGGCGCGGGAGATCGAGCTCGCCCGCTGGCCGCACGGAGCAGGGGCAGCCGGAGCAGGGGCGGCCGGGGAAGGTCGAGGGAGCGCCCCGAAGCTTCTCCCAAGTCCGGGACCGACGGAACAGGGCAGGGGGGAGGAGAGGGAGCGCGCGGCCGATCACGCCGGCGACAGCTCAAGCTGGGGCGAGTGGGTGGTTTTGGGGATAAAAAAACAGAATGGGGACGGGATGCAGGTTCTGTCAAAGTACTTCCATCCGCATATTCTTCCTTCTGAACTTTCTCAGCTTGTTCTGCTCACAGCAACTAGAGCATCTCCAACTGAGCACGTGTGTTTTAACTTTCTACCAAAGCGTTTTTAGGAGAGATAAACTTTTTGATGGATAGGGGTGCTCATCTCCGGCAGCTAATCTAAAACTTCTCAAGAATTTGACCGCTTCATATATTTGACATTGAGATTACAACCACGACTAAGATAACAATAGCATGGAATACATATCATAGACATATTTTCCTATCGGTAGCGTATATTTTGATCTTCTTCGACCTGTTTGCATTTGCCTTAATTTTGTGATCATGGACGATATTGGCCAAATGCATTTCTATCTGCATCATTTTTTCTTCAAGTTTCTTCTTATCTTCTTCAACACTTTCTCCATCTTCCAGGTTACCTCATGAGATAGCTCTACCTCATTTTCGACCTTCTTTTTTCTTGTCGATTGTGAAGTTCAAATATTTCAAAGTAAGACTTCGAGACAATGCTTCTAGTTGGTTTTCGAACCCCGAACACCTCATCTACACGTTGACTCCTAGAGGACAATGTCTAAATTAAATTAAATCGGCATAATTTTATCAAACTCGAAATCGAGCAAACCCTAGAAATTTTACCCTGCCAGAATCATGTGTTCCTGCCTCTGAGGAGGGAAGCCCTGTCCTCGTTGGTGTCCCACGAGACCATGACAGTAAGCCAGTAACGTCGAGCTCACGGGCAAGGTGCTAGTGACGCGGGTCAACGAAAGAGCAGATCGGGGAGGCGACGCGTCTAGGAGACTGTCGGGGAGGAGCACATATCGGGTCCCACCCTGGGTTAGGAAGACGTGGGGAGCGCCATCGGCTTGGGATACAACAACAGAGGCAGGAGAGCTCAACGGTGGCCGCGCTTGATTAAGCCACTTTGCTCTTCTCCGACCGAAATCGGACCAAGGATGGACGACGGGGTTGCAGATGGCGGCTAGGGCTCGAGGGCATGGGCGCTGTGGGGAGGAGGTGTCTAGTGAGAGGGTGTTTCAAGTCAGTTTGGACTTGCGCGGGGGTTGAGAAAATTTGAGGCGCCACAATGGTGTTTTTAGGAACTCGAAAAAATGTTTGGGGTTAGGGTCATTTAGGGGCTCCGCTGAGCTGTTTTGGGGCATTTTTAGGCAGCGGTGACAGATTTTTGAGATTGGGAGCTGTTTTAGGTGCTCTGATGGAGATGCTCCTAAACTATGAATCTGCTCCAGTTTGCAAATAATGTCGACGTGCCAATATTTTTACTTAAAACTGCACATTACTATCGGGGCAACCATTTCATTACTTAAATATTACAGATATTCGGGACGAGTTATACGAGGTAAGTTTGTAAGGGAGCGCAAAAGTTAACTAATGCACCTCATTCAATCTCGACTTGTTGGGGTCCATCATCTTGAGCTCCCCCATTTGATTCCTCGGTACTGTTCTCCTCAGCTATTCCAGAAGCCTCTACCGTTCGAGTTACCCACTCCTTGAGAGGATCCTCATTCAGGTCAAGCCTCAAGAGACCAGCAAATACGCCACCCAGGAATGCAACTGGCTCCTACACACAAGGCATGTAATATATGAGCAAGTATTCCAATATTTTCACACAGTTTTGCACTCCCTGCTAAACCTCTTATCCAAAATCTTATGTAGATAGAAGTTCTATGAAAGTACCACTTGGATAAAATTATAATAATAACCACTCACCTATATTTGAGAATTAAACTTTTTATGTTTTATCCCTTTCCCCTATACAGGTCAGAAGATAATACTTCGTCCGTTCCACAAGAATTATGGAACAAAGGGAGTAGCAAGTAGCAACTATGATTTGTTCCTATATGCATTTTTGGATAATTAACAACCCTACTGTCTACACGCACGCTAGGACTAGAAATTTACAATTATGCAACTACGAGAGTGTTGCTAAGCAGATGTGATGGATTCAAGTACAATTGCCAATTATAACAACCCCGCAGAGCTAACATGCGCATCAATGAACCGTATCATATCTCACCCTCAAGTCCTCAACCTGACGAAACTAACTCAGCTACTCAAACACCAGATCAACAAGTAAAACGCAGACTGAAAGAGCCGAGACAGAATTTACCTTCAGGGCCTCCCGGAGGATGCGCTCGTCCCCGAGAGGATTGAAGCATGCCCGCACGGTACCCACCGCTCCGCTTCTCGTCCTCCGCTCAGGCCGGACAGCTGCGCGGGGAGAACTCCTCCCAGAAGCCGGACCGGGAAACCTCTGCAGAAACTACCAAAACCAGATCAGTACGGCGTTGCTAAATTCTGTCTCGAGCAATCGAGGGGCTTCTGTGCTAGGCGTTGGGGATTACGGCGGCGGAGTTCGCGGGCTGGGGAAGTGGAGGGCGGAAGAACCAGAAGGACTGTAGGTGGCCATGGATAACGCGCGCGCCGGGTGAGCGGCGAAATGCAAGCTGCCTTGTTGCCTCGGAGACGGACGGGAGGCGGAGGGGATTTTTTTCTGAAGCCTCGGAGATTGAGAGCTTGCCACTTGCCCCAGGGCCCGGCCTAGTCCCACGGGCCACTTACCAGGCTCGAACAAAGTATGCTGCCAGACCTGGCTGGGTCTTGGCCCGCTACTAGACGGGCGTAAAAAAGCAGAGGCAATTCCCTCACATATCGGCCCGGCCTTTTTTGCAGCCCGAACAGTCACCACATATCGGCCCAGCCCGGAAACATTTTTCCAGGCCACCGGATAAGCGGCGGGGGCACGTTCCGGTGGGCCGTTTAGGGTTCATTCCAATCCCTCTTCCGCGATTTCTTTAGCTCCTCCGCTAAGGTTAGGAAACTCCGGCGAGCAATTAGCACCTCCTCCGCCACCGAAATGGAGCATGGCTTGGGCGGCTTCGTCGCTGCACCTCCTGCCGGCGGTGGCGTCGTCACGCCGCCTGCGAGTGCGGGCCTTGACGATGTGCCAGTGTTGGACTCAGACTTCTCCATGCAGAGAGACGACATGAGTATACCCGCCAGTGGTTCAAAGGGTACAACGTTGAACAGCTCCGGTACGGACTTCAGCTGAGCGTCGAGCACGGAACTCAACGGTGGATGTGGGAGAAGGAGAAGCGCCGCTAGCGCATCATCCTTCGCGATCTCGGTCGCAACTCCACCAATCAGGGCGGCGGAGACTAGGGTGGCGGCACAGTTCTAGGTTTTAGTTTCAAATTTAGTATGCAACTATGTTTGATGCATGCAGTCTATGTATGATCTTGTTGAACTATGTAACTATGTTTGCTAAAATGAAGGCACGAAATAATTTTTCAAATTTCCAATCCGAATTTGACTTTTTATTCAGCGCGACGAATTTCTAACCCGTAAAACCAGTTTGAGGGCACACAAAACTGGTTTTTCGGGATCTACTAGAGTTGCTAAGCCACGGTTTATTTCCCCATAACGTTAGCTTTCCAGGTTTTTGAAGAACATAACATAAACCTCTAGAAACATCCCTTTTCTCCGACCCCTCCCCCCGACGATATCGACGGTTGCCCTAATGTTGCATCAATGGTGGGACCCTACCACATTTTGCTAAAATGTAGTGCGTCCTGATTATTTATTCAAATTTCACAAAGTTTGACTTCCATCAAAAGTAAAAGTCGCTGCATTTTGCTAAAGAGAGTACATTTATTTAGAACTTTTGGAAGGTGGGTACACGAATCTCTAAGGCCTGTGAACACCCAATCCCCACAAATCCCCACAAGTACATAGACTAGAGTTTTTGTTTTAGGCAAAAATGAGATGGTTGGTGAGGAATATCTAGGGATTATCCCCTCTAATCCCCTAAAATACATTAGAAGTAAATATACTAGTGGGGATTTTCCGGGATCCGGGATAATCCCCTCCAATCAGGATGCGCTAGGTCCGGTTCGGTTCGGACCTGGTATTGGACCACCAAACCTATGAAGCAAATAGCAGGTTCAGGTTTGTCCTGGACCTCCCGTTCCAGGTTCACGGGTAATCCTCGGTTCGGCCCTGAGAGAAACACAGAGCGGAGAGAGAAAAGAGAAACGCTTTCTGCAGCACTTGATCGAGGGCGAGGATAGCCAGGCCGACGGCCGGAGCAGGCGCCGCAGACCCGTCGCGTGCTGCTGCGAGGCACCAAGAAGCGCGGGAGCATAGTACGGCGGCGCAGCAGCCCGACAGCAAGTCGTCTGCAATCACCTTCGTCATGGCTGACAGTGCGGAGCCATGGTGGCCGGAGTGGAGCTGTGGCGGCGGCCGGGAGCGTGTCCGCGCGGCGGCCACATGGAACGGCGAGGCCCCGATCTGGGCGAGGCAGCGGCCGGCCTAGGAGGAGTCGGTGCTTCTTGGTGAACGGCGCCACGGAGCTCTCGATCCGGGCGGGCTGACCAAGGCGGAGCCGTTGCTGGGTGGTACTATGGGTACTCCACGGCTGCAGCCGTAATCCGGGCCGCCGGCTGGTGGCTGAGGAGCACGGGTCGAGGCGGCTGGGCGGGGAGGTGGCTAGCCCAGCGGTGGGGAAGGTCGGCAGTCCGGCGGCGTGTCAACATGGGGACGGGTCGGGGAAATCCAGGTGGCGGCCGGTGGGTTGCGAGCACCTCCCATAGCGTCACCGGCGAGGGCACATCGGCACATCGAGGACACAGCGGAAGCGCCACCGAGGACGCCTACCCGTGCCACGCCGCGAACGACACCTGCGACACCGTGAAGGCGAAGAAGTCACCCGTGCTCGTGAGCATCGACGGCCACCAGGACGTGCCAGCCAACAGCGTGGAGGGGCTTGCCAAGGCCGTGGGAAACCAGCCCGTGTTCGTCGCCACTCGCTCGCCGGCTGCGAGCACCTCCGATAAAGCCGCAGCGCTCCGGCGGCCGGTGGCGGGGCTGGCTTGCTCTGCGAGCTCTGGGCGCTCCCGGCTGTGAGCACCTCCCGCAGCTTCCCGGCGGCCGGCGGTGGGGACAACTTGGAGACAGCCGGAAGAGGAGGGAGGATGGGACGGCGGCGTGCTCCACGAGTTTATTCCGGTGTACGCGCGAGGGCACGCAACTGGTCTGACGAGCGGTGCGGGTAATCCCTAGGTTCGAACGGATTAGGTCCACCGTGACCCTAATTTTGTGCGGGTCGAAACCTCACCCTAATGGTACTACCTCCGATACATATTAGTGGGCACAATTTATCTAGATACACATGTATCTAGTCTAAATACTTAACTAGATACATATGAATTTAGACAAAACTATGCCCACTAATATGGATCGGAGGGAGTAGCAAATTCTAGGTCCGGTCCAGCGGGTCAGTGGGCCGGACCGGACCCAACGCATCTATACCCTCCAATCCCTAAAATACACCATAGGTAAACAAGTCCTAAAGCGATGATGAATTAGTAATCTAACTACCGTACTCAACTCAAACAAAAATCCGATCGGCTTGAGTCTGATTTTTTCCCCAATTATTTGCGTTTTTTTAATACACAGTACTTGCATACAACGAGGTGCTCAGTAATCCTCAGCGGGCACGGGCAGCCGTGTGGCCGCAGCTGCCGGCGCCTCAGGCTGCTCAGCCACGACAAACTCATAAAGCGCGCCGGCCAGCCCGGCGCCGATCAGTGGCCCGATCCAGTAAACCCAGTGGTGGCGCCAGCTCCAGCCGACGAGCGCGGGACCGAACGCCCTTGCCGGATTCATCGCTGCGCCGTCGAACGGGCCGCCGGCGAGGATGTTCGCGCCCAGTACGAAGCCGATGGCAATGGGCGCTATGGCGCCGGCGTTGCCGCCGCCACGACTCCGGTCAACCGCGGTGGCGTAGACGGTGTACATGAGCCCGAACGTCATGACGACCTCGAGCAGCAGGGCGTGCCGCTCGTGGATGCCATTGCCGAGCGTGGACACCATGGGGCGCTGCAGGACATGACACGTACGGCATGCAAAAGTGAGACGTGGCGAACGTGATGACGTATACACATTTGTTTGGTAGTAGGCTCGAGAAAACCAAAATGTAGCCGAGTAAAACAACTGAATTACCACGCCGCCGGAGACGAGCCTGAGGAGAGCGGCCGCGACCACGGCGCCGAGAAGCTGCGCCGCCCAGTAGAGCACGGCGCGCGCGAACGAGATGCGCCTGCCGACGAGCACGCCGAACGTGACGGCCGGGTTGACGTGCCCGCCGGACGCGTCGATAGCCAGCGACACCGCCGCGGCCAGCGCGAGCGCGTGCGCCACCGCCACCACGAGCAGCCCTCCCAGCGTCCCCGTGTCCGTGTACATCTTCCCTGCCAACCAGACCAAATCAAAATCTTCAGGCATAGTGCAGCGAAATATCCATGTGCGACTGTATTTGCAACTGCAAAGCAGGTTCACGTACAGAGGCCGTAGACGGAGCCTTCGGCGGCGAAGACGAACACGGCGGTGGCTACGAACTCGGACAGCACGGCGCGAGAAGCGCCCGGCAGCAGGGGCTCCGGCCCGGCGCCGTCGGCACGGCGGGTGGGGAAACGAGTTGGCAGCATGGTTGACGATGCTAGACTGGAAATAGCTTCCTCTGATTGCTCCGTCAGGCTGGTGATTCTGAGTTCGTGACTGACTCGCTCATCCAAGCTAGCAGTGGCAGGAGGCTTCTCATTGCAGCGCTTCAGCACTAGGCTGTGCTGCCGCAGGCCCGCAGGAGACAGGTGGTCAGTGGGAGAGGACACGCGTGGATCAGTGACGACTAGAGATCGACGGTTCTTAGACCATACGCTATGTTGCGGCGACTCAAATGAAAACGTTGTCATTCGGTTGAGTTTTCTTACTACTAGGTAAATGTGGTGCTGCGACACGCCGCACCCGTGGTGACAAAAAAAATTATCTGAGTGTATGGTCATTGTTGCTGAAAAGAGATAGAAGCATATAACAAAAAAATATGAATCTTTGCGAAATAAATAAAAACAAATGATCATATGAATGTAGTAAGATTAGATGTATATAGTAATAGTGCAATTAATAGCTCGCTGTCGGCGAGGAGAGAGAGGACACGACGACGGAGCTCGCTGTGGCCGTCGATTTGAGCGGGGAGGAGCGAAACGACGGGGCGGCGCTTCGGCGTCGCCGGCGACCTCCGGCTCGCGCGAGAGAGAGAAGAGAGGGAGGGAGATTTGTGGGTTTTTTGCAGTAAGACACCTGGGCTTTCATGTGATTGCAAACAGATCCCTCCTCTATTTTCTGAGAAGAAAAATTATTTGGAAGAACAATTGTTGAATAGAATGAACATTTCTTAGTTTCTGTGGAAAGTTTGGTAATTTATTAAATTCGATTTTTTTAAATTAATTTTGTACACAATGGATATTTGGTCCAACTATGTTAAATATTTATTGGTTTTGAGATTATTGTGATTTTTTGAATGTACTGTTAATTCATATTTTGTTGGATGTCTTATCGTTTATATGGAAAAGAAAATTGTTAAAAATTGTGATTTATGAGTAGAGAGGGGAAAAAAATAGAAACTTCTAAAATGTTGAAAAGGTAAGGAGCGTTTTGTAGGAAACGTGAGGTCTTTTTCGCAAAAAGCGACGTGCGGGACTTTTGATGCAAAAAGTTTTATTTCAGAGGGCCGATTTATGATTTTTGGGAAACGTGAGGGCTTTACTGTGGAAAAACGGCAAGCACTGTAGAAGTGCACATCTATATGTCCGTCAAAATAAAAAGGCTAAAACATGAAATTTGTTTGGAAGGGTGATATGCATCCACTCGTGGAAGGAAAATTCAAACGGGTGACTGAGCGCGACGAATTTGACAAAATTCGTCGAATGTTTTTGCGAGTTTAGATCACAAATTAAGGAGCTAGAGTGAATGAAATTCGAAACCGATCACGGGAATGGAACCTGTTTGTTGACGCGCATATATTTCATGTATACAATTTTTGAAAAAAACTGGTTTATTTTTTGCAAAAGAAAAAGAAAAAACGACTGTAGCTGCTACAGTATGCTCCATTTCAAGCGTCCTACATAGAGGTAATGTGTGGAACCGCACCAAGCTGTAGTTGTGGGGTCCAACTTAGGTAAAACAAGATTGTGTAAGGACTCATCTGATTCATAGGATAGGAATAATGTAGGAATAGAAAAATCGTAGAATTGGGATGTCATGTTTAAGTGAATCTTATGGGAAGAGAGATTCTCTTTAATTGTGGCAAAGGAATTTTCCATGAGGTTGGACCTCATGTTGTTTTTCTATAGGATTTACACTACAATATTTCTACGGGATTAATTCCTATACGATGTGATCCTATGAATCAAACAATATCTATAGGAAAAATTTCCTATAGAAACCGATCCTTCAAAATTCCTATGCCATTTTTTTAATCAAAGAGGTCCTAAGCTTTTCCCTATCCCGTCGCATGCACCAATCGTTGGAGAATTCATTGTTTATTGGAATGAGTCGAACCAACATGTTGAGCCGCTTTTTCTGTCAGATGCAATGAACCGATGGCCTGTTATGTATGGAACCGAATCAAAACACTCAATGGTTCGCTTTGGAGCAACATAGTGGCGGGTCTTAGAGTTTCTAAGTGGTGGTTCGATCGTAGACTAAGGTTTCACGCTTAGAAGTCTTAACCTTGGTTAGTGACACAATATCTTGCGTATATATTTGGTCATTGCTATATTCATGGTTTGCCATTTGTTTTCATTTTTTTTGAAATGAGGCAAAGTATTTACTTTTTCGTTGATATAAAAGAAGTGAATTGGCCGGTTTCTAAGGAAAACAGGCAGAAAACCGATACACAACACAAAAACATAATGCACCGGCACCAAGGCCGCGTTCCAGACGAGTCGATGATCAAATCTCCCAAAATGACCAAAGCCAACACACACCTCAACGCAACACGGCGGAGGCGAAAACCGGAGCCTCCGCTCCGACGTACATGTGGATCCTAGGGCTGCGCACCACTTAGCCGATGACAGAAAGCAAGACAAAGACAAATACACGAACAAGGCAAACATGACAAGGGTGGTGAAAGGGCTCCTGAACCATACCCCAAGGAGGGGAGCGACAACGCCTCCAAGCAGGACAAAGCCATTTTTCATGAAGGACACTCTTATTAAACTTCGCACCATGACAACTATATAAGATTATACTTTGCATGTATATCTAGGATGCATACAACCGTAAAAAGGAAAATATGAAGTCATGCACAACTAATATAAAGCCATATTTTATTGTTGTATCTTGTTTTACAAAGAAGACTCGAATATTCGTCTTTAAATTAATGACTCCCGAAAACTGCCATGATATTGATACAAAGTGTTGAGTAAACAATGTTAGGTTGATCTCGTATTGATGAGCCCAACGGCTCATCAATCCCCTTGACTACGCCCTAATCGGGGGCGTCCATTTCAGTTATGGACAGTGGGCCCCTGTGACCTGCGCTATAAATAAAGGGTGGGGGCTGGGGCACACACGGTACGAGGTTCACCGTGCTGCCAGTCACCCCACCGACATCCCCCCTCCGATTAGGGTTAGCGCAGTGCTCACGGGAAGCACCGCTGCGCCGCCGCTGCCCCGCAGCCGCCACCGTCGACCACCATGGCCGACTCCTCGAGCTCCTCTGGACAGAGCCAAGGTATCTCTCCAATCCCCTCTCTCTCACACTATTTACACACACACACACACACACATGATCTACATGATGAACACGTTGATCTACCGATACAAGTAATCCTAGGATCTAACAATGGTATCAGAGCACACCTCTGGATCCTAGTTTAAATTTTGGTAGCAAAAGTTTTGAAAAAGAAAAGCAAAAGTTTTCACCGGGGAGGCCCTCGGGCTCACCGGCAGAGTGCGCCGCCACGAGGCCGCGCCGCTCCTCTCGATCCAGTCCGCATCGGCAAGCCGAGGGACTGGACGAAGAGCACGGGCAGTGGAGAGGGGGCTGCGCCTCCACCACTACCGAAAGAAATCCTGCAAAAGACCTAACCCTAACCTGCAAAGAGAGAGGGAAGGGAAAAGCTCACCGTCGCGGTCGCCGGGAAAGGGCACCACCGCTGGGCCGCTTGACGGAGTTGCGCGCACCCGTGGGTGCACGCAGCCCCGGCAAGAGGGCCACGGAGGCGCCGTCGTCATCTCGCTCTTGCGGCTCGCCGTAGCTGCGGACTGTGGGGAGAGGGACGAGAAAGGGAAAGGGGTGGCTCGCGGCGCCGCCGTCTTCGGCGTGGCGTGTGGCCATCTCCGGCGCGAGGCGCGCAAGACCGGGCACGGAGGACGCAGCTGCGTTTCCTCTCTGTCACCGGAAGGAAAAGAAAAGGGAGAGGGAAAAGAAGATCGCACGGAGCGGTGGTCGCCCGCCCCGTCTCCGGCGTAGTCGCCGCCGGCCGAAATCGGCCGGAACCGCGCGCGTAACGCGGCGCAGCCGTCGCGGGAGCGAGCAGAGAGGAGCAGGCGCGAGGGGAAAAAGAATTAGGGTTCTGCCCTGGCGGCGGGCGCCCTGGCAGTTTTGTTCGACCGAAAAGGACGGTCGGCCGTCCGATCGGACGGACGGCCAGGATGCGTCCTCGCCAAACCCTACCGACGCACACGGGCTTCTGGGCCGAAAGCTGCTTTGGCGTCAGATAGCGCCCGCAAACAGGCCGTGGGCCGTTTTTTGCATCACCGCGGACGGCAGAAAGAATCCGCCGCTCACGGGCCATGGGCTGACTATTTTTTCGCACAGAATAACTTTTTCTGTTATTTTTTAACAGAAGCAATGTTTTATCTGTTTTCTGTCCATTTTTTGGCAAATTTCATTCTGTTTTTCTATTCAAATTTTATCCAACGATAATTTTGTTTAGGAAACAGAAGAAAGAAAAGAAATACTTGTTAAAAGTATAAAAGTTTATGAATTTTTTATTCATTTATTTAAAGTTTCCGCTGCAAATAGTTAAAAGAAATTGCATAAAAGCAATAAAGTGAAAATTAAAAGCATGATTAAATTGATATTAATGCCGATTATGATTCTGCTATTATTTGACCAGCGTTATTAATAGCATTATTATGATTTAAAGTGAGAGAATAAAAGCATGATAAAGTGATATTTATGATGATTATGATTTTGTTATTAATTGACCAACGTTATTAATAGCATTATCATGATTTAAAGTGAGAGAATAAAAGCGTGATAAAGTGATATTTATGATAATTATGATTCTGTTATTAATTGACCAATGTTGTTAATAGCATTATCACGATTTAAAGTGAGAATTAAAAGCTTGATTAAAGTGATATTAAAGATGATTATGATTATGTTATTAAATGACCAACGTTGTTAATAGCATGATCATGATTTGTTTATTATATGTTAAAAGGTGCATTTATTTCTCTTATTGCCCAACGGTGATATAGTTTTAATTGCACAAACAGTGACAGAAATGGTTATGAAAAGTATAAAGTTCATGAATTTTTATTCATGCTTTTCCGCTTCAAATATATAAAAGTGCTCTTAAAGTGTAAATAGAAATAAAGAAAGAATTAAATTACAAGAGCATGTTAAAAGGATTTATTGAAACAATTATGGTTTTGTTATTATTATGACCAACGTCGTTAATAACATAATCATGATTTGTTATTGTTTTATGTGCTTTTATTGCTATTTTCTGCCCAACGGTGATGTAGTTTTAAATTGCGCAAACAGTTGCATATTTTAATTTCGACCAACGTTGGATTTTTTATATGCAATTGTTGTCTCACTTAATTGTGGTGTTAAAAGGGGTACTACTTGATGAGCTGCATCAAGGATGTCCATACCTACTCTGAATGGAGAAAGAAAGTGGATTTGGTTTTTTATTTGTGTTGAGGTCGACTGGGTTGTGGTAACTCCACAGCCAGTTAAGCCTACAGAGTCACTCAGAGACGAAAAGGATGTTGATAGTATTTGGAAAAGAAAGAAGAGGGACTATGCTCCGCTGGAGATGTCTTACACCCTCGAAAACATAAAGTGGCTAACCGCCAATAAAAGGTGCATGGCATTTATAAAGAAACAGTTGAGCAAGCTATAGTCTGCTCAATTGTAGAATGTGCATTGAAATGAGTTCCTTGAAAAGATAAAGGACCAGTTCACTGGTTCTTCAAAGATAAATGATACCCAGCTGCTTCAGCTGAGCAGCTGGTGACAGAAAAGTACACTGTTATTTTGGACATGGCAAGTGTGCCATATGGTGTAATAATGATCATGTGGGTGTTGCATTACTCCACAATGAGCTTTATTTTTTATTTTCATGTGAAAAGTGCATTTCAGTGTGCAAAGTGAATAAGCATGTTTTCCGCTCGGATAACGAACAAAAGAAAAGAAAGAGAACTCATGACTCGTCAAAATTATGGCACTGTTTTTTCGGCCATATTTCGAGGGGAAGAATAGAAAGCCTCGTTAAAAATGACATTCTTCCTCCGTTAGAGTTCTCAGATATTGAACAATGCATAGATTGCATAAAAGGAAAATACGTAAAACAAATTAAAAAGGGTGCAAACCGAAGCACCGCGACACTAGAAATTATTCACACTGATATATGTGGACCATTTCCGGTGAAAAGTGTGGATGGTTATGACTCGTTCATAACGTTCACAGTTGATTACTCCCGATATGGTTATATTTATCCAATTAAAGAAAGATATGAAGCATTGGATAAATTTAAAATATTCAAAGATGAAGTTGAAAATCAACATGATAAAAGAACTAAAATAGTCAGGTCCGACCGTGGGGGGGAGTACTATGGTCGGCACACTCCATATGGTCAAGTACCTGGACCTTTTGCAAGGTTTTTACAGGAAAATGGAATAGTCGCCCAGCATTCTATGCCGGGCGAACCACAGCAAAATGGAGTAGCTGAAAGGCGTAACCGTACTCTTATGGATATGGTGCGCAGTATGATGAGTTATTCCACACTGCCATTGGGATTATGGATGGAGGCGTTAAAAACCGCCATTCACATTCTCAACAGAGTACCAAGTAAGTCGGTGCCCAAAACACCGAACGAGTTGTGGACAGGTAAAGTTCCTTCTCTACGCCACTTGAAAGTCTGGGGGAGCCCAGCTGAGGCAAAAAGTTTTAATCCACACACTGCAAAGTTGGACCCCAAAACAGTAACTTGCCATTTCATTGGCTATCATGATAGATCAAAAGGTTATCGTTTCTACTGTGCAGACAGACACACAAAGTTTGTAGAAACGAGACAAGCGGTCTTCTTGGAGGACGAAATGATGAGGGGGAGCATGGTAGGCCGGAAAATTGATCTTGAGGAGAAGAGGGTGTGTGCACCTTTTCCGATGATCCATGAGCCATTTTTCGCCCTACCTGTTGTACCTGCACCGACAATCCCTGAGGTTGTGGTGCAAGCACCTGTTGTAACTCCACCCGTGACCACAACGAGGCAAGATTCGGAACCTGTCCGTCAGGAGCCGACTCGACCCGTTGTTGAGCATGAAAGGGAGCGACGACAGCCACATTTAGAAGAAGAGTCGCACGTTGAGACACATGATGCGCCAGAGAATGAGACTCTCAGAAGGTCTAAAAGAGCTAGGAAATCTGCTATTTCTAGTGATTATAAAGTTTATAATACAGAAACAGTTCATATGGAAGAAGATCCCACTTCATATGAAGAAGCCATGAGAAGCCATGGAAGATGAGATGAAATCGATGAGTTCTAACAACGTTTGGGACTTAGAGGAAATTCCTAAAGGAGCCAAAACAGTAGGCTACAAATGGGTCTACAAAACTAAGTATGACTCCAACGGAAATGTTGAAAAGTATAAAGCACGACTTGTGGCAAAAGGCTTTACGCAAAGAGAAGGGGTAGATTACAATGAGACATTTTCTCCGGTCTCATGTAAGGATTCCTTTAGAATCATCATGGCACTAGTTGCGCATTTTGATTTAGAGTTACATCAAATGGATGTAAAGACGGCATTTCTAAATGGAGATTTAGAAGAGAATGTTTACATGAAACAACCCAAGGGTTTTTTCATGGAGGGGAAGGAACATATGGAATGCCGCCTAAAGAAATCCAATTTTGGGTTAAAGCAAACCTCTAGACAGTGGTATTTAAAGTTCAATAATACAATTAAAGAAAATGTTGAGAACAACTGCATTTATGCAAAGTTTAAAAGTTTATGTATGTGGATGATATTCTGCTTGCGAGCAATGATGTCAGTCTACTAGAAACAAAGAAGTTCTTGTCCTCAAAATTTTTGATATGAAAGATCTTGGTGAAGCTTCATATGTTTTGGGCATAGAAATTCACCGGGATAGAAAGAATGGAGTGCTAGGACTATCACAAAAGGCATATTTAGAAAAGGTTCTAAAGAAATATAATATGCATAAAAGTAGCGCCTCACCTGCTCTTATAGTCAAGGGCGACAGTTTTGGGAAATTTCAGTGTCCCAAGAACCAATATGAGATCGATCAAATGAAAGGAATACCTTATGCTTCGGCTGTTGGAAGCTTACAGTATGCACAAGTGTGCACTCGCCCTACCTTAACTTTTATCACCGGAGTACTCGGTAGATATCAAGAAAATCCAGGCCTAGAGCACTGGAAGATGGCAAAGAAAGCATTGCGTTCTGCGCAAGGCACAAAAGACCTCATGCTAACATACAGAAGATCTGATTCCCTAGAGATAAGAGGGTATTCAGACGCAGATTTTGCGGGAGATAGAGATGATAGAAAATCCACGTCAGGATACGTGTTCACTCTCGCTGGAGCTCCAAACAGACAATAGTTGCATCATGTATGCAGAATTTATAGCAGCTTATGAGGCCACAAGGCAGGTGATATGGTCAAAGAAGTTGATACCCGACTTGAAAGTGGTAGATTGTATTGACAAACCACTAAAGATGTACTGTGACAACCAGCCCGCAGTATTCTATACTCACAACAACAAGTCGAGTAAAGCTATCAAACCAATAGAGATAAAGTATTATGTTGTGAAAGGTAAAATCCAGAATCAAACTATAAGTCTCGAGCATATAAGGACAAAGGATATGCTTGCGGATCCGCTTACGAAAGGCTTACCACCCAGCGTGTTCATGGAACACGCAGTCGACATGGGTTTAATGGAAAGCCTATGATTCCTGGATTACAGAGGCCCAAAAGTAAAAGAATTTTGTTTCAAAATAGAGAGGTATATTGTAGCTGTCTGATTCTATCGGCAATTGAGCTGTGACGATGAAACATGCTCTATGTACTGATCTATGATGAAACGAGTAAAGCACAAAGTACATGGATAAAAGTAAAAGTTGAGATCAAGGGGGAGAATGTTAGGTTGATCTCGTATTGATGAGCCCAACGGCTCATCAATCCCCTTGACTACGCCCTAATCGGGGGCGTCCATTTCAGTTATGGACAGTGGGCCCCTGTGACCTGCGCTATAAATAAAGGGTGGGGGCTGGGGCACACACGGTACGAGGTTCACCGTGCTGCCAGTCACCCCACCGACATCCCCCCTCCGATTAGGGTTAGCGCAGTGCTCACGGGAAGCACCGCTGCGCCGCCGCTGCCCCGCAGCCGCCACCGTCGACCACCATGGCCGACTCCTCGAGCTCCTCTGGACAGAGCCAAGGTATCTCTCCAATCCCCTCTCTCTCACACTATTTACACACACACACACATGATCTACATGATGAACACGTTGATCTACCGATACAAGTAATCCTAGGATCTAACAAACAATTCACGTGATAACAAACACTAGTGAAAAAAATGCTTATTAGTTATCAATGGTGTGCCAAAAAGGCTAATAGTAACATGGGACGACACGACACTCATATGACTTCACTGATAACATATACTAGTTGTGTGCAGATCGGGGGCATGCATGAGATTACATGAGAAATTTTCAGTTAGTAGCATCGATGAAACATAAGTGGGGGGCAAGATTCTTTATGTGTAGCATAGGGACGGCTTGAGCACCATAAAAGGCGGCTGGGGAACAGCAGAGTGAGGTTGAACCATTTTTCGGTAGGGTTAGACACCGACGCACTAGACTCCGCCTTGGTCGCATTGGCAACCTCTTCCGAAGTGAGCTCAACCACCTTGGAATAGGCGAATAATCTAGGTGACAAGCTCACAAGATATTCAAAACAAGGTAGCAGCAAGTAAATAAAGACTGGAAATAACTGCAATAGTGGAGACGAGGATGTATTCAAATTCCTTCTTTTGAGGGGAATTACGTTTTCGCTGGAGACGTGTGGCGAGTTGGCGACACAAAGTCCATCAATATCACAAAGGATCATCTTATTCTTCTTGTGCCCCTCGCACAAAGCAACGAGACACGATCTACCTAGCGTCGCTCTAGCTCGAGCGGTCACCCCCGGGCTTGCCGACGACGCAAAGCTAGCATTTTATGATTTTTTGTAGCGATTTCGTTCAAAATTTAGCGTCTTTACCTTGCTTGTCCGGCTTCCAAAAGTTTCCGGGTCTGCCACTGTTCATGTGTGCATGTTATTTTGAACAAATTTTGGCAATTCATTGCACAATGTCAATCGTTTGAAATTTTCTTTGATGACGAGATTTGTTCTGAGCAATCCTTTTTTTTTTACGGAAAACAGTGAGCACTGCTTCCTTTTATATTAAGAGGAAACCGGAACAAATGTCGGCGAATTATTACAGAAGTTACAGAGGGGAACAAGGAAACAGAACATGACACTAAGCAAACAACCCCGCAGGGAGAGCCTTCGACGCCTATCGTCACCCGACTAGCGTTGGATGCTAGCGCACATGGATCATCACCGCCGTAGACGAAGAGCTTCAGTCAGCCGAGATTAGCCACGATGGTGCTGGAGCAACCGAAGAGCAACACATTGCCGAGTCCACACCCGGACGAAGGGCCATGCGCCGCCGAGGTTTTACACAACAACCAACAACATAATCGAAGGGCTTCACGAAGCCGAGTCTGCCACTCGGGAGGCATCCCGGCACTAGCCCGGCCATTAGCCGTCTTCAAAGGAGAGCTTCCGGCCCTTCCTTAGGAGCTCGAGCGTCGTGACCACGTAGAGAGCACCAACAACACCACCGCCACCTCTTGTCGGGGGGTTACCCCCGGGTAGGGTAAAGATGAAGTAAAGACATGTAAGGTTAGGGCAGTAAGCTGTCCGAGGTAACGATTGAGCAAGGACGCAGGAGGCGTCACCCGACGTAAGGTGTACGTCTGGGGTAAATTCTCCGAGGTATATCCTCCGAGGTATCAACCTCGGGGCAGTCAGCTAGCTACCACAGGAATAAGGTATTCTCTACCGAGGTATAGGATCAGGAGTGTTATCCGAGGTTGGCAGGCAAGGATCGAGGCATGTCAGAGGGATCACAGGCGCCGCAGAGCTCGTAGCCCGAAGCTTCAGAGGACAGCGAGGTCCGTCCACGGGTTTCCCGGAAGCTCGGGGGCCTAGGAGCTGACTTGGCTATTTCGGGAAAGGTCTACAGGCTAGACCTCGGCAGGCTACTGAAGTATGACCGGAAGAGGAAAGCTAGGCCTGTCCGGCCTGACAGTCCGGCCGTTGAGCTGGCAGGAGGCAGAGGCTTGTCTTCTACCTTTTGGCCATGCCATTGTTAGTTGGAGGCAGGGGTAAAACTGTACTTCGGCCTATGTATATATGCAGCATCTCTACCTCCAGGGAGGAGGACGGCAAAAACCCTAGCTCATTTCCCCCTTCATAGTTTCATCTTCTATCTCGAGCTCTCACTTTGGTAGCATCATACAGCTCGAGGAGCACCTTGTACCTGAGAACGACACTGATATATTGAGAGAGGCAAGGCAGGAGTAGGGGTTTTACTTCCTCATGAAGGCCCCGAACCTGGATACATCGTGGTGTCTTTTGTGTGCTTGGCTTTCTTGGTTTCTTGTTCATGTTCTTGTGGTTTCTTGCAAGTTCTTGCTTGTGCACGTCTTGAGTGCATAAACCCTCCCCGGATTCCCCCAACGACCATTCGGCCCCAACTAAGCCATACCCATGGCATCTGCCGTGATCCCACCACGACAGTTGGCGCCCACCGTGGGGCAGATTGAGGCGTTGGGTGGAGTTTCCATCCGGACGGGCTCCTCTGAGTGTGTTCTTTCTGGCCTTGTTGCCGAGATCGGCGAGTTCGCCTTTGTGAGCGACAATGCGGGGTGCTTCGCCGGCAAGCCTTTCCCCACCGATGGCTTCCTCATGATGCTCGGCAGCTTCCCCACATACGTTGCTGTCGAGGTGGTTCGCGAGTACCCGGAGCAGGTGCTCGTGGACGACGAAACTCCTCTCCTGGCGGCTTTGGGCCAGCATGTCACTCGCCCTCCGAGGTGTGTGGAGGTGATGATGGCTGGTACCAAGCCTGCAGCTAGCAAGGCAGATGCTGGCAAGGTCGCGCTAGCCGAGGTGGAGGCGACGCCAACTGCGCTGCCTGAGAAATCAGGTCGGGCGGCGAAGTTTCCGTACGAGAAACCTAGTCAGAATGTGCAGTTGGGCATGCCAAGGGAAGAAGTTCCCTTAGAAGCTATCGTTGATAGGTTAGCTCGGCCACTCGCAGTAGAGGCAAGTGTGGAGCATACGGTGGCCAGGTTAGAGGCAGAGCGCCAAAAAGTGCTGAGAGAAGCTCGGTTGCTGGCCGAGGCTAAGCAGCAGTTCGATATGGAGCAGAAGTAGTACAATGCTGCACATGGTATAGAGGATGGTTTTACTCCGGTTGTGCGGCGTAAGAAAGCTGCTCTGCTTAACCGAGGCAAGGACCTCTATGAGGAGATGGCTAGGGCTGCAGTCTCGGGCTCGAGTAAGGCAACAAGTAGCAGGTCGGCTACTGGTAGGCCGGTGTATAGTTCACCAGCTAAGAACCTTAGAGCAGCCGAAGCAGTAAGGGCCGGGCTATCGGAGTTGACCGGAGATGCATGGCGTGAGCAGCAGAAGCGGCTCAATGAGTTAGTGCATGTGGCCAGCAAGCAAAATGAAGCCCTCCGCAAGGCCGGGCTTGGCGGTTCGCAGGCGGTCCATTCGATTAGGCCAGTTAGCCAGGGGTCCAAGGGGCAAGCCTCGTCTCCACACGTCGGAGGAGCCGATCGTGCCCGGAGTGTCACTTCAGGTCGGAACAAGGAGATGCAGCTGCAAGTGTACGATCCGGTGTTAGCTGGGAAGCAAAAGGTCGGCAACGCTAGCCGAGCCAATGGAGACCCCGGCCCAGGTGATGCAAGCCGAGCTAAGGGCCGTTCAGCTCAGGGAAATCAGAACGGTGGGCAAGCAGCGTCGGCTGGCCGAGGTAAACCACCTCAGCCCCCGAGGCATCAGCAGCAACCCCGGCCGCAGGAGCAGTATCAGCAAGAGCCGGAGTATGTTCCGCAGCCGAAGAACGTCGGTCGAGGTGGCGACCGATATGATGATGGAAATTCAGCCATGGAGCGGGCTGGATTCTATAGAGTGGATGGTACATTGGGAGAACGTATTGGAGCTCGGATGTTGCCTGCAGGTGATGCGCGCTACAAGCTAGATCGGATTTACATGTCCGAGAGGTTGGAAGAGGAAGGCCCTCCTGGTCCGGCGTGTTTTGGACCTCGGATCATGAAGGAACCACCTCCACCAGTGTCTCAGTTTCAGTTGGGTCGGAGTACCAGGCCGTACAATGGGAGCACCAAGCCGCAAGATTGGCTAGCTGATTATGTTTCAGCAGTATACATTGCGGGGGGCAATCGCCGATGGGCGGTCCGGTATCTCCCGCACATGTTGGAAGGTCCTGCTCGGATCTGGCTGAACAATCTGCCGGAGAATAGCATCGATTGCTGGCTGGATTTAGAGGAGGCATTCAATAGCAACTTCGCCAGCACTTACAGGAGGCCAAACCGACCTCAGCTTTTGCAGGCGTGCAAGCAAGAGGACAATGAGACTGACCGAGAATTCTTGACTCGGTGGAGCAATGTTCGGAACTCCTGTGAGGGAGTTATCGAAGCGCAGGCTATAGCGTGGTTTGCTGATGGATGTCGGTATGGTAGCATGTTGTGGCAGAGGCTCCAGAGAGATATGCCAAAGACTCTGGCCGAGACGATTCGGATAGCTGATTCCTATGCCCTTGGCGATCCGATGCAGCCTCTGCTGGATGGGAATGCCCGGAACAGGAGGAATCCGATGAACAACCGCAACAACGGACCGAGGTTTGATAACCGTCAAGAGTTCGGGCAGAAGAGGAGAGAACCAGATTTCCAAGTCAATGCTGTAAACCCAAGTCAGTCCGGACCTGGAGCCGCCCAGAAACCGAAGACTGAGGGTCAGGCGTGGACTCCGAACCAGAACCAGAATCAGGGAGGTGGTGCGAAGCAGTGGCAGGAGGCCGGACCACCTGTGACTTACGAGTCATTGGTGAATGGACCATGTATCTATCATGGCAGGAATGGCAGAACACCCAACCATACCACTCTGCAGTGTAGTTTTCATCACCGAACCGCTGTAGAAGGGGCGAAAGCTGGGGCAAACCGGAGTGGGCCACCGAACCAATGGCGTAGACCTCAATATCCGAACGCGCAGCAGCATCATAAGCCGACCATAGCGGCGCAGAATCAGAGCTTAACCGGAGCAAATTCAACCCCGGTACATGCGGCCCAAAACCAGAACACGGTGCAGGCGAAACCGGTGAATGCAGTGAGTGCCCAGGGCAACAACAACAATGGTGGTGCCGGCCAAAGCCAAACGTGGTCCTTTGAGAATCCAGAGGAGAGCTAAGGGATACACCATCATCAACAAGGAGCTATACAAGAGAAGTGTGACCGAGGTGTTGCAGAGGTGTGTCGAACCAGCTGAAGGCAAGGAGATGCTTTTAGAAATCCACCAAGGAGAATGTGGACATCATTGCAGCACAAGAGCTCTGGTGGCCAAGGTGTTCCGGCAGGGTTCTATTGGCCCACCGCCAATGCCGATGCAGAAGATATAGTTCGGAAATGTGAAGGGTGCCAAAGGTTCGCCAAGCAGCAGCACATGCCAGCTTCGGCGCTCAAGACCATTCCTATCACGTGGCCCTTTGCAGTTTGGTGTCTGGACATGGTGGGAGAATTCAAGCCAGCCCGAGGCAATATGACTCACATACTGGTGATGGTGGACAAATTCACTAAGTGGATCGAGGTGAAGCCAATCCGAAAGTTGGATGGCCATACGGCAGTGACCTTTTTGAAGGAAATAATCCTGAGATATGGATATCCTCATAGTATCATTACAGACAACGGCACGAACTTTGCTGTCGGAGAGTTTGCTCGGTTCTGCATGAGTAAGGGAATTCGACTTGATGTAGCCTCGGTGGCTCACCCACAGGCTAATGGGCAAGTAGAAAGGTCAAATGCATTGGTATTGGCCGGAATCAAAGCTCGGCTAGTAGAACCACTGTTGAAAACACCGGGGTGTTGGATCGATGAGATACCAGCAGTTCTGTGGGGTTTAAGGACCACACCGAACAGATCAACAGGCTATACGCCATTCTTCATGGTCTATGGGGCCGAGGCAATGCTGCCAACCGACATTGAATATGATGCGCCCAGAGTGGCAATGTACACAGAAGCCGAGGCTAAAGAAGCTCGGGAAGATGCTGTAGATCTGCTTGAGGAAGCAAGAGAATTGGCCTTATCTCGGTCAGCAATATATCAGCAGGGTCTCCGACGCTATCAAAGCCGGCATGTAAAACCCCGAAAGTTTAATGAAGGAGATCTAGTGCTGAGGCTTGTTCAGCGCAGCAAAGGTCGGCACAAGTTGTCACCTCCATGGGAGGGACCATACATTGTGAGCCGAGCTTTGCACAATGATTCGTACTATCTTATAGATGCACAGGAGCCAAGGGAGATGGGCTGGATAGACCCGATGCGGAGCTTCAGCGTCCATGGAATGTAGCTCTACTCCGACCCTTCTACTGTTGAAGGAAGTAATGTATGTACCTCGGCTGATCTTTAATAAAAACCTCGGCACCTTGAAAATGAGCTCGGGGACTGCCTCGCTATTATGCATGCTTGTTTTATGTTTGTACTTCTTTTTCGTTCGTATGCCGGACTATTTTGAACCTCGTCTCAAATTTCAAGTACTGTATGCTGTGTAACTAATCTTGTGACTCGACTGACGAACGCCAGCATGGCAGTCAAGAGCAAAGACGAAAGAACATGGGAAACATGAAAATGAACTCGGGGACTCGGTCCAAAAAGTCAGTCCGGCATATGTCGTTTACTAACCCCTGTTTTTTACTTCTTCTTTATGTCGGATGACTTTGAACTATACCTCGGAATTTACTAAGTACTGTATGCTATGAACAACAATCTTGTGACTCGACTGTCGAACGCCAGAATGGCAGACAAGAGCAGAGACTGCCAACTATAGTAAACACGAAAGTGAACTCGGGCACTTGTTCAAAAGGATTCGATATAAAGCCTAGAAAAGCATGGTTCGGATGAGCATAATAGTATAGAGGTAGCAAAGGAACTACTTAAGTTTGATTACATCTGCGTCCCGGCATACCGGGGATTTAATGAAGTTTTCTGGCCAAGCATAAGTTCAGGTCGAGGCGTCAGGAATTACGTCGGCAGCAGCCGATGCAGCAGGGATTTCGTCCGGAGCCGAGGTAGCCTGGGAAGTGCTGGCAACGTCGGCAGTAACCTCGGCATCAGGTTGTGGGGAGCCTCGGTTTCTGCTTCGCGGGTTTCACCGTCGTCACCTTGCTCGGCCTCGACGTCGGATTCTGTTTCGTATTCCTCGTCTTCTGGCGCGTAATCCTCGGCGTCGGAGTAGGTGTCTCCTTCGCTCAAGTTCTTGTGTTGGCATATCCAGCAAAGTAGTTGGCCATCTTTTGGCGGCGCGCGACGAGGATCGGGTCGGACGACCAAGGTGAGCCTCGCCGGAGAGTGTTCATCTTCTCGAGGTCGATCTTCTCGCACCAAGTCATGATAAACCTGAGAGCGGCATCAGCTCCAGCGCGAGCTGAAGATGAGCGCCACTCTCGCAGTCTTCTTTCGGTGTCACGAAGCTGGGCGGCGAGCTCGGGCGTAGATTTGGGAGCGTCGGCAAGAGGCCATAAGGCTCGGAAAGCAGACACACCTGCATCGAGAAGTTCCGACCCAATGGTTTCAATGGATGGATCCGAGACTTGATGGCCACGATGTGGTCCTCAACGGTCCAGACGGGGTTCGTTTCGTTCCGCATCTCCCTGTGACGAGCAGTGATATTGCGGGCCGAGACTTGGGTGTAGGTGAAATGCTCTGCAGAAGGATAGCCTGTTAATAATGAAAGAGATAGTTCGGCAAAGAGCCAGTATGTTGAGGACAAAGCAAAGCTAAGGGGGGCAAGAAGCTTACTGTCCATTTCTTGGTTGATGTGTTGCAGCGTCGGGAGGAACTGGTTAACCGAAGCTTGAAGGGCTTCATAAGCCTCGGTGGCCGAGGTGGCGCGGGTCTCGGCTAACTGGAGCGCTTCCTGGTGATCCTTGGCGGCATCCTCCCGGAGTTTCTTCTCTGTTTCGACAACACTGGCCTTTTCCGCCTGCAGCTGCTCTTTTTCAGACGTTCGCAGCTCAGTGATGCGCTTCAGTTCCTTTACCAGCCGAGATACCTCGGCTTTCTCTTGCGCTAGCTGGTCATCCGAAGTTTTCTTCGCTGCAAGTGCGGCCTTGTGCGCATCATGGAGGTTCTTGTGTGCGAACAAGAGAGAGTGGAAGATCCGTACGGATGTTCATAGTATTCTGCAAGGAAGAAAAATATAGCTCGGTTAGAAAGGTTATACCTCGACAAGAGTCTCGGGGACTCGGAGTCAAATCATTGGGAAAATGTTGCCGGGGTATGCCTCGACATGAGTCTCGGGGACTCGTACCCGAGGTGCATGCTAAAGTGAGATAAAATGGATTGGATACGTCGGATGAAAATGGAAAGTTGAGATTCAAGCCAAACAATTTTAACTCCGACGGAGCGTCAATAGTTTACCTCGAATCTCGGGGACTGGGGATGGTGGATATTAGATGAGATACTGCATGAAAGTAAAGAGAATAGGACTTACGTCGATGGTTTGAGCAGCACGCAGGGCAGCAGTTTGTAGATCATATACGCTTCGGATGCAGGCGCTGTTTCCCGCGGGATGCTCAGCCACCGGAGCAGCTAAGGAGGCCGAGGAGACCTCGTCTGCAGAATTCCAGTCTGCATTGTAATGTTCCAAGGAGCCGAGGCTCTGGCCACTATCAGTGCGCAGAGGAGGAAATCCCCACGGTCCGCCCTGCTCGATGCCCCTAACCGAGGCCTCCACGGCCAAAGCAGCCTCGGAACTTGAAGCAGGCCGGTTCTCCAATATGAGAGATGCCCTCCGAGCATATTCTTCGGCCGGAGGGGCAGTCTCATCAATGGGTGCGGCGAATGGAGGAATTCGGCGTGTCACCGGGGGAGGAGACCTCGGTTGGATCCTTGAAGGAGAAGAGATAGTCAGGGTGCCAGACCCAGATGTTGGTTTGGGGGTGACCTTGGCCTTCACCGTCTCTTTCTCTTTCTCCTTGCCCTTCTCCAACGGCAAGGTGGTTTGGCGGAGTGGTTTTTGGGGCTGTTGCTTGGGCTGTTGCTTCTGCTGATGCTTCTGCTGTTGCTGCTGTTGGTTGCGGGCAGTCTGGCTTCGGGGGGAGAGTCGAGGCTCCGGCAAGGTGGTAGCCGAGTCCTGGCGCGATTGGTCTCCGCATCCGTTTGAGGACGCGGAGAAGTCTGACCTCGGGTGGGGGCAGATTTCCCCAAGGCCGGGCCAGACCTCGGTGGAGGAGATCCGGGGCGAGAGTTCGTCGGGGAGGTCGTGGCTTCAGAGGCACCAACGGGTGCAGTCATGGAGGATACCTCCTGATCCACGTCTATGGGGGCACTGCAACGAAAGAAGATGGTCAAGTGTTAATACCGAGATAATATGTTTAAGCAACAAACATTGTTGGCTATAGAAGCAAAGCATTACCCATCCGAGGTAGGAAACCTCTTGCCCCCCGGGCATGAGGAGGATGTCCGGACTTCTTCAGCCGGCGTCTCTTGACCGGAGCCTCAGTGGGTCCGGAGGCTCCAGTGGCGGATGGTTCGGCGGCCGGAGTTGCGGCACCAGCGCGTTTCCGGCTGGTTGCTGGAGTAAAGTTCGGAAGGTGAGGAAGGCAGGAGAGAGGTACCGCGTTTATTGGTTCCACGACGAGGAACCCCTCCTCGTCATCCGAAATCTCTTGAACTGAAGCTTGTGCTTGAGGCTTACCCGCGGTGGTGATGCGGGCCGAGGCAATGGGCATAAAATCCTCGTCGTCAGGGTCCACGTTGGATGGTGGGTCCTCGACAGGGAGATCCTCGCCGAAGTGGTCCGCAGGATGGACTCCATCCTCGGCGGTCTGGCGGGCGAACAGCTGTATGGCAGACATATGAAAAGGAGTTAGGAAGAAAATTATCAAGATGAACGTCGGTAGCAAGACCTCGGTGGTAAAGGAGTATCGAAGAAAACGTCGGAATAGCGTACCTGTTTCGCTGGCTTGGTCCTGTAGTGGGGCTCCCTTCCCCATGTCCAAGCATCAGAGATCTTGGACTTGGTGATAGCTCGGACTCGCCGAGCTACCGCGGCATTGTCCAGTGCAATGTGCGTATGTCGGGTGGGGTCATAAAGACCGCTCATATGGCAGATCTTGTGAGACCTCGCCTGGAGAGGGGAGACCCTGCGCTTCACGAATGTGCAGGCCAGGTCGTCAGCCGTCAGGACTTTCCCGTCGTTCTCGGGGTCCTCCGGGTCCTGCCATTTCGCAATATACCCATGGATGGACTTGAGTTCGCCGGTGTGAGGGGGAGTATAGTCCCAGTTGAGCTGTTCTGTAGGAGGGCTGAGGTTAAACGCCGGCAGGTTGAGGAAGTCCTCTTCGCCGGAGTTCTTCACGTAAAACCACGTCCGGAGCCACTTGCGAACGGTGTCCGGAGTAGTGATACGTGGGAAGATGGAGTTTCGGCGAGGAGCTATGGTGGCTGCTCCGCAGGCGGTTAGTAGCTTGGGCAGATCCTTGTTTTTTGGAGCCGGGATCACTTGCCGCTTAAGTTGGAAGTAGCGAGAAAAGAGGTCTACCGTGGCTTTGAGGCCGAGGTATCCCTCAGAGAAGGAGACGATGCAGGAGAGAGTAGTGATGGCGTTGGCGGGGAGATGATGAACCTGGAGCCCGAACTTGTCCAGGAAGCTCCGGAAGAAATCACTGACGGGCAGTCCGAAGCCGCGCTGGAAGTGCGCGACGAAGACCACCCGTTCCCCTGTCTGACTTGTGGCTCGAGTTCGCCCTCGGGTAGGCGGCACTCTACCTCGGCGGGAATCCGCCGAGTGTCCCTGAGCCATTGGATCTCGTCCGGGTGACATCCGAACCCTCCCAGCCGGCGCGCTCGCCGACCTCTAGTTCGAGGTCATGAACCTCGGTTTGTTCCGAAGTCTCAGGCGGAGACATCTCGGCAGAGTCAATCTGCAGAGAGTGTGCAAAAATTCAGTAAAGGAAAAAGGGAATCTGGAATCTAGTACAAATTTGGCTAACTCAGGAGGAGTTTGGTGGCTATCTTATGTGCATAGAGGCAGATCCATGCTAGGGAGTAGCTATCCGAGGCAAGAAACTACTTTCTACCCAAAGGAGTATACAAGAAAGATCTACCGGAGGAGATAAATGAAGTTTTAATCAAGAATATATGAAGAACCAAAACGCGAAGAGGGAGAAACCAAGCAATGCTAAGAATAACAAGAAAAGAGGTGTGTACCGTGAAGATGAAATGCTCAAGGGCGGCGCTGGCGACGCGTTCGCAACGGCGACGAAGGAGCTGCTCGTCGGCGGCGGCGGGAACGCGTTTCTTCTCGACTGGAAGCGGCGGCGCTGGTTGCGATGGAGGCGAAACGGCAAGTGGATGAGGAAGAAGAGGGATGCACTGCCCTGGGCCCGTATTTATAACCGCGGGCGGTAACTGCGCACTACCGCGCGGTTATCGGAGCGGCGAGTGGGATCGTTTGTGCACAATGGCACACGTGGCACGAAGATAGCGGTGGGCGAGCAGGCCACAGGATCGGTTGCAGGAGGCAAACCGTCGGGCGGTGCGGTTACTGGAGCGCGAAGCGGCGCAAGCGGGAATCTCCGCTGACGTGGGCCGCGTGGTGGAAAGCACTCGAGTGCTTTGACTGTCGTGGACCAGGAAGTGACGGATGGGACACGTGAACAGTGTTCTCTGACCGAAGTCAGTAAGGATGCAGGAATCGAGGGGTTGACGTCCGAGATCTCGGCGGATACTTCGGAAAAGCAGTATGGCCCGGGAACAGACCGATGGATTTTCCGGGGTATTGGTTCGGTGACCTGCAAAACATTGTAGCGCATGTGGTTTCGGGTTGAACCTGATGCGGCCTTTCATCCGAGGCTGCAAGACCACATCAGCTTCGGGGACTACTGTCGGGGGGTTACCCCCGGGTAGGGTAAAGATGAGTAAAGACATGTAAGGTTAAGGCAGTAAGCTGTCCGAGGTAACGATTGAGCAAGGACGCAGGAGGCGTCATCCGACGTAAGGTGTACGTCTGAGGTATATTCTCCGAGGTATATCCTCCGAGGTATCAACCTCGGGGCAGTCAGCTAGCTACCACAGGAATAAGGTATTCTCTACCGAGGTATAGGATCAGGAGTGTTATCCGAGGTTGGCAGCAAGGATCGAGGCATGTCAGAGGGTCACGGGCGCCGCAGAGCTCGTAGCCCGAAGCTTCAGAGGACGGCGAGGTCCGTCCACGGGTTTCCCGGAAGCTCGGGGGCCTAGGAGCTGACTTGGCTATTTCGGGAAAGGTCTACAGGCTAGACCTCGGCAGGCTACTGAAGTATGACCGGAAGAGGAAAGCTAGGCCTGTCCGGCCTGACAGTCCGGCCGTTGAGCTGGCAGGAGGCAGAGGCTTGTCTTCTACCTTTTGGCCATGCCATTGTTAGTTGGAGGCAGGGGTAAAACTGTACTTCGGCCTATGTATATATGCAGCATCTCTACCTCCAGGGAGGAGGACGGCAAAAACCCTAGCTCATTTCCCCCTTCATAGTTTCATCTTCTATCTCGAGCTCTCACTTTGGTAGCATCATACAGCTCGAGGAGCACCTTGTACCTGAGAACGACACTGATATATTGAGAGAGGCAAGGCAGGAGTAGGGGTTTTACTTCCTCACGAAGGCCCCGAACCTGGGTACATCGTGGTGTCTTTTGTGTTCTTGGCTTTCTTGGTTTCTTGTTCATGTTCTTGTGGTTTCTTGCATGTTCTTGCTTGTGCACGTCTTGAGTGCATAAACCCTCCCCGGATTCCCCCAACGACCATTCGGCCCCAACTAAGCCATACCCATGGCATCTGCCGTGATCCCACCACGACACCTCTCCACTGGTCCCTCCAGCTGAGTCCAACTCCAAGAACGATGCCCCCAGGAGGGACATGACGACAAGCCGCCAACATCGTCTGATCGGAAACCCGAATCGGAGGTTCCCCCCGGAGCATGGACACGGTGGAGGCGTGCGTAGTACCACGACAACGCCTTCATGAAGGAGACGACACCGCGGGCGCCGTCGCTGTCGGCTCCGGCCAAGGCAAGAGCAAGCTTTCGCTCGGCACTGTTGCTCGCACCCCACCGCTTAGCTGGTCCACCCGGGCCATCCTCTTCCAACGGACCGCACCGCCGCCATCTTCAACGGAGCACTGCAGTCACCTCCGTGACCAGCACCGCAGCGCCGGCCCTCAAGGCAGGGGGCGCCCAAACAACCTCCATCACCGCACGCCGACCCCCACCTCGAACCTCCTCTCCCGCGAGGCAGGAACACCATCACCTGCGCCGCCGAGCAAGTGCCGGTCCGGCCCTGTCGAGCAGCGACAGAGCTAGAAACCGCGTCCTGGCTGAGCGGGCCTGCTGAGCCCAGATCGGGCCGAATCGGGCCCAAACGCGGTGCTCGCTCCCAGCTCCAGGGCGCCGCCGCCGGTGTGCCTGTGCCACCGCCCCTCCGCCTCACGATGCTTCTCGCCGTCGTCGCCCCACCGCTGTTGGGGCTCCGCCATCGAGCGTAGACTGTTCGGCGCGACCGGCAACCGAGACGAGCGTCTCAGCCGCGCAGGTCCGCCCATAGCCCTCTGCCGCACTGACGGGCAGGGCGCCGCCACCGCTGCCGAGGCCGGCGGCGGCAGCGGCCGGAGATTTCGAGTTGGAGTGCTCTCTGGCTAGGATTGTGGGTCCTCTGGAGTCGCCCGAGTGGGGGCGACCCGGGAGGAAGGGGAAGAAGGGAGGGGAGTGGAGGGGGAGGTGGGCGGCGGCAACGGGAGGGCCTGGCGGCGGCAGCTTTGGGGAGGGAACCCTAAGGGAGGAAAGGAGGAAACCCTGCAAAGCTTCCGAGCAATCCTCATCGGGTAAGTTTTTTTATTTTAATGTTAACGAGGTAATATGCCCGTGCGTTGCAACGGGTAGGAAAATCTGCGTTGAATGCCCGTGCATTGTCATGAGTCATGAGTCATGACCCAATAAATTTTGTGTCTTGTCACACAGTCGCGTGCTCAATTCTAGCGTAGCCCCATGCTCTATTACACATCGTTCTCGAACAGTTGAAAATTTGTTTCGATTTGTAAGTGCCAGAAATATCAACACAAGCATCCTTAAAGAAAAAACCATGCAAACTGACGGACCAAGCAAGAACACAAACTCACATATTATTCCGGTTATAGTTAGCTCAAATACATCAATACTGAACAAAATACAAAGGAAAATATGTTTCCAGCATAGCTAGCTCGAGTTCAAAACAGTGGTTGTCACTACCATTGATCCACATGTAATTCGGACGGTTGGAAACCCGTTTTTACTTACCCAGTATCACGAATATCACCACAAACACGATTACAAAAAAAGGTGCAAATGGAAAGAACAAGCAGAAAGCATGACTCAAATTATTCCTGTTACAGTTAGTTCAAATACATCAATACTGTTATTGAGCAGAACAGGTTTTGGCCGACACTAAATAAATATTTCAATTTAAGGATATATCTTTTCCCGAGACAAAGATTTGACATGTACAACATGTGATATTTAACATTCATCGTACAAAAATTAACATATACTCCTAATCGGAGATATTACAAAACATTAAGTGCACAGTACTGAGAGACATCTTATAAGCATCTGGTTAAATTCTAAATGTTTCTTTAAGGATACACAACTCAGAAAAATGCACAATTCTTTATATAGGATTACTTTTTTCCCTTTGGCTATTTGAAGCTATTTGGGCCAGTCCAGAATGCTAATGTGGCGGACGTTCCGACCTCTCTTCATGCCTCCATCACTCGCTATCTTTCTTGCTGCCTCGGGCACGCTAGAGGGCTCGACGACGACGTCGGCCAAGCACTTGAATATTGTCAATAAAAAATCAAATCAGATAAGACGTCGGCCGAGCAAAACATCGCCACCAAAAATGCACTTGAATATCACTGCATACCTACCTAGTACCTACTGTACAGATCAGATAAACCTCTACCTCGAAGATTAGAAAAAGTTAGTCCTGCTGGTCGATTTAGAGAATAGAAGAACAAGTTAATCCTACCAATGCCCCGCTTGTTTTTTTTTTTTTTTTTTTGCATAAAAATGCCCCGCTTGTTGACATAGAGCGCAAGAGAACAACTACACATCCTCCCATCCCTTGCGAGCCCTCAACTTTTCAGTATCGTAATATGATGAGTCAAATTTTGGTACAAAACTGATGAAGTATTTTGAAAAATCTATGGTGTCAACTGAAACCGTTGCTAGACATGCAGCTCCATCCCTGATAATAATGCATCATAAATTGTAAATGATGGCATCATATCCGTAAGTATCTGCATATATTTAGTCTTAAAACAGAATTTCACAAGATTTATCCAACCTTCAAATGGGTGCCCTTTTCATAAAAAAAAAAGATGAGTGCCCTTTTCTCAGAATAACAACCTGATTTTTATGAGCCAAAACATCAAAATCGAGATATATGCAAGTAAGATAAAGTAACAAACATATTTTTGTTTAGAAATAATTACAGTAACTTACTTTTAGTTAAATGTCAGCAACATACCTCATACTTCTATTCAGCATTCAGATAAGAAAAAACTATGGCTAGCTTCCACGAAAATAGATTGTCCAGAACAATAGAACATAGCTATAAGCTAGCTATGAGTAAATATAAATTTCCATTTGCTTTTTCTTCTTCTAGTGGGCTGCCTCGGGAAAAAAATCTATATGTTCCAATTCTTATAGGTGAAACCTGCTCTGCAGGAACTCCCCTGATTGCACAAACAAAAGGATTTTAGACTTGCAACTGCACATATAGTTCATGCTTTTGAAAGGCCACACAAATATTTTTCGAGCTTTCCTTGTTGTGCTTATGAGAGAGACCTTCCTCTGCTGTTTTTTCACTAATGTCTAGGACAGAGATGATCCTCCCGCCAGGTTCGATCGTGCACACTCACCAAGTGGCCTGGACGATCACGATGCAGGCTTTGCCTGGCTCCAATCGTTGTCGGCTCTCTCGGACCTTGGGCACCCTGCATGATTTCTGAACCTGCTCATCAGCATCATGGATTTATGGCATCATGATAGCGCTGTCACTCCATATGCCCATTTGTTACACTATATAGACACCTCGATGTGCTCATGGATCGATTGATCCATTTCCTCACTTCTCCAATCACCAGTCACCACCACGCTCAACCAGCTGCCAACGAGTTAGCCTAGCCTAGCCTGCTTTACCGTCCAGGTGCAGTCATGCCATGGCACCAGGCACCGGGACGCCACGGTACACCCTGGTGAAGAAGAAACTTGGGGTGAGGGATGAGCGTTGATCCCCTGGTGTTCGGTGCACGTTTTTTCTGTACATGAGTTCTACTCCCTCCGTCCAGAAATACTTGACACATATTTATATATCAACTTACGTCTAGGACAGAGATGAGCCGCACGCCAAGGCGATGGACACCTTATCGACCTGCAAAAGGTACTCCAACGCCGCCCCAGGAGGCACCTACACGCATTGGTATAGGAGCACAATGCATGATCCATTGGCAATGGAGAATTTCACTTTAACAAATAAACACAAGCATTCTCTTTTGACTGATCTAGAGCTTTATGACAACAAAACGGGTTGAGCTGTTTTTTTAGGATAATAGAAGCATTATGAGTGTACAAAGCTTCTATGCATTCTTTATTGTTGGGTAATTGCCTCCTAGCGCAGCTGCGCTATTTGGACGAGCTGAACGCTCACTCCATCCACCGTTCGATCGCGCGACGTGATGCGCGTCCAGGTCCAGTTTTGTCTCGACGCACGTGGGTGGGCCCAGGCGGGGGTGGGGGGAGACTGTTCAAAAATTGGAAACCGTGCCACCGCATTATCCCCAATCCTCATTCCAGCAGAAACGGTAACCTCGGTTCTCTCCTCTTCTCTCGCCGCTCTCTGCGGAGCTCTCCTCGTCGGGTGGATTCGCTCGCGAGGGGAGGTCAAATCCGGCGAGCACTGGACGGAGGGAGTAGGTAGCTCGGGGCGAGAGGCGGTTGAGGGCACCAGTCTCGTCGCCGTGTTCGAGGGCACCAGTCTCGCCGCGGACAAATCAACCTCTCGCGATTCGATTCGGCTCCGACGACGCCACGGTCGACTGGATCTACGCCGGTAAGTAGTTGGTGTACCACGTGAGTTCGATTTGGAGTCAGGGGAGTCAGGTTTCACCGGTGGATTTTGGGTTTTCACGGCCCACTCGTGGTTTTTGTTGGGAGCGCATGAGTCCATTCCGGGATGCGGGGGTTCGAGTGAGGGAGATTCGGGGGAAGAGTGAGGTGATCGTGAGGTAGTAGTTGAGTTCGTTTCGAGCGTCAACTGTGATGGTTTCAACGAGAGAGATTTCGCGAGGCGGAGGAGTTTTTTGAGTTCGATTTGAGATGCGTCGAGTTCGATTTTTGGAGGATTCGTGAGGCGGTTGAGCGACGTGCTCGTGAGTTCGTTTCGAGCGTCAACTTCGATGGTTTCAACATAGAGATTTCGTGAGGCGGAGGAGTTTTTGAGTTCGATTTGAGATGCGTCGAGTTCGATTTTTGGAGGATTCGTGACTGGTCGGGGTTCGTCTATTTTTTTTTCGAAATTTCTGTGTTGAATGTCCCCGCGGGATAGGTTGAGTGCATGTGGTTTTCTGGATGGGAGAAAATTGCGTCACAAACGACACTATGTCTGCAATCTACAGTATAAGTTGCTTCAATTTATAGTCAGAGTTGCTTATCAGTTTGTGCCCCAGGTTTTTGCCCATTCATCCTACATTTTGTTTGTCAAAACCAGTACATAAGTTGCTGTTTCCACAGTAACACTTGCTTGAAATTGTAGTCAGAGTTGTTTATAAGTTTGTGACGCAGGGTTTTGCACATTTCATACTACATTTGTTGTCAAACCAGTTAATAAGTTGCTGGAGTCCACAGTGAAACTTGCTTCAATATGTAGTCCGAGTTGCTTATCAGTTTTGTGCCCCAGGGTTTTTGCCCATTTCATACTAGAATTGTTGTCAAACCAGTATATATAAGTTGCTGCATTCCACAGTGAACTTGCTTTTTCAAATTTACTTTTCAGAATTCAGAGCAATATTTGTCTTATCATAGTAAATGTGCACAATCCAGTACCATAAGTTGCTGCAATATAGGCTGTTTTTTGTAGTACTGGTTGCTTCTAAACAGTCGATTTTTGTTTATTATATGCGGCAAATGTTTGTTGTAGTTCATGTGTTCATTTTTGTGTGCAATCACATACGTCTCAAGTTGTTTTTAATTGTTGTTACAACAAGACAGAGCAGGGGGCACCCGGAATGGGTCAGGAGATGGTGGGTACTGATGAACCAGGAATTGGGGGGCCGTCTAAAGAGCCGGGAAAACAAGGTCCGTCCAAAGGGCCAGGCAATGCAGGACTGTCAAAGGGCTAGGGAGTACGCAAAGGCAAAGCAGCAGCAGCGCGGGGCCCTGCTCCCAAGCGCAAGAAAACTGATAATGGAACCGAAATTCCAGAGACATCTAAAGTTGCACAGAAGAAACAGAGGAGAGAAAAGAAGGATGACACTGAAGTACGCGTTTCAACCTTTCACATCACACAACATTTTTTTGATGATAAGTTGCTGTACATAAGAGTTGCATCTTTTTTAGGATGATAAGTTGCTGTACATAAGCATTTGTTTGCCTGCTACTACCATATAAAGTTGTTGTTCCATCTGTATTTGGTTATACGTTTCAAAGTTGCTTTACATTTTGTTGGTTTCATTGGACTAAAACTGATGCTATGTCTGATGTTTTCCTTATGTAGGACATAAGGAATAGGGCTTCTCCTTTTAGGCTTGCTACTGTCAATGACGGGCTGAATGGCAAACAGAAAATTCTTCTTATCAATAGGCATTTTGGTGGCCTTTTGAACATTGCATCCTCAATGCATGTTGAGCTTAGCCAGTGGGTGATGAGGTGTTACGATCCAATTAAGTCAGAGCTGGTTATACCCGAGAGGGGTAGGATACCTGTAAATGCAGAAAGTCACTACTAGGAGAAGGGTTATAGGTGGGTTGGCATTCTGTGGCGCACCCTTAATTGGTGCGCCACAGAAATATGTCTGTGGCGCATGGCAGCAGGTGCGCCACATAAATTTTGGCCTTTCTGTGGCGCATCTGACGGCCAAGATGCGCCACAGAAAGCTGACATTCTGTGGCGCATGGCAGCCAATGCGCCACAGAATGTCATCTTTCTGTGGCGCATGCCCACCCATGTGCCACAGAAATAGCGTGGGTCCCACGTTCCAATTATTGGGCCAGGTCCATCTGGGGACATTCTGTGGCGCACGTGGCCCAGTGCGCCACAGAAAGTTCACATTCTGTGGCGCACCAGCCACCATGCGCCACAGAATGTTAGCTTTCTGTGGCGCACCAGACACCATGCGCCACAGAAAGTTGACATTCTGTGGCGCACCGAGCTGCGTGCGCCACAGAATGTTGGCCCAGATCCACAAAAAGGTGGCAACATCCACTTTCCCCATGTGACCTTCTTCATTCTCCCCCCATGCATCTAGCTCGAGCTCCTCCTCTCTCCCATGGCATTTTGACCATCCTATTATCCATTATTTGTTGTTAAACCTACTTTGTTTGACATATAATTGGTGAGGGCTTGGGGAGAGCCTCCATATATATTCTCCTCCTCTCTTTTTGTCCACTATTTTCTCTCATCACCACACACTCTCTCTCATCGATCACGGTCACGTCTCGGCAACGGATCTAGATCTACTAGGTGAGTATTGTTGGATGAATATGTGTGTACATGAAGCTTGTGTGTGTTGTGCATGTTGTTGCCTTTTGTTGTTGTGTTGCGCCGGCGTGGTGCATGGATGTTTGCCGAAATGTTGATTCATTTCCATTTCGGTAAATTTTTGCACCACATATGTCCTACTTCTAGGGGAAGTCATGCCGAATTTTTTCGTCGAACATTTCCGACTTAATAACACATACTCTATATGTATACCGCGTAGGCGACCATGGTCATGAAGATGAGCTCCAGTCGAATCAACAACTACAAGGAAGAAGCGAAGGCGGAAATGATTCGGTGCAACAGGCGCCACATACGATGTCCGTGTAGAAGTTGCAAATTTGTGAGATGGATCGACCCTGATTCCGGACAATTGGAGGAACACCTGCTCAGGCGCGGTTTCATGAAAGGCTTCAATGAAGCGCCGACAGCAAATGTTGCGCCGACAGCAAATGTTGCGCCTGAAGACGAGGGCGGGCAAGATGATCGTGACGAAGGAGATGCCAACGGATGGTCATGATGAAGGAGTAGATGGTGGTGGAGAAGACGCGAACACGCCGCAGAGCTCGCTAATGTCGGCCTTGATGGAGTCTCATGTTCAAGAACTGCTCCTCAAGGAGGCGAGGACCGTTAGAGAGAAAGCCAAGCTGGCGCAAATGGAGAAAGACGGGAAGACTCCGTTTATCCAGGGTGCCGGCCACAGGATACGCGCTTGCAAGTAACGCTTGATGCTCTGGAGATGAAGTCGGGAAACAGAAGACCGACGTGAGCTTCAACAAGAACATGAAATTCTTCCACGAGCGTCTTCCCGAGGGGAACACATTGCCAACTAGTATCGAGGAGGCCAAGAAAGTCGTGTGCCCTCTTGACCTACCGCACGTTAAATACCACGCTTGCATCAATGATTGCGCAATTTATCGGGGCGAGTACGAGGACAGAACCACATGTCCGGTGTGCGGCCAAGGACGGTACAAGAGCCGTGGGAAGAAAGGTCCTCACAAAGTGGTATGGTACTTTCCTATCACTCCCCGTCTGCAGCGGTACTTCGTGGACCCTAAGGAAGCAAAGCTCATGCAATGGCACGCGGAAAGGGAGAAGCCTGAAGAAGATCCGGAGAAGGGCATGATCCTTACACACCCTTCAGACGCTAGCCAGTGGCAAGAGTTGGACGCCGTCAGAAATTTCGGAGGCGACGCAAGGAACGTCAGGCTCGGTATGAGCACCGATGGACTCAATCCGTTCGGCAACCAGAGTAGCACGCATAGCACCTGGCCCGTGTTTGTATGGCCTTACAACCTTCCCCTGTGGTTGTGCACGAAGCAAAGGTATATACACATGAGTCTTCTCATTCAGGGGCCGAAACAAGCAGGTGTCCACATACATACGTATCTCGCGCTGTTGGAAGAGGAGTTAGCCACGTTGTGGGCGACCCCAGCACGTACGTGGGATGCCTACACTGGAGATTATTTCCCCATGAGAGCCGCGCTGCTCACGACGGTGCAGGACTATCCTGGTTGCTCATATGTATCGGCCCAGGTAAGCCACGGATTCTGCGCATGTGTCAGGTGCATGGACTCAACCCCGCATCTCCAGCTACCAAGGAAGACAGGGTCTTCGAAAACCGTGTACCCTGGGGCTCGAAGGTGGCTTCGCATGGATCACCCGTGGAGGAAACGCGGTGACCTGTTTAATGGTAAGGACGAGCCCGAAGGACCCCCGATCCCGAGGAGCGGCACAGAAATCGACGAGCTATTGAATAATTGGAAGGAGTGCCCTGCGCCGGGAAAGAAACGACCGAAGGTAGATCCGCTGCTGGGTGTATGGAAAGCGAGGGCTGTTTTCCACAACTTGCCCTACTGGAAGGTCCTCAAGACGCCACATAGCCTCGATATGATGCACATTACGAAGAATGTCACCGAGAGTCTTCTTGGCACTCTTTCCAACATGCCGGAAAAGACCAAGGATGGGACGAAAGCAAGATACGATCTGAAATGGCTTGGTGTCAGGAAAGATCTTCAGGCCCCCGATAGCGATGACGATGATGATGATGATGATCAGACGGAAGGGACTCAAGGTCGCCGCAAAAGGGTAAAGAAGAACACTGTGGTGCTTCCCGCTACGTGCTTCACTATGAGTCCGGAGGAGCTCGAGCAATTCTACAGGTGTCTTCTAGGAGTCAAATTTCCGAATGGTTACGCGGGACAGATAAGCAGATATCTGGACGGTACGAAGAAGAGGTTTAGCGGGATGAAGTCTCACGACTGTCACGTGCTATTGACGCAGGTACTTCCCGTTGCGATTCGAGGGATAATGGACGAGCACGTCCGTGATACGCTGCTTGCCCTTTGCAACTTTGTCGACGTCATCAACAGGAAGTCGATCGGGGTGAAGCAGCTCGACAGGCTACAAGAAGAGATCGAGCTGGTACTATGCGAGCTCGAGATTTACTTCCCGCCAGCATTCTTTGATATATGCGTGCATCTCCTTCTCCATGTCGTTGATGACATCAGGCAGCTAGGGCCAACGTTCATGCACTACATGATGCCGTTCGAAAGGATGAACGGTGTCATGAAAGGATACGTTCGCAACAGGGCCCGTCCAGACGCAAGCATGCCAAGGGCTTTCTAACCTACGAGTGCATCTCCTTCTGCCAGAATTATCTAAGCACCGAGAACCAGGATGTAGGTCTGCCCACGAGGAAACACTTCGACAGGCTCAATGGATATGGTCACCGAGAGGGCGCTAGCTCAACCTTTGTCAGCATGCAGGGTCGAAAGGACGACTTCGAAAGGGCTCACCGGGTCGCGCTACAACACTTACAGCTGATCGAAACTTGGGTGGAACAGCACAAATGCTTACTCGAGAAATATTACAGCAAACTGGGCCGGCCGAGGAAGAAGGGAGACGTAACCAGAGAGCACAACTCCAGCTTCACGCGTTGGTTCAAGCAAAAGCAACTGGAGCTAGCAAAGAGGAAACCGCCATCTACTGGAGATGAAAACCTCATATTCTCCTTATCACGGGGTCCCTCGCACAACGTAAAGACCTATCAGGCGTACGACATCAACGGCTACAGATTCTACACCGAGGAAAAGGACAAGAAGTCGGAATATCAAAACTCTGGAGTAACTATGCTATCCTACGGCGATGAGGAGGCTACTGTCAAGGAAAGATACTTCGGAAGGATTGAGGACATATGGGAGCTCAACTACTGTGGAGAGGTGGTGCCAATGTTCCGTGTAAGATGGGCCAAGGACGTCGTCAAAGAAGGCCGGTATTTCACCACCATGGTAATACCCGATGCCAAATCGAAGAACGCCTCCGCGAAAAATGAGCCATGGGTACTCGCTAGCCAAGTTGAGCAATGCTTCTTCATTACCGACCCGTCAAAGCCTAGCCGTGTTGTCGTGAGGAGGGGCAAGAGGAGCATCGTCGGAATGGAAGGAGGCGCCACCGAGCAAGAATTGGACAACGAGCCAAAGATCGAGGAGGAATTCGACAAGTTCTTCGACATGCCTACTACTAGTACACAAAGAAGGAAGACCTCCCTACCTACCAAAGGTTGTCCGTTCACGCGAAGAAATCTCAAGGTGACCGGCCTAAAGTTTTCAACCGCGAAGAAGGGAAAGAAGAGAAACTAGCTCGCGGAACCGAGACGAAGAAGCGACTTTTTTGGTGTATTTAATTTGTGTGTGTGTGAGACAATGCAAGAGTTATGTATTCAATGAACTAAATATGTATGACATTGTGTGTGAGACAATGCAAGAGTTATGTATTCAATGAACTAAATATGTATGAGACATATTGTGTGTATTTTTTGAACCAAATTTAACCAAAAATATTTGTAAGAAAAAAAGTTCAGCAAAAATTGAGACAGCCAGGATTCAGCAAAAAAAGTTAGCCCAGGACATTCTGTGGCGCACCACCTAGCTGATGCGCCACAGAATCTTAACTTTCTGTGGCGCATCACTCCGTAGGTGCGCCACAGAATTCTCGGGCCTCTAATTACATGTGGGGCCGCCCCCTGTTAGGCCAGATAATTCTGTGGCGCACCTCTGAGCGGATGCGCCACAGAATCCGCACTTTCTGTGGCGCATCGCCTGGATGGTGCGCCACAGAATTCTTGCGCCTGCACTTACATGTGGGGCCACCCTGCGTTGCCCGTGCTCGACCCAAATTTCACAAGTCCTGTAACCTTCCCGCGCCCGTGCTCGACCCCTCACCGCCGGCAGCCCACCGCGCTCCACCCGCCCGCCACCGACGGCCAGGAGGACCTCCACCGCCACCCACACCGGCGCCGCCCGTGCTCGACGCTCCCGTGGTCGCCTCGCTCGTGCTCGACGCGCCCGTGGTCGCCTCGCCGTGCCCGTGCCCACGGACCGGCCGTCGTCGACGCAGCAGAGGACCTCGGCGCCGGCTTAACCTCCCTGCGCCCCGGCCGTCCTCGACCTCCCCTCCCTCCCCCCTCCCCGAGGTATGCTTCCCCCCTCTCTCCCTCCTCCCTCCCCTACCGAACTGCACTCAACGTGTTCGACACAATTCCTAGCTAGGAATTGGTGCGATTTAAAAATTTCTAGGCTAGTGTTAGGTTGCTGCTAGGTTAGTGTTTGGGTTGCTGCTAGGTTAGTGTTAGGTTAGTACAAGAAAAAAATTGTAGATGAAAAATTGGAGATGAAAAAATTGCTAAGTGTGTTGATGTGGTCACTTTTTGAACATAGCTTTAAAACTGACTTGAATAAAGGTGTTTTAGGTATTCAAAAAAATATTTTTGGCGTTTATCATGAAGTACTAACTTAGTACAAGAGATCCATGAAGGTACATTTTAAATAGGATCAAGATTTGATAACTTTGTAAGCCTCCATAGTTGGTACTTTTTAACAGTTTTGAAGATGCATTTTTAGTTGCTGCTAGGTGCTTTTGCTGCTAGCTGCTTTTGTGAAATGTGTGTGGTAGATGCTAAATCATGGTTTTGTTAATTTATTGCAGCACCACGAGGAGCACCTCCACCACGCCGATCTCGGACCCGAGCCTCCCTTCCCTACCCAGGTAGTTCCTCTCTCCCTCGATGTGGATGTGGATGTGGTGATGTATGTGCATGAGGATATGTGTCCACGACCATCGTGTCGTGGTTGTTGTGCTCCGACCATCGTGTCGTGGAGATGCCGGCCGGAGATGCCGTCCGGAGATGTGGATATTTTTTGTGAAATGTTTGCAGGTACCCCGTGAGGCCCTTGAGATTGCCGGAACGTCGATTAACTTCCGTTCCGGCAAATTCGGGTACTCCATATGTCCTATTTTTAGCAAAGGTCATGCCAAAAAATTCGTGAAATTTAGCATGACTTTGCTAAAAATAGGACATATGGGGTATTGCGGCTAATGCATGGGCCGGGGTATCTTAGTACTAAATTAAGTGATGCTTTGTTATATTTGTTGTACTAACATTTTGCCTCTTTTTAATGTAGTGCAAACATGTCCTCCGAGGCCGGCCCTTCTGAGAAGCACATGAGCGTCGAAGAACAAGCTAGACAAAAGAACATATCGTTCTGGGAATTGAACCCGCAGATGGAGGATGCGGAGGCCGCCGAACTGGCTCGTGACGGCGATGGTGACTTTCTGTTAGAGTCTGCCGAAGCCACCACCACCGATGGAGAACCCACCAGCACGGATGTCGGGGGTGGCGACCACACGGATGGCGGTGGTGGTAGTAACCCGCCTGCTAAGAGGCCTGCTAAGAGGCTTAAGAAGCCGAGGAAGGACCGGACACCGCAAGCGGTCGGCAACGTCACAGACACGTTCACTAAGGTCTCCTTAAGTGGCCAACCACTGGAGCCTGGGACATCGCAAAAGGGTACGGCATGCAACTAGGGTGCATCCTCCGGGAAAACGCATCGATCAACACGTATGACCTCAGGAATCCGGAGAATGAGGCTTTGCGCAATGACCTCCTCAAGAAGCTTCACAAACGATATATTTTCCCGGCTGATGAAAACAAAAAGGTGGACAACTTCGCCATCACGAAGATGAACACCGCCTTGACAAGCTGGAGAGGCCGGGTGAAGGCGAAGATTCTTGAAAAGGGTCTTAGCTGGGAGGAGATCAGTGCCAAAGAGCCGTACCTCGAGAAAGACGAGTTCGATATATTCAAGGTGTCCTTGTCATCTCCGGAGGCTGAAAAATGGACCGAGTGGGGGAAGAACATGCGGGCACTGAACTTAGGTAACCACCATTTGGGAAGCGGCGGTTACGCAGGAAAAAAGCCCGTTTGGGACAAGGAGGATGCCGAGGTTGCGAGACTTGGGAAAGAGAACCCGTGGCATAAAATCACGGACGAGCAAGTTAGGAACTTTGTTCGGTCCCGCTACTATCTGAAGCCGGGGACGGGGGAATTCGTTACCGACTATGAAGATGTGTTGGAATTCGAGAAAAAGCTGGTAAGGAACTTAATTACCGCGGATATCTCAAAGTCCATTTGCGTTGATTTCTACATGGGTTCACGTTTATTTCCTTTGTCCGCAGGCGGCTGAGTTGGAGATTGAGGCTGAGGCCGACCCGTCGTCCCAGGAGCCTCCGGCCGGCCCGTGGGACACGACTTTCAACCGGGTGATGAACGTTTACAAGGGGAGGGACAAGTCAAAGCCGCCGACGTCAGCTGGCCGTGTGACCGGCTTTGGTACGGCGATGAAGTTCACCGAGTACTACAGCACGGACACCGAGAAGAAAAAGGAGAGGAGGAAGCCGGCTAAAGATAGAGCCGAGGTTCTCGAGCTAAGGAAGAAGCTGGACGCACTAGAGGCCGAGAAGGTGGACTCCAGCGTGGTGGACAAGCTAGTGGCCGAGAAGGTGGACGAGAAGCTCCGGGCTTTGTTACCCTGCATTGGTGCAGGGGATAACTGCTTGGCATGCGGGAGGTCAACAGGGGCCGATACACGTGCCCAGCTTCGCCGGCAGCACCTCCAGCAATAACGTGTCGCCGGTCCTGCCGACCCCACCGGTGCCCCTGCCGTGGAGCAACATACACCAACGCCGGAGAATAATGATAATGCACACGAGCGGCCGGAGATTGATAGGCCGGCCGCCGGCACCGGCGCCCTTGTCTCGACATTAGCCGAGCTCAACGCCGTCACCAAGGTAACTAATTAGTATGTGTGTGTGAGGCAATGGAAACATATATATGTATGATCATGAATATGTATGATACATTGTGTGTGAGACTATATATGCCTTATCTCATGGTGCCCGCTATGTGTTGACTCCCAGGACATGCCTTGCATACTCCTGCATAGGGTGGGGGCCGACGGCGAGTTGAAGGAAGTCGCAAGGGCCTCGACCGTACAACCTTTGACCCGCGATATCCACAACGTCCGAATGAGCGAGCTCGTGATGAAAGTAAATGTGAAGGAGGTACTGCCTGAGTTCTGTGACATCGACCCCCCTAAGCAACCTCAGGGAGCCGAGAAACACATGAAGCTTGGCGAATGCGGGCAGTGGATGCTGGAATGGCCGAAGACCCAAATTCGTCTTGGGGATGTTCTTCATGGGGCCAGGCGCACCGGCGGCGCCACCTCGAGGCCCCGAGCCCCGATCGTTCGGCCCCCGCCGAGGCGGACAAAAAAAGATGCTGCGGATGAACCGGCGCCACAAGCAGCCGTCACCACCACCCAGACGGAACCGCCGGTCGCCGCCACCGCCGGCCGGAAGCTACCGCCGGTCGCCCCACCACCGGCCGGAAGCTACCGCCGCCGGTCATCGCCGCCACCAACCGCCACAAACAGTTGTTGGGAACGTCTTCCCCGCAACCGTCCAAGGTTAGTTCTGACTTTCCGAATTCCCCGACTTTCCGACTTTCCCGACTAACGGATGTGCTATTGTTTATGTTTAGGACAAAGCCGTTGCACCTCAACTTGGTGGCAACGACGACAATGTTGAGGAGGATGATGATAATGATGTAAACGTCGATGACTACATCAACACTGGCGCCGCCGCGGATGATATGTTCATGCCTCTTATGGATGAAGAACCCTTCCGCGACCACCACATTCAACCTGCTCGTCCCACTTCATGCACACAGCGCCTGGCCTTCACCGACACGCCTCCGGATGCCGGCGATCATCAAGCTCAACCGGGTAACATTTTCAGCCCTACACACTGCAAGAAACAGTTAAAGCGGGGTTCACTGCACCCCCACAATCCCCAGAGACGAAGAAAAAGAAGAGTCATCAAAGGAAGAGAAAAGCATCCTCTGCGAGCCAGCAAGATCCTAAGATCCGGGGTCCTGAAGACACGAATCCACAAGGCTACTCCGAGTTCATGAAGCTGGTAAATCTATCTTGTCCGGGGACATGCTCCGCCTTGCAGAAGGACCCATGATTACTTTGCAGAATAATATCTTGTATCTAGAGGAGACCCTTCTTAAAGAGAAGAACCCAGGTTACCCGGCGTTCCGGTCAAGGTGCCAAAAGAGTTGGTGGACTTCGTCCAGGAAGACCCCGCAGATGTGTTCTTCATAGCGTACGAGGACATCTTCAACCTGTATCACTCCAAACGGCTGGACTATAACATGGTCCGCCTATATGCGCTCGATGCGGCGATGAAGATCAGGAGAGATGATACCCCGTACATCGCGATAGTGGATCCCTACTACATGCGCGACAGCCATCTGGTGGAAGGATCAACAACACGGGAAACGGCCAAGGAGTACCTCGTTAGGGTCTTCCTGGCCAACAAGGAGAAGACCGCCCTTCTTCTGCCTTACTTTTTCGAGTAAGTACACATCTGCTCGCCACCGTCCTATCTTATGCCTTCTTGTACATTTCTTCCATCGCTGATCCTTTGTCCAACATTCTGCTTCAATTGTGTTGAGCAGGGACAAGTACTGCGCACTCATCCACGTATCCCCGAGGTGGTCCGTTGCCACTTATTTGGACTCGGGGAATAAATCCCAGCCGAGATCATACAACAGATTAAAGGGTGTTCTCGATGACGCTCTCGAGGCCTATGCCAAAAAGGGCGGCCCCTTCCATAAGAAGTCGGAATTTTTCACGGAGGACGACAACACACACAAGTTCTTGCATGGGACCGGATTCCATTGCGTCAAGCAACTGGATGGCAGTGTGATGGAGGCCTACTATGCCCTCCATCACCTTAAAACGATTGTCCGGGATTGCGAGAAAACGAAGATTGCATCTAATCTCGCAGAATACACCAAAATGGTGGATGGTCTCACCGATGCTGATTATAGACAAGACTTCCATCGCATCCGGCTGCAGTTAACAAATATCATCCTCGACGATGTCATTCACGCCTCAGGGTCCTTCCACTTCCGCTTGGGTAGTATATGTATTATAAAAGATAGCCTTGCTAAGCATTACTAGCTAGTGTGTACTTTTTGTAGAAGTGCATGTGTAGGGTTATATATTATATATATGCTATGCTATGAAACCCAAATAGGGCTTCGTCTCTCGTCTCTCACTAGGCGATCGGATCGCGAGGCGATCGGATCGCGAGGCGATCGGATCTCGACCACGTCTCCCGTCGGCACCGCCGAACGTCTGCCCCGCCTCTGTGGTCCTTAGGCCATGGGGGTACGGTGGATCTCGGTCCGCGTCGACGGAGGGTTCCGTTTTTCTGATTTTCGTGTCCAGGTTTGCTGTGGCGGCGATCTGTTGGTGGCGGCGGCGCTTCTTGCAATAATGTCTCCCAGTTTCAGCCCCATCTCGACGGTGACATCGAGAAACTCGTGGGAGTGGTGTGGTTCTCGAGTACTTCTTCTGGCGATGGCGATGGCGATCTTCAGATCATCATGGAGCTTCATCGGCGGTTCATCCTTCTTCTTCGACTCTGGGACGGATGTGGTCTTTTTGACCCGTTCGACGACTTCCCGTCCGCAACCAACAACGTCAGGCCGGCTCTAGGAGGAGCAGCAGCGGCGGCGCGCCGTCGACACGGTCTGGAGGTTGAAGATGAAGGGCATCTCAAGGATCTCGTTGTAATTTTCGTTTTCGTTGAGGTGTTTTGTATTGTTCGGTGTTTCTTTTAATGCCAGTGTCCTTTTCGCAAAAAAAAAAATGAAACCCAAATAGGATAGCCATATGATTTCCAACCATGACAACATTGATTGATCGTCTTGCCTCTCTACTTAGATGAACAAATTATACTCTATGTATATCACTAACCAATATTTATCCCAATCCATCTTCAGCGTTGTATCAAAGGGCCATGGAAGAACGACTAGCGGCGCAGAATGACACCAGGGAGTGGAGGACGAAAGGGGGCATTCTACCGTTCCCGGCGCCGCTCAAGAAGAGGAAGCCATGATCATGCATGCTCCCGCGCGCTCTTGCTCACCATCATCGCCGATGTGTACTACATTTGATCCTAGTTAGGCGGTGAACACTTCATTTGTAATGTGTAGTGTGAAATGATGAACTTTTGTTTCTATCATAACTAATATATTGTGTAAATTAACATTCGGCACTTTTGTGACTATGTGTATGTATCTCGGGCACACTAAGTAATATGTGTGATGAAATAGTGATTAATGTGTGTCTGTTTATATACCTGTCAAATATATCTGTATTTCTGGATAAATCCTGTATAAATCATGTATATACCTGTATTTATACAGCAAAATGAAAAAAATACCTGTACTACTGTTTCATATTTCTGTGGCGCACGCTTTTCTTTTTTTGTGGCGCACCACTTTCTGTGGCGCACCAGGCGTGGGTGCGCCACAGAATTCTTTTGCTATGTGGCCTACCGAGCTATTTCTGTGGCGCACGGCCTGGGTGCGCCACAGAAAGTGGGTTTCTGTGGCGCATGCCCATGGTGCGCCACAGAAATAATAATTTAGTGGCGACAATTCTGTGGCGCACCCAGCAATTCTGGGGGTGCGCCACAGAATCAATATTTCGTGCGCCACTGATAGCTGCTTTCCCAGTAGTGAGTGTTAGCCTCATGTGGGATTTGCCTAGCTCCGGTCTGAAGGTCTGTTGGGATATAAAACCAGATGTTATTCGAACAGTCAACAAGAAATTTGATATTGATAGCGGAAGTCCCCCAGATCTGACAACCTGGTGCAAGAAGATAAAGGATATGGAAGAAGCAGATGATAAGTTCCTGCAAGCTTACAGTATGGTGGCGTACAGTTGTTTATTTGCTCCAACAACTAGTGTCAAAGTCTGTGCACGATGTTACCCTGCTACATCGGATCCTGAACTTGTCGACCAATACAACATATCCCAGTTTGTGGTAGACCGGATTAGGGAAGAATTCATGGCACTGGGCAGCAAGAAGTCTGTATGTTGTTTTGTGTACCACCTCCTGGTAAGTGCATATCATTGCATGTAGCCAATTCTTTTTTTGTTCTAGTACTGGTAACAATCATGTGCTAGTTGCTTGATCAACATTTTTTAGTTGCTCCCAAGTACATGTTTAGTTGCTCCCAATAATATGATTAGTTGCTCGAACAACATGCTTAGTTGCTCCTAATAACATATTTAGTTGCAACCCAATAACATGTTTAGTTGCAACCGATGGGAACTGCAAATTTTTTGGTCTTCCTTTTTGCTTTTTTCAATTTCGTTGTACAAGTTTTTTTGCGTGGTACATAGTGCTCAATACAGTGCCATAAGTAGCAACCATAAAGTATTACATTTTTGCAAATACTTTCACTACATTTTGCGTTTTCGGAACAGTATAGTTGCTCCCAATTTTTTTTTCGTTTTTCCACCTGCTAACTGCTTGTTTTCCACTGGGTTTTAATGCAGCTTCAGTACCTGGATTCACTTGAGGTTGATGCAATGATAAGCGACTGCACACCACGCGCAAATGCGTGGGATGCTGATTTGATAACCACTGTCCTAAAAAAAGATAGATTGGGAGCTGGGGTGTTTGGGAAATTGCAGGTTAAACCTATTACTAACTTTATAATCCTTTTATGTTTCTGTTATATTTTATGTGTCATATAACCTAACACCCTTCTTTTTTTACTGGGGTGTACGCAGGGTGGGCTTTTCGGTGGGTTGCTCAGAGCTGAACAATTTGTGGCTGCAAATTTGCCTGGAAGCTATGATCACAAAGTGAGAATCTCAGATTTTTTTTTGTTATCTCCAATGTTTTTTCCTTTTTATAGATAGAAAGTTGGTGTTCATTCTCATGCCAAAGTTGCTGCACCATGTACAAAGCTTTTACTTACACATGTGCTAAGTTGCTGCAACCACTAGGTTCAGTTTTATCCACTCCACCCACTAGCTTCAGAGCATTAACTTGTAGCAGTTTACATTTTTAATTGCTCGTACTTGCCTCCACCAGATCAGAGCAACATGCAAACTGCATTTTTTACACAGCATATTTTTTCTCGTTTCTAATGGGGTCACATCTATTGATGCGCAGAAAAAGAGGAAGCTATCTGCAATGGTACATGGCTTCTGCACAGAGTTCGAAGAGTCCATGACGAAATGGGTAAAAGGCATTGGCAGCCTTGACGAAGCCAGTACCAGCGGGACCAAGCACACTGGCCAGTCTGCGGCAAAAACTGGGAAGAAAACAACTGCCAAACGTCACTGCACAAAGCAACAGCAGGAGAAGGAGCAACTGTTGCCCTAGGAAAGTGATGACACTGATTCAGATACTGAGAACAGCCAAGATTTGGTGTTAGATGATGACGACAGTGAGAAAGATGAAGAAGATCCAGAGAAGGAGGACGATAACAATGATGTTGATGACGATGAGGAAAGCGACAGTGATAACAATGACGAGGATGATGAGGGGTGCAACAACGGTGATGACGAGGACAGGGATAACACCGGTGGAAACGGTGGAGGCGACAACAACAATGATAATGACGATGGAGGCGGTGGCGGTAACACTGGGGTGGCTGGTGGGGGACCAGAGGTACATCCGGACTCCCGTGATGGGAGATCAGGCACAAGCGTCCCTGATACCACCACACGCCAGTTTGGTTATCAGAAGAGGAAGCCCGGTAATGCAAAAACAGGGGGTAAAAGTAAAGATGGTGCAGCTGGTGAAGGCGAACCTACAGTATGCGACACAGAACATATGTCATTATTTGATATGTGCACGATGGAGATACCAACCAGGCTGCCTGACATCCCACTCCTCGAGGTAAACTGTGTCTGGGACGAGCGACCTTCTACTCTCATGAGGAACTTGTGCCTTGATAGCTTACAGAAGGCAATACCATCATACGAGGGGGAGCAGACATTCCTGGACGGTCTGTGCACTCCGTCATCATACAATGATTGGTTTGAAGAGTCTCATGGACTACGGCCAGCAAGGACAACTTCAATACCACAAGGTGCTCCTACTTTGGCAGCAACAACAGGGCAAATGTCTGCATCTAAGGCAACTAGTGCAACAAATGGAGCAACTATGCATTCACCTAGGGCAACTGTACCTTCACATCAGGCAACTCTGCATTCACCTGGGGCAACTGTACCTTCACATCACACAACAGTACCTGCACCTAAGGCATCTACAACAAGAACGCATGCACAGCCAGCTACGGCAGCACGAAATTCATCACCAGCAGCAACTCAGTTAGAACAAGTCACAGAGAAGAATTCAAGCATGCTGCATCCAAAATCAACCCAGCAAACACTACCAGCTACAGCAGATATGCCGACACCTCAGGCATCTAAAGCACCTATCCATGAAACCTCTGTCCTGCGTGCTACCTCGTCTACCAGCTCTCCAAGGGTCAACTACACCCCACCAACACCCCAAAATTGCCCACCACCGGCACCTGCAAACAAGAAGCAAGCGAATTTGTCGCAGGATGACGTGTACCACATGATAAGTAAGCTGGCCATTCCCACTCCTAGGACACAACTAAAGTTGCGGACCAAGTCGGCAGAGTCGGGCTTGGAGACAAGGATAGATCACTCCAAACTTCCCATCAGGCGCAACTCAGGGAGTGAAGTTGCTGAACCTTTCTGTGACTGGCCCTCTTTCAGTTTGGGACCTGATTTTGACACGACACCTGGTCCAACAGAGTGTCCTCAGCAAGCGGGAGGGCCCTGTTGCAGCTCTGGTGCACCCAAGTGGGACATGACGCCTGGTTCAACAGAGCGTCCTGAGCATGTGGTACAACCCAGTTTCAGCTCCGGTGGACCCGAGTGGGACAAGACGCCTGGTCCAACAGAGTCTCCTGCTGCCGGTGAACAAGGAGTGCAAATTATTGACAATGAGCTCATGGAGGCATGCATTGAAGCAGAGAAAAATTACAGATCGAAGGAACAACTGGTACCAGCAAGTATTGACTCGGTCTTGTCGCCCAGTGAGTTCCATACTCCAGCAAAGTTACATGAACAAGTGGAAGGAGATTGCAGCTCTGCTGGTACCAAAAGTTCATCCGGTTCTCAACTGCACGCGAGGAGGATAATTAAGCCAACTCCTGCCATGCAGTCACCGTATAACAGTAAGAAACTATACTTGCTCAGTCGAAGTCAACAAGCTCTACGCACTCGTACTCCAACATGGACGAAGAGGAAGGAGGGGCCAACAACAGGAAGACTTAAGGTTAACTCCCCTTTTTTTCATTACAAGTTGTTGCATGCATGCATAAGTTGCTCCACCAACCTTTTCCCACAGAAGTTGCTTCTGACCAACGTTTAAGTTGTCCTGCACTGGAAGTTGCTTCTAACAACATCACAAGTGGTTCCATACATACATTATTTGGTCCCAACTTTTTATAATTAGAATTGCTTATGAATAATGTGTAAGTTGTTCCATCATGTACTACAAGTTGCTTGTGAATAATGTGCAAGTTGTTCCACCACACACTACAAGTTGCTCCTGTAAAATGTATAAGTTGTTCCATTAGTCCCTTCAATTTGCTTCTCAACACCAATTTTTTATGACTGGAACATATCATTGATGGTTCATGCAAATTTTTCTCAAACACAGTTGCGTGTTTCACCTACAATTGCAATATATTGTTCTCTGTTCATCCTAGCCCAGAATCTCACTTTTTGAATATTGCTTATAACAGCCCAGATATCATTGACTTTGGTAAATACCATAACACTCTGCTAGAACTCTCCGAGTCAATGAAACCGGGTGGATGACTCCATACATCTGTCATGGAAATTGGCATTCAATTTCTCACAAAAACACTACCAAGTTCGGCTAATAAAGTCATTATGCCGTTGAGGATAGCAGTAAGTTCCGACACATGTTTCATGTTTTTTTTTCCATCCCCTATGTAACTTATGTCTATCCTTTTTTGCGTCTCTAACTTTCTAATAACACCCTCTGCGCAGACTCACATGCTGAACATGGAGTGGAATGGTGTTGAAATCAAGGAGTTGTTTAGCAACGACAAGCGCCTAGACAAAAAAGATATGGTCAGTGCATTTTTTTGCCCTTACCAATTGCTACTACAACTTGTGACAGTTGCTTCAGAAGATAAAATAGTTGCTTCTCTTCCATGCATAAGTTGCCTGAACTGCTACTAACCTGTCCATGTGTAAATTCGGTACCCCAACTAAAGTTGCATCCTCTTTCCATGTTTTACACTCATAAATACTTGTCTACTTTTCTACTCTACCAGTGTATTTAGTTGCCTACATTACAGCCTAAGCTGCTGCAAAACGTCCATGTTTTTACATCCAATGTGTTTTTAAAATTAGCCCCTCTTGTTTTTCCTTTCTGTCCCTCATGCAAGGACCCTAAAGTAAGTCTGATTCGATGTTTTTCATTTTTCAGATCATCTTCCCTGTGATACAGCCGCTGAACCCAAATTCGGAAGTGCTTGTGCACCACTACTTCTTGTTCAACATAAACATTAGAGACAAGAAGTTTCAAGTGCTTGATTCATGGAGGACATTGAAGGACAAGTTGCTCAAGGACTGTGTGGACAAGTTAAAAGCAACAACCTACATTTTATGGGACGACAACTACCCAAATTCAAAAGTAAAGTTGGAAACATTCCGTACCGAAGAAGTAGATGTCCCAAAACAGATTACAAAGTAAGCACCACCCATAATAATGCTTACTGTCTTGTTTTCTTTCCATGTACATAATAATGCTTAGTTGCTTTATTATTTTTTTGTTGCTGCTTTTCGCCGTTTCCTAGGTGCTGCTTTTCGCCGTTTCCCTAGTTGCTCCATAGTACATTCATAATTCTGGAACATGCTACATTCCTAATTGCTGTTATCATAGTTACCTACTTTGCTTGGGCTAGCAATGTTCAGTTGCTTCGTATAGCATTTTCTTTTATGGTTTGATTTTGCCCTCTGTTGCTGGAAATAACATGTTTTTTGCCCTCTGTTGCTCCATTTTGCTGGAAATAGATACCAACATGATGTTTCCTAGCTTCACACTTTTTTAATACAAACCGCATTTTGTCCCATACACTAGCTTTGTTTTTTGCGCTTGTTATGATTTTTTACGATTTACTTGCATGTACCAACAGCCACGACTGCGGTGTCTGCACACTAATGAATGCAGAGCTCTAGGAAGGAAGATTCCCCCCTAACTACAGTCCTAAAGACTTGCCCAACATCAGAACGTTGATGACAAACAATTGGGTAACAGCGATGCAGAACATCATTGATTGGAGGGCTGCACTGAAGCGGCAATGAACGCTGTAAGATGCACCCCACTTCTTACTTACAACCTCTTCCCCCAGCTTCAGTTGCATTCAATATGTACAACTTGTTTTTTTAGGTTTGGCATTTTTCTATCTTTGCTGCAATACAATCAAGTCCCGAAAAAATATGCTTAAACCATTATAAAAGAAGTTGCATCGATATATTACATCCAAAGTTGTATTTTCATTCGTACTACAACTTGATCAAAACATTTAGTTGTTCTAGTTCAAAACTAGTAGCGGAAAAAAGACCTTCAGGCAACTAAAGCAATGACTCAGGCAACTAGAACAATGACTCAGGCAACTGTGACTGATGCTCAGTCAACTGTGATTGCACATCAAGCAACTGTGTCTACAACCTCCGGCAACTGTGCCTGCAACCTCAAGCAGCTGTGCCTACTTCAGCCTATCTAGGCAAGTAGCCGCGTTGTGCTTATCAGAGCCACAAAGGCTGCATCTGGTTATCCTTTTAGGACGCAACTCAAGCGCAGATTCTATCCGGTGTTCCTTTGTCCTTCCTTTTGTATTCGATTTGGGTGGGTCTCTAGGAATCTCTGCATCTGCTGGTGCACTCTTCGATGGACAAGCATCTTCTTTTGCTTTTCCTTTACGAGTCTTGTTCAACTGCCCAATCTTTGTTAGTGCAGTACGGAGGTGTCTGTTCAATATTGCAGTAGCTTCGTCTGACCTGCAAGCAATTTTAGAAGCTTTTGCGCAAGATATGTTCAGGTTGGCTTGCCGAATAAGGCATTTCGCCTCAGGTGGCATCACATCTGGCTGCAACTCAGTAGTGGCTGGCGCAACACCGGGCACTACACTTTGTGTCCACCGTTTCAGAATGTAGCGATCCGGTATCACATCGACCCCTAGGTGCGTGAAAACCTTCAGAATGTGGCAACAGAGCAAACCATCCCTTTCCATCTTGGTGCACTCAAATGAGTAGGAGCCCTCAACAGGATCTGCTGTGACCAAGTAGATTTTGGAACCATATTTCCCACAAAACCCAGTATTTGGCTCCAGCCTGTAGTAGTTGCCTCCAAAAGGCCGTACATTGTACCTCCCTATCAGCTCAAACTCATGCCTAAATTTCAGATATATCTCTTTCGTGTACACGTCCATTGCTTGCTGCTCAAGTGGCCAGTCAGACCATGGGCGCAGTTCTAGGAAATCAGTCCTGTAGTCATTTGACCCTTCCTTCACAACCACATGCACCTGAACCTTCTCATACTGATACACAAAATTCAGAACAGACTTGTATGGGTTAGTATAGCGCTTTAGAACAGCGTTAAAACCTTCGCTTCTTTGGGTAGACTGCAGAAATGGGAAAAACCGATCCCTAAAGTAGCATGGAATCCATGAAGCCCTGCTTTCGTACAGTGTAGCAAAATGTTTGTGTGCAGCAGCTGCAGGCCATTTATCCATGAACAGTGCCCACTTTGCTTCAAACTCTTCTGGAGAGAAGCTGAAATCAACACAATCATTGAAATCTGCAGACAACCCAGGGTTCCGGCCACAAACTGTCCCACATTCCCGCTGCGCCTTCTGCATTATGTGCCAGCGACAGTTCCTGTGAGCAGACAGTGGGAACAACTTGGCGATGGATGCTTTCATTGCTATATCCTGATCCGTGATGATGTTGTCAGGCTGACGTCCACCCATAGCCTCGAGAAAACATCCAAACAACCAATCAAAACTGCTTGCCAACTCCTGCCTCAAAAAGCCACAGCCCAACATAATGGACTGTCCATGCCTGTTGATGCCGATAAATGGAGCAAAAGGCATGTTATACCTGTTCGTTAGGTACGTGGTGTCGAATGACATGCAGTCATGATAAGCCACTTCATATGCCTTTCGTGCAGCGCCATCAACCAAGAATTTTTTTTCAGTCCTACCCTCATCATCCTTTTTTATCCGGTAGAAGAAATCTAGATCTGTTGTCTCTTGTTTTTCCTTGAAGTAGCTGATCACTTGCTCCAAATCGCCTTCAGTTGACTCATTCTTCAGGGTTGCGCAGTAGTTAGTTATCGGACGATGCTACATCGTGGTCGACCTCGATGTAGCTTACAGCGTGCTCACCCCGACAGGCCGTTTAAGGAAAGAAACGATTATCCATAAAAGGAAGAATCCACGCGCGCGAGCGTCCCAGGTTTTGGCGGGCCAACAGCCCAACTATCCCACGCGCCTCCCAGCCTGAAGACGTACGCGCCCCAGGTTTTGGCGGGATCAAACAGAAAATCTGCACACCTAAAATAGCACGCCCCGGGTGTTCTTCCCTGCCCCCACGAGGAATCCTAGCTCCCCAAAAATCCCTGCAAAATTACATCCTGCCCACGTAGAGAAAAAACAACACAGAATTTCGAGAGTTTTTTTATCTACAGCAGCATCCCCTATTGTCCTCCCTCCACCCACTCTTCAAAGTTGGGGAAAGCATTACCGGGACAGATCATAGTTTACATCTCAAAAAGAATCTGAAGGCTCGAAACAACAGAATTCAAAAGTTGGAAATTACATCCACAGCATAAATCCAAGAAAAATTGCATCTCCAAGAGATTCTGAAGGCTCAACTAGTGGAAGAATTGACCAGTTGTAAGTTGTTTCATATCTTTCCCTCAACTTTTCCCCTCCCACCATCATGCTTCTAACTTGCATCCTGCAAAAATCAAAGTAGGAATTTCATCCCCAGTTTCCCTCTCTCCATGTCAGATCTGGAAAAAAACCTGGGAATTCTTGTCAGCTAGATGGTATAGTTTCAACATGATGTAAATTTCATCCCGATGAGGAATTGCTGAGATGTTTTGTCAGCTTTGTTGTAAAAAGTTACAAAATTGTTTAGATTCTACACTTGCATGAGAATTTAATCAGTAATATAGTCTTCCTCTGAATCATATGCTGTGAAAAGATTCATGCTTTCACCATGTTTAGAAACAAAAACAAATTCATGTATATAACCAGCTAGAAAATAAGTGTGATTTCCTAGCTAGATGTAAAGTTCCAACTATATGTAGATCAATTATACTACCATTAGACTCTGATGAGTAATTGATGGTGTGTGCCCAAAAAATGCATGGATATGTATAATTAGATTTTGTCATACATATTTGAAGATGATCAGGAAAATAGAGAAAAGTAATTTTCATAAATATAATTTTGTACCACTAGATAAGGATTGCACATAAAAAAAGGCGTGGATCAATAGATGTGCACTTCAGGACAAACTGTTATACTAAAAAAATGCATAGTATTTGGTCACCATAGATTGCAGATGATGAGAAAAACTTTTGTAGTTGTCAGCTTATTGTGTGGCACTTCCATGAACTAAGTTTCCACCTCCAGGAAAACTTACATTTTGTCAAAGCACAAAATAGGGAAGTGATATTGCTGGATGCTGAGAAGAATTTCTTGATTCTGCATTCCAATGGCACAAAAAAGAATATGTTAGTAAAAGGCATTACCACTAGCCAAAAAAAATGAGATGCTAACATGTTTTGCTAGTTTATCGTGTTTATCTGTTTTGTCAACAGAAGTAGAGTTTAAACATTGAAGTTTCTTTTGTTTCCTGTATTGCAGTTTATAAAAAACTGGATGCTCGAGGGTTTACTGGGAATGATCTTAACAATCCAGCTGTGGATGATAATCCTGATGGTTTGCATGGTACAGAAACAGTAAATGCAGCTGCTCCACACACCTTTGAAGTGGATGTAAACTTGGAGACGGCGGCTACTATGGACACAAGGGCGCCAACGGGTTAGACGTTGTCTAGCGCAGAAAGTGGTAGCATTGGTGAAGTACAGTTAACATCTGACGGTTTTGTTCCAAAAACACCATACACTGCTATGCTATTTGATTCACCAGAGACGGCGACGCTACACTACAATAGGTATGCCAAGCATGTAGGGTTTTCAGTCAAGATGAGCTCGTCTCAAAGATCCGTGGCTGACAACCAGAAAGATAAAGCCCTATTTATTTGTAACACAAGACTGGAGAAAATGAAGAAAAGGATGTTAATTTGCAGCCCCTCAAAGCACGCAATCGAACTATCACTGCGCTAACTGATTGCAAATTGGCAAGTTACTGAATTTGTTGAAGAGCATACCCATGAGTTGATTAAGAAGTTTGCATTGAAAAATAGTTGAGATCACACAAAAGGATACCTATAGAGGAGAGGAAGTTCAATTCATTGACCTACTTCATGAACTTGACCGCACTTCGGTGGTGTTGGCTCTGAACTATACGAGAACTAAAAAGCACAAGAAGAGTCCTATTTTGAGGCACGGCTGGACTAAACCACCTGAAGAATTTACTAAGCTTAACGTGGATGCTGCTTTTCACATAGATGCAGGTAAAGGTGCTACTGGAGCTATTATTTGCAATCAAAGGGGCACTTTTATTTCGGATGGAAAATGGACTTTGAATCACGTCGATGATGTGGCCACGACAGAGGCTATTGGACTTCGCAGTGGCCTGCTCCTTGCTGGAAGTAAGGGCTGTAACAAGATTATAGTTAAAGTTGACTGCATGGAGGTTATTGAGGTGATGCAAAGCGGCAGGAATTCTTTGGGTGCGGTTTCAGCAATTCATTGTCCTAGAGAAGCTAATAGAGCTGCCCATTACTTAGCTAAATTAAATGAGGTCGTTCATGTGGAGATGTGGCATGACGATCCTCCAGTTTGTTTGCGTGATGTATTGGCTGACGATGTATCTCTTGGGCCTAAAGTAATATAATCCGTCGTGGTGGCTTTCCCTAAAAAAAAAAGTTAACCTCACATTTGGTAGGATCATGCAGCTTATGGGTGAGCTGCATGGATCCACTAAGAATTTTCCTTATGACAGCAAAGCCTATGCACCTATCCGCGTAAAACAAATTGCTAGCAATTTACATATGAACATTCATGTATTTAATTACATATATGCACCTATCCCCACCTAAAAATAAATTGCTAGCAATTTACATATGAACATTCATGTATTTAATTACATCTATGCACCTATCCCCGCCTAAAACAATTGTTAGGATTTTACATCTGAAAAGAACTTTGCATTCATGTGTTAATTACATATAGGAAACACATCCCCGGCTAAAACTAATTGTGAGCAATTTACATCTGAATTTTTTTTTACATTGTGTATGAATTACATCTAGGACACATATCCCTGCCTAAGTAAAATTGTGAGCAATTTAAATCTGAAAGACTTTACATATTGTATTATTTACAATCTGTCTCGTTTGTGAATTCACAGCATGTAAAAAAAACTTTACATTACTGCGTTAATTACTAGACACATATCCCCACCTAGTAAGACTGCGAACAAAAAATATGGGATAAAACATTGTTATCTATTCTGCCACAAAAAATCATTATCATCTATGATCTAGCACTTCCTACATGCAATGGGATCAACTATGATAGGCAAACTTTACATGTCTATTTATACTGGTACCTGACTTGATGAAACCTGAAGCCAATCGACGAGCATCAGAGCAATCGGCGGTATCTCCGGCGTGGAGAGCGCGTCGGACGGCGAGTATACGACGGGAGGTGACGGCATATCCTCTTGTGCCGGCGACCCTGCCGCTGGCTCTTCATCCGTTCTTGGAGCTTCCGGCACGGGAACGACCGGCGCCGGCAATTCATGGCTGCACCCAGCCGACCTGAAGGCCGCGGCAACAGAGGCAGGCCCAAATACAGGTTCAGATCCATCCAGCGCCGTGCAGCTAACAGGGGCCCGACCCCCTATTTTGAGCTTATCCGGAAGCTAGTCGGCGGCGATCTTGAACCTGGGCGGAGGCGGTGGGACGCGGGCGAGGTCGAGCTCCGCGGCGGCGATACGGGCCCGGCGGCGTAGATCGGCTTTCGTAGGAGCTCGGTAGAGCACGTGGTCGGGGGCGGGGCGAGAAACAGCGGCGAGGGCGAGGGGGTGGTCGGGGGCGGAGCTCGTCTTCGCCATTTCTCCTCTGATCCCCATCTCTGTGCAGCCCCGGAACTGTCCACGTAACCCGTCGCGTGGACCAGGTCGTCTCGCAACGCTGTTTCGCGCGCGACGTTGGATGGCGATCGCGCGGCCGAGACGTGTGAGCACGCGATAAGTTAAAACGAGGTCAACCAAGATAAAGAAATTGCGCTAGATAAATCTCGTTCCTAAGAATTCACCTCCTCGACTGCGGCACCTTGAATGAGAGGACCAGACCAGCTGCACCACCTTTTGGTTTATGAGATTTTTTCTAAAATTGGATTTATGCCTGATTCACATTGAGTAGACCATGTTTGAATTCTTAGTTCACAGATTGTAGGGAGGGACGGTGGCATCGAAGCCCAAACGAGGACGACCAACCTGATCTTTCCGCTAAGGAAAGGTCTTAGGCTCGCACTTCCTGATTATGGCAACTCCTCATTCTATCTAATTAATAGATTGGAAGTTGAGCTTTTGGTAGGGTTGGAATTAAAACTCGAAATGCGCGAGTAAAACGATTAGCTCGGAACTCGACTCGGATTGGCTCGAACTCATTGTTAAACGAGCCAAGCCGAGTTTTCATTTTAAACCATAAACGAGTTCGAGTTAAACGAGCCGAGTTGAGCTACTCGTTTAGCTCGTTTAACTCGATAAAAAGAGATGTTGCCTATATTCTTATCTTTGTGAACAATTTTTCCTAATTATTATTGTTTAACGACTAGATATTACTTGATAGTGTCATATTATCATTGTTTGTTGTGATAATTACATTATACATGACCAAATAATTAGAAATAATTATGTAGAAAAGCCATAATAAAGCACGTTAACAGTTTTACCAAGCTAAACGAGTTAAACGAGCAAACTCACGAGTTTTGTGAGCCGAGCCGAGTTCCAATTCTAGACTCGTTTGTTAAACGAGTCGAGCCGAGCTGACTCGTTAGTTGACCGAGCTTCAACGAGTCGAGACAAGCCGGCTCGGCTCGAATTCCAGGCCTAGCTTTTGGGGGGCCTTGTTAGTTTAATTGGTCATGCGCTTGTTAGATGATTCCAAATGTGTGTGGTGGTCCAATGAGTTCGTAGTTTCAGTTCCATGGAGAGGCTGATTTGGATTGACTCACAATTCCAATACACATTGAAGTTTTTAGCGGTTCATACAATTTCCACTAAGTTTCTACATTATAAAGGGTGAAAATAAGCACAGTGTAGCATCTATTAACAAGTTAGAATGAACAATATATTATATATTAAAAGTATAGGGTGGGCTCACTAGAAAAATGATAGACATGTTAGAAAAAATGCAAGGTGAAATCTTTAGGGTGGTTTCTACATAAATCACCTCCTCACATGTCATACAAACATGACTGATTCCATGCGAAAGATGATTCAGCCCATCAACCTGTTTCTAGGACTAATGATGTGCTTTAGTCGTTTTTAATACTTCTCGTGGCAACGCCTCGATGGCAGAGGCGGTGGTGGACATGATAAATTTCGCATGACTCCTTGTCTTGGTGTTTGTTATCTTGGCTAAGCATGCCAACACTGAGGAGCTTATGATATTTTGGTTTTGACTTGGTGGTTGATGTGGAAATGGTGATGTCAAGTCTTTTTTTTTCTTCTGTTGGGGCCTTCTCTTTTTTTTGTCCTGGTCTTCTTCTTGACAATATACTAAGCAATATGTCTTGTGAGGGTGTGTCCTAGGACAAATGTGTTCGAGAATTAGTCCAATGTAAAATCTAAGAGGTTAGCCCAAAGTCTTCCTGGTTAATTTCCTATATTTCAGTACAAAAAGCATGTAGATACGGGGTGCAAGAAGTGAACTAGAAAAAATGACTCTTGAATGAGCTTGATGTAACTTTATTTTTTACTAAGTTTTGATTTTATTTGTGTTAATTTAAGATTCATCTTTGGTTAAACACTAAAGATAGATCATTTGCGAATAAAAACTTGTGCATACCTTATGAAGTATTTGTGATAGTACATGACCATCTAAGGATGCCAATGAGTTGGGTTTTGTATGGTTGAGAATATAAAACCCATACCCACGAGGATGCCCATTGTCCACCCACGAATATATTTCTGGGCATAAATTCATATCCATGTCCATACCTGCTGGATATCCATGCACATGCGGTACCTATCGGATCATCCTTTTTATGTACAAATAATACACCTTGAAATAGAAAATAAAATTAATGATTTTTTTTATAAACCCATGATTTATTATAATTAGAGAACAGAGGCATGCAATTGTCTATGTGATATTACCCACAAAAATATTATGTATGTGATATATCTTAGATGGCCCACATGTCATATGTCATAAATACTACTCCCTCTGTTTCAAATTGTGTTTGTCCAAATACGGACGTATCTATACTTGTTTAGTGTCTAGATATATCCGTATTTAGACAAACTCAAGTCAAGTAATTTGGAACGGAGGGAGTACCTCTGTCAGAAAAATATAAACATTTTGGTAGGTTAGTTTAGTATACCAAAAGGTTTAATATTTTAAGACAAAATAATATATTTATTGAATGTTAATCCGGTGGCCAGCGGGTAAACCATGGGCATGAAATGGTGCCCATGCCCAACCCAAATGAGACCCATAGCCTATCAAGGTAGATCCGTGGAAATTCAAACCCACGCGTTGAACTTTGGGGGAATACGAATATAAAAGCAATATTCCACTCAAGAAAAACAAATCTAAAATTAATAACAATTTTGAACAACTGCCTTTCCATTCATTCACATGCAGCACGGTTAATTTCTTTGTCCATCCTAGTACAAAGCAATCGCTTCGAAAAACACAAGCCAATCCAAATCGTACGCGGAAGGATCTAATAAGTTGCTCTGATCCGAAATAAGATCGAGCAATCCTAGCCAGGGCAACTAGTCCACAATAAAACATGGCGCAGTAGCCCACAGCTCCTCTTCTCATCGTGCCGACAGAATAAACGGTGGGCCTCGTATCGATTTCTAGCCCACGCCGTCGCCCTAGTCATTGCAGCTCGGAGAAGATGACCTGCTGCATGTACTTGCAGGACCTCTGGTAGCTGACGAACCCCATGAACCAGAACTCGAACCCGTCCACGGTGGAGACGTGGATGTACTTCTCGTCCGGCCTGTCGACGTTCTCGCTCGGCCGCACCTTGCCGATCCTCTTGAGCGGGACGACGACCTTGTAGGACACCCGCGCCACGTCGCCCTTGGGGGAGGTGACAGTGACGGGCCGGTCGCTGCGGAAGGCGACCTTCTTGGTGGAGACGAAGAGCATCCCGGCGATGGGGCCGCCGGTGGTATAGAGGTAGCACTGCAGCGCTTTCACCAGCCGCTCGCCTTTCTCGGCCGGGAACGCCTTCCGGAACACGCGCTCGATCCCGCCGGCCTGCAGGATCTTGGCCCCCAGGCTCAGCTTCCCCTTCACGGTCTCCGATATCTTGGGACCCAGAGTCACTGCATAAGGTGAAACATGTACGTTAGAACAAAAGGTTAACGTCTCCACAAGCCGTTGAGATTAGAGAAGAAACATGCACGAGTGCGTGCTACTCACCATGCTCACGGAAGCCTTGTGCCCTTCTGCTCAGCTTGCTCACCCAGTGGACAACCTGACCCTTGGTGCCTGCAGAATTCATAAGCATCAGCAATCAGCATCGAGCTATCATCTGTTAATTAAGCTACTGTGTTACAGTCATGAAGGTCTTGCATGGATGCATGCATGCATGATCGGAACTTACTGTGCTTGTAGCCGAAGGACGTGTAGGGGCTGGGGTGCGTCAAGGAGACAGCAAGGTGATCGCCGTCGACCTTCCTGAACGACTGGTCCCTGGTGGTGGACACCTTCTCCTCTACGCCATACGCCTTGGAGGTCACCGGGACTCCCACGACATGGCCGCCGCTGCTCGACTTCATCTTCCCTGGCTGCAAACTAAGCTTGACGAAGGACGATTCGCTGCGTGCGTACGCTGGCTAGCTGCGTTGCGTTGCGGTGGTGAGTAAACTTAGCAAGTAAGGTATCGGGGATTGGTACCGGAGTGCAGCAGGCGAGCAGGGTCTTTATAAGCGCCGGGGTGGTGGATCCTTTTGGCAAAGGCAGCGCCTCGGCGGAGTCAGCACCCGGCCCTGCCGAGTCACCGGCGGATCATAAAGGTCTAGTCCACGTTCTTGCGTGGCCGCGTCATCCGTTCGGCCTGGTTTAAAGCTAGCTAAGAAAAGGAGCTAGCTTTAGGGAGAGGCGGAGAGGCAGCCGCTTGGCCCTTCCATGTGAGGCCGAGGGCCAGGTAAGGTATATTCATCTGCTCGAAAGCGCGATTCGAGCTTTCGCCATGGGATCGAGAGCATGGCCAGATGGCTACGTGCGGTGGTTTCTCTGCCGCTTTCCGGGAAGCGCCCCATGTGCCTGCACATTCGAGCTCCGGATTAGAGGTAAAGGAGGGTGGCGCCGTGTCGGGGGCAACACGGCGGGGCCGGATGCGCAGGGACCACGATGCTCGTCTAGATGTCTTTCGTGCATTGCACTCAGACAGTATGCTACTGTATTGACATACATCATGCATGTAGACAGACAGTATGCACACATCCTAAGAGATGTAATGTTGACTGTCCAACACAACAATGGCAGCAAGAGTTGTTCCCAAGGTCGCGGCCGAAAGGGTTCCCAACCATGATCCGTCAATTGATCGGCCTGAACACCTCTCTCGCTAGCCATAGCTAAGATCAACAGTGTGTTTCTTACTCTGCTCCGAGCTATAGCTTCACCCCCTGTCGAAGTCTCCGTTGGTGGGTACATACCCTACCTGAAATGAAATCTAAACGTCCTGCTGAGACCCCACGCAGCACCGAGTCAGCATGTTCCCAGCCTCACCTAACGCTGCATGTAACCGTCGAGCGCGCGGGGGGTACGTGTCCACCCGGTTGGCGCCATGCCGTCCCTGTCGCCGGATTTAAACCGGCAACCAGGAGGGCGTTGGGAGGTCGGCCGCTGAACTGTTTCCCGATTCCGCCATGGTTGGTTGTGCGCGACGCTCTTGCTGCGTCGGCCGCGCGCGTTGTCACCGCCCGCGGCTACCTACTCGGAAGCAGATTTTCAGCTTTCGGGGTGGGAGCTCGATCGGCGTCGTTTCAGCGTATCTGCGCCGCGGAGTACGTGTCGAGGCGGAGACGGAGATGCGGCCGCTCGAGAAAGGGAGATCTCGAGACCAGATCGTTTTCAGGTCGACATTGCTGTCTTTCCGAAAAGATGGAAGATGGCAGAGCGAAATAGGCGTGATGCCCAACTTCTGGCTCCGTTAATACTCCTGCGCGTAACATGCAGATGTAAATGTAATGTTGGTAGCACTCTTGGAGAGTTGTGTTTTGAGTATTTGACCTTAGATCGTGCGGCAGGCACGATCAGCTATCTATAAATCTTGATTGTTCTCAAAAAAAAAGTATTTGACCTTAGTTAAGTACTTTGTCACTGTTGCGAAGGATCCTGAACTAAGGCCGGCCCTAGGCCACGGCAGTAAGCGACCTCTCCCAGGCCCTGCCCAATAACGTATGGATAGCTCCAGTCTCTACATACGAATTGTTCTGAATATGTTGAATTAGATCCGCAGTAAAGTTTTAAGTGGATGGAACGGCGGTGTTTCCTCGGCGACAGGGACGGACTGCACAAAGACATAGTAACTTCGTGTTTGGGTAAAAGTTCTAGGTCCGAGTGACCTTCATTGGTTGTAACCGGCAGCGGTGACTACCCTATGTTTCCTTGTTTGTGTTAATGTTCCCTTGTTGAAACTGTTGCCTAGTGATTGCTTCGTACTCTCAGGGAAGGAAACACAACACATGATATTGCATTAGTGGTTGGGTCTCGAAACACTTTTTCAAGAACACACCCGAGAGTTGTGTGTCTTTTGTATTACGATAGAGAAGTTTTGATTACAAGATTTGAAAGGAGGAGGGGCAATCACAGGCGATCCCCCATCACAACTCCACACCACACCACTCAGAATTACTCGATCTCCAATATAAGGCAAAGCTTTTGCCCGTTTCAAAAAGAATTACTCGATCTCTCGCAAACCCATTCCACACAACTTGGCTTTCCGTCAGACATCGAATACATTCTTGATTTTCCTAGAATAGCCCACAACAACGTCACAATCTTGTCGAACACTCTGCTGTTACGTTCGAGCCAGAGACACCTCGCCACCTGAATGATCAGTGAATTCAGTTCTTTCCTTCGCTACTGTGTTACAGCTTCAGACACCGTGGACCACCATCCTGGTAGGGATGACTCTGGGTCGGTGCGAAGTGATGCAAATGATATGGCAGCAATATGGCGTACCAAACTTCGCGAGAGAAGGAGCATTGCACCGTCAGGTGCTCGATAGATTTTTTGTTCCTGACAGCAGAGTGGGTAGAACGTCGGGTGCTGCATACCACGGCGGGCCAACCTCTCCGCAGTCCATAGCCTCCCCCTGAGGGTAAACCACATATGCATTTTGTAGTAAGGGTTCCCCTGACGACCAAAGTGCGTCGAAATACTTTCAATTAAACTTTCTCATAGCTCTCGTATCAGTGGCGGAGTTTCGTGTTAGCTGTGGGGTCGGCTGACCCCACAGCTTTTCCAGGAAACCCCTAAAATCTATGCATATTTGTGAATTGATTCATGCTAAGCCTGCTATTTAGTCGGTCTGACCCCACAAGAATTTGGCGCTAGCTCCGCCACTGTCTCGTATTGCCACAATGGTTGATATATGTTTTTCGTTGATTGCTTTAATTTGCCGTGACTTTTAGTTTCATATTCTTTGTTTTTTACTTTTTTTTAGTAACCATCTAAGTGCTTGCTATTCCGTGGATATATAATTATATTCACTATGGGGCATGCATAAGTATATGATGATCTAAAATTCGGGATACATAAGTTCACGAAAAATGTAATAATCGTGCAACGTTTAGGAACAAATATGAAAATCTGGCGGCCACTATTTATTTAGTTAGGGATCACTACTAGAAACGAGACCTTTCGTCTAGGGCCGATTTTGCCTCTAGTCCCCGGTGGCTTACGACCCGGGACTAGAGGGGGGCACTAGTCCCGGGTCAAATGATTTCGACTGGTCTCGGGTGGTGAGGGAGCTCTCGTCCCGGGTCGTAATACAACCTGGGACCAGAGGGTGGTTGCAACTGTACGCCTCGCGCGAGACCCTCTAGTCCCGGGTCGTAATACCACCCGGGACTAAAGCTCCGAACGGTTTGCCTCCCGCGCTCCTAATTAAGCGATTAAAACGCACGGAACCGCGATTGCTACAGTAACCGCGGCCATTTCTGTTCGTCTCCCTCTCCTCTCTTCTTCCCCATCCTTCCACCATGAATCCAATCACTCGCTACGGGAAGGTGCTCGCACATGGCACGACCAATCTCAATGTCGTCTACACGAACGACAGCGCCAAGGTGCCGGATTTTCTTTCCGATTTCGAGTATTGGCTTGAAGAGGAGGAAGACAACAACAAGAAGTTCATGGGTCTTGATCTCGAGTACACGGCCGATCAAAGAGATGTTGCCGTCATCCAACTTTGTTTCAAGAAACATGTCATGGTCTTCCAGTGGGCAAGGTAATACGAATAGTAGTGGCTAGCTTGACGATCTCCATGTAATCGAATAGATGACGGTTCTAGTCTCTTTTATATATATGGGATCTTTATATGTAAATTAATCCGGGAAACCGTGAAAACGGGAAGCCGAGAAAACGTGAAACCGGGAAGCGGGAAGCCGGGAAAACGTGAAACCGGGAAGTCGGGAAGCCGGGAAAACGTGAAACCGGGAAGCCGGGAAAACGTGAAAACTATCCGACTTCACGACTTTCCGTACCGACTTCTCGACTTCACGGCTTTACGACTTCACGACTTTCCCGACTTCACGACTTCACGACTTCCCGACTTCACGACTTTCCGACTTCCCGACTTCACGACTTTCCGCTTCACGGGAAACCGGGAAAACGTGAAACCGGGAAGCCGTGAAAACGGGAAGCCGTGAAGCCGGGAAAACGTGAAACCGGGAAGCCAGAAAGCCGGGAAAACGTGAAACCGGTTGTGATATACATGCAATCAATTAAAAATGATCCAAATTCTCATAAAGAACTGTCCACTTTGTTGCAGCAGTATTTAACATGTGTTCCACTTCTTATTATACATACTTGTGCATGCCGAAATATACTTGTTGCAACAATATTTAACATGTGTGTTCCACTTTGTTGTTGCAGTAGTGACAAGCACTGTCCAGAACTCATGGAGTTCCTTCTTCGCAGCGGCATACATTTTGCTAGCGTTGATATAACGAATGACAAGATCAAGATGAGGCGCACCTGGGGTATTGAGATACCAGCTGCCTGCCACATTGATCTCCAACGCATTTTCAAGCTTGAGAATGACAAGACTTCAATGGCTAATATGGCATTCGCCTTGATCGACGAGGAGTGCGCTGATATGAAGACAAAATTCCACAACGATCAGCACAAACTCTGGGAGAAGACCCCACTTGACGCTACCAACATTGAGTATGCAGCAATAGATGTGTACGTTGCATACGAGGTGTACCGCCAGATTAGAATCGTCAACTATGGACAGCGTCACCTAGTACCACCACCAGTGCCCCATGGGTCTCCTGCTTGGGGGAATTCTGATCCGGAGGACGAGTAGTGTTTGCAATGGCGAACACTTTTATATCTCTATTATTATGTAGTGCTTGGGTCTCCTAATCTATTATCATATATATGCGTGTATCTTTAATTATGCTGTAATGGATATCTGAACTATTATTTGTATTAATTATGTCCCTGTTTAAGTATGATGTGATCAAGCTTTCTGAAGCTTTTGATGTATGTGCTGAATTTTTAGATCATGTCATTCTATTATAGTTGTTTCTACATGATAGTACTTTTTGTGAAGAATGTTTGTGAAACTTTTGTCGAAAATCAAGTTTATTATTTCACATAGCAACTAGTACACATAAAAAGACTCTATGCAAGAGGATATATCTTTATTTAATCCGGTTACAGCTGGAGTGCATCACGCTTACATCTTTATTTAATCCGGTTACAGTTGGAGTGTATCACATGCTTACATCTTTATTTAATCCGGTTACAGCTGGAGTCCATGCCATTTTTATTTAACTAACTTCTGCCTCATCCTAAGCCGCGGGGTGCATCACGAGCGCTCCTCACCCAAAGAGCAGGAACCATCACAGGGCCAATACTCACATGAGAAGGATCCCTATACAATACCTGCCATGTATTAGTATACACCGTATCCAACATATACATGTAGCGACGAACGTGCGCATCCTCCTCCCTGATACGGCGACGTACCACCTCCTCGAGGGCCGGCTCCCTCTGGAACCTCCCTGGCCCACGCGACCTCCACCAAAGAAGATCCGGGTCGACGACGTCGCCCGGATTTCTCACCAAGCTACGCGTTCGGAAGATAACACCTCCCAGTGCCAGCCCGGCGGAGCCCATTCCCGCACAGGGCCGTTATTGTCCAACAGGTGTCCGGACATCGCCGACGTAAATGCCCGAGATCTGAAAAAAATAGTGGGCAATTTGATCAAACACCTAAGGTGCATGCAACCTACGTAGGGGAGGAGGGGATCAGGGAGAGAGGGCAGCGTACCTTGGCACCGTTGGACGTATGACGGGAGTCCGAATGCTTCGTATACCAAAATGAACACTAGATAGGGATGTTGTTGGTGATGTGTAATAATGTATTAAACCTTTTATGTAACTGTGTTCTGAAAGTTGAAACAAAACACACGGTTTCTCCTGCATACAGCCCGACGGTGGCTCGTGAGTGCCCCTTTCAGAACCACGTCGGATCGAAGTTGCCTACCTTCTCCAGTGGCCACTCTGACCGGTAAATCGGCAAATCATCGCGTGGTCGTGAGACGGCAAATCGGCCTTCGATCCAAACAGCGGCAAGACGTCTCTGATGATTTGCAACAAGTGTTGGGGATGTTGCTAATCATCAGCGCGTCTTGCCACTGCTTGGATCCGACCGAGGGGAGGGTTCACCTTCAGCCTCCGCTCTAGGAACTCCTGCCTCTCAGAAATCTTGCTCTCTGCTACCCGTGTGCTGCCAAAATGAACTACAATGAGTAGACACTGAGTGCTGAACATGTCCGAGAGGGGGGCTATATATAGGGTACGTGTGCTTCTTTAGTCCCGGTTGGCAACACCAACCGGGTCATGTGGCTCACGAAGTGGTCGTGATACTGCTGATCCAACAACTCACAATCCCTCAAAAGAAACACACCCCTGATCCAACGTCTCACAAGCGCTTGAAAGAAACACACGATCCGTGTGCTTCTTTAGTCCCGTGTGGCTCACTAAAGTCGGGCTTTGCGGAGCCACGTGTCCTCCCCCAGCGCTGCCCTAGCCACGTGTCTTCCCCTAGCACTGCCCTGGAGGTATTTATATATTGTCGCCGACAGGGTAAACCCTAATCCACCATTCTTAGCCACGAACGCATCGTCTCCACGAGATGGATCCGCCACGCCCGCCGCAGCGCCTTCTGGACGAGGTCGAGCGTGCTCGGCAAAGCGCGCTTGGGCGCTACCGCGGGAGCCTATCCCGCCGTATGCCCACGAGCCTGGCGTGGAGAGGAATGCCCTGCTACCGGCCTCCTGCTCCGGTGCCAGAGGAGGATGCGTACGCCGCAGGGGTGGCGTGGGGATCCGCGGCCGTACCTCCACCAGTCGCCGCCGCCCCTCCCGACGAGGAGGATGACGACGACGACTTCGACTGGAGCGACCATGGGGAAGAGCGCGGCGGGCCGCAGATGCAGGAGGCCCTTGAAGCCTCCTTCCGGTCCGTCCACGACGACCGTGTACAGCGAGCCAGAACTGCCTGCCAGCTCAAGGCGAAGGAGGCTTCCGAGCTGGATTGGGCGCTGAAAGACTCATCCTCCATGGATCTTGCCCTCCGCCGCAAACGTGCGCGCGAGAACCGGGCGGCCGCGAACGGGGCTGGCTCCTCCCGCCGTTCCCCCTAATCCTATGGCCTCCGAGCAACAAGTCTGTTTATGTAGTAACGTAATTGTTAGTAATGTGTAATAATGTATCCTTTTATGTAAGTCTGTTGATGTTGTTAAAGATGTTTTTAAAATAAAGAGATGTCTTTTAAATTTAAACAATATTAGTTAATGCATTTTTTAAATTGAAACACTTTTCAATGTTGCAAATTTAAACAACAGAAATTTGCTTTGGATTAGTGTTGTCAATTCAAACACTTTTCATGTTGTATTTTTTTCAGATTCGAAAGTATGCAGAAGTTATTAAAATGCATATTTAAATTAACATTCAAATATTCGCGCGCAAAATTTTAAAACTTTGAGCGCTGGAACGAAAAGAGGGACCCTTTGGTCCCGGGTGGTGCCACGACCCGGGACTAGAGGCCTCTTTGCGCGCGCTGGGCGAAAAGACCTCTGGTCCCGGGTCGTGGCACCACCCGGGACCAAAGGGTGCCCTCTTGTCCCGGGCCGTGGCACCGCCCGGGACCAAAGCTCCTCTGGTATAAATACCAGGGAGTTGACCCCGGGTCGAGCCACGACCCGGGAGATCTTCTTCTTCTTCTTCTTCCCCACAGCGCCCCCGCGCCGCCGCCTCCGCACGCCGTTAGGCTGTCGGATTTTCCGGCCAGCCCTCCGCCGCGCCGCCCGCGCCTCCGCCGCTCCCTCTCCGCGCGCCCGAGCTCTCCGCTGCTCCCTCTCCGCGCGCCCGAGCTCTCCGTGCGCCCGCACCGTCTCCGGCCGCCGCCGCCGTCCACCCGCACCGCCTCGCCCACCTCCTCCTCCGCCGCCGCGCCGTCGACCGGCCTCCGCCAAGTCCGCCGCCGGCGGCCGCCCTCCCAAGCACCGGTGAGCTTTTTTTCCTAAGTTTTTTTGCTAATTAACTTAGTGTAATTTGCTAAGTTAGTGTACTGTTTTGCTTAGTATACTAGGTTAGTGTTGATTAGCTAGGTTAGTTTTGAGTTTAGTTTTTAGTTTTTAGTTTCATAGTTTAATTAGCTAGGTTAGTTTTTTGTTGTTAAGTATAGTATACTTATCTTAGTATATTTGCTTAGGTAGATTTTTCTAAGTGTAGAAATATTTTAGTGTTAGAAATTTTGCGTAGTCGGAAAGTCGTGTAGTCGGGAAGTCGTGTAGTCGGAAAGTCGTGTAGTCAGGAAGTAGTCGGGAAGTCGTGTAGTCGGAAAGTCGTAAAGTCGTAAAGTCGTCAAGTCGTCAAGTCGGGAAGTCGTTAAGTAGGGAAGTCGTTGAGTCAGGAAGTCGTGTAGTCGGAAAGTCGTAAAGTCGGGAAAGTCGGGAAGTCGTCAAGTCGGGAAGTCGTTGAGTCGGGAAAGTCGGGAAGTCGTGTAGTCGGGAAGTCGTCAAGTCGGGAAGTCGTGTAGTCGGGAAGTCGGGAAAGGCGTTAAGTCGTTGAGTCTTTAAGTTGGGAAGTCGTTGAGTCGGGAGGTCGTTAAGTCGGGAAGTCGGGAAGTCGTTAAGTCGTTGAGTCGGGAAGTCGTTAAGTCGGTTTCACTTTTTCCCGGCTTCCCTAGGTATAAAAGGCCAAGGAGTTCACGACTTTCCGATTTCCCGACTTCACGACTTCACGTTTTCCCGATTTCCCGTTTTCCCGGTTTCACGTTTTCCCGGCTTCCCGGCTTCCCGGTTTCACGTTTTCCCGGCTTCCCGGCTTCCCGGTTTCCCGGTTTCACATTTTCCCGGCTTCCCGGCTTCCCGGTTTCCCGGTTTCACGTTTTCCCGGTAACACATACAATACACATGAAGTATCGCTCATGTTAGTTTAAATTTTGATATGGTATATTTGTAGATGTAATTTTGCTAAGTGTAAAGTTCCCTACATTGAATTATTCTGCTAATGCTATCATTGTTTTATTTTCTTTTGTAATAGTTAAGCAATGGACGATGGAGATGTTCCTCCCTTCCAAAACAGAGAAGGGGAAGATGTGTTGCTCGACTATATCCGGCAACCCGCGGATGGTGATGAACACATTGGAGTAGAAGAAGATGGCTCCGAGTTTTTGAATGACTCCGGTCCGGGAATGGAGGTGAAACAGAGCGTCCAAGGGCAAACTTGCACAGTTGGTTGATACGTCCAAAACGTATCTATAATTTTTGATTGTTTCATGCCATTTTTATGCTTTTAGCACTTGTTTTTATATTAAGTTTATTATTTATTTGGACTAACCTACTAATAGTTGCAAAAGTGCACAATGTTTTTGGTTTACTCTTTGATGTGTAGAAATTATCAAGAATACAAGAGGAAACCTTGTTGGAGTCGAATTGGGACTTTCCTGAAATCTGTCTGAGAACTTTTTACGAAGTTTGCCAGTTTGACCCTCGAAGATGACGTCAAATGGAGACCTGGCTGTTACTAAAGTTGTCACAATTTTCCATACAAAGATTTTAAGCCCGAGATCAGCCCAATCGGAGTTCGGACGCGGCCTGTAGGCCCGTTTTGGTAGAACCCTAAAAGGGGGTGACGGAAATCCGAGAAGATATATAAAGGGAGGAAACCTAATTCGTGGAGGACTCCTCCACCCACGAATTTCAGCCACCAAAAGCCACGTTTTTGCCTCCCCCATGGATCCCATCTCCATGGGGAGGGCTCCCAAGAAGCCATGAAGGAGGGAGGCTAAGGGGCGGCGCTCCCCAAGCTTGCCGGCGGCGGGGAAAGGAGTTCCCCGCACCGCCGGCGCCGTCGCCGCCCTGCGCCGCTGCGCTGCCCCTCTCTGCCGTCTTCACCGCCATCTCCATCACCATCTCCTCCTTGTATTCAGTGGTTCATCCTCCCACAAACCTCTGTACCGTCCTATGTAAACATGGTGTTTGATGCTATAATATTTATCCTATGATTTACATCATGTTTCCGTAGTTTATTTGTCTTTTGATTGCTTAATTGAATGCATGAGGTTCATTAGAGTTGTATGTCTATATGGTGCTGTCCTTTGGTGTCCATTATACTTGTGCGCGCATGGATCAAACACCCTAGGGTTGGTAGTATTTGTAACGAAGCGGGGGAAGTTCTGCCGGAGTGACAGAAACCTGAGAACGCGAACCGATTAGTTGCACGTATGGGAGTAAGAGGACCTTGAACTTAAGGCTATGGTTGGGGAAACCTTAATGCATTGTTAGTATTTGCGGATGCTTTCTAACAATCCAATCATATAGTACTTGTAATCCCAAGTAGTGGAGTGCATGTATATTTAGCCTCTCCCACATAGAAAACTGCATCGAAGACAATGAACCAAGTACCTTCACTAATTAATCTTGGACAAAGCCACCACAATTGCCACCACTTTTCCACACTCATGGTACTGTTAGTATATGGTTACTTAGTGTATTTTATTGCTGCAGCACTAACATTTACTTTCTTGCATTTATTATCTCGCAAAGCTATCTCTCATACCCGTATTATAGTCTAGTATTATTTCCTAGATAAAGTAAACGTTTAGTGTGCGTAGAGTTGTATCAGCGGTTGATAGAACTTGAGAGAATACTTATCCTACCTTTAGCTCCTCGTTGGGTTCGACACTCTTACTTATCGAAAAGGCTACACGCGATCCCCTATACTTGTGGGTTATCATTGGTGAACCCTCGCATTCCGGCATGGTATATTAAGCCTCTATTTGATTAGATGTAAAATTTTATTTGTATATATATTAACAAATGTTTCTTCTTTTTAGACCTCCGCATCGACCCAAACTACTAAACGAGGCCATGCCAAAGGGTTGGGAATAAAAGATCATTTCAGAATTGAGTCAGTCTCTTCAGATGGCAAACCGTTGGCGCCTCCGAAGAGCGCATCTAAGTTTGTGCATCAATGTGGAGTTGTTGTCAGGGACAATGTTCCGATCAGCCTTTCGGAATGGAATGAGATAAAAAACTTAGAGGGCAATTATTATGTCACCGAGAGAACTAAAGATATATGTTGGAAGAAGCTCATGACACATTTCACTCTGCCGGTGTTGGATAGTCCCGAAAGGACAAAAGCCATGACGGACAAAGTCAAGCATTGGGCTCTGAAGAAGATGGCTGAACAATTCAATAAATGGAAGAACAGATTATACCGTGATTGGGTCGACAAAAAGAAAGTTCCAGATTTCACTGGGACACTAGAGAGGCAGCGGCCTCACTGGCCGGCATTTCTGCAATACAAGGATACAGAACTAGCCAAGGAAAGATCGGCAAAGAATAAGTTGAATGCAGCGAAGAAGATATATCACCATCAGTTGGGTGGAGGTGGCTACGTAACTGCCGAGCCTAAGTGGGATCGGATTGAGGCCACTATGCGCGAAAAAGGGATCATTCCAGTTACAGATTTGTGGCCCCGTAGGGTCAGAAATTGGATACTTGCTCATGGGGGGAGTATGACTCGCAACAGGCGATGTAATAGTTGATGAAACGAAAGAAACTCCTATACCCCGGCAAACAATTCTGGATGCAATCGCCGATGCTCGTGAGGGAAGGTTTTATCCCGACAGAGAATACGACGAGCTGTGGAAGGCCCTCGGTACTAAAGAAAAAGGAGGATCTGTTCGAGGCAGGGGAGGTGTGACGTGGCATGAAGGGTTTCCTGAGGACCGTGACTCTTATAGAAGCCGAGAAAGAGCAAAGAGGAGGAAGGAGCAGGAGCAACACGACCGGTTGAGCAAAGTGGAAAATATCATTAGCCAACAACAATAGGAACTAGATGAATTGCGGCACGCGCAATCTTCTCGAGGGGCAACTCATCAGCTGCAGCTGCAAGATGAGGGTCCGTCTCAACGGAAAAGCAGCGTGGCTTCCACGACTGTCGGTGCTGATGAGGCATCGAACCAAACATACCCCGTGGATTCTATCACTGAGAAGAAAACTTGTGAGCTACATGAGGCAGTGAGAAACTTAACCATGAAGGCGGCGGACGGCTATGCTTTACCTTGTGAATCTGCAACACTGTATTGTGGCAATGAGATTCCAGATGGCTATGCTCGTGTCGGCGTGGATCAAGTTTACCCCGGATTTGAATCACTCGAACTTCATTTCCCTGGAGGTGATGATGAGAGGACACTGGGAGATGTCCAGGGTGGACTCATTCTATGGCCCAAGAAATTGATCATGTTTCCAGGCTGGACACCGCCGCCAAGGCCACCATCGCCTTCTCGATCTCCGTCGCCGCGTCAGCCGATCCGTCGCCGCGTCAGCCGACTCCTGAGCCGTCTCCACCGCCTCCGCCCACTAAGGCTAACGGTCGAAAGGGGATGAAGACCACCGCCATGGGTTCCCGACCCAAACCCCGACTTGAGCCCCTGCCAAAAGTACCGAAGGTTCCTCCCCCGAGACCTTACGACGTCGAGTGTACTCAAGAGGAAGCCAGGGTGTGGCTACAAACAGAATCGAGAAGACAGTTTGCAGAAATGGCTGAGAAAAGAAAACCTAAGCCAAAGGAAAAGTATTCGGAAGCTCAAACACAATTTGCTGTTAGTTTCCTTACTCAGCCATCGCAAATTTCGATAAATAGGCCAGATGACTATGTACGGACTATGAGGAAAATTCCACCCGGCGGGAAAAGGAGAAGAGATGTTGCCCAGCTCGGACATCAGTCAAATCAGTCCATCTCCCCGCTCAAGGTGGCCACTGATATGGGCTCTGCGCTTGAGAACGATAGCGCTTACCGCGCGCAATTTGCTGCAGATATTGGTATTTCACTTTCTCAACTGGATGCAGATGATCTCCCCCCCCCTTATGGGACCTACTAGATGGACCTGGGAATACGGGAAGGATCTAGTGTCACCTGATGAGCTCCAGAATCTACCAACACAAATGACAAGACTGCATAAATGGTACAAGAATGTCACAAGTGAAGGTCGAATATTGATCCCGTGAAAATTACAGATGAACATTTCAACGGTGCAGACGAGATAACTATACCTATTGAAGAAATCTATCAGTTATACCAGCTTGACGCCCTCGACTTGAGCATCCTCACTACCTATTGTCTGTAAGTGATTCAATTCATTTATTTTCTAAAATAAAGTCTATAGCTTAGCTCGGTCATTGCCTGTTCTAATTATGCTCACTACGGTATTATGCAGAATGAAGAGCGATGAATGTGACAGAAACCGAGTGTTTGAGATTGGGTTCATCGACCCAAGCCGAGTTAATGAAAAATTGCTAGGTGACCACCACGAGGAAACGGTGAACACCTTGTTTAGGTCCATCCGGGACCAAAATTATAAAGGGAAGATATTGTTTCCTTACCACTTCAGGTAAGAGTCTTATTGTCTTGTACACATTGGTTTTTGCTTTCTCGATGTTAAGTGTAACTGATTAGTTACTGACATATATAAACGTGCGCAGCGCCCATTACATTCTGTTAATCATTCAAATCGATAGAGCAGAAGTTGAAATCTTGGACTCATTGCACTGGCCCAAAGAGCGGCACGAATATATCCAAGGAGTGCTCAAACGGTAATTTCAATCTTTATCGTATTACATCGGTCTCTTTCCTTCCATTCCTGAGATATCAAGTAACTAATTAATAACTCATTTATTCAATTGTTTGATGGGCAGGGTTTGGAAAGCTTTCCGAAATGCTAATGCTACACCTGGTCAATTTAAAGAGGAACTTACTTTTGTTTACCCCAAAGTAAGTAGTACGAGCTAGGTGTTCGCGCATCCCTTTTAATTCAAATTTCAATACCATCGTGATGCTTGATTATTATTTGATTGAAATCTATTCTCGTGTAGTACTTGGATAGGCAGCCTCCCGGGACCAATTTGTGTGGATATTACGTCTGCGAGTGGATTCGCACGATAGTCTCTGAGCGGAACCCAAGGACATTTATCGAAGTAAGTGAACAAATAAATTCACAATTTCATTTTATAACCATCAATTGTGTTGAGTGTCATTCATAATTTCTGTTATGATGATTGAAATTCATATTAATCTCCCTTCTTTTATAGATGGATCGAATGCGGAGGGACGTGCAACTAAAGGACCGCTTTCGACCAATTTGCGAGGAAATTGCGGGCTTTTTGATGAACTATGTCTTAGACATGAAGGGAAAATACAATGGCACCATATCAAATTAGATGACGGGCTCTTGTAGTGGCTTCATTATCTCCATGTAATCGAATAGATGACGGTTCTAGTCCCTCTTATATATGATCTTTATATGTAAATTAATCCGGGAAACCGGGAAAACGTGAAAACGGGAAGCCGGGAAAACGTGAAACCGGGAAGCCGGGAAAATGTGAAACCGGGAAACCGGGAAGCCGGGAAAACGTGAAACCGGGAAGCCGTGAAAACGTGACGTCGACTTTCCCGACTTCCCGACTTCACGACTTCCCGACTTTCCCGACTTTACGACTTTCCCGACTTTCCGTTCCGACTTCCGACTTCCGATTTCCCGACTTTCTCATAAAGCTTTCTCTTACGAATATTTTGATATGCTATATGTATTTTTCAGATTTACAGATAATTAACCGTATTTTTTGCAAATTATTACAACCGAAACGAGAAAAGCAGCAGGGCGCCACGTGGGTGCATCTCTAGTCCCGGGTTGTATTACAACCCGGGACTAGAGGTCCCCTCGCATGCGCCATGTGCTGCCCCCGCGTGGAGCTCTCTGGTCCCGGGTCGTAGGCCACCCCGGACTAGAGGGGGGGGGGGGGGCCTCTAATCCTGGTTGCCATGTACCGGATGGCAATTCGGTCCTAAAGGCCTCTACAACCCGGGACCAAAGGTGGTGTTTCCACTAGTGGATAGCAAGATCTAAGGACCTTTCAGGCACAATTATAAAGATCCGGTCGTTGTGACATGTTTAGGAATGGTTTGGGTGAGCTAATGGTCACTATATGTGTAGGTATATTTATGAAGATCTAACCGTCGTGAAAGATTAACTATGAAAGGTCCACTAAATCAATGATCTGGTGTTTTGCTTTTGCATAAAGACAAGCTTATTTGCAGCATACAAACACTCAGCTCGTTGAGATGTCATCGAACAAATGCATATTAATAAAAAATCTACACGAATACACCTTTGTTTCATGCCACAAAGATGGACTAAGAGCCAAAGGGCATTCATTGAGTGTGTAAGAGGACTTTTTTGCCCACCTAGCAAAAAAAAATCTAACAACATGCAATAGAAAAATTGGACATCATTTCCTAGCATTTTCAACATAAAACAACACACAATCACTCCTTCGCCACTCATTTCATTGTGTCGCTTCTCAAGAATTGTATATCTTACAGAAAGAACTAATTGTCTACGAAGCATAAGATTGTAGGGAAAAGCTACTCTAAGGCGCCGCACGCCAGCTCTCCCTAGCAGCGCTTCACGATTCGGGAAAAACATATCGAATACCCGCGTGGCTCCAACAACCACTCCTCCATCTTATCCGTATCCTGGCCAGACAATCTCATTTTCTCTCTCGCTGAGACAGCCACAAGAGCAGCGCGGCCGACGACCATGCAGTAGGCAGGGTGCCGCCGAGCACACCACGGGTAGGCCGCCGCCGGCGAGCGCGACGAGAAGGTCCATCGGCTAGGGCGAGGAGGCCGCCGTCGACAAGCGTGAGAGGATGCGCCCGTGGACTAGCGCGGGAAGTTCACCGCCGACAAGCACGCAGCAGGGAGAGCACCGGCGACACGCAGCCGGGATTCCGCCGCCATCGAGCCTGAGGAGGAGGCTTCCGCCGACGAGCGCGAGAGGAGGCGTCCATGGACTAGCGCGGGGAGATCGCCGCCGAAGAGAACGCTGCTGGGAGAGCACCGCCGAGCATGCAGGCGGGTGCCCGGGAGTCCGCCGTCTTCGAGCCAGAGGAGGAGGCTGCCGCCGTCGAGCGTGCGGAGGCTGACGACAACAAGCACGCCATGTGCGCGATGAGGAGTCCGGCGACCTGCACGTTACGTGCCAGAGTTTTCCTCTTCCCCTAAATCTCGATCTGCCATGCTTTTGAATTTTTCACGGAGAAACTCGTTGATTTTGCATGTGAGCTTAATGTGGAGTGATCCCTAGTTGCATGTGCCTCGATTTCTTTGGAGGACGATGCATCGAACTACAACTAAGAGATTTTGTAGTCTACTGAACCTAATCAGTCTGGTAATTACTACTGATTGAACCTATCAATTAGGCTTAATTAATCTGCCTACTAGAACCTAATTAAAACAATTGACGTGTAATTTTTACAGATACTTGTTTAAATTGATTTGACACACATATCAACCTCTTTCAAAGGCAACTACAAGATTTTTAGATATATGTATTATGTTGGTTTGACACTAGATTTACAAGAGCAATTACTACATATTCAAATGCACCTATCAATTTGATTTGACATATCTATCAAGTTTAGAGAAACTATCAAATTATTAGATATAGCTACCCATTGTTGGTTTGATACACTTATTACCACATGTACGAGAGCAACTACCGGATTTTTAGATGCAGCTATCAGGTTGATTTGACATACCTATCGGGTTTTTTGATAGCAACTATCAGATTATTGGAGATAACTACCATTGTTGGTTTAGTACACTTAACACATTTACGAGACTAACTACCGGATTCTTAGAACCAGCTATCATGTTGATTTGACATACCTATCAGGTGTTTTGAGAGCAACTACCAGATTATTAGATGTAGATACCAGTGTTGATTTTATACAGTTAATACATTGCAAGAGCAGCTACCGGATTCTTAGATGCAGGTGCCTGGTAGATTTTTAGATGCAAATACCAGATTGATATGATATATCTTCCATTTTCCTTGGGATCAATTATCATTTTTTTAAAATACAGATTCCGAGTTAATTTGGTATACCTATCATTTTTTTGAAAGTAATTACCAGATATTTTATCTCAGCTGGCAAGTAGTTTTATACGGTTCAACATGTTCAAATCGGCCTAATTAATCCGGCAAATAGGCATAAGTACCTGGGCACCTAGTAACAATTAATCTCATAACTACAACTAAGATAACAGGTGGAATGCTCTTTTCTGCATTTGTGTTGGAAATGATGGCGAAGAATTAATTTGGTGACTGAGACTAACTAATTTGATGACTGCAACCAATTAATCTGGTAACTGCAACTAAGATAACTACGCAGTGCTTTTTTGCATTTGTGAAAATGACGTCGAGTATTAAGGTGACCGGGACTAATTAATTTGGTGAATGTAGTAACCAATTATTCAGGTAACTGCGAATAAGAAAACCAGTGGAGTGCTCTTTTTTACATATGTGTAGAAAATAATGCGACTAATTAATCTTGATGACTGTTACCGTAGCTACTGCTAGAATAACCTGATAATGGTGATAATTTAATTTGATATCTCTTGTAGGATAACCTGATAATTGTGAATAATTAATCTACTAGGATAATATGATAATTGGGGAATTTGATAGCCAGTGGTAAACAATCTGGTAGCTTTTCCTGATGAACCTGGTAGCTGTTTCAAATAAACTTTTTAATTCTTTTGGGGAATATGGTAGCTAGTTGCCTATTTCTAACCTGCATGGTAGTTGTTCCTAATAAATCTTATAATTATTTTGGGGAATCTGGTAAGTTTGTTTTTCTAGTAAACCTGTTTATTGTTATTAGGGAATCTGCTAACTTGCTTTATAGAACTTGGTACCTGTTCCTAAACCTGATAATCGTGTTGGAAATTTGGAGCTAGCTCTAAACTTGTTAGTTGTTTTGGTAATTGGTGTTAATGATTTTTATTTTTGTGTTGTCTATGCATATTTGTGGATGTGAGTAAAAAACATCATGTTAAGTTCAGCAAATGGAAGCTAGTAATTACGAGCACTCTACATGGAACACAAGTTGAAGAAAATAACCACAGCTTTGAGCTCCATCGATTTTTTTTGTACAAAGTGTATCAAAGTCCAAGTTCAAAGGAGTAGGGAACCACCTGCTGCACTTCTGATGTGTAGTGATGTTGCATGCATGATGTAGCTTGTAATTAGTAACTTGGTTCTGCTTTAATATAATTCCTCCATGATGATGCGGAGATCTCATTGTGTATGTAGTGTAGTCGTGAGCTTGAACGAAATAATCCTCGTTAATTGTGGAATTAATAGCCAGCTAGAAAAATTAAAAAAGGAGGGGCACGGCAGGAGGCCCAAAGTGAACGGCCCAAACTAACCAGCTGATAATCGCAAGCGAGCGGAAACGCGAGGCCAGCAGGGCGCCGCTCAGGTCGACCTGGGAGCGGCGCCGCTCTGTAGCACGGTCCAAGATTGTAAGAGAAAACTCTCGGTTGAAAATTATTTAATAAAAGGGCCAAACCATGCATCTATTCATTGCATTATTTTAGTAATGTCATTTGGGGTGTGAACTAACATGGTTAAATCATGTGTATAGTCCAACTAATACATAGCATGTACAAATATAAATATTTGTGGTCCGAGATCTGACTAAATGAAACAATGACGAATGATTCCTTGTGATTAATCTAGCAATAGTTACAAAGAACTACCAATATAATCTTCTTAGATACCGTTTTATGGATCTAACACACATGATATGTTTAGATAAGGTTACGAGGATCTAATAGGATTGCTATGTATTTGTACGGTTATGTAGATATACAGACGTGGTCTATTTAATTACGGTTATATAGATCGATGGTTAGGTAAAATTATGAAATCTAATGGGTATGATATGTTTAAGTATGGTCATTATGATATAACAGATATGATATGTTTAGGTATGACTAATTTTTGTGATATACTCATAAGATGCTGGTCCAAGCGGATCGACAACCAAGTGTTTTTCCTTTTTTATGTATTTGTAGTCCCATCTCTATTTTCTGTTATATTTCTGGCGTTCTCTCTATTTAATTTCTTCTATATTTTAACTCTGATTATATATCCGATAGATTTGATTATGTGCATATTCAATGTTGTCATGAGACCGGGTGTAATCAGTATTAGGTTGACATTACTTTGTTATCCTTATAGATGATCCATACAAGATGGCCTTGTTTCGATGGCATCAACATAGGATGTTCCCTCTAGTATCGTGTGAGATTAGTTAGTTTTGAGCTGAATGATGTGTAGGTCATTGTTGTTTGAGTTGTGTTGTAACTTTCTGTGGACAACATATGAAACAAAGGAAAACAATACTAAAGTACAATACAAGGATGTGATTTTGACACCATGCACAAAGCACACATGCTTTGCGACCAGATCCTTGAACCCACGAAAACATGAAAGACATTTTTTAGTATGACATAACCAATAAGTAATGCAAGGAAAAGTTTGTCTCTCATACACTCTAGAACTATGTTTACTTATGCATAAATAGACAAGTATAGACTCAAGATTTTTATATCTTACCGTATGTTTGTTAAATAGGTAATGAGGTATTTCTTTGATAGAACGAGCTTCTAGCTAATATATTTAAGACTAAATGTACCAAAACAAGTATATTTGCGTTGTGATTCAATTGAGTTTTTCAAAATCAATTTCTGGGTGTGTGCAATTTTTATTATTTCCCCGGATCAAGGCCTATTTGACTAAGTAAAAAATCTTTTTGAAATAGCATTGTACTTAATACCAAGCACAAATAATATGTGGCCAAATTTTTTAAGTTAAATGGAAAATATACTAGCTAGTTAGGGTTGAACATTGTCACAACAAGTTATAAATAAGTAAGTAAGTTTAGTATAAATAAATTATGACTGGTTTCAACGCCCATCAATCCAACAAATTAGTCAGGTTTCAAGACTTCAACACTCGGTTTCCTAGACCAAAAAGAAAGAAAGATATAGTAGTATCAAACGTACCCCTCGTGTACCTAAGCTAAAACATTTATATTAGTTTCTTTAATAGTGATACCTGCCAGGGCACATGTTCATTATTACACAATTCGCGGAAGTATGATCTCCCGATTTATATTGATCCCAGAGGGAGCTGATCTGGCAAAGTGTTTCTTCTATGGCTGTCTCTGTCACACACACACAAAATGTCAGACTTATGTGAATAGACTCACAAGTTTGAATCTCGCGTGAAGAAAAACAGGGATTGAATGTATTGAAATAAAGATTGGTTTAATACTGAAAGTAAATAACAGAAAGAAATAACAAGTAATAAAAAGTGGTAAAGTGTTGGGTTTACTGCTTATGGATGGAGTAGGCGCTGGGAGAACTCAGTTCATGGTTTGTGTGAATGTGCCAAATGGTGGATATGTGATAAATATTATGTCTATTGAATAGTCGGTAGGCGAGTTACCCTTGTGTAGTTAAACATTTCCATGCATGGATTTGTTTATAACTATTGTCCTGCATCCCTGCTCCACATGCCATGGTTAGTTTAGCAATTAAAACCGTCTGGTTGAACAATGTTTTAAGTTCTCTAGCTTCTCATGCTCCTCGTTGATTGCGTGGATCGCACGTTCGCTGAGAGACCCCAAGAGGAAGGTATGAAGCAGTGTAGCAGCAGTTTCCCTCAGTATGAAACCAAGGTTTAATCGAACCAGTAGAGCAACAAATCACTTCTGAAGGTTGTTGGTGGCGGAATATGGCACGGCGCAACACCAGGAATCCGGCGCCAACGTGGAACCTGCACACAACACAATCAAACTACTTTGCCCCAACGAAACAGTGAGGTTGTCAATCTCACCGGCTTGCTGAAAACAAAGGATTAAACGTATGGTGTGGAAAACAGTAGTAAATTGCAGAGAATGAAAAGGAACAATGTTTGCAGTTGGTTGTATTATCAGTGTAAAAGAATGGACCGGGGTCCACAGTTCACTAGTGGTGTCTCTCCATAAAAGATAACTAACATGCTGGGTGAACAAATTACAGCTGGGCAATTGACAAAATATTGAGCGCATGACAATGCATATATATGACATGATGATTACTATGATATTCATGTGGGCATTACGACAAAATACATAGACCGTTATCCAACAGCGTCTATGACTAATAATCCACCGCCAGGTTGTCATCCGAGTTCCCCGTTGGTATTAAGTTGCAAGCAACGGATAATTGCATTAAGTAATGTGCGTAATGTAAACAAATGCATTAGACCTAACGGCGCACCCTTAAGCTAAGCATCGGTTATTTTATCCCTAGTGGCAACAGCACATCCACAATCTTAGAAGTTATTGTCACTCTCCCAGATTACCGGAGGCATGAACCCACTATCTAGCATAAATACTCACTCTTGGAGTTACAAGCATCTACTTGGCCAAAGCATCTACTAGTAACGGAAAGCATGCAAGATCATAAATAACATATAAGATAGATTGATAATCAACTTGACATAGTATTCAATATTCATCGGATCCCAGCAAACACAACATGTAGCATTACAATAAGATGATCTTGATCATGATAGGCAGCTCACAAGATCTAAACATGATAGCATAAAGTGGAGAGACAACCATCTAGCTACTGCCATGGACCCGTAGTCCAAGGATGAACTACTCACGCATCACTCCGGAGGCAGGCATGGTGATGTAGAGCCCTCCGGTGATGATTCCCCTCTCCGGCAGGGTGCCGGGAAGAGCTTCTGAACCCTCCCGAGCTAGGGTTGACGGCGGCGGCGTCTCTGGAACTTTTCGTGGATAATGGCTCGGGTATTTAGGGTTTTCGCGTCGGGAAGAATAAATAGGCGAAAGGGCGGCGGCTGCGAGCCACGTGGGCCCCACACCACCCCACGGGCGGCAGGGGGGCCGCGCGGCCCCATGGTGTGGCTGCCACGTGGCCCCTCCGTCTCTCCTCTGGACTCCGTGTTCGTGTTGGAAAAATAGGAGGTTCTGTCCAAGTTTCGTCCAATTCCGAGAATATTTCCAGACTAGCTTTTCTGGAATACAAAAACAGCAGAAAACAGGAACTGGCACTGTGGCATCTTGTTAATAGGTTAGTCCCAGAAAATGCATAAAAATGCTATGAAGTGTATATAAAACATGTAACAATTGGTATAATATCAACATGGAACATCAGAAATTATAGATACGTTTGAGACGTATCAAGCATCCCCAAGCTTAGTTCTACTCGTCCTCGAGTAGGTAAAACGATAAAAACAAAATAATTTCTGAGGTGACATGCTACAATCATAATCTTGATCAAATAGTATTGTAAAGCACATGTTATGAATGAAGTGATCCAGGTCAATGGTCTATAGTTTGCTAGCAAGTAGATAATGAGCAAACAACTGAATCATATAAGCAAAAACTTTTCATGAATAGTACTTTCGAGACAAGCATCAAAGAGTTTTGCATAAGAGTTAACTCATAAAGCAATAGATTCTAAGTAAAAGGTATTTAACCAACACAAAGGAAGATTTAAGTTTCAGCAATTGCTTTCAACTTTCAACATATATATCTCATGGATATTTGTCAACACAAAGCATATAATAAGTGCAATATACAAGCATATAAAAATTGTTGCACCAAAGTTGACACTAGTGTTTGCTTCTAAGATAGAAAGAAGTAGGAAAACTGACTCAACATAAAAGTAAAAGAAAGGCCCTTCGCAGAGGGAAGCAGGGATTAAATCATGTGCTAGAGCTTTTTAAGTTTTTGAAATCATATAGAGAGTAAAAATAAGTTTTGAGAGGTGTTTGTTAATTGTCAACGAATCAGAAAATGGAAAGTACAATATGACCCCTGCCAACCAGACTTTTAAGAGCGGCTCCCATGAAGGACGTTATTTCTACCAGCAAGGCAGATCATCCCTCTTTCTCTTTTGTTTACACATGCAGATATTTCACTGTTTGTCATTGCTTGACTGATAAATCAGGGCAAAAATGTGAAGAGAATTAAGCGGTTAAAGTTGTAATTAATTGGGACTGGGCACCCCATTTGCCAGCTCTTTTTGCAAAATTAATGGATAAGCGGATGTATATGCCGCTAGTCCGGTGGTAAAGTCTGTTTGACAGTTGACATAAAGACATCCACCCCGTCCTCATGAGCTTGGTAAACATTGACACAAAATAGGAGTAATAAAGTTTGAATAGTTTAAAGGTAGCACATGAAAAATTTACTTGGAATGGCAAGAAATACCACATATAGGTAGTTATGGTGGACACAGATGGCATGGATTTTGGCTCAAGGTTTTGGATGCACGAGAAGCATTCCCTCTCAGTACAGAGTTTAGGCTAGCAAGGTTATTTGAAGCAAACACAGGATATCAACCGACACAGCAAGACTTATATGAAAACATATTGCAAGCATTATAAGACTCTACACTGTCTTCCTTGTTAACCAAACCCTTTTACTAGAAAATATCTAGACCTTAGAGATACCAATCATGCAAACCAAATTTCAACGAGCTTTACGGTAGTTCTTCATTAATAGGTTTTAACTACATGATACAAAAGCTTAAACATGAACTACTTGATAACTCAAAACAATTGACAAGTATCAAATTATCCAATACATGATCTACAAGAATATGTAAGCTTTTTCCATTATACCATCTACCACATGCAACATTTTCTGTTCCAACCAAACACCAATCAATTTATTTCAACATAAACTCTCCAAACAATTATAAGTGAAGCAAGAGAGTACTTTCTTTAAAAGAACTAACAGCTCTGAATAAGAGATGCATGCAAAACAGGAGCTAAAAGCATAGCAATAGCTAGATAAGAATACTCAACAAGTATAAGTGAAGAATAGGAGTATTCATATGAAAAAGCGGAGCGTGTCTCTCTCCCAATCAAGAATGCTGGGGTCCAATCAAGTTGACCATAAGAAAAATAAAATACTGAAAATAAAAGCACACAGACGCTCCAAGTAAAGCACATATGATGTGAAAGAATTAAAATATAGTTTCACTAGAGATGACCTGATAAGTTGCTGATGAAGAAGGGGATGCCTTGGGCATCCCCAAGCTTAGACGCTTGAGTCTTCTTGAAATATGCTGGGGTGATCCATGGGAGCATCCCCAAGCTTAAGCTCTTCACTCTTCTTGATCACATTATATCATCCTTCTCTCTTGACCCTTGAAAACTTCCGCCACACCAAACTCAAAGTAATTCTCATTAGAGGGTTAGTGCACAATCAAAAACTCACATGTTCTATAAGGACACAAACATGACCGTTACTTTTAACATTACTACTGCCACTGATGTTATGTGAAGCTCTTCACCCTAAAAAAGAATTCCACTCAACACTAGTAAAAGAGAGAATGCGAAAAATAAAAGACAGAATCTGTCTAAACAGAACAGTCCGCAAAGACGAATTTTTTCGAGGCACTTACGTTGCTCAGATCGAAAAACTTTAAACTAACGAAAGATGCGTACATATCTGAGGATCACGCACAAAAATTTGCAGATTTAAATAATTTTTCTGTGATTTTACAGAATTAAAACGGTGAACAGCAGAAATCTGTTCCTGCGCAGAAATCCAAATCTAGCATCATCTTCCTATTAGAGGCAATACTTGGCACAACAATGCGATAAAATAAAGATACAAAGGAATTGTTACAGAAGTAAACAACTCCTTGACTCAAAAAAAAGAAAAATTGCAGAAATAAAATAATGGGTTGTCTCCCATAAGCGCTTTTCTTTAACGCCTTTCAGCTAGGCGCAGAAAGTAAGAATCAAGTGTTTCCAAGTGATGAGCATCAAATCATCAAAAACTTCCTCAAAAACACAGCTTGTAACAATAGGCATTTTTGGTTCAGGTAATTCTTGGGAAGCAAATTTAAATAATTCATTATGTGATTCACCCTCAATTTTATCAGTTTTAAGCACATTAGGGGGTTTTGGTTGAGGCACTTTTCGAACATACATGAATTTTTGCTCTTTCCCCACAAAAGCTTTCTGCTTTTTAAACTTGATAGAGGAGAAAGTTGAACTTAGAGTATCCTCTAATTCACCTATCCTGAAGTTTTGATTATCATGGCCAGTGCTAGCTTCTAAAATAGCAATTCTTTTATTAATATCTCCAGTGATTCATTAACTTTGCTAGAACTACCAAGCAAATCCGGCAAGTTTTTCTCCATGGACTCCAATTTTTTTATAACATCTTCCAAAGTAGTCTCAATTTTAAGATCATTAATAAGTGGTGTTCCTACCAAACTTTCAATTATATTGCGTGCTTCCAAAGCAGGAGTCCCCAGAAAGTTGCCTCCTGTCAGAGTATCTAGAACATACCGATACCAACTAGTGATACCAACATAAAAATTTCTAAGAAGGATCATGGTAGAATATTTTTTAGTACATCTACGGTGAGCATCACTGATCCTATACCAAGCATCTTTTAAACTTTCTCCACCTTGTTGCTTAAAGGACCGAACTTCAATTTCAGGGGTACTCATTTTAGCAAAATTAAAACAAAACAGAAAGATAACAACTTGAAAATAAAAGTAACTAATTTTTTTGTTTTTGATAAATAAAGCAAACAAGACTAAATAAAAATAAACTAAGCAAGACAATAACAAAGTAAAGAGATTGGAAGCGTGAAACTCCCCTTGCAGAAATCCTCTTGCTCCCGGCAACGGCGCCAGAAAAAGAGCTGGCGTGTGGAAGGGGAAGTAAGGAGATTTCTGAACCGAAGTGCTTCCCCCCGGCAACGGCGCCAGAAAAAGCTTGATTGCGTGGATCACACGTTCGCTGGGAGACCCCAAGAGGAAGGTATGAAGCAGTGTAGCAGCAGTTTCCCTCAGTATGAAACCAAGGTTTAATCGAACCAGTAGGAGCAAGAAATCACTTCTGAAGGTTGTTGGTGGCGGAATATGGCACGGCGCAACACCAGGGAATCCGGCGCCAACGTGGAACTGCACACAACACAATCAAACTACTTTGCCCCAACGAAACAGTGAGGTTGTCAATCTCACCGGCTTGCTGAAAACAAAGGATTAAACGTATGGTGTGGAAAATAGTAGTAAATTGCAGAGAATGAAAAGGAACAATGTTTGCAGTTGGTTGTATTATCAGTGTAAAAGAATGGACCGGGGTCCACAGTTCACTAGTGGTGTCTCTCCATAAAAGATAACTAACATGCTGGGTGAACAAATTACAGCTGGGCAATTGACAAAATATTGAGCGCATGACAATGCATATATATGACATGATGATTACTATGATATTCATGTGGGCATTACGACAAAATACATAGACCGTTATCCAACAGCGTCTATGACTAATAATCCACCGCCAGGTTGTCATCCGAGTTCCCCGTTGGTATTAAGTTGCAAGCAACGGATAATTGCATTAAGTAATGTGCGTAAAGTAAACAAATGCATTAGACCTAACGGCGCACCCTTAAGCTAAGCATCGGTTATTTTATCCCTAGTGGCAACAGCACATCCACAATCTTAGAAGTTATTGTCACTCTCCAGATTACCGGAGGCATGAACCCACTATCTAGCATAAATACTCACTCTTGGAGTTACAAGCATCTACTTGGCCAAAGCATCTACTAGTAACGGAAAGCATGCAAGATCATAAATAACATATAAGATAGATTGATAATCAACTTGACATAGTATTCAATATTCATCGGATCCCAGCAAACACAACATGTAGCATTACAATAAGATGATCTTGATCATGATAGGCAGCTCACAAGATCTAAACATGATAGCATAAAGTGGAGAGACAACCATCTAGCTACTGCCATGGACCCGTAGTCCAAGGATGAACTACTCACGCATCACTCCGGAGGCAGGCATGGTGATGTAGAGCCCTCCGGTGATGATTCCCCTCTCCGGCAGGGTGCCGGGAAGAGTTCTGAACCCTCCCGAGCTAGGGTTGACGGCGGCGGCGTCTCTGGAACTTTTCGTGGATAATGGCTCGGGTATTTAGGGTTTTCGCGTCGGGAAGAATAAATAGGCGAAAGGCGGCGGCTGCAGTGCCACGTGGGCCCCACACCACCCCACGGCGCGACAGGGGGGCCCGCGCGGCCCCATGGTGTGGCTGCCACGTGGCCCTCCTCCGTCTCTCCTCTGGACTCCGTGTTCGTGTTGAAAAATAGGAGGTTCTGTCCAAGTTTCGTCCAATTCCGAGAATATTTCCAGACTAGCTTTTCTGGAATACAAAAACAGCAGAAAACATGAACTGGCACTGTGACATCTTGTTAATAGGTTAGTCCCAGAAAATGCATAAAAATGCTATGAAGTGTATATAAAGCATGTAACAATTGGTATAATATCAACATGGAACATCAGAAATTATAGATACGTTTGAGACGTATCACTCGTGTTGTCTTCACTCCTCGTTGATATCTCCATCTGTCACCTTGGAGGTCGCGGATGGATCGAACAACAAGTAAAGGTCTATGTAGGTCTACGAATCATGTTATCTGGGCCCTATATAACAAGCATTGCAAACCATAGACAAGTAATCCTATAAACAATATTGAAAAGACTTTCACAAATATGGTGAAAAATAAAGGCACAAACACATCTCACCAGTCCCTATATCTCCCACGCCTTGGGGATTTATTCGCACATGAGAGGCATAATAGACATAAACTCAATAATTGAAAGTAAAATAGTTCATCACTAAATTACCAGAGAAAGCCACAATACGTTATAGATCAACAATAACCAAACCTCGAGTTCAATCTAGAAGAGGTTTCTCAACCCTAAACTGTTACAATGGATCTCTCTCTCTCTCACTCTCTCTCTCTATGTGCGGTGGAATGATGGTGTAATGGTTGTACATCTATTCATTTATAATAGAGATATTTATTCATGTAGTGACTGGATCTGGCAGACGGTCCCCTCTCCGGATCTCTTCATCTCTTCTGACTTCGGTGCGTTGTTTTCCTTTCTGTTTTCTGCCTGCCTCCTTCACGAAAGTTGTCCCTTTTAATGTGCTGAAGGCGGCGGCGTCTGGTACGGTGGCTGGTACCATACCCAGTCTCGTTACGTCTCCCTGGTTATGAAATTTGATCTTCTGTTTAATGGGCTTGCTTGATTTGCTCCAAATAGCATTATTATGCATCATTTCCTTCATGTATTTAATAGATCCTGACACTCACAACAGGAAATGAAGAATCTCAAAACATCATAATATTTGGGTTAGTGTTAAAGAAAAATTCAAATCAAAATCAAATCAAAACCGAGGAAATGGCAAAGATAAATCACATATAAAATAGAGCCATCAAATAATAAGTCTGAACACGGTGGAGAGGTAACCAACATGGTCACAATAATGTCCCAATTCCATTGTGTATTTAAGCAAATGTTTTGTAGCCATTCTTTACAGTCCCAACGATCTTCCTGTTAAGTACGCTATGTTTCTCTCGTGACTTCGGTAATAGCTATTTCCTTATAAATATATTTTATCTAGAAACTAGTGTTCTAGCAGGAGTCAATGTAAGCATGTGTATTAAAATGGGGTCCTTGTGACCAAATCTAGAATGAGACATATTGTTTGACAAATACTGATGCAAAGTAATTATGAATGCTAATATATACAGAATATGATTTTATTTTACCAAATTTGACTTTATCTTTTCTACATATTAAATGAAACTCTACTTATTGAAATATGGCAAAGCATTTCCTTTGTTAAGGAAGAAAGTGGACTATCAATTCCATATGAGCCCTTGGCCTGGTATTTTACTACATATGTGGCTGGAGAAAATGAAATATCCGTTAGCTAGACACATGCATGTGTTATGAGTATATTCGACGTGGTACTAGCTGGTGAAACGATAAATTGTAGTCTAATCAATCTCGTTGGAAATAACTTAATGTCATTAAAAAATGTTTAATAAAAAAATCGCTTGCGTCACTATATTGTGCTACGAATATTCTTGGGAATCAAAATCGTTCGAAGTGCAATTGTGGAAATGTTGCTGGGTATCGCTAGTTTCGCTACTACTTGTGGGTTCAAGTCTCATGTGCCTTTGATATGTTCGGTGTTCTCCTTGGATTTCTTTTTGTTTGCTATTTTCTTATTCAACAAATAATGTAGTTTTTCTTTGACAACAAATAATGTAACTTAGGGTAGTTGATACTTGATAGTACATATTATAGGCTTGACAGCTCATTTCTTTATCTAAGCATATGTACAGACGGTTTCGGCCTAAGCTTTAGCTTTAGAGACCTCTTGGACATGTTTCTCAAAGAGACAAGCTGCACCCATAAGCAGTTGAACAAACACACTTCGTTATTTCGCACTGAATTAGTGCAGAGTGCAGACCACATGAATAAGACGCCACGTTTGTAACATATACTTCTCCAACATCAAGAAAATCAAGCCCTAAATTAAATTTCTTCTAGCTAGTATTGTACGTACCATGTATATGCCGGACTTGCTCCAGTGCCAAAAACGACAAGCAATTCACCCGGAAACCTAACACCTATGCTTTGCACAACAGATCAACCAGACCACACAACGCTCAACCCAAACAAATTAAACGTGTGATCAATCAGATCACTGCAACTGCGCGTGCGCGATGGCCTGCTCGAGGTGCTGCAGGGACGCCTGGTAGGCGACGAAGCCCATGAACCAGAACTCAAAGCCGTCGTCCGTCACCAGCTGGACGTACTTCTGCTCCGGCCGGTGCTTGTTCTCGCTTGGCTTGGCCGTCTTCACCTTCCTGAGCGGGATGTCCACCTTGTACGGCACCCGCACCGTGTCGCCCTTCGGGGAGGTGAGCGCCAGCGACCGGTCGCTGCGGAAGGCCACCCTCTCCGTCGATACGAAAAGCATCCCGGCGATCGGGCCGGCGGTGGTGGACAGGTAGCACTGCGAGGCCTTCAGGAGCTTCTCGCCCTTGTCCGCGGAGAACCACCGCCGGAAGACGTTCTCCACGCCGCCCGCGTGGAGGATCCTCGCGCCCAACGACAGCTTGCCTCTCACCGTCTCGTACAGTTTTGGGCCTAGAGTCACTGCAGAATCATCAAGGAACACATGTTCAGTGTCTAATTCGTAACTGAAGCTATTGTGAACAGTGAAGAACTGAAAGATATATCTAAGACTCACCATGTTCTTTGATGCCTTTAGCAAACTTGTCCCCCGTCCTTCCCGATTTAAAGCTCGCACGCGTATTCGTCGAATACTTGGCATCGCCGCGACAGGTAGTAGCTCCAGCATCGCTTGGGAAATCCGGCTCCTCGATGCCGAAAGCCCTGCTGCTCACTGGGATCCCGGTCACATGCTCCCGTCCTGCCTTCTCCATTTGCTGTTTGGAATTAAGAACCGAAGACTTCTTTTTTTCTGCCAAGAGGAGGAAGTCAAGACTTTGCTCTGCTTCCTTCCTTTGCGCCCTAGTTCCCGGCCTCTGTCTGAGGGTTGCTGGTGAGCGGTGACTTGTTGATGTGTGTGTGGGGGGGATGGTTGTTGCTCGAGCTCCGTGCTCTGAACGGGAAGGAGGGGGTGCCTTTTATAAGCTTTGGAAACCGGCCTGTAAAACCTTCTCTTCTCAACCAACGATTCAAAAGCCGGTCCGGTGTTTATCCATCCGATTAGCTTTTGGATGGAACAGTCATCGTCGCCCACAAGGATTCTGGATAAAAGAAGCTGTTCCTATGTGTTGTGCTGCATGTGCAAGGGTCCACTGCGAAACTTTTGTGCGTGTCACGAGTGACATCTAGTCATCCATGCATGGACCATGATCGATCAATTGGCCCAACCTCAATTGGCCCAACCTCAATTGGCCCAACCAGCAGCTGCTACTTGCACGCATGCAATTGGGGCGTCCGGTGAAGAAAATTCAGTCAGGCAGGGGGAAAAGGTCCCTCTGTAACTTTGTCGCCGGCGAGTCGCTGCTAGCTAGATCAATCTCTGTTTGCGCAAAGGCGCAAACGCAACCGGATTTCCACTTTCCTTCGTTCAACCTCGATTAGTTTATAACTTTATACCACGTTTGCGACGGAGTACTACGTAGTATTCAAATCCAAAGCTTCGAGTCGATGCAATGCCGGAATGCCACGAGTAAACCGCACTGTCCTGCGAGCTGATTCGACGACGGTGATGGCGTGGCAACAGAGTGGATAAATAAGGCAGCTAGCGGGGCCAGCATACACCTTTACGTACGTAGAGCTGGATTAGGACGAAGAAGGAGGAAGAAGAAGGTTCGGGCATGCATGGAAGACCACCGTCACACGTTCGGTCACTGCGTTCTCGATTTTTCCTTTTTCCTCTCCACGTTTGCGCTAGCTTTTCCTTCGCGCCAACGGTGGCCAGCCAGATGGCTCGAGATCATTCAGCGCGCGAAATCGATGGTGGTGACCCACCCGCCTCAAAGCAGTTCACAGATATGCATGTGCACATTGAATATGGGCATGTGGGTTAAGGCCTCCCTGTCATCAGCGATGATCATCGAGCTAGTAATCTGGATTGTTTATGCTCTATTATGATTATGATTTTCCCTGCTTTTGTATCATGCTCCATCAGCGCGGCCGGTGTTGCGCGGGGACGGTATTCCCGGTAGTTGGGGTTCTAGTTTTATGCTTGTTTTGACCATAACTAGAGTATGCTTTTGCTTACGCGAAAAGAAGAAAGGAACAAGGAAAATGCAGGGAAACGAGGGAATGTGCGTCAGTGCTTGTGTGTGAGAAGTTTCCCAATGCTTTGTTTTTATACACATGCATGGACACCGACGAAATATATAAACATGTGTTCGACCTCACACTGTTAGATTATTAGTGTCGGAGCTGGAAGAACCGTGTGTCAGCCATGAAAAATGATCAGTCTATACGGCGTCCGAGACCAATGCATATGCATTCAATCTGTGCTGACAACTTGCAAGTGCTTCATCTATTATGCACTCTATATGACCCACTAAAATCTCACTATGACCAGTAAGATCGCACCAACCTGAATATACATGACCCATTAATTAGTAACCCAGACACTGACCCATTAGTAAGCTTTGTATGTGACCCACTAGAATCCCAGTATGACCCAATAAGATCACATCAACCTTAATATACCTGACCCATTAGTAAGTAACCCAGACATTGGCGAGCTCTTTTACTGTTATTTTCTTGCGCTGGGTGGGTGCAATAGCACAAAGCCATTGCATGCCTGCTCACTGTTGCCTGTCCAAATGCCACTAACAGTATCAATCTGCTCTCAAACTTCTGAATCGATCGAGGAGGCTACAAAAGTGGCGGATCGCTCGTCAGATTAGGGTAGAAAGCAACGGCACAGAGGATATAGGCCGTGCTAGATTACGTGAAATCGGGGCTGGGGGCCTCCACCATGTGGCAGCAGATAAGGATGCAATCCAAATGCATGAACGACCTGTAATGTCGACGTAAAAGCTTCCTCCGATGCGCCAAGTTCGAAGCTTTTTGTTATTAGGTTATGGGGTCTCAATCAAGAGCCTAAAAACAAATCAGATCAGAGCGGGAAAAAGGAGGCAGGTTTTGCGTAGTCGACAAGCCCTGGTGGTTTAGGTCCCGCGCGCGCCCCTTATTTGGTGCTGCCGTTTGTGTCACCGATGAGCAACGCCCCAACTAACTTGTTGTTTAAGCCTTTGCCAACTCCTTGATTTTTGTTCTTGCGTTGTCCACATGCAACGCACGCAATGCCAGTTTGTGGGGCTCCGGTTCGTTTTTGCCGTGGCCCAGGCAAATATAGGTAGGCCATGCGTAATCTCGCTTGATTTTCCAGCGATTACGATGGCTGGCTAGGGTTGTTTTTCAGCCATGGATTACACAGTCCCAGGAAAAAACTATGGACCACACCAAGTTTTAACTTTCTTTCTTCCTACTTAAGAATTATCCAACTCATAAAAAATATGGATTTTTTTAAAGGTTGTTATGATAAGATGGAAATGATAGTCATAAATACAGTTTAGTAAATTGGCAAGTTCTTTATTAACCTGTTTATCAAGGATTCAAGGGGGCTTAGGAGTAGTACATTTGGAAGTTATGAATATCTGCTTATTAAGTAAATGACTTTGGAAATTGGAGAATGAAGAGGGTTTGTGGAAGAAATGATCTAAGAAAATTGCTATAGAAGAAGTTTTTAATATATGTTGAAAATAGTGCAACTCAATCTCATCTTCTCCATAGCATCTTGGGAGTTAGGGAGGATTTCGATAAATTTGGAAAAAAAAATGTGGTTGGACAGTCGGTGATGGCTTAAGCACTAGGTTTTGGGAAATTGCTCCCAAGTCCCAAGAGCATGTACTCCAAAGATAAGCAATACTCTTGGCATATCAAAATAGATGGTGTTTTTGGACACTAACATGATCTTCGAGATGCTTCTTTGACCGCAAACTTCTATAAAATATATGTATAAAAAGAAAAAATATAAAATATTTTAAAAATACTTTTCGAGACTAATTTGTATATATCATTATTATTTCTAAACTTGATAATTAAAATGGTAATCCTAGTCAAAGTTTTAAAAGTTTGCAGGAAGACACGTTCAAAATAATATGTATATGCGACATGGATGGAGTAAATCAATAAAATATATTTATATATGCTAAAAAGATGCATGTTCATATCTTCTATGTGCCCGTACATTTTCATAGGAAAATATACAAACTTTTGCGTCAGGGAGAAAAAATTACATGATAGAAAAAAACTATAATTTTAAACACCATAGTATGCTTTTACCGAGTTTGCAAAATTAAACTTTGGGGCATATTTGGTTTTCAGGCTTCTAAGAACCCAAGAACAGGAAAAACACAAAAATCTTATAGTAATGTATGTGCAAAAAAGAGGATTGAAAAACGTAAGAATTATGTTAAATTGGTTTATTAAAGGGAATAGGAAAAACACAAATCCTAGTAAACTTCGAATAAAAAACAAATCACATGAGGAAGTATCATTAGAACGTAATTATGCCACTAAATACCTCGGTCTGGTTGTTCGTGCATAGGAATTTAAAGAAAGAGATTCAACTGGATCGTAAAATTTCTACGTTTTCATTTGAAACTAGGATCAAAGAAAATTTCCTATGTTTTTCTTTGACCCATTCTTTTGAACTAAACATATGAATAGTGTGCTATACGTAGGAAAATTTCATATTCCTATGTTATTCCCTCATTTCTTTTGAACCAAACAAGCCTCTAACCTGGCATCTACGAGCACACACTAAAACATGGAATTTACTCCTAAGTTTGTTCACATTTTTTGAGCATTTGAACAAATATTTTTTGCATCCAAGAGAGGACGTGTTCCCGACTTCCCGGGTGTAACTTCGAAATTTGGATAGAATAGAGAGATAAATATAGCTCAAGACCTTCAAGTGCATACATAGCTGGAACTTTGTTATTGTGCCCTGAACCCAATTCTGAATCTACGCCATCGGCCCTCGTGTGTTGCACCTCTCGGCGACCCTAAGACCCCACGAACCTGTCATGAGGTTTCTCGTCCTTGTCGGGCTCACCCTTAGCCATTGTCCATATATACACTCATGGCCTCGCCACCTCGATATCCCGCTACAACGTATTGCTGCCACTGGTGTGAGAACCATGGGCGCGGCGCAAATGACCGGTCCCTGCGCACCCTGGACGCCTTATAATTAACCTCTCCGGTCTTACTCTTCATCGGTGGTGGATGGGGAAAATCAGTGGATCCAACAAAGGGTGAATAAGTGCATAATATGTGATGTGAACCGAAGGGGCCGAATAATTGCCTAAAACTTGAGTTATTTCAGACAACTGTGCTCTAGCAAATGAGATATAATATAAAGAAAAATAAAATGTTGGAGACTTGGGGCTATGTTAATTTTTACATCAGAATTATAAAGAGCATTTGAGAAAGAGTTGGTTGACACCGAATGAATCAATTGGATGTATATATAGTCGATGGGGACCTAACTTTGACACTCAACTAGAACCAGCTTTTATCAAACAGTTGGCCGTTGGCACACATATCTATATTTGAGCTCTGTCCACTATGATCAGATGTGTAGAATCAGTTCAGTAATAATGTAGTACCAAAAACATCTCCCCAAAAATAAATACTGACGATATATCGTGCAACTTTCTGTGAGGCGCAAATTTTCTCCTACCCTTTCTCTTTTTTCAGGAAGAAGAATATTCCTACCGGTTCTTCCATTATGTTTTCTTTGCGAATGATATGGGATGGTACTGATAAAGATCAGCACGACAGCAAAATGCCACCTACAAAGGACCCTTCCTCATACTTTGGAGTACAAAAAAACAAGGGCCGACCAAATTATACACACGGAAAAACAGGACCAATCAATCAGTTGGCGCGTCAGCTGTCCGGAGATATGCTAAGTTTTCTCTAAAAAATCTGCTAAATTGACGCAAAGCAAGACTAATCGGTGCATACACGCACCGACTGGAGTGGACGGCGTACTGACGATCACGCGGGAAGCAGGCTGGGTCGGAGCCATGGCGAGTGAGTACGTAGAAATAAGAAAAGCTTGCAGCCACCATGCCATGCCACCCCATGTACGCGTGTTCCCCTTTGCCACGGCCGGTGGTCGTGGGACTCGCGGCGCGCCAGCACTGGTGACACTTGTGCCGCTCCCCGGCGTTGCTGCTCGTTGTGGAGTGGGAAGGTGGAAGAAAGCTGGATCTTCCTGCGGTTCCGGATCTTAGCTCCATTTGCAGGAATCTGCTCTGTTCGTTCCTAGTTCAGTTCAGTTGTTGATGTCAGGTGGTAGGTCAGAAGAATTTGGATGTAGCTTGGATGCTTCGTTGCTTCGATTGGGTTGTTATTGGTAAATCGTTGCTTTTCCAACGGTATTATTGGTGAATCATCATTCATCAGGTCATTGGTCGCAAATAAATAGGAGTATTAATCATCAAGTCCTTGTTTGTGCTGATTTCTGAAGTGACGTGATGTCAGGCCTACTGTCAAACGGCACTCGGTCGATCGAGGATAGGTCGAGAAAAGGGAAAATCAAGCAGAGAATAGTACGATGGGCCTATGAACTCTCTTGTGCCGATTCTCTGTAGGCCAAAGCGCGGGCCTTTAGAGTCACTGCCAAGCCTCGTAAGGCCCACATCACTTGATAATTCGACACAGGTCACGGAAAACATTATTCTCTATATTCTCAGAAAAGGCTTCATTATCCGCTAAAAAAAAGGCTTCATTATTATCAAAAACAAAACGTAGCAGGCATTTTATCTATGGCGTCCTTGTTCTCTTTTCCTCTTCTTCTTATTTGATTTTTTTTTGGTTTCTTGAGCTCAGTGGAAGGGTAGAAGGACGATATTTTGGATTAGGCTCAATGATATAATAAAATAAATTTGCATTACTCTTGCATCAACGGGGATGTAGCTCAAATGGTAGAGCGCCCGCTTTGCATGCGGGAGGCACGGGGTTCGATCCCCGCATCTCCATTTTTTTGGTTTTTGCTCTCTTTGTTTTGCATTTCGTTCGAATAACATTTAAAGGAATACTACTCATTCCATTGTGAGCTCATCCAAATACTTGACAGTCTTGACTCATTCCATTCTGAGCTCATCCAAATACTTGTATTTTGCGCCAACCAAGAACAGAAGACGGTTGTGATTTTTTCCCCCATTTCTCTTCTCTCTTACACCCCTCTTGTTCCTACCAGCAAAGAGAGTGTAGCGCAAAAGTGAAAGGTAAAGGTCAGAATTACCAGGCGGATTTTGGCCTTTTTCGCTTTCTCTGGATCCAACTGCCACCAAATCTTTGCCCGCACCCAAAGAGATCATGATTCTCCGTTCGTCACCCTTTGACTCTGATGTGAACGAAGAAGGACGACATTGCTGCACCTTTCTGAATTCTGAACTGCATTGTCATTTCCCTGCACAGAGATATGGCCGCTCGGCACTGTCCACTGAAAGAATAAATCTGGCCGCACTCATGTAATGAGTACTTGTATTAGACTAGTACAAGTAGTTTGTATGCTTCCAAAGTTCAAAGTTCCATCGTCCTCAACTACTACTACTAGTATGATAGTATCCTTCTGCATTCATAACAAATATATGCTCTGCTTGTATGAATGTATCTTGCTTCCTACTCTGGCTTCATGTCATTGTTTTCTTCGGACAATATTTAATTCATATGGTTATGCTGGATTCCTCAGCTTAAGGTTGGAATCAATCCAGGGCTACCATTCGAGGCCAGTTCTTTGCATATAATTCTATGTCAGTTTCACTTAGGTAATCGTTCAGATAGAGCAGTGTACCTAGATCAGCGTGTTCTCTGAAACAATCAAAACATCAGGAATAACAACACATCACTGTTACACTACGAGTCTACGACATAGACATGCCGAACAAATGATCAGTTTACATTCATCGATTACCGAGATGTAAGAAAGAAAACTAACAAGGCTCCTAGCAAGCTACTCCCTTCGTTCCAAATTAATTGACTTACATATATCTACAGATACATCCAACTGTAGATATATGGAAGTCAATTAATTTGGAACGGATGGAGTAATTAGCAAGACTCCTCACACAGCGATACGGCTAATGAAAACTACTCCTTAACACGGAGGCGCCCTTGCCGGCTTGCCGCCACAATGCAACCTGGCCGGCCGTCAGCGATCGCTAGCCTGCTGCCACCGTACCTACGAAACCGGTGGAGTCAGCCGACGCGGCCGTCGTCGAAGTTGAGCGCGTAGCTCAGGGCGTCGTAGTGGAAGCTGAACCTCTGCTTGCGCCACCTGCCACGCTCCGAGTGCAGCCGCCGGACGGCAGCCCGCAGCCGCCAGTAGAGGCTCCTCGTAAAGTACTTGCTCCTGCCTTCAGCCACCGCGGCAACACTGGTGGCCTCCACGGCAGCTACCACAGCAGCCATTCTTGAGCTAGAGATGGGAGAGGCGGATGATCGAGGCTGTGCCGAGGCGAACTGTCTCTGATGTCTCAACTCGTTTTTGTGGTTTAGCCCAACATTGGTCTTGGTTTGGGTTGAGGGTTTGCGAAGGAGTCGAAGGGAGTGAGAGTGCTGGCTGCTGGGGTATATAAGAGCATCACTAGCAGTGCCCTCAAAACGGCAACCTGCAAAACAATTTTAGGGGTCGGGTTTTGCGTGTTCTTGCGCGAGAAATGGGGCCGCGAAGAACAGAGCCCTCAAACCAACCTGCAAATCTGAAATTCAACATCCAAATTTTCGCGGGAACAAAGTTCATCATACTGATAGATGTTCTACAGATCGATTCAACATCCAAACCTGCTACAGATCGATTTCAACGTTGTATCTACACAAAATGCAAACCCTAGAACTACACGTCGCCGCCGAAACCCTAGAACTACACAAAATTTGCTCCTCACCGGAGCCACGGGCGCGGCGGCGACGCAGCGGTGGAGGATCTTCACTCCTCGTCGGAGTCGAGGTTGATGACGGGCGGGAGCTGGCTGATGATCAGCGTCTGCTCCATGAGGACCTCGTCGAGCTCCTCGTCGCGCTTGATCTTGGCGGCGAACTCCGCCGCCTCGTTCTGGGACCGCAGCAGCGTCGCCGCCAGCGTGCGCTCGAGTTGATCGTCGGGGATGAAGTCCTCCGGCCCGAGCGTGACGCCGTAGTGCTCGGGGTCGTAGCCCGCCGGCGGAGGAGGGCCTGGCGCGGCGGACGAGCTGCTGGCGCCCGCGGAGGAGCTGCTGGCGCCCGCGGAGAGGAGCTGCTCGCGACGGCGCCGGTCGATCTCCCGCTCCCGCGCCCTCCGGAGCCGGTCAAACTCCGGCAAGTCGCAGCGCACCGGCCCGCCCCCGTACCTCCATGCGCCGCGCTTCCGTGCGCCGTCGCTGCGGACGATCTGCGCCCGCTTCGCGTCGGAGTAGTCTCCGCCGAAACGGTCGTCGCCGGGGAGCGGCGCATCTCGTTCCCGCTTCGGCGCCATGGCGGGAGGTGGCTGCGCGGGGGCGCTCGAGGCGCGGCCGGGCGCGGGGTTCGGCGGCGGGGCGCGGCCGCTCGCGGGAGGGGCCATGGCGGCGGGGTTCGGCCGGCGGCGGCGCAGGGAAGGAGGAGGGCTCGAGGCGGTTGGGGAATTTTTCCCTCCCGCGACGCGTCGTTGACCAGAATGCAGGGCCCTGCGTTTTTGCCTCTCGACCCGTGTTTGTGCAGGTTGGGATGGAGTTTGAGGGCTGGGCCTTCAAATTTTTTTGCGGGTTTACGGGTTTGAGGGCTCTGTTCCGCGCCAACTTTCGGCCTCAACCCTCAAAAAAGCAGTTAATTTGAGGGTTTGACCAGAATGAGGGCACTGCTAGTGATGCTCTAAACAACTTGTCATCTGATGAGCCTTTGTTTTTTCTTCTTCATTTTTCCTTTGCCCGCTACCTGCGTGTGAAACACTACCATGGCCGTGTGTCCCGTCCAGGGAAGCAGCCCCATGTGTGTTCTCAGAAGCCAGAGCTGATATCAGAACAAGCACAAGCTCAAATTCCACGGTAAGCGCATACGGAGCAACAGTATCAGAATTGGGCATATGCTGGGAGAACGCTACTAGTCCAAGAATAGGAAGTCCACCCTTTGCCATTCCAGGGCAAATCGCTGCACCATGGTACAGACTTACAGAGATCCAGAGATCCGCCGCGGGAATACAACGCACTGTTGACTGTTGACGACGCGAGTGCACACTGCCTCGAGGCTGGAGGCGGAAACCCAACAAATTCGATATCCAGAAAGGCCCAATGATAAACTCTGGATTATATTTGTACCCGGATTATATTTGGCGTCTGAACTTATGACATGAAAATGAAGAAGAATTCAGAGCTGGTGTAAACTCTGGATGTCTGAAGTCTGCGCGTTTTTCTTGTATTTGGTTTCCGAACTTTGGGTTTAACTCAGCAGATTTCTGCTAACTAGAAATCTGGCAAAGGTGCGGATTACGATGATTTTTTTAATATAACTTTGAAGTCTGAACCGATTCTATGACACCAGTAGGCATGGACACACGGGGAGCGTATGGTGGGGGAAGCAGAATATGAGATCCAACCGTTCCTACCTAATCCGACGACAGCGACGGAAATTTGCAGATTTGCAGTATATAGCCCATTTTCACGTGATATGTTCCCGCTGCTGAACCGTGCAAGTGACATCCCCTCGTCTGGATTCACGTTTGGCCTAATTTTACAGGCTGAATAGTACTAGTACTGTAACTATAAGCAGGAGGCGGCGTCGTTCATCGAATAAGTCAACTGACCGCGTGGGTGCAACTGTCTGCTTCTGTTTACCCATGCTGCGTTGTCCCAGTGAGCCAGTGAGGAGTCAACCATTCTTGGAAAGGTCAGAAAGAAGCACTTCACTCCTTCGACATGCTCTCTATGAAACATCCATTCTAATCATCTGTGAAAATAGAAAAGAAATTTTCTATACGTAAACATGAGTGGTTAAACTAAAAAAATCCAGGTAATATATGTCTCGTTTATGTAATATAAAACTCAAGTTACAAGCTACGTAAATACCGACCTGACAGGACAGAAGAGATAGTAGAAAACTAGCTTTTGCTAAAAGGATTATTAGCTAAGAAAGAAAATTAAAATCCACATGGAAGGAACCCCTGAGTAAGAAACTAACGCCTATCACTCGCCTCTGGCACCGGCATAGCGGCCACCCAATAAATAGTGAACAACTCACCTCTTCACCCAAGCGCGACGACGCGGCTCCGTCACTGATCTGTACCTTAACGGCCTCCAAAGTAGCTTACCAAAAGTAAAGTCATTGTTGTTGAAATAATCTGGCCAGGGCAGCACCGAGACACCATTTCGAACTCCACAACTGGCAAGCCCAAGCGATGACGTCGGAGGAGGAAACCAGATCTTTCATGCTCCAACTACGAACCCGACACAAAAATCACCATCTTACAGCTGCCACTGATGCCGACAACTGTCAACACTCACCCCTGAACGACCTCCCGAGCTCCGTTCCACACGTCGTAGCACAGGCGGAGCCCAAGGAAACATGTCCACCACAAGGATGCCACCACCGCCACGCCATCCCCGGTTGAACAGACTACCATCCAGATTTTTCACTGGCAACAGAGTAGAACACCGTATTCGAGAAGGTTTTAAAGACTTGTATTCATCACCACGGTCGTGTTGAGAAACTTAACTACAAAGGATCTAACCCTAAAACTATGCAAATCCGCACACGCAAGATCCAGCGACTCCTCTCAGACTGAAGAGGAGCCGCCGGAGACTAGCGTCGGAAGACTGATTGCCTAGGGTATCTCTTTTTTGTTATTTGATTTACATGAGTGCCAATACACGGACCCAATCCCGATGCAGCATCTGCTAATCATGTGTCTGTTTGTCTTTTGGCAGTACCGCTAGATGGATCAGGTCTGCTATGGCAGTATCACTGTATAGTTCATTCGACCTCCATTCCAATGAATAAGGCTCGCACACTTTTCAAGATTTATTTTTGACAAAGAATTAATCCATGTATATAAGGACTATTTGATATAGAATTGGTATCATTAGAAAGTGGTTTCAATATGAATCTAACAATATCTATAATGTACTATATAATTGAAATATTGGTGCTCAATTCTTTCGATCAAAATTTATCTTGAAATGCCCGTGCAGCTTATTCATATGAACGGAGGGAGTAGCTCATAGCCTCGTAGATCAGGTACCAAACAGGAAAAGCTTCTTTCCGAATAATCTACCTGGTTTGGTTCTCAAAGACATCATGCATCAGGCACCCGTCCCTTTGTATGTGGCCCCTTTTTTGTTGGCAGGATCATATCTTTCTTTTTTGAAACTAGACAAAAGATTTGCCTTTTATATTGATATATAGGAGAATCAAACATGATACGGCCGAGGCCAAAAGAAAAGGCCAAGTCAGGGCCTACTAAACGAAAGAAAGTAGCACCCATATCTCAAATTATTGTCGTAGCCCCATTTGTATGTGGACTAGGGCCGCATTCCAAAGTCCTCATCTAATATTTTGCACGCCTCACCGCGTCTCTCAGGCACAGCCCAACTGGGTACCCAACATTCCCCGTCCAATCTGTGATTTTTCCTTTTTTTTTCCTTCTGACAGGGGCGCAAGGCGCCCCAGGTGGGGCGATTCGGCTCAGCCGCCTAAAGCGAGGTGCTTAATGGGCCGCTAAGCGGCCCAATAAGAAGCACAGTGTTTTTTTTTCTTTTTACGTTTTTCAAATCTGTATTGTAAATATGAATAATTTTTTAAATCTGAATGTTTTTCAAAATCTGAATGTTTTTTCATTTGAACTAGTTTCAAAATTTAACAATGTTTTGAATTTGAACAATTTTCAAAATCTGAAAGTTTTTAAAATTTGAACAATTTTCAAATCTGAACGTTTTTAATAAATGTGAACAATTTTTAAATCTGAACAATTTTTAAATCTAATTTTTTTTCAATCCAAACAATTTTCAGATCTGAACAATTTTTAAATCTGAACAATTTTATATTTGAACCATTCTCAAATTTGACCATTTTTTAAAATGTACAATTTTCAAAAATCAGAAAAAGTAAAAAAAATAAAGAATGTTCCTTGACTTTAACAGGAAAAGGTATTTTCTCAATGTTCCTTGACTTTAACAGGAAAAGGTATTTTCTCAATGTAAGATTCTGGCAAAATGTGGTCAGCAGTATGAACTTCAATATTTTTAACAATGGCCGAATTAGCTTTATCTTTATAAGGTTCATGATATTTATTCAAATCTTTCTTAGGCACATCAAGATAAGAGGCAAAAGCTTTGTAATAATTTGCAACAACTTGAGAATCAAGACCATAAACAACACTAACATTATGAAAATCATCAGTCTCCATAAAAGATTTAATGCATTCATAATCATAATTTATACCTGACTTTCTACCTTTGTCGTTCTCCCATCCTTCAGTATTTTCCTGAATATGGTCAAGAAGTTCTCATTTAACTTCTTCTTCAGTACGTGTAAATGATCCAGAACAAGAGGCATCCAATAAATCCTTATCATGAAGAGAAAGCCTTGCATAAAAATTATTGATAACAATATTACTTGGGAGCTCATGAATGGGACATTTGAGCATTAGTGACTTCAATCTCCCCCACGCTTGGGCAATACTTTCTCCATCATGAGGCCAAAAATTATATATATGATTTCGATCTTGATGAATCTCACTAGAAGGATAGAATTTAGAATAAAAGAGGGTACAATTTCCTCCCAGCCAATAGATCGGCCATTCTTCAGCATCTTATACCATTCCGCAGCTCTGCCCTTCAGTGATATAGAGAATAACTTCCTCTTGACTTCTTCCATTGAAATACCTGCACACTTGAATAACTCGCATAATTCATGTATAAAAAGTAAATGATCACCAGGATGGATGGTTCCATCTCCAACATAGCGGTTATCCATAACACGTTTAACAATTTTCACAGGTATTTTAAATGGATCTAATTCAGCAGGCGGCGGGTCATCTACTACCTTAGCAGTGGCAGTAGCATTACCAAATAGGGATTCGAATGGAGATCTCTCCATAATAAAATAAAACAGCAAGCAGAAATAAAAACAGCACTTACAGTAAAAATTTTCCTTACCAATTCCACTTACCAATAGCACTTCACTCCCCGGCAACGGCGCCAGAAAATATTATTGATGACCCACAAGTATAGGGGGTATCATAGTACTTTCGATAAATAAGAGTGTCGAACCCAACGAGGAGCAGAAGGTGTTGACAAGTAGTTTTGATCAAGGCTTCACTGTAAATACTAGCAGACAAGTTTTTAGTGGTTTTTGATATAGTAGATAAATAAAATACAAGTAAATAAAAGATAGTAATAATAATTGCAGCGAGTGGCCCAATCCTTTTTAGTACAAAGGACAAGCCGGTTGGTTTACTTATGATGGCAAAATGTTCTTGAGGACACACGGGAATTTCGTCAAGTGCTTTCGCTTCAAACAGTTGATTAATCTTTATTGTTTTGATAAGTGTTGTGTGGGTGAACCTATGCTAATGCACTGCCCTAACTTGGACTAATACATACTTGTGATTAAACCCCTTGCAAGCATCCGCATTACAAGAAAATAATTAAGATAAATCTAACCACAGCCTTAAACTCTGAGATCCTACACTCCCTCGTGCACCGGTTTACTAACGGGGGTTTAGGTTTCTGTCACTCCGGCAACCCCACAATTAGTAGCCAAATACACAATGCATTCCCCTAGACCCATAAAGGTGAAGTGTCATGTAGTCGACGTTCACATGACACCACTAGAAGAATAACACCACAACTTAAATATCAAACCATTAAATATTACTCAACATAATTCCACTACTAACAACATGACTTCTCCCATGTCCTCAAGAACTAAACGACCTACTCACAAGACATCATATGGATCATGATCAGAGGTGATATAATGATGAATAACAATCTGGATATAAACCTTAATTCACCGATAAAACTTAATAGCATCAACCACAAGGAGTAATTAACACCGGGAAAGTTCCCCATATGAACTAGACAAAGTACAGCCCTAGATGTTACAGCGGAACGAGGTGGAGTGGTGAAGATGATGGTGATGGTGGTGGAGATGATGATGATGATCCCGATGAAGTCCAGCGTGATGACGGTGACGATGGCGATGATTTCCCCCCTCCGGGAAGGAATTTCCCTGGCAGATTTCTCCCTGCCGGAGAGTTTTTTCCCTCTCTATGGTTTCCGCCTCGTGGAGGCGGCAGAATATTTCCTCTGGCTCTCCCTCGACCGATTCGGGTTCGGACGAAGAAGTACGCGAAGGGGCGTCGCCTGAGGTGGGCCAGGGCATCCACGCCAGGCCCCGGTGCGGCCAAGGTGGGCCCCGCGCCTTGGGGTGGCGTGGGCCTCTCGTGGCCCATCTCAGCCTCCCCTTTTGGCTGCCTCCAGCATCTGATAAAATAGGAACTTCTGTATATTTTCCATGAATTGTCGATCTTCAGAAATAGGGTGTCTTGACGATGCTTTTTCCAGCTGAATCCTGACTCCGGCAGTTAATTCTCTAATAGTCATCAAACATGCAAAATAAGATAAAATAACATAAGTATCATATCCAAATATGAAATATATCAATGAATAGCAGTAAATTATGATATAAAATAGTGATGCAAAATGGACGTATCAACCATAATACCAAGTACATTGCATAAGAGCATACCGAATAATAAAATTTACATATGCAAACGTAATAAAATCCACACCCAATTAATTTGCATCGGTGATTAGTCTAACCAATGTTGTTTCAATATTAAGTATAAATCATGCAAACTTTAATTAACTATGAGTTGCTAGATAATTTTGACGACGTCAAACTAATGTCAGTGTTTCAGTTTTTACTATAAAATTTTCTATAAATATGTTGACTTAATCATACGCTAGAAATGCTATTGAAATATTTGTTAGATCATATATACTCTTTATAGATCTTTACCATAATACGTATCAACTATATAGATTTCACATTGTAGAAAAACTAGTTTTATAAATGACTTATGTTACAAAATACAGTTTAATAACTTTCAATGATATTTAGTCCAAACAAAAAATAACACCAACTAATATTGCGTGTTATGTGGTTAAATTATGCAAACAAATAGATAATTATACTTCTAATATTGTAACATGCTAAAATAGGATGTAGAGAAGTCTAACAGTTTAGTACAAATTGTATTTATTTTTTCGCTCCGGGCCAAATTTTTCATTGGATCGGCCCTGTTCTGAATTGCCTCCGTCTGTGCATCATCGCGTTCTCCAATCCTCCTTTTTTAAAAGATTACTACTAACATTCCTTCAACAACTATATCTTACCACTCACATGAAGCGTAACAACATACAAACATAAGTGCGCATATCATGTGTCTCCTTTTATTACACTCCAGGAGCACACGCGGAAAGTCATAAAAACAAATTTCAAATTTCATTACAATAATGATTTCCCTCCAAAACTTTGCTCGATGAAGGAAGATCCCTTCAGAAGGGGTTCAATCAATCCCGATCCTCATCATCAGAGGTCTCCAACAGATACACCTACTAACTACTTTAGTTGCCACCCTGGCCAGACGCCTTTATACATTGCCAAGCTCATGTCCTGGTACCGATCCTTGGGAATATCAACTCGAGAAGTAGGTCTCTGAGACTTGCGGAGATGTATTTCTTCATATTAGAGATGGATTACACGTGACCCATGGAGTGCCTTTTATATAGGCGATGAGTGCATTTCATATATTTTGCTCAATGCTTTTTATATTTTACATTGGGAATTTTGGCAAAATCTCTGAGTTATCTTCTACCTTTTATGTTAATTGGCGCTCCAACTATTTTTCCGATGAACTATTCACAACCTTAGACTTTTATTAGAATTTTACTTGTTTTCTGGTCTCTTGTTCCAATTTGTGTATAGGTGGAATTACCAAGCGAAACACGATAGAAGGAAACAAGGAAGGCACCAGACACACGTAAAGAGTTCTGGAAATTACCATTTTTAATTAAGTCAAAATAAATATCCAATGTGACTGGAATGTGGGTCTCATTCATACGAGTCCAACGAGTACAAGATCATCAAATTCTGACTTCATATGGGAAAATGGCATCGAAAACTCCGCAGAGTACATAACAAATAATGAGCACCGATACAGTAAAAAATGACCGTGTTGGCGACCGTATCGACCTTTTTAGGGTCCGTGACGTCAATGCAAGCAAGTTTCGTGAACGGGCCACCTAACATATCGATGCAGAAGCCGGCGGAGACCCTAAAACGAGCTGCTGAAGACTATAAAAAGAGAGGGAGGCCCTGTCTCCAAATCATCCTCCATCACAGCCGCCTCCCGAAGGGCTGCCACCACGCCACCTCCATCTCCAGCCGCACCGCACCATCCTTGGGAAGATAAGAGAAGACTTGTAAACGGATGCCATGATATTTACATCAACATCGTCATCATCTACGTTGCCGCCATCCCCTCGTTGTAGTCTTAAACTTTGTTGTGGATTCCTTCGTGTACTCGTTTATTTACTCATCCATTATTCATATGATTGTCTCCATGATGTGTTGTGCCCCCATGTCTGAGTAGTTTCTTCAGTTCTTGGGAAGATGGGAAACCCTAGTTTTATTATTATGAGGAGATATAAATTATATGGTTTAATTCCGGTTGTCATGTGGTAACCGTCTACTTCTGTATATCGTGCGAACGTCGACTGCACAATATTTGCCTTCGGCACTGAAGTAGGTTTGTTTTGTGTTAATGCAAGAATTGAGTGGTTAACGTGTCCCATACTCAAACAGAGTCATACTTGATACCCTCTCTCTGGTGGGGTGCCACTTGTCAGTCTGTTAACATGGGAGTAATGGAGATCCACATAACCTCTCTCCACATCCACGGGGTAACCCTTAATTGCTATTGGCTCGGTCCATTCTGCCGGGTACCCTAACGATGCTAGCAGTGCTTGTGCGGGGTGTTAGCCTGATAGACTCATGACACGTCTTTATTTGGGACTCCGCTCCTACATGAATAAATTTGATATTAAACGTATAATCTAGCTCCGCTCTACAAATATACTAGTGGTGGAAACACTACTTCGCGAGAACGTCTTTATCCCTCTTGTAGTCTCCAAACACATACGCCATTGCTCTCATGGTTTACTTTCATTTTTACTCCGCTCTACAAATCTCTCATTTTTTGTCGTAGCAACTTATAGAATATATTATTTCCAAACTATGGTTTGGGCGTGAACGTGACTGCGTTTGACAGCGTAGTTGCAGGTCTGGTAGTGTCAAACTTATTATTTTCATGGGTTCGATACACTGGAAATACTTTCCACAAAAATACTAGCAACCATCATGTGCACTTGCAGGCATCAATAGGCTCAAGTCCTTATATAAATGAACAACAATACACGTGGTGCAAGGAAATAAGAAGGGTAAGAACACGGCGTTTCTGGTCATAGGTGCGGATGCACCCGTTATGTAAAATATTTTTATTTATTTTTCAAAATGTCAGAAAAAACTAATAAAATTTAGGATATACATCATGACATTTTATATTAGCACAAAAAGTTTCGCGAAGAAAAGATGTGTGACATGTGCAAAAAAGACAAAACAAAATCGTATACAAAGTCATTTTGAAAAACCAGGATTTCTTTTTTTTGCACAGCCCACAAAAAAAGTCTTTTCTTCGCGAAACTTTTTGTGCTAACATAAAATGTTATCTAGTATATGCGAAAAATTTATTTGGAAATTTTGACAATTTGAAAAATATTTTTTGAGCAGTGGGTGCATCTAGACCTACGAGCCGATATGGATTTCCGGGTAAAAGAGTCTATTCTATGAAAGGAGTGCATATCTAGTGATATCACAGCTTATATGATACCATGATACCATTTTCCAAAATTCAAAATTGCAAGTTTCTGAAAAATAAAAAACAAATTTGTGGGTGTTCACAAGCTGTATGTTTACGACTCCTAGAATTTCCAGAACCAAATTCAAAATACACGCAGAGAAATAAAAAAACAAATCCAACATGAACAGTGTCACAAAAAGACAAAAACACGAAATGAAACTATTCACATATAAATTTGCCTTTTCTTTGTTTCTGTGTGTATTTCAATCGAATTTGTTTCTGGAAATTTTAGAGAATGCAAACATTCATCTTGTGAACAACCACAATTTTTTTCGGAATTTTTGGCACTTATAAATTTGACATATAGCATGCGACAGTTTCGTCAGACTTCATCCTCCATGCTCCATCCCCCTTGTGTGTCATGTGTGCATGGCGAGTTAATGACACAACGGAGCTAGTGGAAACCCTCGCCCCTCCGTCTCGCGTCGCCACCGTGCGGGTGACCGAGACGAAACCCTCGCCCGCCGCCTCCTCCCTCCCACCCTCCTCTCTCCCTCCCGGCCGCTGTTGGCGTGTGCCGTCGGGCAAGGCCGTGCGGTGCCGGCGGCGGCCGCCTTTCCCTACCCGACGCGAGAGGAACCCGAGCACGGCGGCGGTTCTCTTGGCGGCGGTGAACTTCGGCGGCGCTCAGCGGGCCTGGCGTGGCGGCTGCCGGCATGTTGCGACAGGGGCGAGCGTCCGCGCGTGGAGGCGGCGATGGGGGGCGGCCTCGGGGCACTGCAGCCCATGGCGGCGGTGGTGGCCGAGCTCGTCAGCCCGGATCTTGCCGGCGGTCGCGGGTCGGCATGGCGGCAGCGTACACCCCTGGTGCCGGCGACGGAGGGGATCGGGACAGAGAGGAACCTCGACGGTGATACCCACAAGTATAGGGGATCGTTGAAATCTTCAATGTGTAAGTATAGTATCGATCCCACGAGGAGTAGAAGGTATAAGTGTTTATCCTTTCAAATAAGAGTGTCACTATTCTTATTATCTATGCACTAGACAAAGTAAAATGATGCAAGTGTTTTTGGGTTTTTGGTGTAGAGTTTGCAATAAAATAAAATGCTGAAAATAAAATATGACAAGTGAAAGCTCTCAAAGAGAGAAAGCCCAGTCCTCTATGCAGCGAGAGGACAAGCTCAAGTGTGTGTTTCTTATAAGTGGAGAACGTTCCCAAGGGCTACCTATACTTCATGGCATAAATATTTCTAGAACAACAAGGTAAACATTTTGTCAAGTTTTAATCTTCTTTGGACGGAGCCATAATTAGGAAAAGCTAAATAAATAAACTAAACCCCCTTATGATGGTTCTTATGGCCAAGTAAATGACTGCACAAGAGTTATTAAGACATAGAGTCCCACCATAGCCTTAAACTCTAAGGTCCCCGATACTAATACCCTCATAAAGCAACTTCATGATTCGGTCTCAGGTTTACATGTCCTTCCAAGTCTCCCTCAGTCCATTACACTACGGTGTTCTCCTATGAGCCCATATAGGTGAAGTGATGTGCAGTCGACGTTCGCACAACACCATCATAGAATTACATAAAAGATAAAAACTAGACAAAATACCAACACATGTCATATATAAATCATTGCCAATTCATCCTATGCCCCCAGGAACATGAGAGAACTACTCACAACGCAAAGACATGATATGATTAAGTGATACAACACAATCTGAAAATATAATCTCACACCAAACAATGACAAGTAGCCAATCATACACAGGTAGAATAGCACTTAAACAATAGCTAGGGTTCGAACAATCTCAAACTATGAGGGGATGAAGTGGATCACGAAGATGGTGATGGAGATGGTGCTGGTCTTGACGGTGGTGTTGATGGAGACTCCGGAGGGGGGATGGAGGAGCCTTCCAGAGGTGATTCCGGCGGCGTTTCCCCCCTCCGATCCTCTCCGGCGGCAGCCTTCTGTCTCCTGTTTCGTGGTTTTTGTGTTTCTCCCCCCTCCCTGCGAAACTCCTCGGGGACTATTTTTATAGTCGGTTTTAGGTCAAGACGAAGCCACGGAGACGAAAACGGACGGCATCGGAGCCACGAGGCCCAAGATGAGGGGTCCCACGCGGCCAAGGAATCTGGCCGCGTGGGCCCACCTCTTTTGGCCCTCGGATCTCCGTTTGTTCGCTTCCTTCGCTCCTACGCTTCGTTCCTTCCAAAAACTGACGCTCGTGAAATATTAGGTCATTTGGACGTCGTTTGGGTCCCTGAAACATAAAAATATAGAAAATAGGGTTTTCTGCCAGTGCAGGGTTAATTCCAAATAAATGGGGAAATTGTGAATTATCCCCTAAAATCATTATAAAACATAAATATAACCCATATATGATGCAAATAAGTTGGAATATCAAGTAATAAAATGTAAAGTTCACGTATGCATTTTACATGCATCAACATCCCCAAGCTTAACCAATACTCGTCCTCGAGTATGAAGGTGATAAAACTAACATGGACTTTGCATTTTAATACTATCAATGGATATCAAAGATGATTACTATTTTTACATAGAGTCAAATGATTCATTCTTCAAAGGAGTAGCAATATACAAGATAGATTATGAATTGATATCAAATATTCAACGTAAGGATGTTCAAAGATAATTCACAAAGTGTAACATAGAACAAAGTACTATGGACCAAATGTATGCATAATGAAAAGTAAAAACATCCTACAATGGTCATAGAGTATTCTTGCAAATCTGGATATAAAAGGTGGACACTTTGGAAAGATATATAAATAAGTAGACGTAAAACATGAATTAGTTTCATCTAACTTCCAAATGCTTCTACTTAAGTTAATGTTTGCAATGTGGTATTCATTGGTGTGAAGCTCTCATTACCCCTATCATAGCATCTTGAATGGTTAAAGTTTAAAGTGAAAGCAAATATGAGTAGTGTGCTTGACAAAGTATGGGTTGAATGTCTCATGCCCCGTGAATATGAGTACCTACACCACGGTGTTACTCAACTTGGGGCACAAAGCAAGTTCAAGTTAAGGTCATTGTAAGTAATATAATAGCGTCATCAAGAGCATCAACTGGGGTACCTCTTGCCTCAGGACATGGAAACTAGCCCATGTCAAAATGACAAGACAAACAGACAATGAACAATCTCAGCACTCTTTTATTTACTATTTGTATAGCTTTTTATTATGACGTGCATCACTGAATGTTCACTTTGGTGCGCTGTAAATTTTCACCATGAATGATGCATGGCTTAGATTAGCGGCCCAGGCGTCTCTCTAGCCATTTATACAAACTCCTCAAACTTACTAAGTTTCCGCATTTATTTGGCACCATGATAAGCATCCATAAACAAAAGTACATGATATCAACAAAATATAATTAAGAGCACGTTGAAAACTTGCCATGTGACAGCACATATGAGCTAACTCCCAACCAAGACTCTTGTCAAGCTCACAACTTCATAATTTTAATCACAATGGGTCATGTTTATTAAGTGCAATAAAAGTAAGGTGTGCGTCAAGTTCGTGAGAGCTCTTAACCAACTTTTCTCATAACAATCAATAACATAAGCATTTTAATTCAGAAGCATAGATAATACAATATAACATGATAAACATACTTGGAATAGCATTAAGCTAATAGGTAGATATGGTGGACTCACTGAAAAAACTTTGGTTGAAGGTATTGGAAAACAAGTTTTTCCTTGTTGGAATTTTTGGGCTAGCAAGAGGGAGAAGGTTGACCGTCTAAATGCATGCATAAGTGTCCATAGAACTAACCAATCCATGTTAAACAAAGTAAAGTAACATTCAGCATCAAAACATGAATAAAAGATAGCTCTTGATAAAACACTTGCAAATTAATACTCATTAAAAAGCACATGAATCATGCAACTATATGTATCTTTTTGAATCAACTCAAACATCCCTTTCCCAATCTTTTTAATAGCATCCAACTTAATTCAACCCAAATTTCCAGTAGCTCTATCATATATAAATGATAGTGGTGGTCTAACAAACAAAAATCAAACCAAAATAAAAAGCAAATAAGAGACACTCCAAGTTTATGCGATAAAGTGCATTGATCGAAAAACAGAAGTTAGACGTGTGCAAACCGAGAGTGTGTTGGTCCAGTGGGGTTGTCTTCACATCCCCAAGCTTATGGTCTTCACCATCCTTGGATAGCTCTTGGTGCATCTCCTTTAATCCCTGTGAAAAAACTTCAAAACACCGTTTCTCCCATTTCTTTTCTGTGGGGTGACATTAGTAGTGATAGACAAATGAATTGCTTGCTGCATAAAATTCTTAAACAAAAATTCATATGAATGTGTTGGTCCAGTGGGGTTGTCTTCACATCCCAAGCTTGAATTCTTGTACTTATTTGATATATGTAGGGTGAGCCTTGGGGTAACATCCCCAAGCTTGAGTTTTTGCCCCTCTTGATCTTGTTCATCACCCTCAACTCTTCCACTTGAAAATTCTCTTTACACAAAACTCATCATAAAACTTGATTAGAGGGGTTAGTGTCTCCATAAATTAAATCCACATAGGTATAGCAAAGATATATCATGAGTTGATTCTAAACATTAATTATTGTTACTATGGTTGTATATTGTTCTTTGATCAAAAGAACCACACAAAACACAAGTAATGAGAGTAATTCAAAATAAAGACATAATCTGTCAAAAACTGGACAGCCCGTAAAGAGTGAATTTTCAGAGGCACTTACGTTGCTCAAATCAGAAAACTTTGAACTAGTGAAATGTGTATTAATAACTAAATATTGCTGTCGTAAAATATCAAGTCAAAATTCCTCTTCTGTGATTTTATACATTTTTCGCAGTGAAGCTCAGGAATCTGTTTTCTGGATAGCAAATCACTATTGTTTAATCCTACCTCTCAAAAGAGGTTATCCTTGCCATAAAGATGAAAAATAAGATATAAAGGTGTTGTTACAGTAGTAATCAAGCACCTTGACTCAAAAACCAAAACTGAAACTGAATATAAAAAATCATGGGTTGTCTCCCACAAGCGCTTTTCTTTAACGTCTTTTAGCTAGACATGATAGCTTAATGATGCTCACATAGGAATAAGAATTGAAATGCAAAATAGAGCATCAAGAGAAAAATATGAAACACATTTAAGTCTAACCCACTTCCTATGCATTGTGATCTTGTAAGAAAATAAATCATTGAAACACAAAGCAAGTAGCATAGGAAGATAAAACAAGAGCAATTTCAAGACTTTGAACTTAAAGAGAGGAAACGTAATAATATTGAAATGTTTAGAACCATGTTTTCCCCTCTCATAATAACTTTCAGTAGCATCATGAATGCATATTGCTACTCCTTTGAAGAATGAATCATTGGACTATATGTAGCAATAGTAATCATCTTTGATATCCATTGTTAAGTATTAAATTGCAAAGTCCATGTTAGTTTTATCATCTTCATACTCGAGGACGAGCATGGATTAAGCTTGGGGATGTTGATGCATGTAAAATGCATACATGAACTTTGCACTTTAATTGCTTATATTCCAATCATATTTGCATCATATAAGGGTTATATCAATGTTTTATCATGATTTTGGGAATACTTCATAGTTTTCCCATTTATTTGGAATTAACCCTGCACAGGCAGAAAACCCTAGTTTTGTATTTTAATGTTTCAGGGACCCAAACGTCAACGAAATCACCTGGAAATTTACGGGCGTCAATATTTGGAAGGAAGAAGGACTACGGAAAAAGGAAGAAAGCAAATGGAGACCCGAGGGCCAAACGGGCTGGCCCACGCGGCCAGGTACTGTGGCCGCGTGGGACCCACCCGTTTGGGCCTCGTGGCTCCGTTGCCGTCGATCTTCGCTCCACCGCCTTCGTCTTGACCTAAAAACGCCTATAAAAAAAGGTCCCCCGTCGTTCTCTGGAAGGAGCGCCGCACAAACACAGAAACACCGAAACGGAGATCAGGAGCTGCAGATTGGAGGGGGAAAACTCCGGCGGGGCGCTGCCGGCGTGGTCTCCACCTTCTCCATCGACTTCTCCACCGTCTCCATGATGAAGAGGGAGTAGTCCACCTCTGGACGATGGGTTTGTGGAAGTAACTTATGTATCTCTCCTCTCTTGAGCTTCACTAATTAGTACCGTATGAGCTGCTGAACATGATTACGGTCACCGTTGTAATACATTTGTGGTGGATCTTTATGAGTTAATATATGTTTGAGATTGCAATGTTTGTTTCAGTTATGAGTATAGATGCATATTATGTACCCCATTCTTGTCTACTTGTTTTGATCAAGCATGTTTATGAGAGCGTGTGAGGGGGAACGTGTGCATTAGTTGGAGTAACGGGGGTGGCTAGTGCAGTGAACGTGAGAGAAAGTTCTGCGATCCACTTTGGTATCTTTACCTTACTTTGTTACCTCACTAGGGATAAACTAAAATACCATGCTACCGGGGATGTGGGCGTGACCATTGCCACTACTCCATGACTAGATCTAGCATGTTCTTATTTTCACTTCATGTCATGATACTTAATGCTATACTCTGAGTTATCTTAATTACTGAGGTGTTATGATTTAGTTCGCATCTTGGTGGAGTATAAGAGAGGTTAATAACCAAAAGATCTCTATGTTAGGACGTGATGCCCATATATCTAAGTAACTTGTTATCAAACCCTGTGTTGCAATCTCATATGTTAACTTTGTGTGTTCCATTGTCTACCACTTTATAAAGAGAGTGCATTTGTGAAACCATGAACCCCAGTCCATTTTTAGTCATAAGAAACACCTTTCCAACACCATATACCACTTTTATATTTTCAGCCATCATTAAATCCGAAAATACAAAAATACTTTTCATCTTGCATACATCATTTAAAAACCCAAAAATATCATTTACCATTGCATCCACCATCATTGCATATTTATTTCCTGTTTGCATTGCATAACTATCCTGATATCATTCTTACACCTTGTGCTTGACAACCACAGGTGAGGTTGAGGACCAAAACATCTAACCTTGTTTTGTAGGTAACCAAAAGAAGGATAAGAAGATAAATCTACCACTTCAGATTCCCCGAGAGTTCGATATTAAACCCTCGAGTCACCCCTCGTGGGGAAAACTGTCTTCCACTATACTATACACTCTGCACTTGGAGTCTCAACCTAAATCCCGTTATTTGTGCAGGCATCAAGACTTGCTCTTCGGGATCATCAAGACATTTTCTGGCGCCGTTGCCGGGGAAACGCCGCCGGAATCGCCTCCGGAGGGCTCCACCCCCTCCGGCGTGTTCATCATCAACATCTTCATCGCCGTTGTTGCCTCCCATGATGAGGAGGGAGTAGTTCTCCATCGGGGCTGAGGGCTCTACCGGTAGCTATGTGGTTCATCTCTCTCTCCCATGATGTGATCTTTATGTGATCATGAGCTTTGTAATCTAATTGAATTCATGGATGTTTCTCCTTCATTGTTTGTGCTACTCAAGTGGTTTTATTAATGTAATTTCCGGAGTCACCTTTGTCCCATGGTGTGAAGTTGACAGTGTGCGCACCGTGTGTGACTCTTAGGCTAATGGTTATAGAAATACTTACCATGAGTTATTCTTTGTGTTGGATGTCACTATAAAATTGTGGTGTTTGTTTAGTACTATTTTGGGGCACTCATAGTGACCTTGGGGTTCCCTAGATGTGGAAGACAGACTTTAAGGTGTGCTTTTGTAGCCCTACACGATGGTCTTGGTGTTCTATGATATTGTGGTGTTTATTCACTCAGACTTTAAGGTGTGCTCTTGTAGCCCTACGCAGTAGATTGGTATTTCTATCCAACGGGAGAATAGTTCAGAGTAGCAAAGTGAAGAGGAAATATCTATGTATTCAATTGTTGGGAGTGTCCACTAGTGAAAGTATGATCCCTAGGCCTTATTTCCAAGCATCCTAGAAAACCATTTGTCTTGTCCTCTTGCATTGAAGAGGATTGGGACACTTCCACATTCTTGCCTTGTTACATCAAACTTTCATCCATTAAATAAACCACCTGTTCCTTAAACTTGTTTAGTGCATAATCCACTAAAACTTGTGACACTTTAGTTGTAGGGAATAGATAACTTTTCCTTCTTACTCACGCGGATCGATACCTTACTTCCACATTGAGAGGTGCTACAGTGATCCCTTGCTCTTGGGGGTTATCAAGTACTTTTCTGGCGCCGTTGCCGGGGAATCGTAGCTGAGAGATTTATCCAAGGGTGTGCATCATCGCATTCATCTCACAACAAAGTCAACGTCACCAACTTGTGCTAACACCTAAGCTTGGGGAGGTTGCACCTACGTGAGCACCATCTTATCCATCTTTACTTACAAAGCAATTTATTTGTTTTGTTAGTGTCATTGCATATCATATCATATTTATTTCAGTTTGGAATAAAAAATTAAAAATACCAAAAAAACTTGCTATAATGGAGAAACGAACCTTTTGGCCATTTAGTGTTAAGAACTTTCCCCAAGATATGAATATTCCTGTTGAGAAATGTGTTGTAGATCCTAATATCATGAAAGTGATTTATGAACACCGTTTTTATGGGAAACCTAAAGAAGATCCTATACCACATCTTAAGAAGTTTGATGAAAGGTGCAAAATGTTAAACTTGAGCCATGCTAATGTTAAAATTAAGCTTTTTCCTTACTCCCTAGGTGGAAAAGCCTAGATTGGATATTAAGATGGCCACCTGGAAATTTTAGCACTTGGTTTAATTTAAAAGCTGCTTTTGTTGAAAGATTTTGTCCCAATGAAAAGATTTGTAACCTAAGACAAGTACTTATCACCTTTAAACAAGAAGAGGATGAACCTCTAGTGAAAACATGGGAAAGGTTTAGAGGCATAGCTTTTGGAATGGAACATGGTCTTAGAGATTGGATGCTCATGCATGTGTTTTATAGAGGTTTGACTGAAGCCTCTAGGGTATTTTTGGATAATGAATGTGAAGATTCCTTCATGAATACTGCTGCTAATGATACTCACTATTTACTTGATGGCTTGCTTTTGGAAGTAAGAATTAAAGAAAGTTTAGAAAAAGCCCAAGTACCTGAAGATGTCTTTGATGACCGTTATGAAATATTCAACCTATACAATAGGGAAAAGAAAGTTGAGGAAGTTAAAATGCTTAATGAAGTCAAGGATCCTTTGCTTGACTTAGAAAATTGTAGCTTGCATGAATTAATATCTATCTTACAAAAATTTGCAAGTGATCCTTCCATCAACACTAACCAAGCAGGTTTTGGTTCTTATATTGCTAATCATATATTGGAAGAAGAAGAATGTGAAGAGGAGATTGAAAAGGATATATTCCAACCTAAGCTTGGGGAAGAATTGGATCTCCCAACTTCACCATCAACATTTGATAGTAGCACTCAAACTCAAAAGTCTTTTGTTATTTATGAGAATCCATGTTATGATGAGTGTGAAACTGAAAATTCTATGGTCCTATATGATAACCCATGCTATTATGATGAAACTAAAAATGCTCCTTTACTTTCTATTAATGCACTAGTGAACTTATTGATGATAATGAGGAGTATTGCTTAAATATGCTATATGATAATGCTTTAGATGATGGTCCTATGCTTATTGATAAACCTCCATGTTTAGTTGTTACTAAATTATGTGAGGATAAAAATGATATACTTGCTGTTTGTGATGATACTCTTACTCATGAGAGTCCTACTTTGTTCTTGAACTCTCCTACTTACACCATAGAGGAGAAATTTGCTTATGTTGAGAAATACTTATGTGGTTTGCAATTACCTTTAGTTCCAAATCTTTGTTGCAACCATGATATTAAACTTGATATTGATCTTAAAACTATTTTGAAAGAGGGAAGCATGCTAATGAATTCCAAAATAAATTTAATGATCCTCTTTATGTGCCTAAATTATCTAAGTTGGAAGATTCTATTGGTTATATGGTTGAATACACTTCTACTACTTGCAACTATTATGAAAGAGGAGGTGATAAGAACTCTTTATGCTACTAATAATTATGGGCTGCAAGTACTATTGTTAATATGCATTGGAAAACTTCTATTCATTGTGATTCATTCATATACAAAATGCCAATGCATAGAAGAAAGTTAGACTTCGTTGTTATTACTTTTGTGTTTTGTTTCTCTCTACCAGGTTTCAACTTGACTATTATTTCATTGGTTTGAGAGCACCATGGGACCCTGGTATAATGCATGGAACACTTCCCAAGGAAGAGGGAACACATTCAAGCTCCCTCATGAGCTTCATCTTCCATAAACAACAAGTAAGAAGCCTAGCTATATGGCTATAAAGAAAGCGCTTTGCGGGAGGCAACCCGGTTATTTTTATGTGTGATTTTTCTTTGTGTCCTCTTGCTGTAACAAGAGATTTGTGTCTAGTTAGGTTCTGGAGTTTTTAATAAAGTGCCAAGTTTTACCCTTTTTGGTTTGAAAAGTTGCTTATAGTTCGGAGATTTTATTCCTGCACGAATCAGTGCACGGTATGATTTTTAATTCTTATTCTGTAACTCCGAATGAGCTCATATTTGAACTGTAGTTGCAACTTTTCATCCTCTGTATGCATGAATTTTTTCGGAATTTTTCGAGAAAGTTTGGTAGGGTAGAAAAATACGTTTTGCTGCTGCTGTTTTTCTGGACAGATTCTGTCCCATTTTGTTTGATGCATGCTTTGAGCTTTTAAGTTGAATCTTTTTGATCCAATTGAGTTTATGAGTAGGCATACAACATTATACACTTTCTGGACATGTCATATGAATTTTTGTTCAAGGATTATATGCAGCAAGGAACCTATTTGTTTATCACTATTAATGCACCCCACAGAAAAGAGATGGGAGAAACGGTGTTTTGAAGTTTTTTCACAGGGATTGGAGGAGATGCACCAAGAGCTATCCAAGGATGGTGAAGACCATAAGCTTGGGGATGTGAAGACAACCCCACTGGACCTACACACTCTCGGTTTGCACACGTCCAACTTCTGTTTTTCGATCGAAACACTTTATCGCATAAACTTGGAGCGTCGTTTTTTTTTTTGTTTGAGTCTTGAGAGACCACCACACTATCAATTATATATGAGAGAGCTACTGGAAATATGGGTTGAAATATGTTGGATGCTTTTATAAGATTGGGAAAAGGGATGTTTGACTTGATTTTTAATGATACATATAGTTGCATGATTCATGAGCTTGTTTATGAGTAATAGTTTGCAAATTCTTTTTGTAGAGCTATCACTTATTCATGTTTTGGTGCTGATTGTTATTTTACTTGGTTTAACATGGATTAGTTAGTTCTATGGACACTCATGCATGCATCTAGATGGTCAACTTTCTCCCTTTTGCTAGCCCAAAAACTCCAACAAGCAAAAACTTGTTTCCAACACCTTCAACCAAAGTTATTCCAGTGAGTCCACCATATCTACCTATTGGCTTTATGCTATTCCGAGTATGTTTAACATGTTTTGTGTTATCTTACCTCTGAATGAAAATGTTTATGTTATTGATTGCAATGGAAAAATTGGTTATATAGCTCTCACGAACTTGATGCACATTTCTTTTATTGCATAATAAAACATGACCCATTGTGATTAAGATTATGATGTAGTGGCTTGATAAATGTTCGGGTTGGAGTTAGCCCATATGTGCTGTCACATGCAAAGCTTTCAACATGCTCTTCATCTCATTTAGTTGATATCATGTACTTTTGTTATGGATGCTATCATGGTGAAATGAGTGGAAATGAAGTAGTTTAAATGAGTTTGTATAAATGGTTAGAGAGACGCCTGGGCCGCTAATCTAAGCCATGCATCATTCATGGTGGAAATTTACTTACATACTATGGTGAACCTTCTGTGATACACCTTGCAATAAAAAACTATTCCAAATGGTAAATAAAAAGGGTGTTGAGATTGTTCATTTTGTTTGTTTGTCTTGTCATTTTGATATGGGCTTGTTCCATATCTTGGGACAAGAGGTACCCCAGTTGACGCTCTTGATGATACTATTATTACTTACAATGATATAACTTGAACTTGCTTTGTTTCCTAAGTTGAGTAATCATGGTGTAGGTACTTGTATTCAAGGGGCATGAGACATCCAACCTTTACTTTGTCAAGCACACTACTCATATTTGCTTTCACTTTAACCTTAATCATTCAAGATGCTATGATAGGGGCAATGAGAGCTTGACACCAATGAATACCTTATTGCAATCATTAACTTAAGTAGAAGAGTTTGGAAGTTGGATGAAACTTATGCATGCTTTACCTCTACTCACATATACATCTTTCCAAAGTGTACACCTATCATATTCAGATTTTCATCTACACTCTATGACCATTGTAGGATGTTCTACTTATCATTATGCATACATGTGTTCCATATTACTTGCTACCATGTTACACTTTGTGAACTATCAATGAACATCCTTGTCTTGAATACTTGATATCACTTCATAAACTATTTGCATATTGCTACTCCTTTGAAGAATGAATCATTTGACTATATGTAGCAATAGTAATCATCTTTGATATCCATTGTTAAGTATTAAATTGCAAAGTCCATGTTAGTTTTATCATCTTCATACTCGAGGACGAGCATGGATTAAGCTTGGGGATGTTGATGCATGTAAAATGCATACATGAACTTTGCACTTTAATTGCTTATATTCCAATCATATTTGCATCATATAAGGGTTATATCAATGTTTTATCATGATTTTGGGAATACTTCATAGTTTTCCTATTTATTTGGAATTAACCCTGCACAGGCAGAAAACCCTAGTTTTGTATTTTAATGTTTCAGGGACCCAAACGTCAACGAAATCACCTGGAAATTTACGGGCGTCAATATTTGGAAGGAAGAAGGACTACGGAAAAAGGAAGCAAGCAAACGGAGGCCCGAGGGCCAAACGGATGGCCCACGCGGCCAGGTACTGTGGCCGCGTGGGACCCACCCGTTTGGGCCTCGTGGCTCCGTTGCCGTCGATCTTCGCTCCACCGCCTTCGTCTTGACCTAAAAACGCCTATAAAAAAGGTCCCCCGACGTTCTCTGGAAGGAGCGCCGCACAAACACAGAAACACCGAAACGGAGATCAGGAGCTGCAGATTGGAGGGGGAAAACTCCGGCGGGGCGCTGCCGGCGTGGTCTCCATCTTCTCCATCGACTTCTCCACCGTCTCCATGATGAAGAGGGAGTAGTCCACCTCTGGACTATGGGTTTGTGGAAGTAACTTATGTATTCTCCTCTCTTGAGCTTCACTAATTAGCACCGTATGAGCTGCTGAACATGATTACGGTCACCGTTGTAATACCTTTGTGGTGGATCTTTATGAGTTAATATATGTTTGAGATTGCAATGTTTGTTTCAGTTATGAGTATAGATGCATATTATGTACCCCGTTCTTGTCTACTTGTTTTGATCAAGCATGTTTATGAGAGCGTGTGTGGGGAACGTGTGCATTAGTTGGAGTAACGGGGGGTGGCTAGTGCAGTGAACGTGAGAGAAAGTTCTGCGATCCACTTTGGTATCTTTACCTTACTTTGTTACCTCACTAGGGATAAACTAAAATACCATGCTACCGGGGATGTGGGCGTGACCATTGCCACTACTCCATGACTAGATCTAGCATGTTCTTATTTTCACTTCATGTCATGATACTTAATGCTATACTCTGAGTTATCTTAATTACTGAGGTGTTATGATTTAGTTCGCATCTTGGTGGAGTATAAGAGAGGTTAATAACCAAAAGATCTCTATGTTAGGACGTGATGCCCATATATCTAAGTAACTTGTTATCAAACCCTGTGTTGCAATCTCATATGTTAACTTTGTGTGTTCCATTGTCTACCACTTTATAAAGAGAGAGTGCATTTGTGAAACCATGAACCCCAGTCCATTTTTAATCATAAGAAACACCTTTCCAACACCATATACCACTTTTATATTTTCAGCCATCATTAAATCCGAAAATACAAAAATACTTTTCATCTTGCATACATCATTCAAAAACCCAAAAATATCATTTACATTGCATCCACCATCATTGCATATTTATTTCTTGTTTGCATTGCATAACTATCCTGATATCATTCTTACACCTTGTGCTTGACAACCACAGGTGAGGTTGAGGACCAAAACATCTAACCTTGTTTTGTAGGTAACCAAAAGAAGGATAAGAAGATAAATCTACCACTTCAGATTCCCCGAGAGTTCGATATTAAACCCTCGAGTCACCCCTCGTGGGGAAAACTGTCTTCCACTATACTATACACTCTGCACTTGGAGTCTCAACCTAAATCCCGTTATTTGTGCAGGCATCAAGACTTGCTCTTCGGGATCATCAAACATTCATAATCATCATTGTAATCATCATATAGGAGGCATATCATAATCATAATAAACTTTATCCTCAATAGTAGGTGGACTGAAAATATCACATTCATCATTGTAATCGTCATAAATGGGAGACATAGTATCATCAAAATAATTTTTCTCCTCTATAGTGTAATCAGGAGAATTCAAAGACAAAGTAGGACTCTCAAGAGTGAGAGTATTGTCACAAACAGCAAGTATATCATCTTTATCCCCACATAATTTAGTAACAAGTTCTAAACATAGAGGATTATCAAGCAAAATAGGACCATCATCTAGAGTACTATCATAAAACATGTCTAAACCATACTCCTCATCATTTTTAAAATTATTATCAATAATTTTCTCATTAGACATAGGTTTATATTCCTCTTCATCATCAGAATCATAAAAGCAAAGTTTATCATCAACAAAATTTTGAGTGTTACCCTCATCCATAGGTGGTGAAGGTGGAAGTTTCCTCTCTTCATTCTCTAGTTGTTCACCATTTTTATCATCTTCTTGGGGTTGCATGGGCATCCCCAAGCTTAGGTTTTTATCCTCTTCTTCACATTCTTCCTCTTCCAAGCTTATGTTTTCATCATCTTCTTCCTGCAAAACATCAGTACTTTCTTAGGGAACCTTGCCCCTCTCATTATAGTCAACAACATAAATATTTTGAGAGAACTTGGCTATGCAATATTCAAGAATAGAAGTGACCTTTCCTTCAAATCTCTTAACTCTAGGGCAAGTTTTATTTTCATTAGCAAAGGTGTGCAATTCATTAGATGCATAATAAGTAACAAATTCCTCTACTTGTTCCATCCCTAAATGAGTGTAATCAAAAGTATGGTAAAATGCTATGACACGTTCTTCATGGAACTTACATTGAAATTCAAAGTGTCTATCAGTATGTTTGAAGCAACAAGTTTTATTATCATGGAATAAAAGCCACTCTCCAGCAATATAATTTAAACTTTACATGAAATCTTTTAGCATTTTCCATTCTGTTGACTCTTTAAATTCCTCAGCAATTTTAGAAGCTTTCATGTATCCATAGTAAAGATTCATTATCTCCGGAAGAGTTTTTATGGTATTTTCCATTTTCTAATTTTTTTGTTTTTTGATATATATAACTGAAAGTAAAACTAAACTAAATGCAAAACTGAAAGTAAACTAGAGTATATGCAAAACTGAAAATAAATATCTAGTGCACACAAGAATAAAAACTTAAGCGCTACACTCCCCAGCAACGGCGCCAGAAAATGTCTTGATACCCACAAGTATAGGGGATCGTTGAAATCTTCAATGTGTAAGTATAGTATCGATCCCACGAGGAGTAGAAGGTATAAGTGTTTATCCTTTCAAATAAGAGTGTCACTATTCTTATTACTATGCATTAGACAAAGTAAAATGATGCAAGTGTTTTTGGGTTTTTGGTGTAGAGTTTGTAATAAAATAAAATGCTGAAAATAAAATATGATAAGTGAAAGCTCTCAAAGAGAGAAAGCCCAATCCTCTATGCAGCGAGAGGACAAGCTCAAGTGTGTGTTTCTTATAAGTGGAGAACGTTCCCAAGGGCTATCTAGACTTCATGGCATAAATATTTCTAGAACAACAAGGTAAACATTTTGTCGAGTTTTAATCTTCTTTGGACAGAGCCATAATGAGGGAAAGCTAAATAAATAAACTAAACCCCCTTATGATGGTTCTTATGGCCAAGTAAATGACTGCACAAGAGTTATTAAGACATAGAGTCCCACCATAGCCTTAAACTCTAAGGTCCCCGATACTAATACCCTCATAATGCAACTTCATGATTCGGTCTCAGCTTTACATGTCCTCCCAAGTCTCCCTCAGTCCATTACACTACGGTGTTCTCCTATGAGCCCATATAGGTGAAGTGATGTGCAGTCGACGTTCGCACAACACCATCATAGAATTACATAAAACATAAAAACTAGACAAAATACCAACACATGTCATATATAAATCATTGCCAATTCATCCTATGCCCCCAGGAACATGAGAGAACTACTCACAACGCAAAGACATGATATGATTAAGTGATACAACATAATCTAAAAATATAATCTCACACCCAAACAATGACAAGTAGCCAATCATACACAGGTAGAATAGCACTTAAACAATAGCTAGGGTTCGAACAATCTCAAACCATGAGGGGGATGAAGTGGATCACGAAGATGGTGATGGAGATGGTGCTGGTCTTGACGGTGGTGTTGATGGAGACTCCGGAGGGGGGATAGAGGAGCCTTCCGGAGGTGATTCCGGCGGTGTTTCCCCCCTCCGATCCTTTCCGGCGGCAGCCTTTGTCTCCTGTTTCGTGGTTTTTGTGTTTCTCCCCGCCTCCCTGCGAAACTCCTCGGGGGACTATTTTTATAGTCGGTTTTAGGTTAAGACGAAGCCACGGAGACGAAAACGGACGACATCGGAGCCACGAGGCCCAAGATGAGGGGTCCCACGCGGCCCACCTCTTTTGGCCCTCGGATCTCCGTTTGTTCGCTTCCTTCGCTCCTTCTAAAAACTGACGCCCGTAAAATATTAGGTCATTTGGACGTCGTTTGGGTCTCTGAAACATAAAAATATAGAAAATAATGTTTTCTGCCAGTGCAGGGTTAATTCCAAATAAATGGGGAAATTGTGAATTATCCCCTAAAATCATTATAAAACATAAATATAACCCATATATGATGCAAATAAGTTGGAATATCAAGTAATAAAATGTAAAGTTCATGTATGCATTTTACATGCATCAGACGGCCGCAGGTGGAGCTGGCCATCGATGGTGGCGTGCCCGGCCTCGGCCCTGATCTGGCCCCTTTGGGCCTGGATCGGGCTGGCTGGGCGCCCCACGGGTTGATTGTTTTCAGGGGCTCCCGATCTGGGAGCCCACCCCCTGACCATGGGTGGTTGGGGCGCTGGATCCGGACCCGTCGGGTCTTGATCCGGCAGCTGCTGGCCGTCCCGGTACGGGCTCTGTGGGTTCGACAGGCGGGTGCGTCCTGCTAGTTGAACCTCATTGTCCGAGGTACCGGTCTGCTGACCCCGTTTTCTCCTGTCTGTGCCGGTGGGTTGGTCTTGGCGGTGTCCGGCCCCACCGTGGGCTAGCGATCCCGGACGCCGAGGCGGCAGCCTCGGAAGGTGGACTGCGCGGGTGTCTCTACGGCGAGTGACGTGTCAGTGGTGATGACCTTGCTTCTTGGCCATGTGGATGGCGAGGAGTGGGTGGCGGGGGACCTCGGTGCTGGCGGCGTTTCGACACTGTCAGCTCCCAGATCGTATTTTGGGAGCCTGACTCGTGGCGGTGGGCGTTCCGAAATACCGGCATGGCAAAGGTTTTTCCGGGCCCAACGCTCTGGCGTCGACGACGGCGACGCCTGCGGGTGTCGTTATCCTATTGGGGGCGTCGTTGTGGCTACCTTCGTTGTGTCAGGGCTCCGGGTGAAAACCCTGGACTTTAGTCTCGACAATGGCGACGTGAAGCGTCGTTATCTTCTTGGGGGCATTGCCGTGGAGCTACGGTATCTTTCGGTGTCGTGGCGATGTCATCAGTGGCAAGTTTGGTTCTCATGTGTTTCTTGTTTATCCTTGATCTGCTTTGTAAGAGGGTCACCTCATCACTTTGTATCAGTTTGGCCGTTGGGCTTTATTTATAAAGCGGAGCGAAAGCCTGTTTCGAGCATGGCGAGTTAATCTTGCGCCGATGTACGCATGACATCAAGTTCACGTCATTCCGCAATTCCATGTTCCTCTTGCATGAGCTCACAGAGCGACGCTACGAAATATCCAAGTGACCCGTAATGGCCGGACCTGCACCAGACGATGATTTCCATTGATGCAGACTCTCGATCGAGTTCATGTCAAAAAAAAAAAAAAAGACTCTCGATCGAGTTTTTCGCCGGTGTCGCCCCTAGCCCAGAACGAGCACCCCCCCCCCCCCCCCCCACACATGCAAGCCGCCGTCCTCGATCCTTGTCAAGCCTCCACGCCCGGCGCATCGCGCTCACGGCTCACCGTCCAGCGATTCCGCCCCGTCTTTCTCGCGGAGAAAACGCTGCCACGGCACCGCCAAATCGTACCAGCAATACAAGTGCGCCGCTTGTCCGTGGTCTAGCATGCCATCCGGCTGTTGGCACGACCACCCCCGGCGCTCGCGCCGCCACCAGCCGGCCGGCCTTATCGCGGCGGCCCTTCCGACGAGGCAGGGCCGATCGAGCCTTTTCTCACGCCCCAGCCCCATCTGTATTTCGACTAGGGCCGCATTCCAAAGTCCTCGTCTGAAATTTTGCGCGCCTCAGCAGGCCTCTCTCACGCACGGCCCAACCCGGTCCCCAGGCCCCAGCCTTCTCCACGTCCAATCTGTGATTTATTCCTCTCTTTTTTCTCCCTTTTGACACAAGGGCAGCACCGTTTGGAAACTGTACTGAGCGCGTCCAGGCCCCAAAAAGAAGAGAGATCAAAATGGTGTATATCAAGTGATTAGTCTAACCTTTCCGGAAAAAAATTGATTAGTCTAACCATTTAATTTTCATCGGTGATTAGACTAACACAAGGACATATACAAACATAATAAAATCCACACCATGTAATTTTCATCGGTGATTAGTCTAAACAACGTTGTTTCGATATTAAGTATAGAGCATGTTATTAAGATATGACTTGCTAGACAATTTTCACCACGTCAAAGTTGTGTGATTGGTTCACTTTGTACTCTAGAATTTTCTATAAATATGCTGACTTAACCATACACTAGAAACTGCAATTGAAATATTTGTTAGATCATACTCTTTGTATACTTACCATAATATGTATAAACTATATAGATTCCACAATAGAAAAAATAGTTTTAGAAGTTACTTTTGCTACAAAATACAGTTTAATACTTTCAATGATACTCGGTCAGAAAAAAAAACACCAACTAATATTGCCCGTTATGTGGTTAAATTATGTGAACAAATAGATAACTATAAATGTAATACTGTAACATTCTAAAACTAAGATGTAGACAAGCACAATAGTTTAGTACAAACTGTATTTATTTTGTTCGCCCCGGGCCCAAATTTTCATTTGATCTGCCAAGTTCTGAATTGCCTCCATTGGTGAATCCTCCAGTTGCTAGTGAATGGAGATGGCAACATCACGAGATATAGCGGTGTACAAGCGAATTAGCAACGACTGTTGGAGGAAGAAGAAGCAGTTATTGGCGTTGATTCGGGGCGTCCTGGCACGATCTTGTAGGCGATGGGGAAGAGGAAGGAATGGCGGTTCGACATAACCGTTTGGCATGGCCGGGGAAGGAGTGGAGAAGCAGCAACAGTGAAGACCCGAGAGTGACAGGCTCATCTCTCTTGGGAGCAAGCAGCGAGAGGGAAATAGAGAGCAATGAGAGGGCGGCGCTGGATGGGGAGAGACTCGAGTTAGGGAAAGCAGGATGCCTCGGTGGTCCTTTTATGTAGAGGGAGTTGTTGTGTACAGTAACACATCGAGTGACTCCATCTCGATCAGATGGTGGCGAGATGGTTCGTACAGAAAAAGGTGGAACAAGAACAGAAGGTAGGCTGGTTGGGTGGGACTAGAAGAGGAGATGGGCAAGAATTGCTCTCCATGCCAAATTAGAAATGTTGCGATTTTCTCATTTATCTAGGAAACAAAAGAGAGGAAGAGAGATAGAAAAGGAGATAGAAAAGATCGTTATAATTAGGAAAACAAGAAGAAAAGAGCAAGACTTTGCAACACGATTTTCAAAACTTTCGTTGGGTTCGAAATACTTTTTGAGTATTTAATTGAAAATAAAAAGAGAGGAAGATGGATTTATTTAAATTCTAGGAGTAATTTTTCAAGCTCAAAATATAGTTGCAAAAAAAATTGAGCTTTAGCAAAAACATGCAAGGTGATTGATGCGTGATGTCACGATGATGCAAAAAATAGAAACAAGCAAAATCTAACTGGGGGAAAACCCCGAGACATTACACCTACTAACTACTTCAGTTGCCACCCTGGTCAGACGCCTTGCTCCATTGTAGAGCTCGTGTCATGAGTTTGGTTTTTTGCGGAGTGGACCAGCAATCCATCCAATTAGCAATGTTGTACATGATCGTGGTGGGAACGTGAGTAAACATGATCAAACATAGGGGCATTTCCACCTTTCCAAATTTCCCAAAAAGCTGCAGCCACACCCAATGTTGTTATCGTAAAAACAACATGAAGGTTTGATCATGTTCAAAATTAGAGGGTGTGCCCAACGATCGCGTTTTTGCGCGTCGGACACTAACACGGCTCACCCTATTTTTACTTGACCGGGTTCGGCCTCGTCTCGCGGGCTAGAGAGTTTCAATCTCGTTGACCGACCTCAGAATCACGAATGTGATGACCTGGTGATGTGTCGAGTCTTTTACCCGACACAATACAAATTCCGCCGTGTTTGTTCCCAAAGGATGGGAGTTTGGAGAAATCCACCCGATCCCTTGGGAAAATCAACTTAAGAAGCAGGTCTCTCCCTTGCGGAGAGCTCCTTCTCCGTATGAGAGATATATTACAAGTGACACACGTGATGCCTTTTATAGGCTTAAGGCCTTGTACAAATAAACAACAATACACCTGGTGGGAAGATAAAATAAGGGTAAAAGAGTCTACTCTAGGAAAGACAAAAATACCCCTAAGGGGAAAAGATAAAGCAAGGGCATCATACTCACTCAAGTTCGTAATAAGTGTCGTAAGAAATCAACTATCAACTGCTGCAGCTTCAAGTCATGGTACACCTTCCGACATTTATTTATGATCAGAAGGAGTAGTTTTTTTTTGGGTCCATGAGCTTGGTCCATGAAGGGGGCTGCCAACTAATGGGCCTAATGGGCCTCTCCTTTCTCTGTGGGCTTCTTTCCTTCCTCTTTTATCCAGGTTGCGTATTTTTCTTATTCTTGTATTTTCTTTGCCTTTATTTCTGCTTCTCTTGCATTGTCTGGAGATGCGCCGTCCCTAGAGGAAGCTACCAGGTTTAAGGCGATTTTTCTCCCTTACAAGTTACAGCACCAACAATATTTTTGTTACTGTAAAGTGTCTAGGGATATTGTAGCACACTTGACCAGTGTGTTAACGGGAGACCTGACGATAATTTCTGTGTCCAGTGCGAACTCATTTTGATTACATATAGCATGCGACAGTTTCGTCATGACTTCGGTCCAGTTCTTTTGCTGCCGAGCAGCTTATTGCTTGGGTTTTTAAATTAGTTTGTTCATCCGCTCGATTTTCATCCAATGTCCCACAACCCTCCTCCCATTCGCCCCGCTAACACTAACATCCTCACTGAACGGGTCATCCAGATTATTCGAATAATCAAATCGAAGGTCAAGATTGAGCCTATTTAGTTGAGCAGAACAAGAGTCAGAGGGTTGCTGAAATACTTAAAAGCATTAGTGACTTATGCTCATTCTCACTTGGCCGCCGGAGGAGAACACGACGACGTGGTTCTTCGACAACAATGGCGGGCATGAATTGGAAGAAACGGGTATTTGCGTTAGCAATATGCTAGGCGGCTTATGAGAAAAACTGGAGAGGAGGCAGCTTATTTTCTACTCCTAAGTCGCAAAAGAACTGCTCCTCATTGTGTGTGTATGGCGAGTTAATTCTTGCATCGCCGATGTACGCATGACAACATGTTCACGTCATTCTGCAATTACATGTACGCCTCCCATGAGCTGACAGAGCGACGCTACGAAATATCCAAGGCAGGAACTCACGATCGAGTTCGCCGGAGTCGCCCCTACCCCAGAACGAGCACCCCCACACGTGCATGCCGCCGTCCTCGATCCTTGTCAAGGCTCCACGACCGGCGTATCGCGCTCAAGGCTCGCCGTCCCGATTCCGCCCTGTCTTTCTCGCGGAGAAAACGCCGCCACGACACCGCCAAATCGTACCAGCAATACTGCGCGTCCGTGGTCCAACATGCCATCCGCTTGTTCGCGCACGCCGGCCGGCCTTATCGCGGCGGCCCTTCCGACGAGGCAGGGCCGATCGAGCCGCTGCGTGTGCGTGGACTTGAGGGCGGGCGGCGTCGAGCGGCCACGGTGTCCAGACCAGTCCACACATCAGTCAATCAATCAATCAGCACATCCAGGCCGTGACCTCTCGCACGCACGCATGCGGCAATCAATGTCACGGCTCGCCGCGGCGGCGTACGTGGCCGGCGGGCGTGGCAGCCAAGCCGTCGACGGCAGCAGCAGGCGTCCCACAAGCTTTCCGGTGGCAACGACCCGCACGGCCCACGGCGGCTGCCCTGCCGCCGAGGGCGGACAGCGACGATCGAGCGCCCCGCACCGCGCACACGTACGTACGTGTCGCCGCTGGCTACGCCGGACCCCAGAGCTAGCGGCCAAACCATGGCTTTTTTGGGATACTTACTTCCATCCACCGCTAGTCGGCCGGGGCCTGGTCCATCGGAAAGCGAGTACTGTTTTTGGGATATCTCGTGGGGTTTTGACTGACTGAACGTGTGAGGTGAGGGTTGCGACATGACGGGCTGTGCTTGCTCCGGCGGCGGCCTCCGATCCCATCGTTTGACCGCTAATTTGACCTTGCATTCTCCACGCTGATACATGCGTCATACGACAATCAAATTAGGCTACTGTTATGTAACTGTTGTGCTAATTTGTTCACAAAATAATACAGTTGTGTTTCAGGTCTTTGAATTGAATAACTGAACAACCAAGTCCCAAAAGCACCAGGCCACTCAATGTTCATCTAGGAGTTCACAAAGCTGCATTTCTATTTTCTACTGAAAAGGAGACCTGAATTTCTGATCAAGCTCAAGCCAGCCTCAAAACTGGACGACCTCAGAAAAAAGATCACAGTAGTACTGGCGTGGCTGTCCCTGCATCCACGATTCCACCAGATATTTCCCCACGCGTACGTGCTCTCGCCGTATCACAAGTCGCCACTTGGGATCATATCTTTAGCTTGCAAGTCAACATAGGGTTTGGAAGATTTGCCACCTGTCCGGACAGAACCACCAGTTTCTGCATTCTTTATGCACATGAACCCGCCACCTGTTGGGTGCACTTCTCATTAGTCTCCTCGATGCAGCAATAAGCCAATAATGCAACTGTTCACCACCTGTTTTTTTAACCAATTATTGGCAAGCCGAAAATATCGACCATGCTTGGAGTGTTGCTTAGTTTTAGAAGGAAGCCTTGCTTTTGATAACCGCTTATGATGGTAAGACAAGCAAACGAGAAAGTCGAGCTTAAACGACTTACTGGAAGAAGAAAGGAGGCGGTGTCATCCACATTGTTAAGGACCCAGACCGCTTTTGCGTAGAGAAGATGACCTTTATCATCTCTGTTGGGAAGAAATAAAATGTGACTTACGAAAAGCTAGCTCTATATTCACAATTTCACATATGTATGTCATGCTAGCTCCATGTCCATGGGTAGTATGGTCCTACCTTTGCTTGCACTGGTTCTTGCGTAAGCCGTGAGCCCTGTTGGCTGTTCATTAGCTTGGGCTGTTGCGCATATTCTCGCCTTGCCTCAGCTGCCATGAGATTAGCAGACACTAATTAAGCACGTTTAGTTTCTTCTTGTCGTCTGTTCACCGTAGCTGCAAGCTAGGCTGCGCTACAGCGCTAGCACTGTTTTAGGGTTCATGCATGCCGACAATGTCTGTCCACGTACCGAGCTACGTGTCCAATTAATACAACATGTTTGTGCCTGCTAAGCGTAGCCTAATTGCTCACATAGTCACATGTGCATGCGGCTCTAGATTATTAGGCCTAAACTTTGTTTGGAAGCTAAGCGTGAGGGGTGTGCTTATCCACAATAGGGAAGAAGGTTGCTACACCACTCAAGCGGCAGCGTGTGCCTTTCCCCTTTCGGCACCAAGATGACGCACGGTAGGCTCCTCTCGTTTGTGCTAGGAGCCTACTGTTCAAAGCTTAAGCCATTTCCCATGTTGAGAGCTGAGACACCTACTACTTATGATCAGTGAGTAATAACAGCTTTGGATGTATATTATTATCACGCTAATGATGTAGAGAATCAAGTAAAGATAGTGCTGATGTCTCCGAAGTGCAAATCAAGCGGATCTAATCCACCTAAGCCGTTAGGATCAATCGGTGATTAATTATGGTTAGTTAGCAAAAATGGGCGCCATCAACAGCCCTTAAGCACTTTATATGGCAAGTTGACCGGTGAATACTCCAAACGGGTCACGTAGCAATCTGAGCCCGAGTATAGAATGGTTAGCGGTGGCAGCCAAAGATTATTAAATCTGATCCGGTGGATTAAACAACTGTGTTCATGTCATTCTGTGATCCAATGCCGGTGCTGGTTATGTCGTCACGTTGGCTAGATGCCTAGGCCTGCGACACTTACTATAAGATCATGGCTTCTCATACAGCAACAGCATATCTACTTCCGTATATACTATATAGACCATAGTGGACGTACGTTTCTAAATAGTTGCTTTGGGATTCAAATATATCTCTAATTTTCAAGAGGTGAAAATATAGCTCAACATAGTGATCCGTCTATACATTACTCGCTCCGTTCCAAATATAAGTTGTTTTAGGTGGTTTCACATGTTGACTAGATGCGGCTCAAAATGTGTGAACATACACACTACAATGCGTCCAGATACATGTATTATACATGTGAATCTAAAAAAGGCTAAACAATCTTATATTTTGGAACGGAGAGAGAGAGTAGTATATATACACTAAAATAGAGTAAATTTCCAAAGTTAAATATATGCCATACATTGCTAAAGTTATTGTAGCAGCGATGGTCGTGTATTTTACGAGTGTAGAGTGAGGGAAATATGCAACAACCGAGGGACTATAAGTTTTGGTCCTTCAATTAACTTAAAGTTCTTTCTTTTTTCTTTAAAGAATTCTGCCTTCCTTAAAATATCATAAACAGTTCTTGTCGGTTGAGCACCTTTTTCAAGCAAATAGAGAATAGCTAGAACATTTAAACAAGTTCGATTCTTTATCGGATCATAAAAACCTACTTTTCGAAGATCTCTTCCTTCTCTTCGAGATCGAACATCAATTGCAACGATTCGATAGACAGCTTATTGGCTTATTGGGATAGATATAGATAAACAACGCCCCCCCCCCCCCCCCCCCCCCCCCCTAGAAACATTCCGTTAACTATAAGTTTTGATGAACTAGTGCTCTTTTGTCAATTGTAGTGAGAAGAATCAACCTAAACCATAATTAATTAAGTGTAAAAAATACCAAAAATACCTACAAAATTAATGGCAATATTTAATAGTAGGTTTTAACACCTAAAGAGAGTGTAAGATACCGTGAAATCTCTCATAATTTAAGGGCATGAGATTGTTGAGTGGAGATTTGTGGCTCCCGACCTCCAGTGCTCCCTCCATTTTTTTTTTTGGAAAATCATATTTACGGCGTGACTTGCTTTTCTCACGTGGAGCGTGAAACCATGTAAACCTTTACTCTGTTGCAGTAAAATTCAGGTAGGGAGCCTTTCCACCCAGGTGACCGATTAAAAAAATAGGCAAACTAATTTCACAAAAAAATAGGGGATTTTGTCTCTTAGGATTGTTCTATTGAGCTTGTTATATTTATTTGGGAAAATAAATTCTTTCGCACAGTCTACTTCAAATCCAAACTCAAAGAATACCTTAATTACACTCCGACGACCAAGTTTTTCGCCTATGTTATTTTCAGAATGTAGGGCAGGTATTCGTAGCCCCATAGATGGAACCAGCACACTACTCTATTCCGGAGACCGGAGACAGCCTCACAGTCACAGGTGTCTCATTACTACTGTACTAGATTATCTCACACCTAGCCAGGAATCCGCTGCAGCAGGTAGTTCACGTGACGATTTACCATTTGTGAGCGCGGGGAGCGGGAGAAGGGATCACAGATTCGTCTCGCACACGTTTACACGTCGGAATAGGCCTCCAGTCCAGAGAGCCACGAGATCTTTTCGCGGCTGCCTGCTGGTTTGGTTGGTGTCCGTTTCGCTCACTGGCTGTGGGCGTAATAATTGAGGGCTTAGATTACACTCCCATCACCGCAAAACGCTCCCCTTTAAATACACAGGTCGCACGTCCTCTACCTCATCTCCCTCTCTTCCTCTCGCTCTTGACTTCCTCCTCCAGCTGAGCTCGCCTGCCTGCGGCGGGCAAAAGTCTCTCCGCGCTTGAACAGTTGAGTTTCTTCTTCTTCTTCTTCTCCCTGTGTCTCCGTTCGTCCAAGCTAGAATGGTACTGTAGCTATTTGCATCAAGAAGCAACGGCGTTTCACCGTCGAGATTAAGTAGAAAGCTCGCACTTTTCCTTTGGGTGCATGCCTCGGTTCGTCTCCACGAGCTTTCAACAGTTTCCCTCGTACTTTATCCTTTTTAAAAACGTCCAGCATAGTCATCACCATCAGATGATGCATTGCTCTCCTACGTAGTACGAGCACCAGCACCAGCACCGGGCTCTCGTACTTAGTTTTCCCGGCGGCCCACAGAATAATCATTTTTTTCCATGGCAAAAGTATGCCAATTGGGACGCGCATTACGCCAAGTTGCGCTCTTGTTCTCATGTCCATTGGTCCCCCCTACGCTACTGCGTACGAATGAACTTGCTGTGAACGAAGGGATAAGTGTTGTTGCTTACTTGAGTTCGGCTTGTGGTGCGTGCAGAGAGGAGAAGCTGAAGCAGAGGCGCAAAGGCTTGCGTGTGGTCTGAAGAAATCCCCACCAAAAAAGGTGCAGGAAAAGAAGCAGGATAAAGGTACGAGCTTTTTATACATCGCGTTTAATTTTCTGGGATCTTGTTCCATCGAATCCTCTCCGATCGCTGTGCTCGCTTACTACAAGTTCTGAAGAAATTTCCCTTTCCCCCTCCCATCAGATTTTTTTTCATAGAAAATATCTCCGATTTGGTCGCTTCTTCGAGTTCTGACTGTGTTCGATTGCTGGTGTTCGTGCCGTGATTCTTGCAGGTGATTGATTGATTAAGCAGCCTGACACGCATCCATGGGTGCGGGTTGTCGAGGGAGGACGACGGCGGCGGGCCGCGGAGAAAACAGGGGGGCGTCGGCGACGTCGTCGTGTTCCTTCCGGGGCTCCGGACGCCCAAGAGCGTGGACTTCTCCTCCGCCCAGGCGCTCGACGGGCGCCTGGACAAGAGCACGGTGGAGAGGCTGTCGGCCCTGAGAGCGCGGGTCGTCGACATGGCAATGCAAGAATCGGCGGCTGCGCTGAAGCCCAAGCGGAAGACCGCGGCGCGGCATGGTGTGTGTAGAGCTTCTGAATTCTTGCCTGGTTTTGCGTGGAAGATTTTGACTTGTGAACTGACACTGGGTTGGGAATTCCTTTTGCTGCTCTGTGCAGGATCCAGCACTGCTAACCTCCTGCAGGCTCTGGAAGACTACTTGCCGGTTCTGCTAGGACTGGTGAAGGAAGGTGAGTTGACCTGTTCTTTCTTCTGCTATGTTGGCTCACAATTCTGTTACTTTTCTTGGTTCACTGAGCCGGCGAAATTGTGCAGGTAGCGAGCTGAGGAACAGCGTGCAGTTTGTCTGGACTAACCAAGAAGACAATGCTGAGGTATGTGCTTGCTTATCCGGCATAATCTATACGAGCCAGCTCTTACATGATAACATTATTTGCTGCTAGTTCTTTGGCGTAACATGAGATTTTCAATTGCAGGAAACGGCCATGGCTGATGCGTGGTACGAGGTGTTGTCCGTGCTGCATTTGATGGCCATGGTCTGCTTGCTGCAGGCCAACTCCCTGCTCCTTCCAAGGGCTTATGGTGATGGTTACGGGCCGCGGGTCTCTGAAGGTACCGTATACCTATAAACTGAACTGCATCTGAAGTCATGGTCCGGCAAGTTTAGGCATTTATGGATTGCAGAATGTTCATTGTCTGTTGTCCATATAGTGCTCCATGCTGATAAGGCGTCATTTCCTGGCAATGTACACAGAGAGCAGACGTGCCACTGTAGACGTTTTCTTGAAGGCAGCTGGCTACTTGGATTGCGCAATTCGACAAGTACTCCCACAGATACCATCAGAACTAAGGTGCTGTCCACTTAACCTGCTCATCAATTTAAAAAGCTGTATCTAATAATATGATTTTAAGATTTCAAGTTGAAAACTTCTACTGATATTCCCTTTCAATGTACTGAATTCAGGAGACAACTTCCAGTAGACCTGGCTGAAGGAAATCTCAAGGCTCTTAGCCTGCAAGCTCTCGGTCAGGTACTGTATCCTCCCTCAACTTATTCCATCTGAATTTTGGTTCAAATGTGCCATTGCAATGAAGATGACTGTTTTTGTAGTCTGATGGTGTTCTTTTGGGGTCAGTCAGATGGTGCTTAAAATGGGCCGATTGGTCTGTTAACACTTATAGAAGTGACGCAGAGGAACATGAACTGAATTTATACCCGTCTGAGTTTTTCTCTTTAAAATTTACATCTAAATTAAAGTAGTAATATAAACCCAAAGGGCGTCTTTGAATGGTGGTGATCTGCACCTCGAACCATTAGGGAACAGCAGAAAATCCCGAAGAAATTTCACTCATTAAACATCCCCGTAAAGCTATTATTTTGTAGTGATATGTGCGTTATTAATTACCCCTGAAGCAGCATACATATGCTGTGCTTTTCGATAGCACTTGGAATTTTAATTTTAATTGTTTCTCTGTATTGCAGGATCAAACCTAGTACCATTCCAAAATTAACATTCAGTGCATTTTACTTATGCCTAACTATGCTTTTGCAAGTTTGTCCCATCTGATTGACATTGGTAGCATTCGTCCTACAGGGTGTGGACATGCAGCTTGGGCTAGCAGTTGATAGCCCAAAGGCCACTCTAGCAGTAAAAAGACGCCTAGCTTGTGAGATGGTTAAATACTGGCATCAGCTTCAGGAGAGCATTCCTGAGCTCCCTGTGTCTGACGGATGGGGGAAGAAGCACCTACTATTTGTCAAGTGGAAGTATGTCGAAGCAAAGGTGTGTAAAGATCCATCGACCATTATATCCCTAATGTATCTCTAATGTAAACTATCTAAGTTTCAAATTAGAAATGTGCATCCAAAATTCAAATAGACCAACTTTATTCAGATTATCAGTATTTCGCTTGCAATAGAGTACTAGTCCTGCAACCATCTAAACTGACGTTGCTATATGTGTTTTTTTATCAGGCTGCAGCATACTATTTCCACGGTTTGATTCTTGATGAAGGAAACAGCGAGAAATCTCACGGAATGGCAATAGCAGCCTTGCAAGCTTCAGAGGAATTTCTGAAAGAAAGCAAAAGGGCTTCTGAAGCCTTCCATGCAACTCCTCCAACATCTCGGTAAGACAATTGCTCCTATTTTTGCTACTTAGCGCATACTGAGTGTTTTTTATTTGTATTTCACACTTATCTACCTTTGGGATGGAAAAACTAGTTCAAGTAACATTTATTAAAGTGCGCCACACCAAATCTTTTTTAAGCATGTAAAATGAAGATAGTACCTCTAACTTTGCAGGAGCCCCACTCCTTTTGGTACAGCTAAGTATCTGTTTGACAAGATCCCAAAAGAAGCTTCAAGCAAGGTCCGGATCAACCAGGATCTGTATACTCAAGAAAGGTAAAAATTAGCAGCAAAACAAGCTCGTGCCAAAATTCCTCATATTGTGAATCCGTTGTACTGAATAGCCATCTGTTTTGGGCACCTGTAGGGTCATCGGAGCACCGCCTCCGTTGCCGGATTTTGCATTGGCACTAACACCTGAAGACTATGATCTTCCTCCATTAGATCCACTTTGGAACAAAGAGGACAGCCATCAGTGAGTGTACATTCAGCAAGAGTGTCTTCTGACGGAAGGCTCTGGCACTAGTGAGAAAGCAAGAAGCAGGATTCTGCCATGTTGACAAATGGCGCAAATGAAGTGTACAAAAACATGTTCCGACCCAATTGATGTCGACAAATGGAAGCAAATTTTTAGAAAGGCCTGAAGATTGTGAAGAGCATTTCCAACAGTTGTAAAATTTAAATTTCCAACGGGTGTCATGGTTCCTTTTTACTAGGATCCGACCATGACTTGGTTTTGGGGCTATTCTAAGCCTATTCATGTGGTAAATTTAGAAAATATGGTCCTGATTTTCAGTGTCTGAGAAAGAAGCAGCCAAGAAGAAATTACAACTACTCAACACATACAGAGCTATGAACTGATGTTCAAAATTCCAAGATAGAAGCAACCAGGGGGTTAACGGTGCATATATAATTTGTCATTAGTACTAGAGGGATACCCCGCGCGTTGCGGCGGGGATTTGTTGAATTAAATTTTGATTTATTCAGCTAAACGGAAGAAAGATATATAAATGAACAGTATGAGAACCAAAATACATATGACATTCTGCATTTGATAATAATAGTAATGTAAAATCCTTATTGGGTATAATTAACATTATATGTATTATATTTATAATTGGTAGGGTGGGTATTTTCTTCACCGAGAACAATTTGGACATGTGGGGTTCCTTTTTTAATGTACTCCAATATATACTTGGCGCTTCTGAATGGATGATCGTTGGATAGCTGTGTGCCTGTGTGGTGGTGCCTTTTAAAGTGAGACACGGTAATAATGTTCATCTTTGCAAGAGCCTCCATGAACTTGTTAGCTTCTCTCGATAAATGATTTGATGTGGATAGAATAATATTTGGTGAATCAGATCCTTTTCTGTAGAAAATAGGTATGCATGTTGAAAATAGCGTAGGCATGGCGAGTAAAACATAAATATGCATAGCAGCCATACCTGTTTGTCTTGCTGCTGACTTCTTTCAACTCCTCATACTTTGTATGTGCTCCCTTTATTCAACTCCTCATAATTTAATTGGCCAAAATATTTGAAATTCAATGTGATGTTCACCTACAGGTAGGATGACCGATAGGAACACAATTACTGATTGTAGATAGAAAATGAGGTTTGTTGCCTTTGTTGTAGCAAGTTGTATGTACAGAAAATGTATCGGTATTATACAGGCACACCTTTTTATTATTCTATTTTCCTTCAAAACCTGTGGTTGAAGCAAAGATTTTTCTATATGTCTGAACTTGGTCTGATTGCTTTGCAATCACTATTCTCAAAGGTATTACGTTTTTGTATGTAGTGTTAAGTTGACATATATACCAAGTGAAGCACCATATGAGATGTTTGTCGATTCCATAAGCTAAAAACTCCGGCCTCATGTGTATTGTGAGCATGGCGAATAAATCAGACATATCCTGTAATTACATACGAAACCTACTTCCTAAGTCCCATTAATCGTCCCATAATTCGCTTATCATGGTATCCAAATATTCTGTACGAAGAAATTAAGCATTTCAGAAATAGGGTGAAACTAAAAATAGGCAAAACATGGAACCTCGTCAGGTGTCACAGAGCACCAAAGTGTATTATAGTGGTTAACGCAAAGCAAATGAAATCTAAACAAAAGAGAGGCAGGGTAGTCAACATGGCGCTCACCAGATTTGTCGCTGTCGATTCCTAGATCATGTGGCACAGCAAAGGAGATATTGAAAATTATAGAGGGAATAATGATGTGGCTGCAGAAATTTGGCACTGTGACCCCTGTTTTCACAAAGTTCAATTACAGTATTTTAAAAGTTGAAAACTAAATAAGTGGGAGGTCGACCTAGGAACAGAGTGGGAGGCATGGATGAAAAGCTAACTGGCAATCGCTAAAATATGTACCTGAGAATGGGGAAGTGGAGCTCCTGAATACAGCAATTTGGAGTAGCCAAGAATACTGTACGAACACATGAATAGAGACGCCATATATAAAGGACATGGAAACAAAAAGTCATGAGTAATTATGGAATTAATTCGGGGAGCTCCACGGCTTACTCAGACTACCCATAGTGGGAGTAACTTCACTAGTAACATAGATGTCACCTAAGCAAAAAATTCTATGTGGCATGTAATTAATGAGGAGAGATACAAATAGAGTAACTTAGCTAGTTACTTGTAACACTAGTAACATCACACTTTTCAAGAGAAAATGAGTCTATAGAGTAATAAATGAGACCATATATGACACCACCTCTATGTTACTTTGCACTATGAGGGTAGTAACATAGTCTAGTAATATGTGTATGTTACTAGTTGAAGTTACTCCCCACTATGGCTAGTCTCAGGGGTTACGAATTGCACATTGAAGAGGATTAATTGGTACACCATTGCGCCAATGGGAGATGGTAACGTATGATACATTGGGATTGCATTTGCTAGCGGCATGCCGATGCAGGCGGAGATGCGGGGCTGCGGTCGGTACGGAGGTCGTCTGAATCCACTATGGGTTAGGTCGAGGGCCAAGGAAGGAGTTCGTACGCGTCCGTAGAGGTGCGGATGATGCTTGCCGGCGGCGAGCTATGCTGAGGCCTGTCAGGAGCGGGGTCGGAGATCTGCCCAGGGAGATGGGTGGGGAGGAGGCGCGCGGCCGCCGGCAAGTGCGGGCGGCGCGGGACGCAGGGGCACGGCGGTGGTGGCATGTTGGGTTGGAGCTCGACTCGGTCGTTTTTTCAGCTCGAAGAAACTATTCGGCACGGCGATGGCTTCGTGGTTCGACCTTTCGGGACGGGATGGCGGCCACGTTCCGGACGGGATGCTGAAAAATGGACGGCCAAATCTTAATAATCGAACGGCTGTGAATAAGAGATGACGTGGATAGTCTGCATGCTCAGATAGACAACTTAAATGACCCATAGTGGGGTTTTGTTTTATAAGAGGTATAGATACGCTACTGCTGTGGGCACATGCCCCAAGCAAGCACCACCTTTTTTATATCAGCTACAGGATCAATCACATACAATATCTTCTGAGAGTCATGAACATTTAAAAATTAGATAACCAAACAAATGTAAATCAGATTACCGAAGAATCAAAATCAATCTGTCATCTTTACAAGGATCATCAAATAGAGTACACTCAAACAACATGCAGAATTGCAAATTATCATTTTCCAAAAATACTTAAGGCTTTTCTTTCTGTTCACTGATTGTCAAATTTAACCTTAGGCATTTCAGTATTTGCCTTTCATCGTTCTCCCTAGCAATTATCATTTCCATATAATGATATAAAAACACCTGTTATCTCTTCAATACAGGCCACGACCAAAAGTATCAACATTCCATTCTGTCTGTTGTGAACATTTACATTAGTAGCAAAAAATCTACCTTGGAGCATGCAATTCCAATAAAGTTTCAGATGAGACAGTTATGGCCACATAGTTACTTCTTCAACAAATGCATATAGTGATCATAGCGTTTGAAGTTCACTAAACGGTGCATCTGCATGCCATCTACAAGAGCTGATCAATGGCAAAATAGTAGGACCCAACAAGTACAAAAGATGCAATTCCACAGCGCGCCATCCGTAGTCCAATGCCACGGAATAGAACATTCCTATCAGCAGGTGATATTCCTGTCATCCGCTCTATCAAATTTCCTGGTGCACTCCATTTAAGAAACCTCCTCTCCATTGCTATATACTGAAAAGCAAATGCGAGAACAAATAATGTGCATTTGCAAACAGAGAAGGATGCAGATCCAAGTTTGAAACCATTCAAATATAAAACTACCTTAGGTGTCACAGTGCACTGTGAACGACTTTTGGCAGTATCAAACGTATGTGAAGCAGCAGCTGCTACAACTCCAGAGAAGCCTGCAGCAAGACTAGAAGCTACAGGGGATACAGGGCCCACTTCGTCCAAATTCCTGAGAGGTGCAAAAGGTTAGACTAGACAAAAAATGGGTATACACCACAAAAATCAATTATGACATTGCACCTATCTTGACTTTGCAAATTGAATAAACTACATGACTCCATTACCTGGGTTCAGGCTTCATATTAACAGACCTCCAAGTAAGCATCGCCGTGTGTATAAATTGCCAAGATGAGAAGAACATTCCACTAAAGACAGAGTCTCGGGCTATCGCTGGTCTAAGTCCTCTCCATAGAGCACCCCATCCTTCAAGTGCTATCACTCTAGAAGGCACCTGAACATCAGAGGGTAACGGGGGCTTCCCACAGCCAGTCAGCATCCATGGGTGCTGTTTCAGGGCACCCATCATGTCAGGATGCTTCGGGGAAAGATTGGACAACAGACTGACACTGCCGTTCCATACTCTGATGTTAGGGACATAACCAGGTAATAGTTTGGATAGCAGTGGAAATGACTCTTGTATAGCATTAGCAGGGTTCGTAGCTTTCAAAGGTATGGCAGAACCAACTTGGGACCGAAGTTTGAGAAGTTCAAATGGTGTGCAAAGAAATGCCTCTATAGCACCAGCAGTTATGCCAGCCAACATAGCCTCAGAATAATAAACATGGTTGTCCTCCCTTCCATCTGCCAAGAAACGAAAAGATCATATATCATTATGACGTTAGACAGCCCGACCAGCATATGTCACTGCAGATTACATCCTTAGAAAACACCTTGGTGTATGAACTATCTGAAAATGGTAGTCAAATATAGTTCGGAATGATATGCATATTGTTTTGTTGCACAGAAGCAAAAGCTCCAACCACAGCAATTCTTCAGAGATACAAATGTCAAACTGTGATGCAAATTATTCCTTTTGGCACAAAGGACTCTAGTTAATCTGCAATTGGAGTGTATGATAACAGGGAAACATATGGGAGAATATGACAGAGTCCAACACACTACATGTCTAGTTTGCTCAAGGGTGGTGCTAAACTGCTAATAAAATGCACCAACAAGATTGATATAAAGCAGATCACACAAAGCAATGAACTGTGGCACAAACACAAAGGTTGTACCTTTATAGAAGGCTGTTAAAAGCTCATAGGTCCCAAAACGTGCTCCCACACCAGGCAGTTTGCCTAATACTGACCATCCAAGACCACTGTAGAGACCTAAAATACATTCAATGATTTAATAAGGTTACCATTTTGTGAGTGGAGTAAAGTAACATATGGCCAACAAGAAGGCGTCATACAAGAACTAGAAATCCTTATATATCTCAAATAAGGAAGATTACATGAAGCATGAACACAAAAGAATCAGGTGAAATCTTGCTGCAAGCACATGTATTTCAGTACGAAGCAGCACTGAACCAGTTAAAATCAAGCTTTCTAGATCTTTTAATTTTTGGGCGACAAAATATTGCACAAGCTGAGTTATCTGATGAAACAACTGACACGTTAGGCTCCTGGTGGATACACTCTTAATGTAGAAGCCGTGCAGAACCCACTATAACACAAATGCAGTAAGTGCCTATCCAATGTAGATTTAGTACAGGCTCCCAAACTATGTATTATTGATGAATTGTCACAAATAGCCGGATGGCAACCGGATAAGTCAGCCACAACTAACCGCAAAGCCAAACCAACTATGAACCTGGGTAGACACTACCAGTACTAGCCTGGCAAATCAAACAATCGACATCACAAATTCTCTCAAGCCCACTAGTTATTAATGTATCGGTAGCAATGCAGATCGAATATTTAACCACTCTAGTCTAATCGCAGCTCACGACGGAACCACCGAACGAAGGAAGATCTCTACTCGTCTAGTAGCAAGCGAGCAGGCAAGCAACCAAACCTGCAGGGCCGGAGACGGACATGATCCGGTCCACCGCCTGGCGGAGCCCCATCTTCTGCTTCGGCCCCGTCGCGCTCAGCTGCAGAAACAAATCAGATTCTGAGAGGAATGGAAGAGCGGTACATCGACGGTAGAATCTGGGGCGGGGGAGCGTGCCTGGACGAGGCTCTTGACGGTGTCGAGGGGGTGGACAGAGACCGCGGAGGCGCTGATTGCCGCGGCGCCGGCGGCTGCGTGGCCGGCGAACACGTTGTCCCCGAACGGCGTCCGCTTGCCGCCTCCGACCATCGCGCCGGGCTGGGAGCGGAAATGGCGACGCGGAGGTTTAGCGGAGACGTCGTGGGCACGAAGGCCGGCCCGTTTCGGCCCGGCCCATGAAGCTGCCGGCGAACTCCAACACGAATCTTGTCGCGATCGGACGGACGAGAAGTACTGTGGAGAGTCGCGTTCGGGTCCAAGCTGCGCGCCGCCCGGCTTGACCAGGAAGAGCGAGACGAACGCCGTCGCCGCCGAGGAAGAGCTAGAGCTCAAGCAAGCCTCGATGGGCCAAGACCAGAGCCAGGCCGCCTCAGCGGCGGAGGAGCCTGCTCCGCCGCCGGCCGCGCCGGCTCCATCGCAGTCTCCTACCCCGGCGCCCTCCTCCCTTGAGGAGCTTGCCGCAGGTACATGCCCAACTCTGAATCTTATGTGCCAGAGCCTCTACTATTGCGAATAGTTGTGTGTAGTGGAGAGACGACATTGTTTCTGTGATTCTCCAGTATGTGACACGAGAGGCAGCAGAAAGGAAACGTACCCCTCGCGTCGCCTCCTCTCTGGGCGACGGAGGGGCGTAACCCTAGCCGCCAGCCGCCACCCCGCCTCCCTCCCTCGCCGTCCCGGAGGCGGCCGCCGGAAAAGGTCCGCGCGGCGCCGGTGAAGGGGCGGCGGGGATCTGCCGCTTGCGGGTGTCCCTGGGCAGTTTGAGGAGGCTGCTGCCCGGGGCGCGCCGCCTCTCCCCCGTTCGTCCCCGACCCGCCGCCGTCTGCGCCTCCTCTCCGGCGTCGTCCGCGTCCCCCCGCCGGCTGCGTCGATCTGCCGCCGCTCGTCCCCTCCGTGCCCGCGCCGTCGCTGAAGGAAGCCGTCGGGCTAGCTCGCGGGAAGACGGCGGCGGCCGAGCGTCTCCTCCTCCCTGGGTGGTGGCTTGCCGTCTGTGGTTGGGAGGTCGAGGTCCCGCCGGCGGCTGCCTGAGGCCCGGGCCCAATCTGGGCCTCCGATGGGCCGGGCGGGCCGGACGCACCTCTCCCATGCGCTCCTCCCTCGTAGGTGCGCTGGTGCTGTTCTGGTCTCCGCGACCTCACCGGCTCGATGGCGAGCAGCTTCCCCAGAGGGCCCTCTGCTCCACTCCCGTCGTGCTGCAGGGGTGGTGAGGTCGTCCCGATGCATGGGAGGCACTGCTTCGTGGTGTTCTCCTGCTGGTGCTCCGAGAGAAATCCCCGATCCCGGCCTTCGCGGCCCTCGTGGATCAAGTGATGGCGTCGTCTCCGCGTCGCTCTTCCTCCTTGGAGGCATCGCTTTCGAGCAAGGCATGCGTCGGGCGGCATTGCCTATCGCCTCCCCGTCGGACCTTTGGCTCGTATCCCTGCAGATGGGGCAGCGGTCATGGTGACCCAGCAGAGCTTCCTGGATGTCTTGGGGTGGCCTTGGCGTGCGTCGCCCTTCGACCACGGGGTCGGCACACCGGTGCCGTCGCCCCAGTCTCGGCTATCCGACGCCCTTCGACTGTGTTTGGTCTCGGCGGCGCACCGCCCTTTGGCCACTCGACGCCCCTGTCTCGGCTATCCGACGCCCTTCGACACCGGTGTCGTCGCACGGACTCGGCTATCCGACGCCCTTCGACCGTGCCAGCGATGTCCCTCGGTGTGCTCTGTTTGGTGTCCACGTATTCTTCTACCTAACCCAACGGGTCACCTGCTTTCGGTGCTGAGGTTCTCACCGGAGATCCTCCTCTGACGGTTTGCTAGGTGTTGGCCTCACGGGGTTTCGGTTGGCCCTGTTTTGTCAACCTCCCCCTCCCATAGTGTTTCTAGCCTTCTTTTTTCTAGTATTTTTGTTGTCTTTTCTTCCCCTGTATCCCCTGTAATCTCTCCATCTGTTGTAAGAACATGGCCCGCCAGGCTACCTTCGAGTGAATGCAACAAGCGGTGGGAATTTTTTTCCCCCCGTCAATCTCGAAAAAAAAAATTCTCCAGTATGTGGCTATGCAGTGCAGACCTTGTGCTGGATGGTGAACTCGTGAGTGGTGACACTTGCGAATCCTGGTAGAACATATATGTGTTCATGCCGAAATTGAGGTAGTCCTACTAGTATTTAATGTTAGTGCCATCTGCCATGTATGTACTAATCTGAGTACTAAGCTGCTAACACCCCGGGGCTGAGGGGCTACCAAGCTTTAACCTGCTAATATCTGTCCAAAACGACTAGATCTCCAAAAAATACACCAGTGTCCCGACAGTTTGTGCGCTCTTTTAAATTTGTATGGCATGCTTTGCCTCTTTTGGGAGGTTCCTTAATCTATTCTAGACTGCTCTTAGTGTTCTTCTTTGGGCATCAGGAGCTTTCATTCATTGATTAGTAGCGGGATTACAATATTTTCTAGGCAAGAATCTGGACTGACATTAGTTATCTGATGTTGGTTTTTTTCGCCGAGCTTATAACTGTGCACTTTTGCATGGGATATGTTGTTTCTTTTGAAGGCTCATTAATCTACCCCGGTATTAATGTTCTGATTACTTATGCTCGATTTTTAATGCACAGAGGCTATGTCGTATAGTGAGGATGACAATGAGGTAAGACCCTTTCTTTTGCTTCTGGATAGTTGATAGATACTTGTACATCAATATCGTATCCTTCATGGCACTCCGAGTATCAGTGAAACTGTTATTTGCTTGTGCAGTCAATTGACGTGAAGGTACAAAAAGCTCTGGAATGCCCATGCATTGCTGATTTGAAAAGTGGACCTTGTGGCAGCGGATTTATTGATGCATTTTCCTGCTTTCTGAGGAGCACAGAAGAAGAGAAGGTTGTATTTTTATCTCAAGTTACTCAGTTGCTTTCAGTGGAAGTTATCATGTGCAAGTTGCATATTTCCTACTTATAAAGATTCGAGCTTGGTGGTTGTCCATTCAGCTCTTTCCTAGCCTTCCTCGTCTCAGCACTGACAAGTGGGATCATACAAACCTATGAGCATAGCAGCATGCTACCGTATCATCTGCTGCTCTGATAAATGAAAGCATCAAAGTTAATTAATTTGACATACAACTTAAGTAAACTATGTTCTAAATTGTCTTATTTGGTTCTGTGGCGTAGCACGGAACCACAGGTGTCTTACTAGTTATTTAAATATATGGCATGATAATCGTAGCAAACCTGCTCTTTGTTCTAAACTTAGCTCAGTATGACCAAACAATAATAAATGTACTCAAGAAAGTATTTTAGGTAAATACTAAAATAAGGTGTGAGCTAGTGTTTAGCACATATCGGATATCTCGTTAATTGATACAATTTCGCATGTGCAGCCTTGATAATGAGTGGTGTGATCCTTTTTATTGCCACCATCTTTGTTTTTTTCCTTTCCTATTATTTCAATTGTTATTGGTTTGGCAAATTGATATGTACTTGTTTTAGTGTATACAAACAAGCTACATTTGCTACTGCACATTGCAGCAGACAGAGATCAAAATTACTTGTTCAGGGTACCTATTACTTAATACAAATAAACCCTCGAGCCTCTATAATTCGCCTGTTGCCTCTTCACAGTTGAAAGAATTAAGAAATTTAGATGCTCTAACTTGACTGGAAAGACACAAATTATTTTCTTTCCTTTCCTAAATGTATGTATTTACAATCTTTGTTATATTTGGGAATGTTTGAACCACTGTCACATACAATGATAGAAATCTGTTCTGCATGCTGTTAAATGCTATTGACTGTTTAATTCTTGTCCATTTCTTCCTTAATATCGAGTGATACTAAACTTTCTTCCTTTCCCTTGCCAGGGATCAGATTGTGTGATGCCCTTTATCGCATTGCAGAACTGCATCAAGGAAAATCCAGAGGCATTTTCGAAGGAGATTTTGGAAGAGGAGGAGAATGACGAGGAGGCTGAGAAGTCCGACCTGAAAGTGAGAGCTCCAGCTTGGTCTAGAGAAGCCAAGCCAAAGCTTTGACATCGTGTGGTATTAAGCTCACAGCCTGATACAGAGAATCCTCTGATTAGCACGCTACACCTTGTTTTCTCCTATAAATTCTTCCATTATAGGCTAGATTTTCAGTCAGCAAAGTATGTATCCTGGGGCCTTAAGCAGAAATAAGCACGGTTGGTGCGGTAGAGATATTCCACATATCTTCTGGAGAACATACTCGATATTGCAGTGAGAAACTAAAGAACCATGTGTTCTAAGACTTCTGTTTCTAAATGGATTAACTTGCTAGTAAATATTGAAAGGAACTATATTCCATGCTTATAGACGGCTCATCTACGAACTGATGGATCTATTGTTTTACTGTGGCGTCGGAACAGTTAAATATTATCACCAACTAAAAATCAAAAAAAAACTATGAATTGTACGATGCTGCTAGTTTATTTACACTGTCACCTTGGCGTAGATTTATTTTTGTGTGCCCTTCTTTGGGGGGGGGGGCAGCTGAATGAATTTACCTATTTTCTTCTCATTTTTGTTTTGTGGGACCTCTTTTTTCTTCTAGGATTATGATTTCTGAAGAACCGCCGCCTAGTGATTTTCATCGAGAAAACAGTATGAATTTATTAATTATTGAAGCAAAAAACATCTCATAACAAGCGTCGTAGAGGCCAGGGTGCGTCATGGGGGAAGACGATCACCTCCAAGGCGCCCCTCTTACTCTTCCTTTCACCGGCTTCCTTTCACCAGCTGGAGGAGGTACATTCTCACCATCCTTTTCACTAGCGTTCTCAGGGCCCATCGATGATGATGGGATCTGACCGCTATGTGTCAAGATAGTCACGTACAAGGGGCTCTAGTTAGTCAACGTACAAGGAGAAGATCGTCCGAGAGTAGTTCTGGATGGGCTTGTTGAGAAAGTCTGAGTATTTGTTGTGGACCTAGGGCCAAAAAACAGTGAAGTTAGTGAGGATTGAGATGTTAGATGAATGTAAACAAAGTTAGACAGTAAGACTAACCATGATGTGCCCTCTCTAATGCTCACTCTTCAAAATTATGCTAGAGGTCTCCTCATTGTTCTGTGCATCACAAAGGTTTCGAAGTTTTGAAATAAAGATCCACCTGGGTCTCCACTTCCTGAGTTGGTTGTACACATGAGCTGAGATATGAGTTGAGAGGTCACCTCAGTGCAGAGAATTCAAATACCAGCTTGGCAACAATGTTGAGGTGCACCTCTTTGAAGCCCTTGTCAGTCCTCACACATCTTGTTTAATATGAAGGTGGACAAGAAAGGAGGCCACTTCATGGTCTTGTCGCTCATTGACCCCTTCGCATTCTCTTTCCTAGCCTTGATAGCCTACTTTTGCACTATCTCCTTGATACGAAGGTTCTCAGGCATCTCGGCCATCCGAAAACAAAGCCTCAACACCTCAAACACCTATGCATCTTGAGGCTCTGGCGGTTGAGAGTCTAGAACATATGAGGGATAGGGTTGGGTTTTAACAGCGCTAGGGCCGGGCTAAAGTCATCTTGCTCATGGCCTACAATGGTTTACCACCAAGATAAATGCATCACTACAATGGTTACCATCAAGGGAAATGCATCATTGTGTCATCTTCACTACATGTTGTCATGTATAAGGGGAAAGCTAGTACAAGGATGAGAACTACAATGTGTATAAACAACCTTCGTACCAATGATTGTCCTAATACGCGTATGTACTGCACAACAACGAAGCTCATAAATCTGTCATAGCACATTATTTACCACATGTTCACAACATCATCAAGAGCATCACTGCCACGGCATCAAGATCTACCACAACACAATATTAAAATCTACCACAACATCATCAAGAGCATCACTGCAAAAACATCTAGATCTACCACGACATTATCTACCACACTATATCATGAAGCGCAATACCTTTTCACACTACATAATGAAGCAATACTGTCTCACACAACATCGTGACCTACAGATCTACAACTTGCTCATAGATCTAAGCTACACGGGCTAGTATTTGAGATAACTTGCAACCTTCACAGAACCGGCTGGGAGAAGAGGATGAACATGTTTATCGCTGTCGCCCGCTGTCGACCACTGACGACCAGAGGATGAGATGGCGCCGCTTACCTGATCGTCGTCGAGTAAGGCTTCACTGCCAGGAGAGGGAGCTAGAAGGGGAAAATGGTGGCGCGAGTTTTGGTGATAAGCCGAAGGGGGGAAATAGGGCGAGCAAAATGATGTGCGGTGACGAATTTTTCTCCCACCGTATTTTCGCGAACGCGCGCGATCTCTCGCCATTTTCAAGTTTACACGAGCTCGATGTAGTGTTCCCACAGAAGTACGGACCGAGAGTCGTCGATCAACAGGAACAAAGAATGTACCTACATACAAATTGTCGTTTTCTACCAAGTTTTTTTAGGGTAAGGTTTGTACCAAGGTTTTTTTTTTTTTTTGAGAACCAAGGTTTCTACCAAGGTGGTACAGGCCTAAAAAGCATTTCCCTGGTGGGCTGTAGGCCCACATTCTCTTTACCCTCGTTCTCTGCCCAACCCATCGATTCACAGGGAGGGTTTTGTTTGTTGAGCTACTGCCTACTCTCCTCCTCCTCTCCTCTCCGCACCCCGGCCCGGAGGAGTCCCACGGTCCCACCCACCTCCGCCGCGATAAGCCAACCCTAACCTCCACCTCCATGGCGACCACCACCTTCTTCCACCCGCTCTCCGTCCCCACCGCCGGCGCCCGCCTCCGCCGCCGCTGCCCTCTCACCCTGCCCGTCCCCACCCCCCGGCGGCCGGCGCCCCTCCTCGTCGCCCGCGCCAAGCGCACCAATAGCGCCGCCTCCCGGCAGCCGGCCAACTCTAACGCCGCGCCGAAGAAGGAGGCGGACGAGGAGGTGGAGGTCGAGGAGGAGCTGCCGTGGATCCAGGACAAGGCTCTGGACCTCGTGGAGTTCACCGGCACCGTCACGCAGGCCATCCCCGGGCCCCGCGTCGGCTCCAGCCCCGTCCCCTGGCTCCTCGCCGTGCCGCTCGCCTACCTCGGCGTCTCCTTCGCGCTCGCCGTCGCCCGCACCTACCGCAAGTTCACCTCCCCGCGCACTCAGAAGAAGAAGAGGGTAAGGATCATGTGTGGGAGACTGGGGGCGATACGGTTAGGAGTTTATTTACACTTAACGTAATTCCTCTTTAGGATTGCATACTTCGCTTGTGCTTCATTATATTGGGTATGTAGTGAAGTGATGGCGTAATTCTCTTGCAATAGAGTTTGAGCCATGAAAAAAATGTAGGTACATTGTGTGGGACAGTATTTTGTCTGTTCAATCTAGACTTCAATAGTTGGTCATTTCGTTTTAAAACTTCGTTGAAGGACTTGAGCTGATATGAGATTGGCTTGTTTTTTATAAGCTGGGAATTCTAGACAAGTTTATCTCTGTTTGTAAAATAAGAGGGAACCGAGAGTCCACGACTATACTGAATTATATGGTCGGATTAGATATGACTATCGAGTGAGAAATAATCTGACTTTGTTTCATTATGTAATATGTATTCATGAGTTCTATGTACTTTTTGAGCACTTCATTCATTCTTAGCATATTTAATGTCATGAACTTTCAAGGTCAGTTTCTTGACCGTTCATAATTTTGGTACTTTGTTTCAAATAGATAGCTCTGTGCAGATTCTATGGCACAACATTTTGTGTTTACATCTTTTTGTTGATCGCAAGCTTGCCCATAGGCTTTAATTTGTCCTTTTTTGCTGATATTCTTAATGGAACCATACATACTATAGCTCACATAATCCATAACCATTACGCAGACACTTCTTGCACTATATATGCTTGGTGTTTTTATCATGAACCACTGTTTCTTTGCAGGTGACTAAGAATATATTCTTGTTGAAGTCACTAGATGAGTTGTTCCAGAAGGGCAGAGAAGCAGTGGATTTCCCAGCTCTCCAAGAACTAATGCAAAAGGTGTGCCACGACCTATCTGCTTTATTTTCTCAACAAATGAATCTACTTTGAATAGTGTTACTCAGATATCTTATTCATGACTCACAAAGATCGTAACCACAAATTTTGCTGATCAGAATAGATTTAGGCTATCTTACTGTAATTATTCGCACCAGTGCATCCATTTCTACTGCTGTTTGAGTGGAATGGATTATTTATTATATTGTTGATTGCAAAGCTATCTGCCCATAGTGAGGAACACAGATGCACATGTAACTCTTTTCCATTTATTCAGACAGGATTTGACATGGATGATGTAGTAAGAAAGTACATCCGATACACACTGAACGAAAAACAATTCAATCCTGATGTGGTTGTGGATCTCATACATCTTAGGAAAGCATCAATGTTAGAAGATGCTGAAGTTGCTGAAATTCTGAATGAGATATCAAGAAGAATTGTTCGGGAAAAAGGTTTTTTTGTTCTTCTCATTCTAGTACTCTTGTACAACACATAGTACAGATAGTATTTCCTGAATTCAGAACTCTGGATGCTCAGTTCTATAACACGAAGGTGTTTTTGTTTTCTACTTTTCTCACGCCTTCCTATAAAATTTATTGGATCTCCGTGATGAATCCTCTGTAAAACTTGGTGATGATCGAGTGTCATTTTGATTTATTAGTTTTATACTTGATGCGCTGCAAACTTTTAGAAGGCTATTTTCCAACGGTTATTGAACACATAATGTAGACATTTGTATGTTTGTTGCATTGTCTCAAATCCACTCATTACTTCTTCTGTTTTTCTAGCTTCTGAGCCCTGAAATGATGGCTGCATTGTGGTTGTAAAACCAACTTGATATTGATATTTTTCATGCTTTACCAAACATCAACCTGATCTATATGTGTGTGCAGCGGCAATATTCCATTAGTAACAAGTAGAGTTCTAGCCATACATTGCCATTTTGTTGATACCAGGTGCTCATTAGCTGGTGAATATTAGTATTAAAATCTTAAGATGTTGTCAAGATTAAAGCACTGCATTTGTATGCTTCATTTGGTAAAGTTCAATCTGACACCTTCAACCTGTGTTGTTGTACATCAAACTGATCCATTTTACTTTTAGGATTGCTATGAGTGTATGATTTGGTTAACTAATTGTCTTTCTAGAAAAGGATCAATAGCTGTGGCCAGTGGCCTCCGCGATAGCGTTTGAAATATCATATATGCTTGGTGTGAAGTGTTATTGTTTTCCTGCAAGTATTTGGTAGTAGTGATGTTTTTGTTTAGTTCACAGCTTAACTTGATGATGTGTAAGCTTGTATATTGCTGCATGACTGAGGAGATTTTGTGTGTGTTATCTTGCAGGTCCAATAGTTATGGACTTAACTGGATTTACAGAACAAGGTTTTAAGCGGAAGCTTGCTGTGCAAACACTATTTGGAAAAATCATGTACTTATCAGAGGTAAGCTGGTGGCGTCTGCTTTACTGACTCTGAATTGCATTCGAGAATTTTTCTTGACCTCCGAAAAGGGAGTTTAAAATGTTTTTGTTGTCAGGACATTGTGTTATAATGTAGTCCGTTTCTTACTTTCCCCTGATATAACTGAATATCTGTGAATCATCCAGCTCCCAGAGTTCTGTTCTCGCGATGGCTCGCTTGTTGTCAAAGAAATCTTTGGAGTTACAGAGTATGACTAAATCTTTGTTATTGTTGATCCTTACAATTTATAAAGCAACCGGTGCTTCTAATGCTACTGTCATAACCGCCGTTTCTCGTTCTGTTTTTATGTGAGCAGCGAGGACGCAGACAGCCTTCGCAGTCACACGCTTTCTGAAGCCGGTGACATCGAGTCATTAGAAAGGATGATCGATGATTCTGACTTTGAGCATGGTACCCCACCATCATCTTGAAGAATGTTGGTGGAAGGAACTGAGCATCATCTGTTACGATAGAAACTTGGCGTGAGTTTTCTCAACTGTTAAAGAAGAGAGGGATGCCCCGGATAGTCGACTGCAAGTTTTGTAAATCTACCTTCTATTAGGATTGTAGCTTTCTGGCAGTGTCTCAGACCTGTCTACCACCTGACTAAACAAGGAAGCTGTTGAGAGATGGTGCCGATGATGAGTTTATATAAAGCGGCAATTTGTTAGCTGTATTGGTATTGTTCATTCGTCTCCGGTTTTATGCCCATTGATCGAAAGAATAAACCACGTTATATCCGTTAAATATTAGAATTGCAAACCTAGCATTTGTGCATGTGAAACTACTATATGTCTGGCGAATTGGTGATGGTGTCCTAATGTTTCTGATGAAAGTATTCTGGGTGGCATCTAGACTGAAACATAACCATTCTGAATCTGATGTGTACAACCAGTGCGGGTAGTGGAGACCCAGATTGGAATGTTAATATGAGAAATCACTGAAGGCTACATGAATTTTTCCATCGGATTTTTTGATAGGCAAGTAGAAGGGGCCAATAAGCAGAGTTTGTCTTGCTGGCTTGTTATAAGTATCGTCTGAAACATCAAGATAGAACTTTACAATTATGTCCAGGTCCACAAAGAATAAAACATCCTCATGGAGAACTTTACCGTTATGTTACAATTGTGTCTTGCTGGATGACACTACCTGTACGCTCGGTCGTTGATGGGTTTTCTTAGCTCTTTCTGTTTTGCCCTAGCAACGCAGCACGTGTGAATTCATCGTGTTCTGTATGTTGATCTTCAGGTTAAGCAGATTGGATACTTCAGGTTTGGCTCGGTTTTTTATTCCGAGTCCGTGCCGGCAGCTATTTAACTCGCCATTGTATACATAGAATCCAATCATCAAAGAAAAATCCGTAAGAGTCTGGCTTTTTTACCATGGCGCCAAGGTCGTGGTCTGCACTGCAGACGGATCTTGGCGACCTTATCCTGCGCCGCCTCCAGCGCCATGACGATCGCGTCCGCTTCGGCGCCGTGTGTCGCCAATGGCGCTCCTGCGCACGGCGGAACGCCCCACCAGCGCCATTCCCGTGGCTCGCCTTACCCGCTCGGACCTTCTACAGCCTGCCCGACTCTGCCTTCCGGCCGCTGCGGTTGCCGCTCCATCTCGAGCGCCATCGCCAGCTGCCACACGCCCAAAGCTCCTGCGGCGAGTGGCTCGTCTTTGAGCGCATGGATGGCGCCTACACGTTGGTAAAGCCCTTCTCCATGTCCACAACCATGGTGCTCCCCCGGCTGTCCACGGAGCCGTTGCACCTCATCTGTGACTGTGATGCGCCACCGTTCATGAAGAAGCTAGTGGTGTGCTCGCCTAAACTTGTCGCCGCGGTCGTTGGGGCGGAATGGCCTCACAAGCTCGCGCTGTGCTGGCCAGGGGCAGCTTCATGGGTGGTGGTCGCCCACGACCAACTCAACTCACTTCAAGATATGATCTGGTATCGAGGGAAGCTCTACGCCCTCAACGGCAGACATGGCTGCCTCCTCTGCGTTTCCATCAGCGAGGACAGGGACACCGGTGAGCCAACCGTGTCCCAAGTCGACGTCCTCGCAGAGGGCCCCCGATGGCAGTTCATCGAGTCGCCGCTGCAGTACCTACTCAAATCCGACGGCGCGCTGCTGATGGTCCGCAGAGAAGATCCTAACATACAAAATCCGCCCATGGGCGGCAATTCCTGGGCTTCGCACCTTACAGGCTTAGGCTTGGAGAAGGCTACCAAGTTCAAGGTTTTCGAGGCCGATTTGGGGCGGTCACGGTGGACGGAGCTGAGCAGCGTCGGGGAAGACCGGGTGCTGTTCGTCCAGAGATGGTGCTCCCGAGCTGTCCGTGTCCCCGACCAGTGCAAGGACTACGTTGCGGGGGACCGTATCTTCTTCGTGGATGATCATGCCGCCCGTGGCTACAGCTGCTCGTATTACCGGAAGAAACTGTTCTTCTATTTCAGCATCTACGACATGAGGAAACGGCGGTCTCAAATGTACCTACGGACCAAGGTACGGCCACTCAAAGGCTTTCCCGTCGCGTGGCTGTTTCGTGGATCAGAGCCTGCATTACTAAGTATACTAGCTAATTGCCCGTGCGTTGCAACGGGAGAATGAATTTGTAGTGGTTAAATATATGGGCACTAAAATATGGAGAAACCACACCAACTAATTTGTTTCTATTACATGCAGATTTTAGAAACATGCATAAAACTATTTCCTAAAACCAGCATTCACATACTACCAGCTTCCTTAGATTCTCTACATCTTTGTTTTTACTCCTATATAAAAGTTCTCATCTGTTTAAACCCGGCTACCCTTGAAGTGAAAACAAAAGATTTGCATGAGTTGATCGAATTCTAGCTCAGATCTTCATCCTCCCCTTCTTTTCTCCCCTCTTCTGCTGCTTCTCCATCGGTTATCGGCTCGGCTGATGCAGTAACGTATCACCAACATCTACTCATATGCTTTCCGGTCCTTAATTCTTATCTCCTTGGACCTTGCCTCGTGTATCATATAATTGAGGCCATCAAATAGCAGTCAGTTATGCACAACTGCCAATATGGCTCCATCTTTAAAGACAGACCCAAGTGATCTTAATCTAACATCACCCTGTATAAAACATCAATAAAAATTTGTTCGTAACATAACTGACACGACCAGCTAAATAAGGACGTTGTGGAAGAAGAGAAAAATGCCGAATTTCAATAATATGATAAATAGTACTCTTGATCCACACAGATAGGGGTAAAATATTTATAAGACAAAACTAAACATGATATCCGATGCAATTTCAGAACGAAAATATCCATACAGAAGGTTGAATATGTACACAAGTTCTAGTGCAGAATTGATAACTCGGTAATGTAGATTGCTAGGAACTCAAGGATGAAAGCTGGCCCCGAGTAAGGTGATTGTAAACCCTTCAAGAGAGGCAACTATCTCAGAAAATTATTATCATGAACAAGTCTCCTAGCATCAAAGAAATGAAATGATTTAGGGACCATTTGTGTAACTTGTTTATTACCTAGCTTCCATTAGCTACACATGGTTATCTAAACTTATAAGAAATGAAACGAAACAAAAAGGAAACAAGAGACAATCTGTATTTAGTAATCGACCTTATACTTGATTTGTGTGTGCCAGTAACATATTGTACCATGTTCTGAAAGTTAGATCTGTGGTGGTGATGTCCTATAGATATCTGGCTTGCTTTCTTGCGTGTCTATTTAGGAGGGTAAGAGCCACAAATGGACCACAAGATTAGGTTCAGGACGTTTTTTTCATAGCATACTGTAACCTATGCACATCTATGAAGTTAGGAACTGAAGTGTCCACTGTCCCAAAACTGAAAACTTATGTGAGGTTGCTCTATTAAAAATATATTGCCAGCATGCTTGTCATTTAATTTGGCTAGGTACTGCGTGCTGCTGTGGACATATGCAGTCTAGAGACTACACCTCCTTTTCTCGCATCTTATCATGAATGGATTTTTCTTGTTTTCTTCGTGCCAGGGACGATCATCAAGCGACAGGTGCACAACAACTTCGCCAACCTGTTTTAGGGCCTGGTCACCAAGCGCAACAAGGAGTTCACCAAGACGGTGAAGAGCAAGTTCTCGACGGAGAGCAAAGCTGCTGATCGTCTACCAGAAAGGCCACATGTAATTTTCTTCAGTTAGTAGATCCTCTTCAAGTCTTCATTAGGATGTTAGTATAGAACAAAATATGCCTATTTTCACCTTACTTTGTTAGAACTCTAACATTAGCACTGTTACAATAGTGATTATGCGTCAGAAGCTAATTTAGTATAACACAATCAGAACACTGTTTCAGTTAAGACATCATCAAGGTTGTTCAACAAATTACTGAATTTTGTATGAAAAAATGTACATGGGTCCGTTAAATAATTTCAATCCTACACAGCTTTACGACTGTACCCTACTGTTCTGCACCTCGTTACTTCTTTCATCACACTCACACGGTGACACGGGTGCAGAAATTAAGTACTCATAAATTCAAGAGACGAAACGTTGAGGGATTACAGATAAACGTTACCTGAGAAACTGTGATCCTGTGTCGCACCCTCGAACTCGTGCCGAGCAACCTTGCAGCCGCCCAGCGACCTTGGCGTGGGCGAGACGGACGCCTTGAGGGGCACGGCGGCCACCAGGAGCATGAGCATGGCGCGAAGGGCCTCGCCGCCCATCCTCATCACCTCGTCCTCTTCCATGCCGCACTCCCTGACGACGCCATGGCAGAGCGAAGGGGAGGGGAGGTGGGCAGGCTAGGGGCTCTCAGACCCTCCCCGCGAGCCCGACTGGCCGTGGCCGAACTGAGGAATTGTGGAGGCGGCGCGGCGGAACGGCAGCATGGGAAGGCGGCAGGGAGCACGGGGTGACTGCCGCTGGTGCGAAGCACATGGAATTTCTTGAGGGGAAGTGCGGCGGCTGCCGCTGGTGGGGAGCCCGGGGCTTCGCAGCATCGGATGCGTGGGTGTGGCGGCGGCATGGAATGGGGGAGAAGCGACGGGCGTGGGCCTGGCCCATCCACCTACTGGCGAGACAAAGGAGCGGGCGTGAGTGAGGGTGGGAGGACGGACGCGATGGAGCGAAAGGACGATCGACGATCGAGGGAGCAGCGATCGTCCATCGGCAGACTTTTCTGTCAAGCATACGTACGTACGAACTGCAATATCTCTACTATATAATACGAGGAACGTTTCTTGCCCCAAAATTTTCGTCCGTTTTTTGGTATGTACGTACGTCGCACAATCGAGAGAAACGAGCGTGGTGGTACGTCGCGTATTTTGCATTTTAGTCCCTCGAAAAGTGGGAAATCAACCCGCGCTCCCCCGGTCAACCCTATCCCTCCACAGTCCACGCCCCACCTGCTCTCTCCGCTGACTCCATCGACGCCGCCGCCGTCCACAGCTTCACCTTTCCCCACCGGCCCCGCCCTGACCTCCCCCATGTCCAGCGCGAGCTCCGGCAAGAGGGCTTTCGCCCTGCCCTCTCACCTTACGCGCAGCTGCCTCTCGCCGTGCTCGGCGGCACGGAGACCTCATCCTCATCTCGCTCGCGCAGCTTGCGCTCCGCGGCACGGCCGTCCTCCGCTCTGCTATGATCCGCGCCGCCACTGCTGCCCTTCGCCGCCGCACCACTATTGCGGTCGTGATTTTTTGATGCAGAAGCAGGCCCAACCTCGCCGCCCGGCGTACTCCCCACCTGATTCTGGACCTCCTACCGGTCCACGGACGAGGGCAAGGACACAGGGCATCGTCTTGCTTTCAGCGGTGGTTCGTGGGTGGAGAGGTGGCTCCCGGAGGTGACGCCTGCTCCAATCCCGACGTCTATGCCGTCGATACGTACACTACTCCGCAGTTCCTCTCGACTCTGCAAATTCCAGCAATGGTGGCTGCTTTGTTTGTTCTTACGTGGGCTCGTCTCTCCTACGATTTGTGATGCAGAAGCAGGATCGTTGGCGGCTTGGCGCGCTCCCCGCCATGGCCCCTTACCGCCGAGATCCACCACAAACCATGGCCATGCACCGCCGCCCGCCGAGCTCTCCCGGTCTGCACCACATGGTCGAGCTCCCATCGTCTAGGCCGCACAGAAATATCCATCTCCCTCCTCCGAACTTCTTCAGCGCCGGGTCTAAAATCCCTCGCTCTGTCCGATCCACTCCCGTCAGATGCAGCACCGCATGAGGGGAACCTACTGGAGTCCTGGTCCAGCAACATTACCACTGTTGGCGCAGGGGAGGTCGTCAGACAGTTGTTCTACAGAGCTTAATTTGGCGTACAGTTATTTTCTTTTTGATTGAATTTGGGCTGCTAAAGGAATCGCTGCCACTCAGTTTTCCAGCATAAAAGATTCATTTGTGCTATCACTTCATACCGATTGTTGTTGCGCTTTCTTTGGTAGCACCCGTGTCCGCTGTGCAAATTTTGGTCAGATTGATGTACTGTTATGATGAACAAATGATGAAGATTTGAAGCCCTACCTAATTGCCACTACATTTGATCAAAACAATCGTTCTTAGCAGTTAGTAATAGTTAAGTTACTCCAGCTGACCCGTCAAGAGAAAACTGATTTTATGAAATGGCTTTACTGGGATAGCGTTCTTGTCATACTCAGAAGTACCCGCAACAAAAGAAAATCTTGGAAGTAGTTAAAGCCTGCTATCTTGAAGTATTTGATCATTAATTACATGACATTAGTAGCAGTTTTTGTTTAGTTCTTCCATTACCCAGTTATGTCCAACATTGCTTTTAGTGCTTAGTTATCTTGCGATGTCTTGTCAATAAAGAATATATATATTCCGAATGTGTTTGACATGTATTCTATGAATTTGCGAGGTGTGAAGTTTAACCAAATCTTATAACTGTTTTGCCACATTGTATTTTGGTACTCCAAAAAGCTCTGAGGTCAGAACCTATGATCTCAACTATTAACCGTCAAATCGAGAAGATAAAATGTTTGGAAACACATATGGTCTTCTTTTTCTGTAACGCTGGAAACATTTATAGCACAAAATCCATCGTGATTTTGTAAAGAAACGTTATGTTACTAAGCTCTTCTTCAAATTGCGTCTATGCATGTCCTTTCAATAACAATTAACCCGTAGCAACGCACGGGCATTTTGCTAGTAACAGTAAAGATCAAAGCTGTGCAGTTTCGCGGCCTCACCGCGATCCTCTACTGTAGCAGCTACAGTATGCACTGTAGAAATGAACAGTGTTCTAATTACTAATCATCGATTGTATAATGAGCGTGCAATTTCTCGGCCTGAGAGACGCCCGCGCAACTGTAGCTAGCTACAGTGGTTACTGTAGAATTCTACAGTGTTCTGCAGTAGCGGGTGGGTCCCGCGCGTCAGCGTCACAGCGGGATGCGGAATTTTGCGGGGAAGCACGCGTGCGGACGAAATTTCCATACTCTTCTCAGAAAATTCCGTTCCAGGGACCTGTTCGCAATTTCTCAAAACTCCAGGATCTTTTCTGTAAAAGTGCCACGACCTCCCTCCTCCTCCTCCTCTCTCACGCGCGGGCCGGAGGTGGCCGACGCCGCCGCCGCACGCCCTCGCCGCTCCGCCGCTCGCCGTCCAGATCGACGACCACTGCGAGGTCGGCCGTCGTCTCCCGCACCTCCTCGCCGCATCTCGCGTCCCGGGACGCCGCCTGGGCGCCGTAATCGCCGCGGACGCTCCCGCCGTCCTCCGCCGCCTCCGCCGCCGCCGCGGCCGCTCCGGCGACCACAAATGGGCGGCGCCGCCGTCTACAGACTCCCCGCGACGGCGCGCACCCGATGCGCGGACGCTCGCGTCCCAGGGCGCAGTGACGCGTCGCCGGCGACGCGGTCGCCGCCGCGCCAGTGCTGCCGCATCCCGGCCACGGGTGACGTCATGCTGACGTTCCCGTGGGCCTGGGGTGGCCAGCTGGGCCGGGCCGGCTGATGCACGCTCGCTCGGCCATTTTTTTTTTCCTCCTTCTTTTTTCTATTTTCCTTTTTTCACAAAGGAAAAAAAAATTGTTACACCTGTTCAAAAAAAAAAATACACTATTTCCCGTATTTCCATCTTCCAACTCATTTAAAAACAAACAAAAATACTGCTTAGTTGTAGTATTTAGTTCCAAGAGAAAAAAAAGAAATGTTACTTACTTCCAAATAATTTGGAATACATCAAAATTCGCAAAAAAAAAAAAAATTTGAACATTTGAAATTGACACGAGATAAAATGCACTACTTATTTAAAAAAAAATAGAATACTTCTTATTTGCAAACGAATTTAACTACATCAAGATTCACGGAAAGCAGATTAAAAAAAACATTCGAATATCTTTTATTTTATTTTTTCCCCTCCTTTTTTCCCCTAAATTTCCTTTTCCCACCAACAAAAAAAAATTATTATACCTGTTCAAATACAAAAAAAAGGCATATATTTCCTGTATATCCGTCTTCAAACTCATTCCAACAAAAAAAAATATTACTTATTTGTAGTACTTAGTTCCAAGAAAAAAAAATGGAATGCTACTTACTTCCAAAAAAAATGGAATACATCCAAATTGCGAAAAAAAAAATGAAATACATTCGAACATTTAAGATTGCCCTCGAGATTAAATGTATTACTTATTTGTACTGCTTATTTGCAGATAAATTAGAATACTACTTACTTCCAAACGAATTTAACTACATCAAAATTCACGGAAAGCAAATAAAAAAGAAAACATTTAAACATTTGAAATTGCTCATAAAAAAAAAATCAGAGAGCTCTAAAATATAGGAACATGCTCGCAGTTACAAATTCCTAAATATTTCGACAAAATATATCACAAACCTCAACAAAAATACATGCAACGCATGATAAAATTCAACTTGCTAAAACAAATTTATAGATCTCTAAAAACACATATACTTCACAAATTGTCTCGCATATTGCACTCTCCATCATTTTTCTATTTCTATTTCCAAATACTTTTGTAATTTCCAGACATAAATTAAAACACCTAACACCAAATTCAAAGATCTCTAAAAACACATATACTTCTCAAAACACCTAACACCAAATTCAAATATCTCTAAAGACACATATACTTCTCAAATTATCTCGCATATTGCACTCTCTCTCCTTTTTCTTTTTCTGTTTCCAAATACTTCTGCAAAAAAAAAACAAAAAAAAAAAACTTACAAATTTCAAATAGTATATAAGATCTCACTAATAAATTAAAATAACCTACAGTAATACATGCAACTACTTATGCTAAATCTTTTTAAAAAAACATTCAAATTTTGTCACCATTTGGAAGTAATTCATATGCATTATTTCCTAATTTCAATGAAATATTAACATCCACATACAAACATGTCGAACATTTAAGCTACTAAATAATTGAATATTTTACAAAATATAAAAAAATTGCTCTAACGGATTACTATCTACTCATAGCAAAATTAAAACCATGTTTACAAATTGTAATTTCGCCAACATTTGAGCGAATTTTCCTAATATTCCACAAAAAATGACAAGAATGCTCCTAAAAAAGAACCGCAACATACTTATAGCAGATTACAAATATATTTCAACATTTCAATTTCGCCAACATTTCGGACATCATACACAAAAAATCACAGAAAAAACTCACAAAATATAACAATAATGCTCACAAAAAATGCTACCTATTCATGACAAAACAAAAACATGTTCCAACATACCAATTTAGCTAACATTTTGGTTAAAAAAATATATATATACTGCACAAAAAAAAAACCCAAGGCGTGCTTAAAGATTGAACATACTCTAAGATATACCAGTTTTTTTTTCTTTTCATAAACAATTTAAATAACTGTTAAACTTCGACATGTAGGCCTACCTTATTTAATTAGGTTAGAAACAAAAAATTGTGGACGTAAAATTATTCTTCCAAAAATCAAAATGTTTAAATATAAACAACTTTTGAACACGTACATTTCCAAAAACAAAGTTTCTTCCCCAAATATTCACAAATATGGCAAATATATAAACACTAACATAACAAACTCCCTTCCTCTAATTACGTGGAGTTACATATAATAAATGCTCACATAATGCACTTCCTCTAGCTGTGATCTCAAATTAAACATTTCAATTTGGTAAATATTTGGAAGTAATATGCACTCCCTCTAATTATATGAAATTCAATTTAATAAATGTGTGTTTCCCACATATGGACTTCAACTAACTACTGACAAAAAAATAGAAACATTTTCCATCCATTTCGATTTTAGATGTACCAACATAATCACAAAAAAAAAAATGTTAACTATTTAGCTCAACATACCAACATTTTCAGACATTTCCAAATGCTTGATATTCCGATGTTCCACATAATACAACACAAATGCTCAAGAGAAAGAAAAAAAAATAAAATATATACTCATACCAAATTACAAAAATATTGCAACATTTCATTTTGGCCAATACTTCGACACCGTACGAACGAACTTTCCGCAAATGTCCACAAAATGTAACACAAATGCTCAAGAAAAAGAAAAAAAAATACTCATAGCAAATTACAAAAATATTACAGCATTTCATTTTGGCCAATACTTCGACACCGTACGAACGAGCTTTCTGCAAACGTAGAACCAAATTCAAATGGATTTTCCTGGTTACACTTAAATATTAACGTCGAAATTCAAATATGTTTGACCATTTCGATCCACTGAATACTTGAATATTATATACAATATATCCGAAATACACACAAAAAATGCTACCTATTCATGACAAAATAAAAACATGTTCCAACAAACCAATTTAGCTAACATTTTTGCTAACAAGAAATATATATACTGCACAAAAAAAAAACATCAAGGGCGTGCGCGGGGGACAAGAATTTTCTGAGAAGAACATGGACTTCAACATGGAATTTCCGTCCCCCCGCATGCTTCTCTGCGAAATTACAAATGCTCATCAAAAAATAACCAAAGTTCACTCAAAACAAATACCAAATTTGTTTCAACATTTCAATTTACCTAGCAGTTCGACTCGACACGAGCAAACTTTCCCCAAATATGAAATCAAATTCAAATAGATTGTTCTGATTTTAATTAAATATTGCCGTCCAAAGAAAACATGCTTGAGCATTTCAAGCCTTCGACTATTTGAATATTGTACACAACATATCACAAATGCATGCAAAAAATGCTACTTATTCATAACAAAACAAACAAATGTTCCAACATACCAATTTAGCCAACATTTTGGTTAGCAAAAAAAAAATGCTACTTATTCATAGTTCATGTGCACTTCTCCTAATCTCGATTAAATGTTAACGTCGAAATACACATGTTTGGACTTTTCAAACTACTAAACATTTGAATATTGTACAAAACATATAAAAAAATAATCGTCAAAATTGCTACATACTCACACAAAAGTAAAAACATGTTTGAATATTCTAATTGGCCAACATTTACGCGAATATTCCGATATTCCATAAAATATAAAAAAAAATGCTATAGAAAACCGTTATCTACATATATCAAAAATGTAAATATATTAATTCATCAAGAATTTTCTATTCAAACATACTCACCGAAAAAAATATGAAGACATACCAACATAACAACACACAAAAAATACTAACATTACGTGCCACATTGCCGAAAATCAAATTCGAAAGTTCCAAAAAAAATGCCTTACAAAAGACTCACACATTTTGTCTTCATTTCAAACAATTTAAATCTGAACATTTCTCTTTTTTTTTAAAATCCAAACCATCATCAAAATTTAACATCAAGGGCGCGGCGTGCGCCGCGCCAAATTACTACATATAAACACCACTACACTACCCGCCTTCTCCTTCATCCGGATGAACAGTGTCGAGGCAGGTTATCTCAGCCGTTGAATCAGCATCCAACAGTGTTTTTTTTCACCGTCCTTTTGTTTACAGCCGTTGGATGGTAACTCTCTTCGTTTTGTACCTGCAGCTGGACACGGAAAGTCAATGACCGGTGGGCCAATTTGCAGGGGAGGCCAGAAATCATAGCCGAGACCAGATCGCTTTGGTGTCTCTCCGTTTAGCCGCGTCGCGCCCGTGCCCGCAGGCAGACAAAAACATCACCCGGGTGAAAACCCTAGAACCAATCCAGTGCGTCTCTCTCCTCCCCAATCATGTGCGTCTCCTCCCTCCTCCCCAATCCCATTCTCTCCTCCCAATCCCTCCCGTGCCCGTCGCCGCCGCCCTTCTTCCTCCCCCACCAGCCACAGACCCGCGGCCAGACTGGGAGAGGTCGGCCTTTCGGCGACGGATGGGCACGGAGGCGGCGGCCGGGCAGGCATGGCGGCGGCGGGTGGCCGGGCGACGGCTGGGCATGGCGACGGCGGCCGGTCAGGGTGCCGGCGGGCGGCCGGGCCGTGGCGGCAGGTGGCCGGGCGGCGGCGCCGGGCAGGGCGGCGGCGGCCGGCCAGGACGGCCGGGGCTCGGTGGCTGGGCAGAGCGGCGGCAGGGACACGGCCGGGCTAGGAGAACGTCCTCGTCGCGTTCAACCTCCCCATGTTGAGCTCGTGCTTGCTCATGGTGACATTCTTTCTGTTTCCGCCACGCCCGGGCCTCCTCCTCTCTCCTGCTCCCGGCGCCGGCCGTCGCTGCCGTCGGCTCCACCGCGCCGTCCAGCTCCTCGCCCACGGGCTGCTCCTCAGCCGCTCATCGCCATGCAGGAGTGGCAGCAGGTCATCCTCTTCGGAGCGTCGGGCAGGCAGCCGGCAACGCTGGCGGCGGCTTCCGGCGGCTGCAGCAAGGCAAGCACTCGCGAGAACGCGGTCGTCGGCGGCCCGGAGCGTCGGGCACGCGGCGGCTCCCCGGCAGCTGCAGCAAGGCGAGTGCGCACAGGGGCGCGGTCGAACTGGACCTCGCGGGCGGCCGGTGGCCAGGCTCTCGCTCGAGCTGGGACGGCGGGGATGAGGTTGGAGGTGGGAGATTGGAGCAGTCTTGCTCTGGCCATTGGCGCTCATCCGCGTTCCCACGCGCATCCATTCTGCTTCTCTCCCCTGCAGCTCACGTACGCATCTCTCTCTGCTCTGCTCTAATGGCTGATTTGATTTAAATATTTTGCCACAAGCTCCCCTCCATCTCGACGAGGGTACGAGCATCTCGACGTCCAGGTTCGTACCCAAACTCCCCTCCATCTCTCATTTGCTTGATTTCTTGCTTAGATGGGAGGTGCTCATGATTTTTTAACCATTTTACAGCTCCAGGTTTTAGATTGGGTGAGAAATCTGTGGTGGAGGTAGAACTGATGACAATGGCCATGGTGTAAAGCCTTTGCTTGGCGCGAGGCCCAACGCTACGAAGCTGATCAGGACCACAGGGTCGCGACTTGCGACGCACAGGTTCGTACCCAAAGCCCCCCGAATTTTTCTGCTTGATTTCTGGCTCAGATCAGAGGTGCTCATGTTTCCCCCTCAATTTGATTAAGTTTTGACATTTTTTACAGTTTCATGTTTTAGATTGGATGATAAATTTGTGGTGAAGATAGGCCTGATGGCGATGGTCATGGTGTAGAGTCATCGCTGGGGGCTTAAAAATGGTGTGGCGTTAATTCGTTCCGTTCCCTTCCCTTTCCATGGGAATGCAAGTGTTTTGCTGGCCGATGCTACTATTTCTTCCATTCCATTATCACTGAGGTGAATAATTCAACTAGCTATGTACTGTCAGCTACAAACTGCATAGCTCAGTTCATCTCTTGTGTACAAACTACCCAAGAGTTGTATAGAGCACGCATACTATACATAAATTGTGGCACTGAAGAACCCATTCCAGCATGTGATCCTTAAATTCATGTATTAACCCTCGCCTTATTTCTTGATTGAAAATTTTGCTTCTTTTTCTAACATAATAGCATTTGTAGATTTAGCTTTGCAATCACTGGCTACTTTTGATTCTAAGAAACAATGCAAAATAGTGATGTTATCATGTGTGTGTTAATTATCTCTTCACAAACGATTGACAGTTTTAACATTCGGTTGCTGCAGCAGTTTTAGTGTTTTACTGTTTTGGTACTGAATATTATGACATGTTTTGTAGTTTTCTTGTAAGATTTATTGTTTTACTGTTTTGGTACTTAATATTATGACACGTCTTGTACTTCATGTACTATATATAATCATATGGTACAAATAAGATAGTTAAGCTGTCTAAACCTCCTATCAATTTCAGACGTCCAACCATTAATTTAAGTCTCATTGTTTTATCTCACAGATTGGTTCTTTGGGTAGTGAGAAATCACCCTCCCTAGGCCTGATGGCATCTTATGCTCTAATGAAGCTGATTCAGCCCGAAGTACTCAGGTTTGTTCTCCATTATTTATCAGGTTAGGATGGCTTACTGCTTTTACCATGTGATAGTTACATTATTTTCGTATGTATTCCCAGCAATTGTTAGAGTGGCAGGGATGGTTCAGTGATGCTTCTCAGCATGTAGACATGTAGTTGTTCAGGGGATTAGGTTCTGATTGAAGTCATGAGCTCATGCCGCTGCAGCTCACTTTGGTTCGTCCCGCTGCTCACTGTAGTCTTTCCCTATAGTGTCCTCTTTTGATACTAACATTTTCTCTAAATCCAGTGAAGATTGATGCGTGTTAAGGTGGTACTACATGCTGAAATTGTTTTACAACTTCAAAGGAGGCTGCAGCAGGTCAAGCACCCATAACCTTATCAAGAGGGATCTGACGAGGAAGAAAAATAAGAGTGGTGAGGTGCGTGTTCCTGCAAACTTTACCTTGCCATGTGGCTTTTGAATTTTGTTATGATTCATTCATGTGGCTTTCCATCTCTTTTGGTCATCGCATAGGCTTGGAATGTTTTCACCTTTTTGTCTGCAAATTTGATGCTCAACTATATATGTCCCTGAATTTTCCTATTTTTCATGTGTGTCATGGCTTCCCCACATCGCGCCAGTCACCACCTTCATTCTTGTCGTTTTGTTACATTGTATGCATCTTTGGTGCATATAAGCTTGGCGAGGACACTCGAACTCCCTGGCCCCTTTTGCTGCAGATTTTTGGTAGGCCTTTATCTTTAAGTTTTCATATCTCTGAATAGCAGAGTATTTGGAAATGCTTCATGATTTCGATGTTGGTTCTTGGTTCGTGACCTGAAATAAGTTATAATTCCATCTTGGGGTCAGGCTCTCAATCCTGATTTTTCTTTTGGGGTCTCTTTGGTACAAAAGAATTAGGTATGCACATGGTTAAAATATGGCTTTTTTTGTTTTTGGTAGCAATTTCAGTTTACTGTCTTCATATACTTAAATTGTATCGCTGATTCGGGTTGCCTACGCATTGTCAGAATTTGGCTTGAACCTATCCTCTGCTTATGGTTCTCTTTTTTGACCTTGTATGAAAGAAGTCCATGTTCTGTAATACGAGGAACCATCTGGTGAGGCATTCAGGCAAAATCATCCGGAAGCTCATGTGTTTGTGGATAACTGCAATGTGATTCTGAAGTAGGTGTAATTGTTTGGGTTTTGTGTTTGCTTTCACCATTACCAGGATATGATCATCAGAGTACGCGGTGAGATTGACTTATTATGTTCGAGCGTGCATGGCTCTACTGCTATCTCTGTAGCTAAAAGGAGAAGCTCATTTTTTCTCGTCATAATCTCCTGGTCATTCTTTGTTCCGTTGTTGTGTCCACTATTAACTCAAAATAACAGAAATGCAGATAGTTTATTAAGCTTTAGATCTGAATTAAAATAGGCACGTCAACTGCGAATTAAAACAGACAGTATCTTTGTTTTTGGTTTTGCAGGTGAATAATAATGTCAGATATAGTCAGATGGAAGCCGCATTCATACTATAGACGCGGATTGGGAAGCAACGAGTGCATCGAGCTACAACGAGCATGGCTGATGTCAAGACGCCAAAGTGAGTTTCTGCCAAACTCTCACTCTCTCCCCTCTCCAAACTTGTACAAATGTGGGATGATCTCCTCTTTTTGTTAACTGAAACACTGACTCAGGAGAGCATGCTCTTTAATTTTCCATTTATTGCATCATAATTAGTCATCTGAAATGTCTGACATTATTATGAGAATGATAAAACGACACCATGGTGTATCTGACTCATCCGGAACCGTTTTGTATTTAATTAAAAAGCCTGATGCATTCTGTCAATTTTGTTTATGCAGACTTACACACAGTTGTTTCAACAGGTGTGTTGAGAAAAGGTACATGGTCTTCCTAACTTGAATTCTCTTGCCATTTTGTCAGCACATTCCTTCCTGTTTGATGGACATGAATACAGGATTAATTGCAATATTGACTTTTTTCTGTTTTTGTAGAATGTGTCACCAGAATATTTCTATTATATATATTCTTCATTTGCTAAGAAGATAGTACTGACATTGATTATAGCTGAAATAAGGTGGTCATAAATGATAATAGTTAATTGATGTCCATCGCTTCTATTCTTTGTAGTTTCCATCTGTTATAAATTTAAATGGCCTTTTCCGGTGATTTTTTCTGTTTCAGCAGGCATAAAGAGGCTCAGCTCAATATGAGAGAGAACATTTGAATTGATCGGTGTTTTTCAAAGTACTGGCATGCAAGCTCTCTGATTTATTGCTTTTACCACTACATTTTTTCTACTTTCCGCGGGGTAGAAAACTGTATTTCCAGTGCTTTTGATCTCCGAGAACATGCATTGTTGCCATGATAGTTATGATGTGACAGTACTTTACACCTTCTATTATATGGCATGAATGCACAACTTTTGTATTTCGTCTTTGTGTAGAATATGGACACTTCTGTATATAGCGTATTTATTTCTTTAGCTTCATACACTGCTAACCACTTCTGGGTATTCATTTTCAGGCAACTCCTCGGTCGGTCAGATGCTCCGGAATCATGCCCAAATGTGCGTTGGCAAGCAGTGGCTGTGTTTTCTATAGCAGAGTATGTTTCTCTGTTTTGGTTTTAAAATGTTCGTCGCTTGTCAAGTAAAGCATGCATGCTCGACTAGCTCCACCTGCCTCGTTCGTTTTTCTCCTCCTCCCCCAGCTGCTACTTCCTTGCTGCTCTCCTGTGAGTACTCTGTCTCCTCTTGTGTGGAAATTGATTTATAAAAAAAATGTATGGCCTATCTCAGTATCTCTAATGGTTGCTGTTATAATATTTCAGAGATCTGTCTTTGAGCATCTCCTTCACAAGATTTCTTCTTCTCTCATGAAAGCCTGCAGGACCAAATCTTGGTTTCTGCTTTCATTATGGAAACATTGGACATCGAGGTATGAAAATTTACATAATACATACTTCTTTACTTTCTATCATTGTGAAGCTTTCACGTAACTTCTCTTTAATCCTGTTAGTTAAACAGATTAAATTTTTCCTTTTTATGGAAGCGACTTTAATTGCATGTCAATACTTTTTCTTGCGCTTATCTTGTGTGAACCTTTTGTTTCTTTCGGTCCTCTGATTAACATCTGCTTCTTTGTACTGTTTTTCCCATTGTTCTTCCTACTGTGTACTCCTGTGATAGACGTGTTTGCAGTTCTTAGTTTCTAGACCTGCTAATAGTCCATTATTTGCCATTCCCAAGGTTCAAAAAAGCGGTAAGCGGTAAGCGAGCGGTGAGGCTCCGATTAGAGGAACTACAGCTTAAGCGAGCTTAAGCGGTGCTTAAGCGTTTTGTACGGATATGTACGGAGGGAAAAAAGGATGCAATTTTAGGCATACATTGGCCAAAATACTTGTATTTTATATATCCTAAACATGCATAATGCTATTTTTGCAGGAAAAAATGCACACAGAAATGTCTCTGCCAGCACACCCAGCAGCAGCACACAGCCAAACACGCACGACACAAGCCTCTCTTCCATACACGCACCTAGGCACCCAGCACACAGCCACAGCCTCACGGGCTCGATAGCTCGCTTCCCCGCACACAACCAGCACACCCAGGCTCCAAGCCCGCCACACACAAGCTGCCCTGCCTCCAAATCGAAAGAGAAGCTCAAGCGTAGGCTTTAAACCGCTTTTTTGAACCTTGGCCATTCCGTATTGTTTCCTTTGAGTTTAAACTATTTTATGATCGGGTGTCCAGCTCTGCCTCTTTTTAAATCAGTTGTGATTGATGTACATGGATGATGACATGCTATTGGCCTGTTGCTACTACTCATTGGTTGCTCTTTTCATTCTGGTCCATATGGTATGTTTAGTTGTGTCATGCCTTTCTTCATGCCCCTAGCGGGCAGGATGGTTCTGCAGTGATTGTCCCTGAGAGGCTGAGACGCCTCCATCTGTGGTCAGGCCTGATCAACCTAGGTAGGACTAAAGAAGCCCTGACCTTATTGCCAGTAGACCTAACCTGAAACTTAATTGTTTCCATAAAAAAAGTAGCTAGGACTTCTGCTGGTGATGCAAGAACCTGTTGGTTGTATATAAGTTTAGATATCGAATTGACATTGATTAGTTGTGAGAGAAAATAACTCAGAATGAAATCTAAGGCAAACAATAGTTGATGATATTAAATAAGAGGGTGCAATTCAATCACATTATATGTATTCCTTTTGATGAATTTTGACATTGATTTACCTTAGCCATCAAAGTTGGAATTTTGACATCGACCTTTGAGTCGCCTTATGGATGCATTCAAAGGTGGAAATTTGTCTTAAAAATGGAATTTCTTGTTATCATTGTCAGTATTTATTACGATTAAAAATGTACTGTACTAGCTAGATTACATATCTTATTCTTACCTAATATCTTGTTCAAAGACTTAGCATTACTAAGTGATTTTACCCCCATTTAATGTATGTTGCCTCTCATCTCTATTCTTGTGCTCTGACATATGTGATTACACTCTTGCAGTGATAAGTGAGTTCAGAATCCGTATGTGCAGAAGGCTCTGTTCCAGGGTACCCCTCTTCAGACACGGGTTCTATAGACAAGAGGTGATCCATCTTCCTTTAAAAACCAATCTATATGAGCATGACTATAAATATACCTAGGCAACATTAGATTGAGCTCAGTTTTGTTTCAAATTCTCTTAGACGAAGCTATCATCGCTGCGGAATCGCAGGCCAAGAAGAAAGAGTTATGCTGTGGTTTTGAGTCGTCGATAATATCAGTTACACATCTAACATCTTAGTTTCACCATATGCATGTCCATGTCCAGAAGTAAGAACCAGCCTGATTCCAAATTTTCTTTTACAGGAGTACCATCTTTGGGTGTTACCAATCGCCCGTTCCCATTCCTTTCGCTCTCATTCTCTGGACTACGAAGCGTGAGGAGTGAGGACAAAAAAGATTTATAACAACAAGTCACAGAAATAAAGAGATCAAGAACATTACCAAGAAATTGGATTCCTCATAGATGACGTATCAGGACCTTCGCAATAGCCTAACTGAACTAGAGAGCCTGTGTGATCAACTGTCCTTCTCGAGGTTGACAAGGCTGTCTATGACTTACGGCAATTCACCTTTCAAGCCACTGAGATGATTCAGACAATATGTACATATCCCTACAAACTCTGAGTTTGATGATTTCACTAAAGATGAGCCGAAGGATAATGAAAAGTTTTCTCGATGATGAGCTCATGTCCCAGGTTGAAAAAAAGCATTAGAGCACCATTTAGTGTCGTCTCCTTCCGAGACATACCCTATGTTTAATATGCATTGTGCTTGCGCTCAATCGACCTATATCATGTGTTTTGTGACATCATTGCGCATGTCCGTGACTCAAAATCACTCAGCAGCTCTTGGACAAACAATATCAATCGCATGTTGCGAAATACATGGACATCAAAATAAATTAAAACTTATAGCTTAAATCCAGTTTTCTCTGCCATTTGAGCGAATGGTCCTGACGATTCTTATGTAACTGTTGAGATCGTGCTGTGCAATGAAGTAATGGAACGAAAAATCTTGGTTTTGCCATCTGTTTTTAAAATGCAATGTGACATATCGAACTGAAAATGAACGGCAATCACTTGCGTGAAACCGGCTTAATTTCAGTCAAATGATGGGCAATAAAACAAGAGATCATGTAGCAACAATACGGTAGTTGCGCAGTTGTCTTGCTTTTGGCACCTGCGATGTCTCTCAGCAAGTTATCTACATTTCGGATGATGAAGATTAAGAGAGTGTCTCAACTTTTCTGTTTAGTATGTAGAATAAGATTTTCTGCTTTTTGTTGAAATTATCAGGTCTCATTTAGGCTGAAAGCTATGATTACTTAAATCTTTTGCACACTGGTTCCCTTGCAGTGTTGATAAAGCATATGAAGGATTTAGTTTTGCCATGAATTTGCCATTACTCTAAAGCATATGAAGGATTTTAGTTTGATTGTCGACACTGCAATTTTTGTATTAAGTTTCATCTACATGGAAGTCCAGTGCCAAGCTGAGCTAATCTTATTGTATTTATGAAACTCCCAGGTCAACAAGCATCTCTCCCTTCAATAAAATTTGATTAGTAGGCATTTGTTTCATCGGGTTGGGAGAGAACGAGGAGGAGGATGGGGGCGTGGAGGAGATGAGCTGCACAGCCGCCGCACACGCTGCGTCGGTGGAAGGACTGCCTCCTTTTGCTGCCTCCCCATCCAGCACCGTCCGCGCGTGGTGGTTCGCAGCAGCCGCTGGTCATCCCCATGGGAGGCAGGAGCGACGGAGTCTTGACGGCTGGGTGAGGGAGTAGGGGAGACCGGGGCTGCTCGCATCCCCATCTCCCCGCGGTGGTTGAATCAGGCATGTTGATTTTCTGAATTTTTGTTTGCACATGATGATGCTGAGGCTGCAGGTTCCAAGCCCGGATGCTGCTATCTCACTACGATTTCTTCAAATTCTTGTTTGTTGCAGCTGGGTGTTCATCTTGACTATAGTTGGTTGGATAAGATCTGCAGGTTGGTGGTCTGATTCCATTCATGTGCAGGGATCTGTGTGAGGTGAGCTATTCTGATTGCATGCTTGCCCCAGGTTAATTTGTGGCTTCTTTATTACGTTTTTAGTTGGTTGAGTAAAATCTGCAGGTTGATGGTCTGATTCTATTCATGTGTAGGGATCTGCTTGGTTTAATTTTAATGTGAGGTGTGCTATTCTGGTTGCATGCTTGCCCCAGGTAAATTTGTGGCTTCTTTACTACGTTAAATTTGTCAATGTTTGTTGCAGCTTGATTCTATTTTGATCTGCTTGATTCGTCAGTTCTTAGAAAATTCTGTATCCCCTTGATTTTGCTTGAATTTATTTTTTACTCTGCCAAAAAACAACATGTACATTTGCGGGCAGTGTTAGAAAAATGCTTGGTATCATGGACTGAGCAATACAATGGCTGCTATACTCCACCCCTCCGAAAGTAAGAAACCCATATGCTCTTTTATGTGCATAATTGTTCAAACTATCTTTCTATCTATATGACTATATGTATTATTCATGTGTTCTTCGTATGCCTTTTTAAAGCCATGGCTGAAATGTTGTGTATTGAACTATTTATATCTGAAAGCATCCTCTAAATGTAGTGTGAATCAAAATGGAAAATTTGGACGACATGGACGTGCAAGGATTCAGTTTTGGGATATTGATAATAATCCTCCGCATATACCAGTAAGTTGTGTTGTTGAAGCTCTTCTTTATCTGATTAGGCTGCACTTGGTCGTGTCAGGTACTTATAGAAAAAATGACTTTAAGGATAGCAGATGGTTGCTTTAGAGAGTTTTCACGCCCATAACCTGGTGTTGGCTGCACGGTCTTCTGTATTTGGATCTAAACTTTTTGATGATGAATTGGATGAAGAGAAGAACGAGGTTGAAGAGAGTGAGGCTCTCAAAGAGATTGTTATTGATGATATGGAGCCAAAGATTTTCAAGGTGTGTATGAATTTCAGTATTTCGCGTGTTAACAATGTTCGTTCAGTATAACCAGCCTCAAGTACTTACTATATGTGCACACTCCTTGCAGGTGATGCTTCATTTCGTCTGCAGAGATTCCCTCCTTGATGATTTCTCTGTTTGTTGCCCCTTTTTTCTCTACTCTGTACAATACGGTGCGCCTATAGAAAATACTGTACCTCTTCTCATGGTTTTTCGTTGCTTGATATGGAAATGTAGATATGGAAATCGAAATTACAGTTTTTTGTCGATACACATGTTGTGTTTGAGTTGTCCTGTATCTTCTATGTTTCTGCTAATCTTGTGGTCTCTGAGCTTTCTCAGGTCCAATATCAACACGGCCAGTGCCCTCTTTGATATGCACCTTTTTGATGGAAGGAACGAGTTAAATGCCCTAAGAAAGATGCATATGTAATATGTTTTTGTGTTCTGATGTATATTATGTGACTCTATGCTTTCTTTGAGAAAGTCCGCCCTTATTATGTTAATTAGGCAGCATGTTTCTTGTTTCCTATAGCTTTAGTTTCTCAAAGGATGGGTGAACTGCTAAGGATATTTCCATATGTCCAACCTGTACTGATCAGACCAATAACAAAGATTTCTTATGCTGCAAAGGTTTTAGTTGACACATAATCATGTATATGATCGCTTGGCATTTTTTAGCTAATTGGTTATATACTTCCTCTTTTGTACCTAGCTTGCATTTATGTGGTTTAGCATTATATATATTTCCATATGTTTATATGGTTTCTATTTAGTTCTGCAGTAGCATATTGTCCTGTTTTATCAAATTTCATGGCTACAAGATTGTTTGTCGTGCTCTTGGTCAATAAAAGGCCTTTTGATTGATCATCTATGAATGTTAACCATTTCTGTTTTGTTTGGAACACTCTATTATGATTTATTCTGCTGGGAAGTTTTCCCCTGCTCATCTCAAAGTTTCAGTTGCTCGTAAATGCATCCATTTAGTTTTCGCAAGCATGGGTCTGCTCGTGAAGCCATCAACTAAGCTGGCCACTTTCTGCACTCACTGGTTTGTTCATGAGCAAGGAGGGCAACACTCAGAGGTTCGAGACCTCTTGTCAGTAAATCAAGTGAGCAAAGTAAGCTTCTTGGTTGCTTGGTTACTCCAATAAGATACAGTGCTATATTTTGTTCCTAACCCACTCTACAATTTTGTATTTTCAGAATCACAGATTTACAGTGTAGAAGCTAGCGGCAGAGGCTGAAAGCATGAACTATGGCGAGCTTGCTCACGATGCTCGCATGGGTTCCAGGATACCTAGCTGCATCCATGCCATAGATTGGAACTATTTGAGGTGGTGGTTTATTTGGCTAATATCACTTCCTGCATACTGCTTTCTCTTCAGTGTTCAACTTTAACTGTAACTAGAAAATTCAATCAATATCAGCTCAGTGGCAAATGGCTTGTGTCACTACTAAAATCAACTCATATTTTCGAGCCAAATTGATACGCGTGGAGGGCCGGAGCAGCGGGAAGACGCCGTCGTCGTCCTCTCGGTCGGTGATTTTTTGAGAGACCAGCACTCTTATTCGTTCTAGCTAATTGATGTTCTTTTTCTAAACAGCGTGTGTGTAGAAAAAAGAGAAGAAAGAAGAATATGTGGGGAGTTTTGTGAAGAAGAAGAACAAGGTCATTTTTCCGAGTCGTATTGGAGTCTTGTAATCTTCTTGTGAAAAAAATAGATGTACTTCTGCTTGTGCTTCTGCTCGAGCTTGGCTATTGGAGTCTTGTAATCTGCTTGTTTAAGTAGTGCGTGTGTAATCTCAAAAAAAAAAGTAGTGCGTGTGTAAGTACTACTAAAACAATACTGTAATCTGGTTGTGCAAGCACTATTCCTTCAAATGGATTATGATCTTATTGATTTTGCGTGTATGAATGTTGAATATGTAGATTGGCAGTAAAGTTTCTTGAGTATATTTTCAATATCTTGATATTTCCAGATTGTGTATTTTGTTTGATATAATGTGCTTGCTCATATTTTTTTATGGCTTATCTGTCCAGTTTTGTGCATATTTGTTTAAGATATAATGTGGTTGACTCATCCTGAGAGGAACATAGCTTGCATCTTCTCTTGACGCCTTGTGTCTTCTAATTCATGGTAGGCTATTCTCACATGAACATTGATAGTACCACATTTGATCAGCTAACTTTCTGCTGAATTGTTTTGCAGTTTGGAGCTGATGTAGTCCAAGGCCTTGTCCACTACTCCTTTTCATTTTAGTCTTCCATTTTTCCATTGTGGCGAAGCAGTAGAGTCTATTAGCTTGAGAATAGAAGAGACTCTGCAGATATTGTGTACTTGTGTTATCCTATTATCTGCCTTTGCACCTGGTGATTTTTATATCGGCTGGATTGCTGGCATGGGCTTTTCTGGACAACCTTGGTAGTCTTATACTGCCTATTACTTGACCAAAAATGGCGTAATTTCAACCTTGGTAGTCTTATACCGCCTATTACTTGCCCACAAACGGCGTAATTTCAATCAAATGATGGGTAGCAAAACAAGGAGAGCCTGTGACAATAATATGGTCTTGCTTCTGGTAGTTGCGTAGTATTATTCGTTGTGCTAAAAAATATTAATCGTTGAGATCCTACTTCGCACTAAACGAGAAAACTTGGTGGTGCCTCCTCTTTTTAAAATTCAATGTACCACTGCTGATTACCTACCCGAAAACAATGTGGTATTATTCAGCAATCTTGAACTGCGTGTTTTCAGCTATTTTACATGTTTAGGTGAGCGTCTTTTTTTCTGAGCCCTGACAATTACTTACCTGAAACCGGCATAATTTCATATCCGATTTGTTCTTGCTTCGTATGTAATGGCATAAATATATCCGATTTTGATCTTATTTTTCATGCATAAAACTTAATTTTTCTTGCTCTCTGTTGGCCAACTATCACTTTGTCAGGCATAGAAGGGTCACATGCCTTCGTGTTTTGCTCACATCAATCATCACATGATTCAAATTATCGATGACTTCTATAATATAACCTAAAAAAGGAAAACTAACAACATGTTCCTCTTTTTATAAGATAAATAACTATTTTACAAGAGACCAAAAAAGATAGTAAATCATATGCCATAAATAACGTCTTTGTTCCTCTCAAGATCATTTTTTTCATTACCGTTTATTCACTTTATAATCGGTATCAGTTATAGAGGTAATTTGAAAACATACTAATTTGTATTATGTATGTGCTTAAAATTAGAGAAGTCAGGTAAATTATCATATTTTATAGCACATGTTATGTAGTTAATCGAAATATTAGTATGTGCAACACAACCAAATTATGTTTTATATTTGTATGCATTCATCAAATTATATCCGCGTTTACAAACATTTTATCAATCATTTTATCACTCCATAATATCCACTTTTGCGTTTGTGTTGTTTCATACTCACAATATTGCCATTTTCATACCTTTTTTTCCAATACACATTATGGTCACACGAAATTTAAAAACAAACAACCATATGTACTAAAGATATAAAAACTTAAGGCTGCATTACAGTTTTGATTTCGGCACCTGCGCCAGTGGCGCAACGGGTCATCTAGTACCACCAGTAAGTATATCAAAGCTGTGCAGTTTCGCGGCCTCGCCGCGATCCTCTACTGTAGTAGCTACAGTACGCGCTGTAGAAATGAACAGTGTTCTAATCCGCGCCGTCCGCCAGCGATCCAACGGCCCGTAGGACACGCCCACGACGATTTTGCAATAAAGTCCCTCCCAGAAACAGAAACCAACCCGCAGTCCACGAAATCGTGAGGAAATGGACAAATTCAAGAATTAAGAAAAACCACGGGCTAAATTGCAAAACCACCCCCCACACTCTCCCGCACGCGCTCCTCTTCTCCTCTTGCTCTCGCTCCCACGCCGCTGGTCGCCGCCGCCGTCGCCCCTGATTACGGCGAGTTCCGGGCACCTCCGCCGCCGTCCTGTGGCGCAAACCACGCGCCTCGCCGTCCTCTCCATTCCTACTCCGGCGATTCGCTCCTCCTCACCTGATGCGGCCGTGCACAACCCAACCCCGAGGGTTAGGGTTCGGCGACGGCGCCAACCCTCCGCGTCTGCCTCCACCCGTCCTCCGGCGCCCTCCTCGCGTCCGTCCACGGCGCCGTCCCCGCCGGCCGCGCGCGGGCCAGCTCCTCGCCGGCGACAGCCCAGGGAGCCACGGCGATTTTCCTCATCCGTCCCCCCACGAGACGCTCACCTCCGTCCCGCCGCCGCCGCCGCCGCCGAGCAACCATCCTTCCCCCCACCCGGCTCCTCCTCGACGCGGCCGCTTCCGCCAGCGCCGCCGACGCCTCGGACGTGGGCAGTCGTTCTCCTAATTCTCCATCTCCATGGTTGGTTGCCCTTGGGAGTCACCGACTGCTGCTCCCCACCTCCCCACACCTCCCAAGCCTGCCGATCTGCAGCCCACATCCAGATTTTATCTGGATGATGTCTGCTGTCGCGTCCTGCTAGGCTGCCACGGCTGGGGCCTGCTTGCCCCGGAGCCGGAGAAAACCGTGGAGGGCCTCAAGACGGCGACGGCGACCACGCGATGTGACGATGCGGTGCTCAACCTGGTCTTCCCTGCCGCATGGACCGAGCCCCAGGTACCCAGTCCCTACCACACCGCACACAATCGTTACCTCCCAGTGTTGTCTGCGCCTCCTCACTATCCTCTGGTCTTGCTAGCTAGCAGATGCTTCTTGATTTGGGGACCAGGCCCTCAAAGTGTTTTGCTTTCAGGTCTACTGCTCAAGAGAGACTTGATAGGCTAATTAGACTGCCACGGCTGGGGCCTGCTTGCCCCGGAGCCGGAGAAAACCGTGGAGGGCCTCAAGACGGCGACGGCGACCACGCGATGTGACGATGCGGTGCTCAACCTGGTCTTCCCTGCCGCATGGACCGAGCCCCAGGTACCCAGTCCCTACCACACCGCACACAATCGTTACCTCCCAGTGTTGTCTGCGCCTCCTCACTATCCTCTGGTCTTGCTAGCTAGCAGATGCTTCTTGATTTGGGGACCAGGCCCTCAAAGTGTTTTGCTTTCAGGTCTACTGCTCAAGAGAGACTTGATAGGCTAATTAGATATTCCAAGAACTCCTCGCTGTTGATTATTTTAATCATCCGTACTGACATCTTTATCCAATCTTTCAATTTCTTCCGGTGCAGCAACTTTCCTTTGGCAACCTCTTCATTTTACAGGTGAAACATTGGTGTGGTTTTCTAATGCCATTCAGAATTGTTCATAAGTATGCGAAGAAAATACAGGAACAAACAATTGGATTGGTTAGTCTTCTCTAATCTGCATACATATTTATTTTTCAGGTTTTCAATTTGGTTCAACTTTGTTGATCCAGGGAGTTGAACCAGGGTGACTGGGTGAGTTTGATCCTCTTATTCCAATTTGATTAGCAAATAGATTAGCAATTTTATCTTACTTTTTGGGCAGAACAGACGAGCATGCTCTTTTTATTTTACCAAAAGGATTTTTCAATTAGAACACACCTGATCATAATGAGATATATACTCTTAATTCGGGAAAATCCAATGATTGATGTAATAGGGACAAGGAAGCTGCATTTTTCCAGTACAATGTACGACATATGCTTATTGAGATACCTATGTGAGAATGGGTGCTTTTCTACGAATGATTAAAATCCTACTTGGTACAATATAATATACATTTCATCTGCTGATGGTACCATGGTGTTGTTCCAGATATATTTACCTTTTCCTATGTTGTTTCCACTTTCAGGTATACTAATACATTTATTACTTATGTTGATTTTTTGCAAAATAATCTTACTTAATGTATCTTCAGTAAAATTTCGGGTTCCTTATATATTGCTCCAGTTTTCCCTTAAGCAATATAAGTTCATTTGATGCCTGGACCAGTGGCAAACGCCGCCACGGATGTCTCCAGCTCCGGCCCGTCCTCCTCTTCATCCCCCGTCTTGAACTGAAACTGGTATGCGCTAACCTCATGTTTTTATTCGTTGGACTAGCATCAAACTGATGCTTTTATTTGTTGTGCTAGCAATTTGTTGTGCTAGCAACATCATCTAATTTGTTTTTCTAGAACTGAGGAATTTTTTTAGTTCACCTAAACATGATACTCATGAGTACAAATTAACTACATTGCCAAATTGTCTCATACATTTGGCATGCAATTTGAAAAAATTTGGACTCCAGTTACAAATAGGGAATTTTTTTGGCATCTTTTCACAGTAAATTCTGTGGGTTTCTCGACCTTCTCGATGGTAATTTCCAGCTGATGATCTTTAACCATGGCAGATGAGTTAACAAGAAGGGTGCGGCGTGTCGCCGAGCCATCTCATCACCGCAAACCCGCTGGTGCCGCCCGACACGGCTGTTCTGGTGGGGCGACCAAGCAGCGGTGGTGGAGCGAGGAGGAGGTGCGGCGGAGGGCGCCGCCGCCGAGACGGGAGGCGAGAGGGTAGGGTCGACGGACGCGATGCGGCGCATGTAGACCGTGCGACCTGACCGTGCTTTCGGCCAAGGCGCGGTGGATGGACTCGATGGTCGCCTCCTCGAGCACGAACGCGGCGGTCCTGGTGGTGCCACTGACCGCGGCAGCCGCAACTCTGTTGCGGCCTGCTTGCTTGCTCGCCGCCGCTGGTCGTTCCCCTGTTCCAGCCCCCGCTTTCCAATCCTCATCGTTGTGCCTCCCCAATCCCCAATCAGCTTTGTCGGCCTCTTCTTCAGGTAGTCCATGCGGTTCTTGGACCGAATCCAGGCCCGGGGAGCTCAATCCCTCATCCCACACGGGAGAGTAGCCGAAACCAGCATAGGGCGGAGGGATCCGGTGGCGGCCGTTGTTCTCTAATTTGTGGTACATGCTTACAACTTATGAATTTAAATATTATTTAAGCTTGATGTTTCCTAGCTGTATTGCTTACATAAATCTTTTTTGTTGCCTTCTGATTCATGCCTTACTCATCCCACACGGGAGAGTAGCCGAAACCAGCATCGAGCGGAGGGATCCGGTGGCGGCCGTTGTTCTCTAATTTGTGGTACATGCTTACAACTTATGAATTTAAATATTATTTAAGCTTGATGTTTCCTAGCTGTATTGCTTACATAAAGCTTTTTTTGTTGCCTTCTGATTCATGCCATTGTTTGATATCAACGTTGACGAGTTGAGTGTTAGCTAATTACAGTACACAAGCAGTTCGAGTATTTACAGATGATATGGGATGATGCTGGATAATTAACGGCCCTGCCTCTCAAATTTTTGATTTACCTTTTATATAGACAGCTGCAGACAAAAGGCATACATGTTTTCTAATGCAAGGATGGTAAACAGTTCCATGACTTCCTATTATTTACCCAATGTCCTGTAGGTGTTCTTCTAAAAGAAAAAGCGGCTACACATATTGTTCATTGTTATTGTAGCATACCTTCTGTCGACGAAACTATAGCTGACAAGATGTCAACCAGGGCATGAATTTGATGCATGAATTTGTATTTTCTTCATGTCGTCGTACTTATGATAAGATATTTCATATGCACGCAAACCTACCTACTCATAATTTTTTTATAGTGAATATATATATGCTTTTTACAACATTTGACCGCCAATGTTTTCAGTAGACCATTTGACTTGCTGGGTTTATTCACTCAGCATGTTACCTTCTGGGTTTATTCATAGATTAATTGCACTCAGCATGTTACCTTCTAGGTTTATTCATAGATTAATTGTAGTAGACCATTTGACTTGCTAATGTTTTCAGCCTGCTAAGCATGAGATAGCTGAGCGTGGGTATTAATATAATATTAGTACACTTCTGCTTCATAGGATTATATAGCATAGCGTTTTTTTTTTCAGAATGACGCATAGTATAGTATAACTACAGATTTAGAGTGTGCTTGCATTTATATAACTTTTCCTTTGGTTTCTTTTGGATCCAGTTTTTCTGCACTCCTATTGATGGTAATGCTGAAGAAACTTGCAAGCACAGGGTGCACGGTCATCTATACAATGTACCAAAGCAACATCCAAGTATTTGGACTTCTCGACCGGATTTGCTTGCTTTCAAATGGGAACACCTTCTTTTTTGGCAAAACACTGGGGTGAATAAGTTTTACTCTCTATTATTAATTCTTTAATTTATCACTTAAGTGAAACCATGCTATCCAATTATGTGGACAGAATTATCTTCTTGAATTTATTAGCTGCATACAAGGGACACCTAAGCTAATTTAAGAGAAGAGGAGATGATAATTGAGTGGTATGAATTTTTCTTAATTTCACTGAATCTCTGCATCGATATGACCTAATAAGCTTGCACAAAATAGCATTGACAGATTTGTCTATAGAAGACCTTATTTATTTCCCCATTATCAAATATCATTGCATCTTTAGTAATTCAGCGGGTATTCAGAAGATTCAAACTGCTAAGCCATTTTTACACGGAGATTTAAACTTCTAATTCCACCTGTAATTTCTTCAATGTAAGTAATTCAGCTTGCTGTGTTCTTCTTGCAATACTCTGAATTTTACACCTAAACATGTCATGTTTTACAAATGTATTTTACCTGTCACATGTATAATTAATGAATGTAATTCTGATCAAAATGTACTTTTAATGTCAAATATTCAACGCACTAGGTGTACCATGTCCGCTGATCTCCTAATTCTTAATTATATTCACTTGATGCTTTAACATTTTACTATTTCATCTAATCGTATTTGATGTTGGCATTTCATTTGAAATTTTTCTTGCTTTTGTAGACTGCCAGCTAAGTGACGATTCAGTTACTATGTAGAGGTTCCAGTCTTCCAGATTAAAGGTAGTTAATCTACTACTGTTGTCTTTTATATTTACTTCAAATGCACAAATAGTGTTCTGCTTAATTTATCAATCAGCTTGAGATTACTATTGGGTATTCCTAATGGTGCACCTCAAGAAACATTGCACCATTCTGCAACACCCTCTCTTCCTTCCACTCTTATTATTTCAGGCTAAACCTCATGTTACCAAGTATGAATCCTATATGATAGCTTTTGTGACGACAATGTGGCTGCCATAATGATCAAGCCACTGCTTCCATGATGTTGATCTGGCCACTATGTTAATCAGATTAGCAGTAACTTCTTACTTTTGAATTTTTGTATATGAATCACATGCAACAACCTGATGGCACTGACCTTATGTAATTATGTACATATATCTCCATACATATATTGCTTTCTTTCAACAACCACGGTTCAGCTAATGTCACTACTGCATGTACTGCACAGATTAGAACCACAGCCTACTTACAAAGTCTGTTATCCACTAAATTAAAAAAAAACATACAAAACATCAAATTTCTCACGAAGGGCGTGGCGTGCCGCCGCGCCAAATTCAACTAGTATGCATGAACAACTAGCCTCCACGGCTATGCAAATGGTGTCGTCATGTTTCTGATGAAAGGATTCTGGGTGGCATCTAGACTGAAACATAACCATTATGAAGCTGATGTATACAATGCGTGGGTAGCAGAGAGCCCAGATTGGGATGCTAACATGAGAAACCACTGAAGGCTTTACAGCAGACAGGAAATTTTCCATCGGATTTTTTGACAGGCAACTGGAAGGAGCAAATAAGCAGAGTATGCCTTGCCGACTTATTATAACTGACAGGAGTATCATCTGAAACATCGAAGGAGAACTTTACAGTTGTGTTCCAGGTCCATGAAAAGAATAATAAAACATCCTCATGGAGAACTTTACAAATATGTTACAGGTCCATGAAAAGAAGAATAAAACAATGTGAATCCTATACACGTAACTGCATCCAGCAGACAGATGAATTTGCAGATTGTTCCAGAGATCCTGAGTCCATCAGTAAAGGACTTCAGGCTTCCCCAAAAATTTGTCATCGCTGACCCTTCATGTGCATGCTTAGGTCTGCATTAGGAGTAAGCCGTGAGGAACATAAGATGGTATGTACCAGAAACATCTGAACTTGAAAGAGGGATTTCTCACATCACTCTTCAGTCTTGAATTGTACTCCAATTCCTGGAGTAATGCCAGCACTGTGTAGTAGGACCTCCAACCTGCTGACGAACATATGTTGCATGTGGAAACTTCCCGTCATGCGTTGCCCTGTAACTGCGTTAAATAGTAGAGCCAGAGATAAATAATGAATGCAAGATTGCCGGGATCACTCATTTTTGGGAGAAGGTGGTCGAGTAGCAGCTTAATTCCATGTAATCACTCATTTCAAGTTTCATAAGCAGAAATCAGCAGTTTGCTGGGATCCTAGCTAAGTCCGTGAGGCATTCACAGGCTGCTTACGGCATGTTTCTTTAAACTAAGAAAATGACATATATATTTTATCAAGCATATCTCCAGAAGTACAAAACTTGCATCTGATTCTGAACAAAAGTTGACCAATTTGTTCTCGGCTGTCAGATGTTGTTAAAAATCTGTAAATATAGTATAACGTAATTCTACAGGACTAAAGCTGGTAACTTGTTCCACCTTCATCCAAAATTAAAATTATCTATAAGGAAGCACAAACAGAGCGTTACAAATACTGATCACAATAATAAATTCAGAAATGCTGTCTGGGCAAGTTGCCTTACTTTTCAACAAATTCCTCTACCCTGGCTCTTCTTTCTTGTTTTGTTACTCTCTTCTGGACTTCGGGTAGATCCTGAGTAGACAAAGAAGCCTGTTCATATTCTCACTTTGCGTCTAAACTGACACAGTTTGGACATTAGTATTCCTAAAAAGCATCCTGGTGCTTAAATGTAAAGCTACTGAGAGCACACAATCATGATATTATACCACTGGAACCATATAACCGGCGCTTATGATTTTACTATGTACAAAGATTTAACTAAAACCATATTCTGAAACCTTGTAATATCTTTGTGAGACTGATCTTAAATTACAACAGTACTAACATACTGACATATGCCCTGCTAAAAAACTAAGAGATTAAACTGACAGTAACAACTAACACAAGCTCAAATCAAACGGACAAAGAGCAAAAGTAGGTTATCTGTAATAAAATACCGTTTCTTCCTTGGTCCTAGAATCTTTGGTTATGCGGTCAGTGTTGTTGAGCCCATATTTTCCCTTCACAGTCTCTGAGTTGAAAGAGGCATTTCTGGCATCGCTCTTTAATCTAGAATTATACTCCAATTCCTGGAGTAATTCCCACGATATGTAGTAGCACCCTCCAACCTGCTGACGAACAGATGTAGCAGATGGAAATTTTCCTTGATGTGATGCCCTGTAACTGTGTTGAATAGTAGAGCCAGGCATAGTTAATGGATGTAAGATTTAAAGACACAAATAAGTCCTTATTGGGTGCAGGCATAGATATACGGTGCTAGAACACCATCAAGCACCTCTAGAAGCACACTTAAATGTGGCGCAAGAAATAGTGTAGAATTGGTTGTTTCAAGTTTCAACACACATCTGACACCAAGAACCACCTCAAACGTTGAGGAACACATTTGATTCTGAAAAGAGCTGATCAATTGGCTCAGGTGTTTATACATTTGCTTGTATATGATGCAGCTACAAGACGTAAGTTAATGAGTTGTTCCACCTTAATCCAAGATTTAATTATCTACGAAGGCAGCACAAGCAAACTGCAACGCATGCGGATCACAATAATGCAATCAGAAATGCTGTCTGGCCAAGAGTTGCCTTACCTTCCAACAAATTCCTCCACCCTGGCCCTTCTTTCCTGTTTTGATAATCTCTTCTGAACTTTGGGTGGATCCTCAGCAGACAGAGAAGCCACAAACGTCTTCCCACAGAGAGGCCGATAGTATGGCCGTGCAACGGCGTCAGAAATGTAAGCAATGACTGTAAAAGGGTAAAATACCAGAATTAAAACCCATAAGACAAGTAAACTGACTCCATGGCAATCTGTGCAGCATTTATGAACCTAAAGAAGAGATCATATCACGAGCTTCTAATTAGCGTAAAGAAAGCAAGCATTTCTCGTTAGAAAGCAGGTGTGTTCTTGGTACTGGAAGGGAGACTAAAATCAGACATGACTGAACCAAATATAAACGGGAGCAACTTGCAGGGCAGAGTCCTAACCCTTCTTGCAGGACGCAGAGGAGGAGCAGAAGCGAACAGACGCTTGCATCGGAGAAGCGCTTATGGTATCATTTTCTGTTCTGCTGGGGTTGAGCAGAGGAGGAGGAGTAGGAGACGGGACCGGGAAGGTAGACGAGCCGACCACGAAAGCGAGCTCGGCTGTCTGGTTGGTGGTGGTGGTTGTGTCTGGCCGATGTCGACCGGCTCTACGCGCAAGGGCAGCTCTCAATTTTGGCCTTTTTTTTTTTGCATAAATGGTCATGTTAAAGGATCAGATTGCATGAAAGCAGAAATATATGCATGGTGTTTGGCTGCATGGTTGTGCTTTCGAGTTTCGACAGATGTAATGTTCGAGTGTTTGGTTAGGTGAGCACGTCGTAAATCTTACCTTTTCTCCATGTTATTTCACACCACCACATTTAACAATTTTTTCTATCTCTCCTATCTAAAAGAAAAAATTGGTTCCTCTCGTACGTCGTCCCTTCGTCCACCTCTTCGTCACACCTTCCTTGATACGCATCCTCCTCGCGTTACTCCTCTCCGCAATAGCCGGCGGTTTCTCTCCTATATAAAACGCGAAGCCTTCCGTAGTCTGCCACTCCGCGTTTCGCTTCGTCCGTCGTCACACGTTCGTCAATCGTCGCGCATCGCGTCTCCTCCTCGCGAAATTTGTGCGCCTGACATTTCCTTCCACCAATCCTCCCCCGTGATCGCGGTTTCTGCGTTCTGCCCTTCTCCTCCAATCCTCTCTCCCTGCGACGCGCAACGCTGCTTAGAGCATCACTAGTAGAACCCCTAAACCCTCAAACCCTGTTAGCATTTTAGGGTTGAAAAATGGCCTTTTTTGCACTTTTAAGGGTTGAAAAACAGGGGCAATGTCGGGGGGCTGCCCCGGGTAGGGCAAAGATGTGGTATTATGGATGATAAAGAGCTGGCCGGGTCAGTGTCTAGCCGGGTCACTTGGGCCGGATCTCCTGGGAGAGTCGGTTAGCTCTCGATCAAGCTGGAGTGCGGAAAGAGGTCAAGGAGGATCCGGTAAAGTCAAGCCGGATCGGATTAAAGAGTACCGGTTAAATTAGCCGGGTTGGTCAGGAAGGATCCGGATAAGGTAATCCGGATATTGCACAAGGGCCAAGAATTGTCAGTAAGGTCACGAGTCCTGCAGTTCTACTGACCGGGGCACAGAGGACAGCGAGGTCGAGCCACGGGTTTCCCGGATCGCAAGGCCCTAGGCGCTGACTCGGCCAATTCGGGAAAGGGGCTATGGCCTAGACCCGGTGGGCTACGCCTGCCATTGCCTGAAGAGGCAAGATAGGCCTGCTGGGACTTGACAGCCAGGTCAAGCCACGGGATTCCTGGGAGCGCAGCAACCTAGGAGCTGACTCGGCCAATTCGGGAAAGAGGATGTGACCTAGACCCGTGGGCTACAGCTGCCATTGCCCGAAGGGGCAAGATAGGCCTGACAGTCCGGCCGTTGGATTGACAGGGGGCAGAGGCTTGTCCTTTTCCTCTTGGCAATGCCATTGTCTCTGGAGCCAGGGGCAAAAAGGTAATCGGTTAGTGTATAAGTAAGCTACCACATCCTCCAGTGCAAGGGACGGAAGAAACGAGCATCATTTCCCCCCAAGCTCCATCTTCTTCCTAGAGCTTTCACCATTGTTCTTCATACAGCTCAAGGAGCGCTCTGTACTTGTAAACACTTGAGATATAAAGAGAGTAGGCTAGTGCTGCAGTAGGGGTGTTACCTCCACAAGAGGGCCCCGAAGCAGGGTACATCGTGGTGTTCTTTGCTTCTTCTTGGTTCTGCTTGTTCTTGTTTGTTCTTGCGAGTTCTTGGTTGTTCTTCATGCGTGCTTCGTGAGCGCGCAAACCCTCCCCGGATCCCCCAACGTCCTAGCGAGCCCACAACTTAAGCCATCCTATGGCATCTGCCGTGACACCACCACGACAGTTGGCGCCCACCGTGGGGCAGCAGTGGCGTTGGCTGGGGTTTCCTTCCGGACGGGCTCCGTCACTGGCTCCGGCGAGCGGGTCCTCTCTGGGCTCGTTTGCAAGATCGGCAAGTTCAACTTCATCAGCGACAACGCGGGGTGCTTCGCCAACAAGCCCTTCCCCGCTGACGGCTTCCTCATGACGCTCGGCAGCTTCGTCACCTACGTCGCCACCGAGCCTGTCCGCGAGTACCCGGCGCAGGTGCTCGTGGCTGAGGATCCTCCCTCTTTCCGCGCAGCTCTCGGACGGCGTAGCGCTCGCCCCGGGAGTAGCGTGGAGGTAATGGTGGTTGGAACAAGTGCTGCGGCTGGCAAAGGAGATGCCAGCAAGAGCATGCCCGAGGAGCTGGCCACGCCAGTTGATCTGGTTGACAAGCCGACTCGGACGGCAAGTTCCCAAAGGAGAAACCGGATCCGGTTGGCCCGCTTGGCATGTCAAGTAGGGAGGCTCCCTTAGAGGATGTCCTGGAGAAGTTATCTCGGCCAGTGGCACCTGGGGCAAATGTAGAGCTTACTGTAGCTCAGCTAGAGGCAGAGCGCCTGAGGTTGCAAAAAGAAGCCCGGTTAGTGGTGGAGTCTAGGCAAGCCTTTGATAGAGATATGAGAGAGTACAATGCTGCCAATGGTATCACTGATGGCTTTACTCCTGTAGTGCATCGCTCGCGCAAGAAAGCCGAGTTGCGTAACCGGGGTAAGGACCTCAATGACGAGTTAGCTAGAGCTGCAGGATCGAGCTCAAGTAAGGCTACTAGTCATAGATCTGGCACAGGCAAGCCGGTGTATAGCTCCCCGGCTAAGAATCTTAGGGCTGCAGCGGCAGCGCGAGCCGAGTTGAGTACACTAACCGGGGACGCTTGGCGAAGGCAGGCAGAGAGAGTCAATGAGCTAGTAGATGTGTGTAACCGGCAGAATGAGGCTTACCGGAAAGCTAATCCGGATGCAGGTGTTTCTCGGGTAGTAGTGTCGGTTAAGGCTGTTAGCCAGAGATCCAAGGGGCAGGCGTCATCCCCGCACGTCGGAGTTGACCGGGCCCAGAGCGTGAACTCGGGTAAGAGCAAGCAGCTGCAGACCTATGATGCTGAATATGCCGGCAAGCAGCTAGCCGCTCAAGGAAGAGGTGGCCAAAGCAGAAACAGTGGTGGACAAGGCTACCCGGGAGCTGGAAGGGGCAATTCGGCTGGCCGAGGTCAACCACCTCGTCCTCCGGGGCAGCAAGTGATTGTGCGAGCGCAACAGCAAGATGGTGGCCAGGCGGGCTACCGCTATGATGACGGAAATTCGGCTATGGCGCGAGCCGGATACCAGACGTATGATAATGCACTTGCATCAAGACTGGGACCTCGGGCATTGGATCCGGATGATCAGCGTCTCAAGTTGGATAGAATTTACCAGTCCGAGAAGCTAGAAGAGCAAGGCCCACCGGGTCCTCCATGCTTTGGACCTCGGATCATGAACGAGCCGAGCGTGCCGTTGTTTCAGCTTGGCCGAAGCACAAAGCCGTATAATGGCAGCACAAAGCCACAGGATTGGCTGATAGACTATGTATCATCAGTGCACATTGCGGGGGGCAATCGCCGATGGGCGGTCCGGTATCTCCCGCACATGTTGGAAGGGCCAGCCCGGATTTGGCTGAATAACTTACCGCCGGGTAGTATCAACTCTTGGGTGGACTTGGAGGAGGCATTTTACAGTAATTTCTCCAGCACCTACAAGAGGCCTAACCGACCTCAGCTCCTGGCTGCGTGCAAGCAGGAAGAACGGGAAACAGACCGAGAATTCTTGACTCGGTGGAGCAACATTCGCAACTCTTGCGAAGGTGTCGTGGAGGAGCAGGCGATTTCTTGGTTTGCGCAGGGTTGCCGACATGGCACCCCGCTCTGGCAGAAGCTCCAGAGGGATATGCCCAAGACACTGGCGGAAACGATCCGGATAGCAGATACGTATGCTCTTGGTGATCCGACACAGCCAGCATTGGATGCAGTGGGAACAAGCAGGAGGCAACCGGTTAACAACCGAGTAGGACCATTGAGGCCCAGTGACCGACATGAATTCGGTTACAAAAGAAGAGATCCGGATTATAGATACGGTTCAGATCAGGTTGCTGCAGTGAATATGGACCATCCTGGAGCAGGAGATGGTCAGAGACAAAAGACAGAGGGTCCAGCTTGGAGGCCGAATCAAGGTGCTTGGCCGAAGAAAGTATGGGATGGATCAAGTCCTCCTCTAACTTTTGAGTCAAGATTAGACGGGCCTTGCTGTTATCACACAACAGACCCACGCAAGCCGGCCAATCATTCAACTCGGAATTGTAGCTGGCATCATCGCATTCAGGCGGAGGGTCAGAGAGGACCACCTCAGAGAGGTGCTCCTAGACCGAATTTCAGGCCGAATATGCCTTTAACCGGAGCCAATACAATCCCGGTGAACGCAGGAGCTCCAAGACCGGCAGCCACAAAGCCGGTTAACCTGGTAAACATGGGAGGCAACGACAATGGTGCTGGTCCGAGTCGGCAAGGTGGATACCCCGGTAATGAGTACAAGGAGGCTCATCAAAGTTATGTGGTTTTTGTGACCGAGCCAACTGACAAGAAAAGTCAGCTGCGAAGGGCGAAGGAGGTGAATGCAGTCATGCCAGCAGTCCCAAAATACCTGAATTGGTCCGAGCAGGAGATCACTTGGAGCAGGGCTGATAACCCCAGAATTATGCCAAGTCCAGGAAACTATGCACTGGTGGTGGATCCGACTTTGGTTGGACCCAAGCTTAACGTGAGGTTTAGCCGAGTCTTGATTGACAATGGCAGTGCCATAAACATCATGTATCGGGACACAATGGTCAAGTTGGGTATTTCGCCGAATCAGTTGCAGCAGAGCAGTTGTACCTTCCATGGTATAGTACCCGGGGTGTCTTGTTCCCCAATGGGTAAGATCTGGGTAGATGTGCTGTTTGGTACCAAGGACAATCACCGGCTTGAGAGTCTCGAGTTCGAGGTGGTAGATTTGGAGAGCCCATACCATGCTCTGCTTGGCCGGCCTGCGTTAGCCAAGTTCATGATATCCACTCATGTGGCCTACCTCAAGATAAAGATGCCTGGCCCGAATGGTATTATCACTGTTGCGGGAGATTACAAAAAGGCCATACAGTGTGCCACGATCGGTTCCACCTTAGCCGAATCATTGGTGATCCAAGCTGAGAAGAGCAAGATGCATGAGGTGGTGGCAATGGCGAAGTCAGCTCAGCTCGGTGTGCTGGCTATGACCAATCCGGATGGAGGTGCAACATTTGAGATGCCCAAGGAACAAAGAAGATCCCATTGACCCGGAGAACCCGGAGCGCATGGCCATCATTGGTGCCGGGTTGGATGAGAAATAGGAAAGCGCGCTCTGTCACTTCCTCCGTGAGAATCGGGATATCTTTGCATGGTCGGCTAAGGACCTGCCTGGTGTTCCGAGGGAGTTGGCAGAGCACTCTTTATTTGTCAGGCCGGATGTAAAACCGGTGAGGCAACCGACTCGGCGTCTCTCAGATGATCGAAGAAAAGTGGTGCTGGATGAGCTGGCTAAGTTGCTTGCAGCCGGATTCATTATGGAGGTGTTGCATCCAGACTGGATATCCAATCCGGTTCTGGTAGAGAAGAAGAAGGACGAACCAGCGGTGGTCAAGGTGTGGCGCATGTGCATCGATTTCACCAACCTAAACAAGGCGTGCCCGAAGGATCCATTTCCTTTACCTCGGATTGATCAAGTGATCGATTCTACTGCTGGGTGTGAGTTGTTGTCTTTTATTGATGCGTACTCTGGTTTTCACCAGATACCACTGAACCCTAAAGATCAAATAAAGACTGCTTTTATTACCCCGTACGGGGCGTATTGCTATCGTGTCATGTGTTTCGGTTTGAGAAATGCCGGTGCAACTTATCAGAGATGTATGCAGAAATGCTTACACTCCCAAATGGGCAAGAATGTGCAGGTGTATGTCGATGATATCGTCATCAAAACTAAAGAAAAACACACTCTCCTCGAGGATCTCGAGGAAACATTTGTGAACTTGAGAAAATATCGGTTGAAATTGAATCCGGATAAATGCACCTTTGGTGTCCCGGCTGGAAAGTTGCTCGGTTTCCTTGTATCGAGCCGAGGTATTGAGGTGAATCCGGCTAAGATCCGAGCCATAGAAAGAATGAAATTGCCTAAATGTCTAAAAGATGTACAAAAATTCACCGGGTGTTTAGCCTCGTTGAGTCGGTTTGTGAGTCGGCTAGGAGAAAAAGCCTTGCCCTTGTATCAGTTGATGAAAAAGAGCACCGGGTTCACGTGGACCCCGCAGGCAGATTCGGCTTTCAACGAATTAAAAAAGATGTTGTCCACTGCACCAATTCTGGCGTCACCTTTGCCGAATGAGCCAATGCTACTTTACATTGCGGCCACTAACCGGGTCGTAAGTGTGGTCATAGTGGTAGAGCGAGAAGAGGAGGGTAAATCCGTGCAGAGACCGGTGTACTATTTAAGTGAGGTGATCTCAACCTCAAAGCAAAATTATCCTCACTACCAGAAGATGACATACGGTGTATACCTGGCGGCCAAAAAGTTGAAACATTATTTCCAAGAACACCCGATTACCGTGGTATGTGAAGCTCCAATCGCGGAGATCATTGGGTGCAAAGATGCGACTGGCCGGGTTGCCAAGTGGGCAATAGAAGTATCTCCTTACACCCCGCATTATGAGAGAAGGGATGCTATCAAGTCTCAGGCTTTACCAGATTTCCTTTGTGACTGGGCCGAGATGCAGTATGAGCCACCCAAGCCGGATTACAATTACTGGAAGTTGCACTTTGATGGCTCCAAAACCAAAATCGGATTAGGTGCTGGGGTGGTACTCACGTCACCGAAGCAAGATCATTGCGATATGTGTTGCAGATTCATTTCTCAGCCTCAAACAATGTGGCCGAATATGAGGCACTGATCCATGGGCTTAATGTGGCTAGGGATATCGGCATCCGCCGAATAGAATGTTTTGGTGATTCGGATTTAGTGGTGCAGCAATCTTCTGGAAATTGGGATGCTCTTGATGCCAATATGGCACTGTATCGGTTTCATGTCCAGAAAATTTCAGGATTTTTTGAAGGCTGCGAGTACAAGCACATACCTCGGTTGGAGAACGAAGCTGCTGATGTCCTGTCAAAACTCGGGTCGTCTAGGGATGCAATTCCACCCGGATATCCTTGAATCACCTAAGGGTCCCTTCAATCAAACCTTCGCCTGATTCCGAGTCAATTTTTATCCCAAAGCAAGAATCTGAGGCTGTCCCTATGAATGTTGATGTCGGTACATTGGGGAAGACCCGGGGACTGCATGGCGAGACCCGGGGACTGCTAACCGGATCTTAGGAAAGAGGAGCAGAGAAGAAGGTGGTGCTAACCGAATCTTAGGGAATGGGCAGAAGCTGATAGAAGAAATAATGGCGGCCGAACCAGTGGAGATAGATGAGCACTTATTCCCTTTGCATCCAGTACCGGAATGGGCTGAAGAAATCATGAAGTTCATGTCGGAGGGGAGTTTGCCAAATGATGAAACCGAAGCTAGGCGAGTGCAGAGGAGGTCCAAGGCTTACACCATCATCAACAAGGAGTTATACAAGAGGAGTGCAACCGAGGTGCTACAGCGTTGTGTGGAGCCAGCCGAGGGCAAGGAGATGCTCCTGGAGATACATCAAGGAGAATGTGGACATCATTGCAGCACGAGAGCCCTGGTGGCTAAGGTGTTCCGGCATGGATTTTACTGGCCCACTGCTCACGCGGATGCAGAGGACATAGTCCGAAAATGTGAAGGATGCCAAAGGTTTGCCAAGCAGACACACTTACCCGCATCGGCGCTCAAAACAATTCCTATCACTTGGCCGTTTGCTGTGTGGTGTTTAGATATGGTGGGAGATTTCAAGCCGGCTAGGGGTAACATGACACATATGCTGGTGATGGTGGATAAGTTCACCAAGTGGATAGAGGTGAAACCAATCCGGAAGGTAGATGGTCGTTCGGCTGTGACTTTCCTGAAAGAAATTATTTTGAGATACGGATACCCTCATAGCATCATCTCGGATAACGGCACAAACTTTGCTGTCGGAGAGTTTGCTCGGTTTTGCATGGATAAGGGAATCCGGCTAGATATAGCCTCGGTGGCACATCCGGAGTCTAATGGGCAAGTGGAAAGATCAAATGCCCTGGTGTTGGCCGGCATCAAGGCTCGTCTCATTGAACCATTGCTGAAAACTCCGGGATGCTGGATAGACGAGATACCATCAGTACTGTGGGGTCTAAGGACCACGCCGAATCGGTCAACTGGCTATACGCCATTTTTTCTGGTTTATGGGGCAGAAGCTGTGCTACCCACTGACATAGAACATGATGCACCAAGGGTGGCAATGTATACTGAAACCGAGGCAAAAGAGGCCCGGGAAGATGCAGTGGATCTGCTAGAGGAAGCAAGAGAATTGGCTCTATCTCGGACAGCAATATACCAGCAGAATCTCCGACGATATCATAGTCGAAAGATCAGCCCTCGAGTGTTTCATGAGGGAGATCTTGTACTAAGGCTGGTGCAGCGCAGCAAAGGCCGACACAAGTTGTCACCTCCATGGGAGGGACCATTCATTGTGAGCAGGGCTATGCACAATGACTCGTACTACCTTGTAGATGCACAGGAACCAAGGAAGGATGGCCTGGATAGACCCGGACAAGAAACTAAGAGACCCTGGAATGTAGCTCTGCTTCGACCCTTTTACTCCTAAGGGGCGCAATGTATGTATTTCAGTTTATCATAAATGAAATTGCAGCAATCCGAGTCTGGACTCGGGGACTGCTTCGTCCTTATGCATGTGTTTCTTATTACTGTTTTGTCCATACCGTTCATGTGTCGAATTGCTTTGAACCTCGTCCCAAAATTCAAGTAATGTATGCTGTGTTGTTGATCTCGTGACTCGACTGACAAACACCAAAATGGTAGTCAAGAGCAGAGATGAGGAATATGGGAAACATGAAAATGGACTCGGGGACTCGGTCCAAAACCGATTCGGCAGATGTCGTTTACTAACCCCTGTTATTTATTTTTTGTTTATGTTAGATGATTCTAAACCATAACTCGCATGTTTCAAGTATTGTATGCTATGATTCCTATCTTGTGACTCGACTGTCAAACACCTAAAAGGTAGACAAGAGCAAAGATTCGGCAAAAATAGTAAACAAGAAAACAGACTCGGGGACTCGGTTTAAAATGATCCAACATAAACCTCGTCCGGATCACATTAAGCTAAATAAGAGTAGTCTCGGAAGAACTTAAAATTGTTTATTACATCTGCTCCCGGCATACCGGGGATTTAACGTTTTTTCACTGAGTCACTTCAGGAAGCAGCAGACTTGGTTGTAGCGGGTTCGGTTACATCAGCTTCGGTTGCAGGAGCCTCGGGCGCGCGAGCTTCGGTTACAGGAGTTTCGGTTGGAGTAGATTCGGTTGCAGGGGGTTCCGTCGCTGGAATGGACTCAGAAGATGGAGGAACTTCAGGGTAACCTTGCGTGGAGAGCTTGAAGGCTGGGCAGATTCGGAAGTATCCGGATCAGCTGAAGCTTGTTTGGTAATCTCTGCCGAATCAGTTGCTGGTATCTCCGAAGTCTGGGCCGGAGTTGCTTCGGTATTCTTAGCCGAGTCAGAGGCTGGGATCTTGATGGACTTGATAGGAGCAGTTCGGCAGAGTTAGCCGAATCATCAGACTCGCCCTCAGAATCGGCATATTCTTCAGCGGAGGCATCGTCCGATTCCTCTTCTTCAGTCTCTTCCCCGTCAGTGTAGACCGGAGCCTCCAGATCAAGATGTTTGGTGTTTGCAAATTCCGCCATAAAGTTGGCAGCCTCCTCGCGGATCTTGATCCGGTCAGGATCTTTAGCCCATGAAGAACCCTCGCGAAGGGAGCGCACTCTGGCGAGATCGATTAGTTCATACCAAGACATGATGAGGATCAAGGCGGCATCAGCACCGGCACGGGCAGATGAAGATCTCCATTGCTGTAACCGGCTCTTCGTTTGATCCAGATCTTTGATTAGCTCCTCCGCAGACCGGACTTGCCGAGATTCAGGAAATAAGATTCGGTGAGCCTTGAGGCTTGCATTGAGCAGATCAATGTGGGAATCCTTCAAAGGGGCAATCCGAGCCTTGAGTGCAGTAATGTGATCTTCAATGTCCCATGTCTCTGGTAAGGGAGCACCGGTTAATTTGGCTCTCTCAGCTCGGGCGTCTCTCACAGCTTTGGCGGCTTGAAGCCGGATGCTGGTAAACTCTCCTACAAACAAATAAGCTAATACCGAGTTAAGCGAGAAGGAACACAAAAATATATGTCGGATAAGAGCAGAAGGAAAAGAAGAGATTCGGCAAAACTTACGGTCCATGTCATCATTGAGGCTTGCAAGTCCGGACAGCCATTTCGCACTGGCTGCTTTGTGAGCACTCAATTCTTCTTTCGCCGCTTTGACTTCGGCTTCAGATTCGGCAATGGCCGTTTGAATTTGCTTGTCCAGTTTGGCCCGCTCCGCAAGTCCGGCTTTGCAAACATCTCGCTCCTTCTGGATAGTGTCTTTTTCATTCCGCAGCGCATCCCGCTCTCCTTTGACCTTCTCCTTCACTTTTTCAACCCGGTTAAGCTCTCGCTGAGCCGAGCCACCTCTGACTTTTGCTCCTCTAAAGCGCGCTTCTGCTCTTCTTCTTTATTGTCCATTTCAAGACAGAGCCCATCAAAGGAAGTTTGGAGCTTCTGGTGCTGATGGGCGAGCTGCTTAAAGAGCTTGCTGCGAGCGGTCATGGTTTCCTGAAAGAAAACATGCAAATGGCGTCAAAAGAATCTCGGGGACTGGCCCGAGATTAACCGAATCAGTTGGAAAAGAGACTCGGGGACTGGAAGTCCCACGTTTCCTTGGTTAAGACAACATTCATGATCAAGTTTTATAGATTCAAGCCGAATGACTTTCTTACTCGGAGGAGTATCAGTCGTTCGACCCGAATCTCGGGGACTGGGAATAGTGCAGATTGATAATGATAAAGTAAAAGCAGATTCGGTAAAGTTACCTCGAAGACCCGGTTAGCTTCAACAACCGAGGTCTGCACGGAGTGTAGAGATTGAAACATCCGACTAGGCCCAGCCGGATGTGGCGCTGAAGTAGAGAAGTCTTTGGCGAGGTCAGCATCATTCCAAGCTTCAATGAATTGCTTGGCGGACTCGAGCTTATCGCTGCTCGGAGGGCGGGGATTCGACAGGGCCTGGCCGAATCGAATCGCTGATGGGGCGGCAGGAATTTCTTGCTAGCAGCCACCTGCTTATCCGAGGTGGTTGGAGTTGTGCCAGGGCACCTTGAGTCGGCTTGGGTTGAGGTGACGCACCCGGGGTCTGCTTCGGATGTTGCTCCTTTTGCTGCTTCTCGGAAATTTGTTGTTGCTGTTGCTGCTTCTGCTTTTTCTTCTTCTGCTGCTCTTGATTCAGCAGGGCTTGAGCTACGGTGTAGGGCGAGAATCCGGCTTAGGCAAGGGCTTAGCCGTGTCTTAGCCTTTTCCTTCTCCAGCTCCTTCAAGGGCGTGGCCAAGTTGAATCTCGGACAGGAACCAGGGTTTCCTCACTCTCCAAGTCAATAACCGGCTCTGATGTAGAAGTCGGTTGGGGAATATTGGCAGTTGTAGTACGTGCTGGAGAAGTAACCCTTTCAGGAGACTGGTTCTCCGTAGCCGAATCCAGTGGAGGAATGGGAGAAGAAATGGATGAGTGAGTTTGCTCGGTGACGATGACGTCACTACATAAAACAAAGTAAACAGTTAATCCGGATGAAGATGACTCGGTTAGTAAAGGAAGAAAGCAAATGAAGCTAAGTACGCATTACCCCTTCGTGGTAGGCATGGGCTTGAGCCGATTCGGCTTGGAGCCAGCCTTCTTGATTCTTTTGCTTTAGGGGCATCAGATCCGGGCGCATCAGCGCGTTTCCGAGATGTCCCTTCAGCATCTGGTTTGGCTGGAACACAAGGTGGTGACCATGAAATCGGAATAGCGTCGATGGGATCTAAGATCTGGCAATCATCATCTTCCTCGTCGGAAAGGTCGTAAATAGTTGTTGCTTACCCTTGCGGATTGGCTTGGCGCGCGGAATCGGCAGATAGTCATCCGTATCCGCATCCTCTTCGCCATCGCGCAACGGGCTGCGATCCGCTCCCCATACTTTGGTGGAGAGATCTCCATCTTCAGTAGCTTGGCGGTCAAACAGCTACATAAGAGTCAAGGTAAATCCGGTTAGTCCGATGGCATTTTGATGAAGTATGGATGAATTCGGAAGGTGGTGAACGAACCTGTGGTGGAAGTGCATTCCGGTGAAACGGCTTTACGCCCCACCGCCACTTATCCGACATCTCCGTATAGGCAATCGCATTTACTCGTCTCCTGATGGAAGCTCGGTTAAGGTCATGCTTGCTGATCCGGGTAGGATCTAGCAGACCACTCATGTGGCATATCTTGTGTTCACGTCTTTGAAGAGGATTGACCCGGCGGGAGATAAAGGTCCGGAGGAGATCGTCCGAATCCAGGCCCTTCTCAAAAGTCCTCCAGAGTTTCATGTATTGTCTGGAGCTCTGCAATAGTTTCAGCCGGATTATATCCGAAGTTTAATTCGGCTGTGGGTGGCTCGATCTTGAACTCGGGCAGATTGAGGGCATCATGGCCTTCAGCACTCTTCACATAAAAGAAAGTCCTTTGCCACTTCCTGACAGTGTCTAGGCCAGTGATACGGGGAAAGATGGATCCCGTCCTCGGCGTAATGCTAACCGAACCACAAGCAGTCATCAGCTTCGGCTTGGTGCCTGGAATAGTCTGCTTGCGGAGGTGAAAATACTTTGCCCATATATCGACAGTCGGCCAGACACCGAGATAGCCCTCGCAAAAGGAAGTAAAGGCCGATAGAGAAACGAAGGCATTAGCCGGGAGGTGATGAGGCTGTAAGCCAAAGAAATCTAGGAAAGCCCGGAAGAAATCACTCGCGGCAATCCGAATCCGCGCTCAAAGTGCGCTAGAAACACCACACGTTCACCAGGTTCGGTGACCGGTGCGAGTTCCTTCCCCGGTTTGCGGCATATAACTTGAGAGGTTATACGCCGGGTGCTTAATAGCCATTCCAGATCGTCCTTTGTCACATCAGAACCCTCCCACCTGCCGGGAGGAAGCTTCGCCATATCCGGATCGATCCTGCAAGAAGTCGGGTAGGGCCGAGTCAGAATGAATCGGATAATGGTATAATCGAACCAGATCTAAAGTGATTCGGCTAAGATTATCCCGGATGAAACTAGCCGGGTTCAGCAGAGAAGGTGATTCGGATGGCAATCACAAACACCTTCCGCAAAAGTCTAGGGTTACACAAGATCTACCGCGGCAGTAAAAAAGAAAGGAAATCACGAGTAAAAATGTGATTGAACTGCTCATACGGTGGCAAGCAAAACTAGGGCAATCTAGTGCAAAATCTAGAAAGGAGATCTACTGGATGCACTGAGGCTTGGCGATGGACTAATATGCGGATGAATCTACAAAAAACAGGCGTGAGTTCCCCGTGGAATATGAACTTGCTCGCGGTGGCCATGAACGGAAGAAAAAGAACTTACGGGTATGGCGCGGCGAGGAAGGAGCCCAGTGGAGAAACGGCGGTGCAGGGCGCAGTGCGCGGCTCCGGCGAGTCTTCTCAGGTGTTGAGGACGTCTCCGGCGCGGCAAGGTGCGAGGGCGAGATTGCGGCGGCGGCAGTGGCGCAGATGGAGGTTTTCGGAGTGGGGAACGAGCGGAGAAGAAGAGAAACCCCCGCACCCCTATTTATAGTGCTAAGTGGTAACTGACGCACTACTGCGCAGTTTTCGGGGCGTCGCAGGATAACTGCGCCCTGGAACTTTGTGGTCTCCGCTGTGACCGTGTATTTCAGACACATGGTGGGTCACAGAATGGGAAGCGGTCGTACGGATCAAATGTGCCTGTCAGCGAAGAATTCGAGGAGACACGGTCATTTGGTCAAATACACTCAAGTGCCCGGTGGATCCGGATATTGTGCTGACATTGGCATGTCAAATCAAAGACCCGGATAACACGGCTTTGCGCAGAGATTTCCGGCCAAAGTGTCCCGGGAAATTCGGAGACAAGTTTATGTGATTCGGTTAGTAGTGCTTGTTTTTAACCTGCTACGGTTCTTCAGCCGAGGCTGTAGAACCGCACCAGCTTCGGGGACTACTGTCGGGGGGCTGCCCCCGGGTAGGGCAAAGATGTGGTATTATGGATGATAAAGAGCTGGCCGGGTCAGTGTCTAGCCGGGTCACTTGGGCCGGATCTCCTGGGAGAGTCGGTTAGCTCTCGATCAAGCTGGAGTGCGGAAAGAGGTCAAGGAGGATCCGGTAAAGTCAAGCCGGATCGGATTAAAGAGTACCGGTTAAATTAGCCGGGTTGGTCAGGAAGGATCCGGATAAGGTAATCCGGATATTGCACAAGGGCCAAGAATTGTCAGTAAGGTCACGAGTCCTGCAGTTCTACTGACCGGGGCACAGAGGACAGCGAGGTCGAGCCACGGGTTTCCCGGATCGCAAGGCCCTAGGCGCTGACTCGGCCAATTCGGGAAAGGGGCTATGGCCTAGACCCGGTGGGCTACGCCTGCCATTGCCTGAAGAGGCAAGATAGGCCTGCTGGGACTTGACAGCCAGGTCAAGCCACGGGATTCCTGGGAGCGCAGCAACCTAGGAGCTGACTCGGCCAATTCGGGAAAGAGGATGTGACCTAGACCCGGTGGGCTACAGCTGCCATTGCCCGAAGGGGCAAGATAGGCCTGACAGTCCGGCCGTTGGATTGACAGGGGGCAGAGGCTTGTCCTTTTCCTCTTGGCAATGCCATTGTCTCATGGAGCCAGGGGCAAAAAGGTAATCCGGTTAGTGTATAAGTAAGCTACCACATCCTCCAGTGCAAGGGACGGTGAAGACAACGAGCATCATTTCCCCCAAGCTCCATCTTCTTCCTAGAGCTTTCACCATTGTTCTTCATACAGCTCAAGGAGCGCTCTGTACTTGTAAACACTTGAATATAAAGAGAGTAGGCTAGTGCTGCAGTAGGGGTGTTACCTCCACAAGAGGGCCCCGAAGCAGGGTACATCGTGGTGTTCTTTGCTTCTTCTTGGTTCTGCTTGTTCTTGTTTGTTCTTGCGAGTTCTTGGTTGTTCTTCATGCGTGCTTCGTGAGCGCGCAAACCCTCCCCGGATCCCCCAACGTCCTAGCGAGCCCACAACTTAAGCCATCCTATGGCATCTGCCGTGACACCACCACGACAGGCAAAGACTAGAACCTCAAACCCAACCCTTATAACAGAATATTCCGTTATAAGGGTTGGGTTTGAGGGTTCTAGTCTTTGCCTCAACCCCAACCTCTAAACTGTCACACATTCATCACAATTATCACTACAAAAACACAATCAACCTTCAAACATACTAGAAAATGACAAGCATTGATGCATGGTTTTAAGTTTACATCACAAAATCATCATCTTGCCCATCTCATCGGCACCATCACCAAAAAGTTACACTCGGCGCCATCTCCTAGACCACTTCCACGTCCATCAAACATCGCCTTCATGCGAGTTGTCCACGCCGCCATCGCCACCACCACTCATCGGAGTGTCAACTCGAAAAGTAGAGGACGCACCTCGGAACATCCTCTTCCTCTCCGCGATGTCCTCCTTGTAGTCCTTCCACCATTGCAATTGGTCTTCATCCATGTCTTTCTGGACATCATCATGTGCTCCTTCTCTTCCACCATGAGTTCTTTCCATACCTTTGCTTCTTTGACCTTGATCATCCTCTCCTCCAAGTCGGCCTTGCGCTTTGCTTCTTCACGCTTTGCTTCAATTGTGCAAGCTTGACCTCTTTCTTCCATACCTTTGGCGGTCGCGGGCTTCTTCCGCGCCTTGGAATGGCCTTTTCACGACCGGGGTCTCCGCGGCGAGCTTGGCACCCTTCGCCCAAGCCCAGGCGCCTTCCGCCGGCTCTTGGGCGGAACCGGGGCGAGGGAGGAGGCGGGGGCCGGGGCGAGGGAGGCGGCGGCCGCGACGACGTGCTGGCCAGCACGCCGCCGCTTGGCGCCGATGTGGGTCGCGGCCACCACGGCGGCGACCTGGCTCGGGGCGGGCGTGG